>CM045466.1:22613557-23213557 GCA_024666655.1 Dascyllus trimaculatus | reverse complement strand
AATAATGAAAGAGAAGGCTGGTAACAGCCCATGGCAAGAAGCAGAAATAGGATATTTGACGTCCTGGCTTCTGAAGATTTACCGCTTTTCAGCTTGGACCAACATCTGTCATAAATCTGAAACCATAGTCTGCAAATTAGACGTAAATGTCTCCTTTTGATACTGTCATAGATCATCAGATCAAGACGTGCACACTCTTGGATCGGTATGTTAAGAAGCCTTTGTGACAGAAGTCAGAGGACACGGTGCGCCATAAACAAATCGGAGATGACAGCTGTAGTAAAGCGACCTGCAGACACGGGGCAACTGTTCCTTTGCAGCCAACCAAAGAGCACTAAATGACACACACATACATGGGCCTGGTGTACACATACCTCATCTGTATCTAAAATTGCATCATGAATGAGATGCAAATCACAGCCTGACGGTTATGTGAGCAACCATTAACCAGCTTGTGGTGAATTCACATACTGTCACAGTAAATTACAGTAAAAGAACATCTAGTTTCTTCAGTTTCACACAATGATCTCTTAGCAGAAATCTGGCTTTAGAAACCACAAGATTTCAGACAGATCTAAAGCAACAACAATGATTCACTCCTATCTTGATTTACATATTGTTGTTAAGGGCAAATCCAATAAGCATACTGTAGCTTTTCACAAATGTTAAAGTTCTAAATCTTTACCAGAGGCTCAAAGAGATACAGGCATGCACAAAAGAAGAAAATTTAAATCCGCTACATGTCACCAGGGGAAAATGTGAGTAAAGTGTTTGAGTGTGATATCCAGGGAAACTGTTTGGCCGAGGGTTGTGCTGTACTTCTTTCACCTACAGCAAAGATAGCTGTCATAAAACTGAGCTGCACAATACAATATGAGGTCTTGGACATGGAGCTGTGTGGAGGTGTTTGCCAAGACACTGAAACAACCATAAATCGAAGTGCACAGCTGCGGCCTTATGTGTACATACAGTTGCATTGGAATCTAGACACCCCTCATAGACACCACCACTCGCTGACACAACCTTCTTTTGTCTTTTATGTATTGAAACTGTAGATTAATGTGTTTCTTTCTGTCTCCTCTGTCGTTTCATCCTGACCTCCAGCGGGGTTCAGGAGAAGCTTCCGTCTCAGCAGGAGAGACAAGAAGACCAACAAGTCCATGTACGAGTGTAAGAAGAGTGAAATGTACGACATGGCTGACGTTCCCACGTACGAGGAGGTCACTCCATACCGCAGGCAGAGTGGAGCCAAACACAGGCTGGTGGTCCTCGTAGGTGAGTAGAGAGCTGGACTCCACGAAGTTTATCAAAAAATGCAACTGCTGTCAGGATCTGATGTCACTGCTTACCTCACGCTTTGTTTTGAGCCATTGCTGTTAAACTTGGCTCTGTGGAGACCATAGATTTTAATGAAAATCCTCACCTCTCAGCGGGGTGACACACACACACATCACAGAAACGACTGTGACTCAGAGTTTTGTTGCTCCAGAAGCCCCAGGTGGCCCGGCCTTGGCCTCCTGTGACCCTCAACCCAGAAATGAGCTTCCCAAAGTGGGGGCTCACCCGCAGCCATCCACCTTAATTTAGACTTTTAGCACTCAGTGGAATCGACGGAGCAGACCTCATATTAATCAGTCACATTTAGTACTTTCATTTACTGCACCTCACTCTCAATGTCCTTTCAATTTTTTCGAGCCGACGGAATTGTTAACACTTGCCTGGAGGAGCGGGTGTTACAAAGCCCTCCAAAGAGCTTTATAACGTGCCAAGGTCTTGAAATGAATTTAGCGGTTTCTCATTCTGTATTTGTGGTTGGAAGACGAGTGTTGCCAGTGAATGGTGGAACAATATGCTAAGCCAGGTGCAACAGTAAGGACTTAAATCTTTCTCAGCACCAACTGTACCATCAGGGAGATCCAGGCTTTTCCACATTTTTCCTTTTTAGGTGTGTTACTTGTAAGAAAAAAATGACAGGAATGTCCCAGACACAGATGGAATAAAACATTCCCAAAATTTTTAGTGATTCCTTTTAATATTTCCATTCATCAAGGTAAGGGATGCACTCAAGGAATGAGTACTCAAACATCTGTTCTAGTCCTCATCTTTTTATTTTAGATATTCCAGATGCATTTTTACACATTTGCAACGTTAATATAGAAGTGAACGCTACTGGCAACAAGGTCAACAGTGTCTCGGTCTTATTTCTTTGCTGCTCGTGCTCTTTCCAGAGTTGTGCTCTGAGCCTGATTGACCAGGCCTTGGTTCGCTTAAATACGCCACATAGAGCATGGACTTCATCAGGCGTGCTTGCTAATTAGCAAGCTCATTTTCCTGCCAGCCTTACACAGAGGATGCTGAGCCTCTCCCACCTGTCATGCTAATGTAAATATTTTCAATTAACTTCCATAATTTGGAGGACAACTTATGGACAGTTTCACACATAACGAAGTGGAGGGCCGTGGAAGGATCTGCTTTATGTTCCTCAGCCTGCCTCTCTCCTTCCTCCTCTCCCAGGAGTTACTTGATTTTTCTTATTAGAAAACATTTCTCTCCAACTCTTTCTTTCCTCAAACCGCTCTGTCCTGTTTCTGTTTAGATGTGAGACCGTATTCACTCCTCAGCGTAACGCTATCTGCTCTTCGTGTTATGTGTTAACCTTTTGAACCTCAAAACCTGCCAGGGAGTTGCAAAGACATGCTGGTTTCAAAAAGAACGGCAAGGAATCATTAGATTGTTCACGTTCAGATGGTCCTTGAACTAAATGGTGCTTAAACTAAACCAAATCTAAACTCAAAATCATGATATTTAATCAAAATTACTTCACATGTCTCATTTTAAACCTCACCTAAAATACACAAGATCCCGTAAAGAAACAGAAATTTCTCTACTGCTTGGCGCAACTTACAAGCTGCAATTGTCTCAGCTGTAACTAATAGTCACATGATGAAAATATGGACTATCTGACTGAACTGAAGGCAAATTAAAGGAATCACAAGATAATAAAAGATACTTAATCAATAACATAATTGTGGCATGATTTAAAAACTGTATACAGAGGAGCAAGTTGGTGTGACATACATTCTGCATGGAGAAAATATCTTTCTAGAGTTGCAGAATAGTGTGAAAAACTCAATTTGTAGAAGTTGTTAAACTGTAAAAATATAAACAGTAAAGCCAGTTGTATAGTCTAAAGAAATTCAACATAGAGTAACCAGTGCTGTTCAGATTCTGAGTCATTTCTTTATTACTGTTTCTTTGATTTCAGATGAAGGTGGACTAAAGAATGAGGCTGATATGTTGCGGACTAATCGGAGTTTCGCTGGTTGAAATAACAACAGTTCTTGCTAATTGGCAGATGATAATTCCACGAATTCGTTGAAAATGGTGTGCTTAGCTGACTTTTTAATGTTTCCAGCGAACGCGGTTGGAAATAAGAACCTGCAAAATGGTCCTGAATATGTCAGCCGCCTTAAGACTTAAACCGCTATCGTAAACTGATAGTGTCCAGGGCCGGCTTCCACACAGCTGGAAAACCTACACAGTGCATATGCTAATTGTGAACAAGAACTTTCTGTTTTTCCGATGTAATCTATAATTTTAATGTAGGTAGTGAGAGATATGCTGTTTGTCCTCACTTACTACTGCAAGTGTACAGCTAATTTGCCAGATGAATGACTGTCAGACCGCATAAACGTACTGTTTAATTCATTCCTTGGACTTTCACCCCTGTGTTTCTGCTTTTCAGAAGGCTAAAAAGACTTTTATATCCAGAGTATTGTTCTTATTGCAGCTCATTTACAGCATTTAACATGTGGGGAGACTGAAGCTGAGCAGTGTTTCGGGGGAAAGGGTTTAGCAGAAGGTCAGTGTAATACTTCAGAAGTAAAGTCTGCATTATTGTAGGAACTGCAGACAGGACACAGCCCTGGATGCCTGACTTGGCTTCAGCTCTGCACTTTTTCCACTCTCCAGCACGGCACCTTCTCCCCACATTATTTTTATATCAAACATACCCCTCTCCGAAGGCTTTTTAGGAATACCTAAAGGCATTTCTTAATTAACGTCCACAGTGCCCGCTAATGAATGACCTGCTGCCCACCTCTTGTACGTGCATGGAGCGACGGATGAATGAAGTCTGAGATCTGTTTCAAAGGCACATCAAGATGCTTATCTGGGCTTTTGTACATTTCTAATAAGACAGCCAATAAAAATATATTTTTGAATACTGAATGCATAGTTTGACCAAACCACTGATGGTTTTGAAAGAAATCTGATTATTTAACCTGACAAAATGCTGTGTTGATTTCCACATTTCCCTGTAACTTGACACATCGCACTTACAGAAAGATTTTGATGAATTGAAGGTTTGTAGTTTGGGGTTCATGCCTAACATATGTCAAATGATTCTTAAGAGAATGTTTATGTGGTATCCAACTATATATAAATTTGGAACTCTATATTAAGATTTTCCCCCATTGAAAATCTGCATTGGAAATGATCCATGGTTACCACATTGTACTACTGTCATCCCTTAAATGTGGAAGCAGTAACGCCAACACTGTGTGTAGCGCTGTAATCTTGCCTGTCCTCGATGTGAGGCAGGCTGGGAGGTTTGAGGCTGGGTCGGGGCTCTGGGGCCCAGAGCGGGGCCTCGTCGGGCCTGGCCCCGGCCTCTCTGCACAGACTGCATGAGATGTGCTCCGCATTTGGCCTGGAAGTTATTAAGCTCACAATATTAAAGGCAGCTTCTCTAATGAGTGCAGTAATGAAGTCTGACACTTTTAGTGGCACAGCAATCTGGAAGGACAGAGAGAGACAGATGGAAGGAGAGAAAAACACATAAACACAATGTAAATACTAGAGCCCCGTCCAGAAAATTTGCAAGAGTTATGCCTGGTTTTATTGTAGCATGCAGATTTATAATGTTGCTGTTGTATTGGGGCATTGTTAAAAACAAACAATGCACAAAGAGGTGGCGTGTTTAAGGTCAGACGGTGGAACAGGACCACAGGGCACTGCTTCTGCTTGTAAAAGCCCCGGTGGCGGGCCTGTTGGGCCCCCTTGGCAGGCGGTGGTACAGCTGGAATAAGCTTTAATCGCCGTCTGAGGTATTCTGAAGAAGGTCTGCTGCCATGCTTCATTGATAATGCAAGTGGCAAGCAAGGGAGCGATGTACAAGGTGAAAATGGTTTTACGAGCGTGCCGAAGTGCGGCCGTTTTTCATACCGGGGTAGCACACATAAGTCTGTTGGGCCCATGTGCCCGGGCCCTGATATCCACGCTCAGACTCAGGCAAACATGCCTGTGCGGAGGTTTGTGGCCTGCTGGGCGGACTGTCTGCACCACTGTGATAGGGCTCATAAAAGGCCCTCTATTGCCACGCTCTGCCACCTTCAGCACCTACAACAACATTGGTCCACAGCCTTGTTCAAACAGCACGGCCACATTCCTCCCGCGTTCCCGAAACAAATTCAAAATGAACTCCATTTCCTCATCTTAATAAATCAGCAAAGCTCTCGGCCCTCAGGTTCTCTGAGTTTCTTTCCTCGTACTGAAAAACTCCTTCTCCCCAGCTAAGATTGATTGCTGTCTTCGCTTGGCCATGCACTTGTTTATGTGAGACTTTAACCGCAAAATGCCTCCCGCCGTCGGTCCAAAGAAGGTCGGGGTATTTTTCTGTCTTTTTTTTGTCCTTTTGAATTCACAGTAGAATCTATGAGCACACCGAGGAAACAGCTTTTATCACTTACAGCAGTCGCACAATAGGACTCAAAACCATGTGTTGCTGGGTGCAGACGGAGAGGGGAAGCATGGGGTGTGAATTTGTCTGTATGTGAAGGCTGCGAGTGTTCAGAGATTATACTTAAAAGAGCCTTGTTGTCCACACCTATTTATCAGGTACTGAATCTCTCCAACCTTCCTGCTCACACTAGATGAAATGTAGAGGAACGGGGCAGATAGCATGAGAGGAAACAGAAGCACTCTTTCTCCTGAGAGTTTGTCTTTTTCAAAGATTTTTTTCCCTCTCCCTCCCTCTCCCTCTCTTTCCACCTAATCCGCATCGCTGAGTGAACTCATTGTCCATTTGTTTTAGAGGAGCGGCCTGCTAAACACATTTGCCTGGAGAAGCGAATTTCCAATAGGGTCTGATGCGATTGTAGTGCCTGCCCAGAACGTCAGGCATGCGAGGAATCTCGAGCCCAGATCAAGCGCTGTCTCTAACTGTCCACACACTGCAGAGCTGTGGTAAAACACTGAAATGCAGAGCCATGCACTTGTAACTCCAAAACTGATTTCTTGTCCAGTTTGTTGAAGACATTGATGCCAGTCAGTTCAAATTAGGATGATGTAGCACCCTGGTAACAACAACCAAAACACTGGAAAATGGCTTTGTGTGACTGAGGGAGTAGAAAATGAGACAGAGGAGCAAAAGAAAGAAGGAGAAGATGTAGCGAGCCCAGAACACATAATGATTTTCATCCATTTTTTTACCATCCAACAAAAATCATTTTCAGTAAGGGTCTAAAATCTAAAAAAACAAAACAAACCCAAAGGCGCCTTTGTATGTGATAACTGCCTTTTTCAGGTACTCAGGACCTCCATATGAATATGACACTTATTCAAAACTGTTGCTGTAATTTTTGTATTATTATAAAAAATAATACCTATCTAATAACGACCTGGAACCTGGCTACCCCCCCGTGTTGGCCCTTCTTAAATGCTGGACAGATACTCAGCTTAGGGAGGCTTTAATCAATAGTCAATACTCCTGCTTTCTGCACTCCTACTCGTTGCCTCAGGGATGTGATGGAAGGTCCAGCTGACCTGCTACAGTATTACGGGAAACCGCTTTTCTTTTTTTACCTTCACTGTGAACCTCTTTTGGAGGAATAAATGTTCTACCAAACTACAGACCAAGAGGATCTGGTTGAAAATGAACTATAATTATAGATTACATGTATTAAATACATTATCACTGCTCAAAAGCATTTTAGTCATCGTGTTTTTATTGAATATGAGATTAAATTTGAGGTTTAATTGAGCTGTGTGATGACTCGGTTGTTAGCAGCGTCGCCTCACAGCTAGAAGATCCCCGGTTCACATACCGGTTAGGACGCCTGGGATGTTTCTGTGTGGAGTTTTCATGTTCTCCCTGTGCAGCGTGGGTTTTCACTGGGTTCTCTGGCTTCCTCCCACAGTCCAAAAACATGCTGAGGTTAACTGATTATTCTAAATTGTCTGTATAGGTGTGAATGTGAGTGTGCTTGGTTGTCTGCCTCTATGTGTAGCCCTGTGATCTGGTGACCTGTCTATGGTGTCCCCTTCAGCTGGGATAGGCTCCAGCCCCCCAATGACCCTACAGAGGATTAAGCAATGTATAGATAATGAATGGACATTAAATTTACACAGTAGCCAATTAATTAGGTATTTCTCTGCAGGAGCACAAACTCAGGGGACATCTAAATCACCAAGTTCCACAGTTTATCAGAGCCAGAAACTGTAAAAACAGAAATAATCATTTAATTTTCAACTGTCCTTGAACTAATCACGGGTGAATATGAAAGCATATTTCATTAGACTTACTTTATTCTAAATGTTTCATTTGAATATTGACCAAAAATTTTCTGCTGGTATCAGATCCTATAGAAAACTTAAATGTCCACACTACTCGGTGCAACTTCAGGCTGTGGTAACAAGAAGCAGATAGGAGACAAGTAAAGAAACAAATAGAGAGACTGAGAGCAAGACAGAACATGCTTGACTGATAAAATATATGAAGCTCAGAAACTGTATGCAGAGGTGCAAGTTGTCTCCACGCTGTTGGAAGATACATTCAGCCTGGTGAAAGTTCTTGCTAGAGCTGATGTGCAGAGTCCTGTGAAAAACACCTGGTTTATAATGGTTGTTAAAAAATGTGAATAGTAAAGGATCTATAGAATGTAGAGCCACCTTTTTTTTTTCGATGTTGCTAGCACCTGGAAGCACTTGGGAAAAAAATGTTACACACTCTGATTCAAGTTTAGTTCGACGAAATTCAGTTTTCATGTTTTTCTTTTGTGGAATTTATCTCATTCTAACTCTGTTAAACATTGCTGAGTTTGCATTACCTCTGGTTGTGGTTGTGCTGTTTCCATAGAGGTGGGGGTTTAGAGGGTTGAAGTGTGTTTTGAGTCTCTGTTTCTCTCTCTTAAGTTATGGTCAGCGTTGGAGTGTCCCTTTAACCGGGTTTTAATACAGCATGGTAAAGTTGGTGATACATTTTATGTGATTATAATCTCTTAAAATGTAAATTGTACTGGGTGTGTTCATAAATATATTGGGTATTTTGTGACATTATGAATAGAAGGAAAAGCACAGTTACTAATAACATTGTTGTTGGCTCTATCAGCTCCATGTATCAGTGAGACAATATGGACGAAAACAGAACTCTGATACCAAACGATGGCTAAATGATATTCAGCCATCACTCATTATATTAGCTACTCCTGTACTGTCCCTACTGTGACATGTGACATTCCAAGTAACAACATAGAAAATGCTTTAATATCTTAATAAGAAACTGCAGTTTTTAAGAGCAGCATGTTTCTGGGGTGTGATTGGTGAGAGGCTGCGATGGACTCTGTCATGTTCATGGCGTGTTCCCCTGTTTGTTTTTGTGCAGGACCCACAGGTGTCGGCATGAATGAGCTCAAGAGGAAACTGTTGATCTCTGACCCTCAGCACTTCAGTGTGACCATCCCACGTAAGTTCACTCCACTCCGCTTCATAAAGGTTTGTGCGAGGGCAAGTGTGTCTCTGTGTCTGAGTGTGCTCAGAACCGATAGCTGAACAGCTTCCAGGAGATTCCATTTGTCTTCCAGCCTTTCCTCTCATCTTTTTTAATCTGTGTATGTGTTTGTGTTTTGTGTTTTCACTCCAAAGTAAACCCAGACCACAGTTTAGATTCTGCTGTTTACTGGTAAATAGATTTTAATGGGAGTGAAGACACACTTTGGCTTCCTCCACATCCTGCACTGACACAGCTTTATAAATAAGCCAGATGGACTGTGGGACAAACAACAGTGGAGGAGCACTCTGCTGGCTTCAGGCAGTTTCGGCGATGACCGTGAACCACAGAGCCCCCAGTTTACCTCCTCTGTCACTACTCATCACTTTCTCCTCTGTTTCCTGGCACCTCTTTAACATTTCCCCACCAATCAGTGTGTGCAAGCACGCCTCCAATGTGAAAGGTTTTTTTAATTACGCCTTCAAAAGGGTTAATTGGAAACATTTTGCAGAAATAAAATCAGCATTAAAATCAGGTTTGTAAGTCAACAAGGATGTTGGATTAGAGACACGATATTTCACCCCTTTGCTTTTGTTTTTATTTCCATGTTAGGGCGGCACCTGTGATTATTTTCATTGTTAATTACGCTGTTGATCGTTTCTTTCAATTAATTTTGTTGTTCAGCCTATAAAATGTAAGAAAATTGTGAAAAAATGTCAATTAGTGTTTCATTACACCCTCAAATGTCTTGTTTTTTCGTACGTTTTTAAAAAAAAAACTGTTATAGAGGAGTTAAGAAACCACAAAACAGAATGATTGAAAATACACAGTTTCTGTCCTAAAACATTATTTAATCCATGTAACTGATTATCAAAACTATCTGGCGATTAATTTGATACTATACTAGATCTGATTCCTTTTTATAGCAGAAACATGTGCAATATTAAAATGCAAAACTTTTATCACCTAGCTGTTTCTGTGTTTTGCAGGTACAGTCTGACATTATTTCCCTGCTAAAAAACAAACATGTCTGTCTGTAAGTGAGCCCCCTGTATTAATGATGTGACTGCAGCACTTCTGGGTGTCAACATCAAAAGTTTAGATAAGCACATTTAAAATCAAGTTGATCTAAAAGCAACACTGACAAGCTGACTCCACAGCTATGTTGTCATGGACATTAGTTGCCTCCTACTCCTCTCTTCTTATCCATTTGGGCCTCTTAGACATCTGTCCGCCGAGACAAACACATTGGAAACACATTCTGAGAGAAATGTAAGTGCGCCCCGGTGCACCCGGCAACAAATCAAAATAATCACTTTAGGTGACGGATGTTTAGTTTACTTGTTCCAGTTTGGTTTGCTTGTACTGTTTAAGCAATGAAGGTCCAGTCTGAGACCTACACACACATACAGAGGGAGATGTCTGCCAGTAACACCCAAAGCAGCGCTCAGGCAGCACGACTGGTCCTGTGGAGGCCCGGGCGGTCGGTTCTCCTCCTGTGTAATTGTCAGCTTTTCACAGTCTGTCTGACAAGCTCCAAATGATGGAGGAAACTGTGTTTTTCTACCTCCTGAAGACATGCCATTCCACTGCTTCACAAACTGGCACCAGGCTCCCCGCTCTACTTTCTTTCTCAGTTTATTTCTCATTTTCGTTCTGTCTCTTTCCTCAGCTGCCTCCTCCCTTTTTTTTCCTTTTAAGGACCCAACGACAGCTCGCCATAATTCTGAACACCGTCCAGCTCTGCTGCAAACGACTGGATCGCCATACTTTGCCAGGGGTTTTTCATTTTTTCTAGCTCTGAGATGTCCCAAAGCCAGCATGTTGGGACAAATAAATCTTTTTGATTCATACATTTAAACAGGGCAACGGCACTATTAATTGCGTAGTTACCATCTGGGGCTTGGAGGGAAACTGCGACATGAGTTTTAGGAAATATGAGGACCACAGATATTAATTGCCGTGTTTGTTACATGCCGTGTGGCATAATAGATGTGTCCCAGGCGAAGTCTGACACTTGAAATGTCCCTGGTATTAAAATCCCATTGGTAGGGGCATTTTTTTCCACAAGGCTTGTTAATTGTTCTCAAATGTGACCTGCGATGCTGTTGTTTAATAGAGCCCAGACAGTCTGATTCAGACCTATATAGAAGACGTATGGCACAAGTCCTGGCTCTCATTGAGAGGAAAGAGACTCGGAAAGTATCTCGTCTCTTTTTTTTTAAAGTTTGATTGCTGCCAATGGACACATGGATGTGTTTAACACTTGCTGTTGTTTCGGATTAAGCCCGAAAGCGTTACCCCTTTTTGTTAATTTGAAAACCGGAGCTTGGGAGACCACCGGCTTGTGGCCCTGGTTAAGTTTTTTTTCTCTGTCTCTCTTTGCTTGTCGCTGTAAAATGTAAACCAGCCGTCTAAGAAACACAAGGAGCATTGCAATAAGCCATTAGAGTTGGGGGTTAAACATTTTGATTCCAATCCAAGCTTACAGATATTTTCCATGATTTGCGAATGAACGGATTCACATTCTTTTGTTGCACTGTAATTATTTTCTTTGCCACAAAACAGATGCCAAAATAATGCATGGTGGATGGTGTTGGTCTAACTACCGAAAGGCTGCTTGGCACCGTGTCTTACACATTTCTGAATGGGAGGTTTAAGTATATGTTATCTTATGACCAGGCCGTTCTGGCCTTCTCCTTGTGTTTTTCCTACTGTTGTCTGGGGCTGATGACAGAAAGTCATTGATCTTCTTCAGTGTCTTCTCCACCACAGTTGGATTTATGACTGTCTTCCCTTCCTAAGCAAGCGACACATTGTATAAATGACAGCACTAGTTTTCCATGAACCCTGTAGATCAGTCTGGACCATATAAAGGAAAGGCACTGGTCCATTACGAGGGCACAGCCTCAACACATGCTGACGAATAGAACAGCTCTGAGGAGAGTAAAGCAGAACTTGGCAGTTTTGGCTGCAGGTGATAAAAGTTTAATAGTTTGTTTTGGAGCTGGTCAGAGTGTCTGCCGGGTGTAAACCTCTCCCCTCTGACCTTTGAAGCGCTCCTGAAAGGAGCCGGAGTGTGAGTCGACCCCTTGACCCTTACAAATCCACCAGCGCTGCTTGCTCACGTTCCCTCCACGTGCCGCCCCCACCGCCCATTTTACAGTGAGGTTTTATGGTTTATGGCCAAGTAAATGCAGAGACTTGATGTTAATGAGAGCTCCCAAACTCAATTACCTTACAGCTGCTAACATTGGTGGCTAACGCTATTGCTTCTGTTCCTACAGGCATTGTAGCCACATTACTAGAGACAAATTTAATAAGACTCAGTAAACCTCTGCTGAATCTCAGTTAAGTGTCTGAGTTTGGTGCTGCAGCACTACAGGTTATGTATTTTATTGCATTATTACACAATAATATATACAAGGGTTGGCATGACCCATCTTGCTGTGTTTCAGACTTCTAATATTGTTAATAAGGGGCTTAGTTCAGATGGTTTCTGCCCCAACAGTGAGTCAGACAGTCTGGGTTTGATATAATCACTCCCTCTCTCTCTCTCTCTCTCTCTCTCTCTCTCTCTCTCCCAGACACCAGTCGGGCCAAAAGGAACCAGGAGACTGACGGTGTTGAGTACCACTTCATCTCCAAACATCTTTTTGAGACCGACATCCACAACAACAAGTAAGTACAGCTGTGACTGGTACAAGAAAAAACTTCACTTTCTCCTGTTCATACAGTGGAGATGGATGACAGGTATTCACTAGATTGATATGTACAGCTTTTAAAAACACATAACCTGCCTGTGCAGCACTTTGTGGAGAGTAAATGACCAGCTCATTTCAAGGTAAGTACAGCAAAGTCTGAAAAAGTGAAAATCAGGATTCTTTTTTTGTTTGCTGTAGTTGTTCTCCCTCACCTTAAAAATATGTACAAGGTGCAGATGAGTAGTTCAGAGTGTTTGCCTATCTGATTGAAACGAGGCTACCATCCCCTTCAGAGTTGGTCTCTTTGTTGTTTGATTTTGCCACTTCTAAAGGTCCATCGTGAATTTGCAAATATGCACCTGCCACTGGTTACAAAAATTCTTCCAACACAGGTCCCGAAGTTGAATGCACAATGTCACATGGAATCCTGACTTCCAGGAGATGCTCCTCACACCTGTTGCATGTGCAAGATTGTACCACACTCCATTCGTATGCAGCGGAACAGAGCAGGAACTTTTTGATTGCATGTTGTATATCCATTGTACAAAGTGTCTCTTATCACTTACTGAGAGACTTGCACTTCATCTTTTCACTAGAAACAAGTGAAAAAATGTGTTTCCAAAACAAAGTATGCAAGGGTATGTACAGTATAACGTCAGGTCCACCCACATTCTATTCACTCTCTTTTCAGATGTTGATACTTTATTATGATGGAGATAGCGCAGCATATTATTGTAGTGCAATCTTATTCTCAAAATACAGTGTTTTTTGTGTAAAATTATGATTTTATTCTAATCTATTACATTTCATTACATTACACTCTGTCTAAATCTTCATCTTTTTGCCCGAGAGTTTGTTCAAATATTGTAATTTAGTTGATTCTTGTTGTTGTTTTTGATCATTGAATTAATTCTCTTACAGCACTTAAAGCACAAATCTTCTCATTGAGGCAGTTTTAACTAGTGAATGGGGATTTATGCTGAATAATTGACTTTAAACAATACTTACTTGATTGTTGCCAGCTTCTCACTTTAACTTATAATGAAGTAATCGTCCAGCCCTTTTCACTACAGCTGCACATTTTTTATTCACATTCCACGAACATCACAATAGTTTGTGTAGTTTTTGGAGTCTAAGCCTGAGATCTTCACCTGATGGAAACGACAGTCCCTCTCGATCTGTGCTCTTGACCACTAGGGGCAGAATAACAGCGAGAGCAGCAGTCCAGCACTTGCTGCCACTGTTCAAATACAGCCTCCCGCTGTCGTCTGTATGTCTCTCTAACTGAGTGTGAGCTGGTGTTGACAGGGCCAGGCCCTTTGCTGGTAACAGATCTCCAGACAGTGGCCCCAAGGTCTCCTGTCTCTGCTTCCTCCTTTCCTTGGGCGCTCTCTCTGAATCCAGCCACACCACGGCCCGCCTTGACATTTGTGGCCAACAAATTGAAATGCAAGTTGTAATAGTCATAAGAATGATTGATGCCTTTCTGCCGGTCTCACACGAGCTGGAGGGCGAAAAAAAGATACACTACGCGGTGCACATGCAAAACAGTTAAGCACGCAAACACACATACAGTACATATGACATAGAGGGAAGTCTGTGGCAGTGAGTGCATGTAGAGTGTCAGAGCATACACAGAGACGACGGGAAAGGGGGGGCTGTATATTTAGGCCATGTTGCGGTGTAGGTCGAGGCATGCAATGTTTTTCAGAGAGTCGGAGGGGTGAGTGACAGAGCTGTGATGTGGGGTGGATGCGTGGGACACTCCACGCTGAAATTACAAGGCAGCAAAGTAGAGGAGGAGTGTGATGAACTTGTTTGCGTTATGCCTCATTGCATGCAGCAGAAACAATGCACTCTGCACAGAAATAAGAGGTTCTGTGAATTGGGGCCACAACAACGTGTGTTTAGCTTGAACAACTTTCCCAAGGGAAGCCCTGTTCTGTGTCAAAATGGCAACAATCCATACTCTCAATATAGCCAAACCTCCACTGGCATGCGTTGCTGTAATCTATATACCTTCCCCTGTGATGACAAACAGCACAGAATGCTGCAAGGTGTGAGTTTTTGGACACGAGCTACTGTAAGCTCTTAAATGAATTTCCCATAACCGTATATGAGGTTTGTTAGAGACCTAAAACTTTCTTACATGGGCAATTACCATAAAACTTTCTTTTTACATGGCATCAGTCACACTGAAGCAGTCATTCTGTCCGACACTCATCATGAGCAGACTGTAAGCATACCACGCCGTCCTATTAGCTTCAAATTCTTTCCACGTTGTTACTCTCGTCTTCTTTTTTCCTCCTTGTTTCCAGCTAAAAATACTCTGGTGGTTGTTGGTGTGAAAGAGAAAAGATTATCTGGTGGAAAAGTGTTTGTTTGCTTGCACCCATGCAGTTGCTTGCTAAGCTAAAACCCTCGTGGATTAGGGCAGAGAAGGTTTTGGCATTTAGGGGCTTTGTGGTCTTTCTGGAACAAACAGGTGTTACTGATTGAAAGGGTAGCGCAGGAGATTATATAAAAACACGCTCGGCCAGAGCGTCTGGTTTTTAAGTTCCGCTAAAGAATGCTATCTTCAGATCTGTCAGCGGTTGAAAGAGTAATCCTCCTTACCCTGTGGATTTGTAGGGTTTTTATATATCATTATTTCTAAGATGAATCTCAGGAGTGTGCTGACACAGTCGACCAGATTAGGACGAGATTCTAATGTTTCTCCCAAGAGATGTTAGTGTTGCATTAAACTCAAATCCCTTCACAAAGAATGATAAAAAGGTGTTTTCTTGCTCTGCAGTCTTCTCATCTCCCCTCTTTTCATCTCATCTCTCAGGTTCATCGAGTATGGGGAGTACAAAGGGAATTACTATGGGACGAGTCTGGACTCTATACGCTCTGTCCTCTCCAAGAACAAAGTGTGCCTATTGGATGTCCAGCCTCATGTGAGTGACACAAACCTTCTTCTGCATCCCATTCTTTCTCACCGTCCCTCACTTCCATGTATTTTTAGCCTTTTTGGCACCTCTACGCTCACTTATCTTAGAAGCAGATCTTCCTCCTTGCCTGCTTTACTAAAGGCCTTGGCTGTTGGCTGACTTACCAAAGCAGGTTTCTCATTTTTGAGGGAGCAATTACTGCTAATTTTTCTCTATTTGAAGATTTCCTCTTTGGCTTATGTGTCTTGGGTGGTGACGATCAGAGCGTACACAAATGGCCGACTTGAAGCTGAGCCCCGACATGATTCCCATTAATCTGGGGCAGGGCCCGTATCGTCCAGCCTCTGCCCCAGCAGCTCTTCTCTGTTTGTTTTTGTTCAGTGGATAATGACACACAGGCACAAATGCACCATTATATAGATTAGCCTGGCAGCTTCTCAAACCACCCCAGCTTGAGCAGCAGTGGGTAGAAAGAGTCTGTGTAGTCTCATATGGGAGTAGGTACATCTAGGTATGTGTTTTTTGTTTTTGTATGCGTTTGTGGTGGTGTGTCAGCCAGTAGTCATTCCATGTACTTCCATTATAACCCCATTCTCCAGCGGGATTCATGAATCAGATCAGTGGCAGCGTCAAAGCATGTTATTCCCCCCATGCTGACTCACTAAGTGACTGATGAAAGCCACGATAAATGCTTCCCAGAGGTTCCTTTGCTGCCCGTCCTTTGGGTTTTTATCCATCTTCCTATCAGCTGTGGGTTTGGACCCACTGCCTATTAGCACAGTGAGGAGCAGTGATCACAGTGCCAGAGCCGGAGAAAGCCTGACGCCACCACTAACCAAATCTGCCCTGTTCACTATCTCTGAACGACCACATTGGGGGAGTCATTTCATGCAGTTGTCTGTTCTTAAAACAGTATCATTTTTAGAGGATCTCAAATAAAAGCAAAGGTTAAAGACCCCCTTTGGTGAAAATACATAAAAAACCTAAGGTACCAATTCTGTCGGCTTACAGGGTGATACTTTGTGTGTCATTTTTCTTCTACAGAATCAGTCTCTGGTCCTAACATGTATAGCTAAATTACTCCAAAATTACAACCTGACATAGTGTTGTGTAAAGAAGTTCTACAGTGTTTAAGAGGAGTTGTGGGTGAGCTGATGTGCTCGAGCTGCAGCAAGCAGGGGAGTGGTGGGTGGAGAGAAGAGCAGGGACTACATAAATGTGCACAAGCAAAGGTGAAGAGTTACATCTTAGCCATTTCACAGCAGAAAGGGGGTGTCTTAATAGAAAGAAATTCTAAATATGTGACTTTGTTACACAGAGATGAGTTTTTAAGGGTTTAATCAAAGACTGGAAAAGTACTTGAACGAATAAGAAGTTGCAGATGTGCTCAGAATTTGTCAGAACAGACGGTGATTTGAAATAGTGGTTGGAAGTGTTTTGTCAACCAGAAGTCCAAAGCAGCAATACGTCTCATTTACAGTGACCTCCCAAATGAAAGTCCTCCATCTGACTCATTGCTATTTATGCTACTTCTACTTCATCTGATCTGATTAAAGATCTTTGATTGGCCCAAAATCTCCCATCATGTAATAGATTGTCTAAAGCTTAGAAACGGAGTCAAGCGGTAGAGCAGAATTTTTGTCTAGTGATTCCAGAAATCCTTTCCCAGCTTTCATTTTTTCAACCAATCAGAATCTTCCTTTTGTGACCACTAGAGAAGTCTAACCTCCAGTTTTGAAGTCCTCTTTACACATCTCATCAACATGTGATCGTTAAATGGTCATTAAAATGACTAGCATTTTACTTTGATCTCTGAACTCTTAGTTTGTCGCCAAATGGTAACCTTTCACCCTGTTCCATCTTTTCAACATTCATAATTGTTCTCCTTTCAGACAATAAAGCACCTGCGGACAGCAGAGTTTAAACCCTTGGTTGTGTTCGTGAAGCCTCCGTCGATCGAGAGACTGAGGGAAACCAGAAAGAACGCCAAAATCATATCAGGCAAAGATGACAAGGGAACCGCCAAACCTTTCATGGTAAGATGAGCAGAAGGTTTTTCTTAACTAGTGTTTTTTTACAGAATCCTATTAGAGTTTGATCACCGTAATCTATTGTTGAGTAACACTGGATGGGTCAGGTTTGATTTAATCGCAGGAGATTAAAATAAATACTTTCAGTAAACATTTAACTATCACCTTGAGCTCCACTGGTTCTTCCAACCTGGATGGTGTTTGTAAATGCTATTTAGATTAAATGAAGCTAAATGAATGTTTAATGAGCGCTGTGAGGAAATTGGATCATTACAGCACAAAATTGTAGGATACAGCTAATAAGGTGTACAGTGGGTAAAGAAAAGACATATTAAACTTAGATTTAGGCAGACATTCAGTGGGGGTCTAAATAATTTAAAGATAGCTTTGTGGCCAAGAATTGTAAAGCTGGAATGACTATGTAAGACCTTTGTGCATGTCACAAGTCGGTCAACTTGAATGATGTAGCTGAGTCTGGTGATGGGATGGTGTGTGCTGTAGAAAACACACCTAACAGATTATCAGCACACAAAATAACAGAAACACTATCTGGATCCTGTGTGTACAGGTTGTGTGTTTGTGTGAGTGATGAGGTCATCCCTTACACACCTTTATCCCGGCCCAGCAGGGACACAGATGAAACCAATTAGCCGGTGTGCTGTGAAGTTGACGGGTGGGGGAGCGGAGGGGGTGGGGGGTGCGAAGGTGGATGATGGTTTTCCCAGCCCCATCGGGCACGGGGCTTTCTCACTCGCGTGTCTCACTCACCACGGGCAGCGTTAAGGCCGAGATCCCAGTCAGCAACACGGCCAGGATGGCCTGATGGGACACCAGGAGGTGAGAAACATTAGGAGCGAGGGAGGCAGAGAAACAGGCTGTCAAAGAGATGGAGCCTGACAGCAGTTTGGAACAGCGGAGGAGGCGATGGGACGTGAAGTAGGGTTTGCAGATGCAGCATGCTGGACAAAGTGTGACACTTTGTGCAGCTGGGATATCATTTTATGTCTTTTTTTTTAACCATACGTAGGGAACACAGACAAACAATGGGAATTTTATCATCCTCCCCTCCATTGTCTCTTAAAGTCACCACAGACTTTTTGAATGTTCTGCCTTCCTTCACATTTATCAGATCAAGCTGCTTTTCACTTCATAAGTAAACCTGACTTTCACTTAAGAGCAGAAACACACCAGATAAAATCCACAGAGCTACAGCTTCTATTTACTTTCTATGGAAAACAGCAGTTCTCATAGACAGGCAGTGAACAAGGTCATTCATATATTTATTGTAAGTAAGTATTTATTGCAGAGGTTGTTATTACATTCCAAATGAAATGCAGCTCCAGAGATGCACCCATTTTAGTGACAACATTGATGATCAGTCGTGAAAGTTTTCAGTCCATCCTGGCAGCCATGCTAAGCTTGAACCCAAACCAAGATGGACCTTTGGGAAACCCTAAACCTGACCTGCCTAAATCCCTTTACAGCAAGAGACTCTGTGACAATGAAACCTAATTTAAAACGATCTGCTCAAAGCTGCTAAGCCCTATGAGATTCATCTTTTTGAAAAACAAAGTCAATCCCTGCGCACACGTATAACCTCTGCAGTGACTTATCGCAAAGTCAGCTCTCGTCAGTCAAGACAATCGGATAGAAAAATGTTGAAGAGGAAAAATATTGACGGCAAAAAGACAAAAAGCTGGATGAGGTTTCAGAAGGGCTCCCTCCTCACCTGGAAATATAACTTTCTCAGTTCAAGTCCTCTTTAAAAAGCCCTTGTTTGCATACTACTAGATATGAATTATAGATTTACAGACAAACAATGACTTTATTTAATCAATGCAGAGGTGATATTTGTGTGTGGAAATCTTTTTTTTTTTCAATAAGGTGATTGTCTGCAGGATTTGATCCCCTGCACCACGAAGGAGACCAAGCAAGTGATGCACATGTTGCTCTTCACTGACTGATACAACAAGACTCCTCAACCCTCTCAGCTGTTCGGTGACTCTTGGATTAATCCCTCACAGTCTGATGTCCTGCCCTAACATTCTGTCTGGAAATAAGTTGTATTACATTAAGAGAATACCCATAGAATAAAATGCATGGAACCTTAAACCTTTATATAGACCCACCTGAGCTCAAACAAGATGCAGTGCCACCATTGTTGAGTCTATTTTCTCCTCAAACAGGTATCATTTCAAACATGCAGCTGGGCCACCATTGATGGTCAGTTGGTTCTTGGTCTGTTTGGTTCTTCTGGTAAATAGTGTAAAGATCTACAAGCAATAGGTTTTTGAACATTTGCTGTCTAACCGGGATGTTCTTGCATGTTTGCCCACCTATTGTGGCAAAACCTTCATTTTCTAAGCATATTGCCCCAGAACAAATCCACCAACACCATTTTGCAGGGGCACCATTGCTGCATCCTGGGCTCAGCACCACCCAAGACAGTTATGATTGGTTTGAAGAAATACCAACAAGCCAAAGCATTATCTCCCCATATATCAGAGTAATGATGGGTGCAGCCAGACCGTTCTCTGGCACTAACACAGTGCTGTTGAGATACTTCAGGCTGTACAAGACTAATACAGACACTACGTCAGCTTGTGATATTCACACAGGTAAATATACTTTGGCTTCAGTCTGCTCTTCATTTCCCAGCTGGGTTCCTTGGAACAATGACCTTATGTTATCAGAAACAAGATGATTGCTAACAATCCATTTGCTGTTATTACTCATTGTCCCTTTACTAGCTTCTGTTATTCTCTGAGGTAATACAAATACGCCTTCATAAAACTGTGTGACACGGAGACATATTTCAGCCAGGTAACAATCCAGGTTCTGTGTAAATGTTCATGTATCCTGACAGCCACCACCGCTTTAATATCGGAGGCTCTGAAAGGGACGCTGTTGTTGTGAGCTGTGTCGGACGTATTCTATCCACAGCCAGCTGTGTTTCTCTCTGAGAGACACAGGTCTGCTTTAATGATAAAGGCTGAGGAACAGTCGGCTCATTGTTTCAGCAGAGCGGGCTGACTTTAGCCCCATTGTTTGAGATGGAGATGATTCAGGGTAGGTTTTCAAAAGCGATCACTGAACACATGAGGTACAAAACAAGCGAAACAGGGTGATGTAATGCATAGTCCAAGCTGTTAAATGATACAATATCTAAAATTAACACAATAATTTAAAACCGATTTGTAAAGATCTGCTTGCTTTTCAACACTCAGAGGACAGGTGTGTTTTAATAGCACAGTAAAGCAGGTGTCCTGCTGAGATGTGGCGTGTGGTGGTCTTAAAAGATGACACATGTGGTTTTGTGCCACTAAAGTGCTAAAAAGCTTTATAGTCCCATAAGGAGAATTTTCTTTACCATTCAGAGTTTACAGCAAAAAAAAACCCACAGTAAAATCAGAAAATATCATAAAGACAACAAAGAGAACAATAAAAAATACAAACCAAAAAATCATGACATCAGTCGGAATCTGCAACAAGGAGAAGCAACGGTGGTAAAAGCAAACTGAGAGTCAGCGGCCTCATATTGTGCAATGAAAACGGCCATTTGTCTGGACAAAGTACTTCTACAGGCACAAGACGCTGCATCATTTCATGTGGAAATTAAGCAATCTAATGGCAGTGGGGATAAATGAGTCCCGGGTGCTTTTCTTCTCAAGTTTGGCCCTCCAGAAGTGGCATCAGCTCAAACTGCCCTCGGAGGAGAGCGATCCAGCACGAGTCACCGGACGCCAAAGAATATCCACTCATTCAGACTCTCCCAGCTTTCCATTTTCCTCTTTTACCTTCATTATATCATTATTATCTCTCTGTCCCTCTCATTATAACCTAAATCTACCTTATTATTTTCTTGTTTAGGTTTCTGATTCTCTTTCCATCTTTCTACCCAGTTCGCTGTCCCTTAAGTGGCTTCATGCTGTGATTAATGGTCTTTTACCTGGAATGGCCTAACTAGAGACAGACTCCGAGACGTGCTGGTGGACATGGAAACATCACACACCCACACAAAACAGCACACAGCCTCCCAGGTTCATTTGGGAGAGGTCACATGGGTTGTCTTTGTGGCTTTGGACACACTGGTCCAGCAGTGGAAGTCCTGTGGGGGCTTCGGTCCAGATGAGAGGACAGCCCCTCAGTGGAGCAGAATCCTCCCCAGACCAGCAAACCTTCTGCCCTCCCTGAGCCCTCCTTAAGTCTCCTCCCTCCTCATTCTGCAAGACACGGGCTGATAAAGCCATCACATCCTCTTCAACAAAAACAATAGAGCGTAAGATGGCGTATTTGTAAGGTATATACATGCTAGACAGCTGGGCAGAAAAAGCAGACAGGGCTTTTCTGACTGTCACGGAGAGTGAGTGTTTATATTTAGGTGCGCGGCTAATCCATTATGAAGCGGAAAACCACCAGAAACATTCTGAAGTAACTCCTGGCTGGAAGAAGCGTCTCCAAAAACTGAGCCGTTTAGGAGTTTTCAACTTTTACGAGCTCGTGTTTATGTGCGTACACGCTGTATGCGCACACTCAGCTGGATCCTGCGTGTTTGTGTGCGTGGGAGCATACGTGTGTTTGGGTTTCTGAGCATGAATGTGCATCTGTGTGTATTTATAATTGTCTGTTTGGCAAAGACGTTCGCTATAAAACCATATCTGTCCAGGAATCTAAAGTTGAGTGTTCCCAGTAAAAACATCAGGCTAAATCAGTGCAGCCACTTTAGCCCTGCTGCTGCTGTGAGGACACCATCAGCCAGGACCCACACAGCTGAAACCAGAAAGCCTCAGAGGGACCACCGCAGAGAGATACCTGGGCCCTTTCAGAACTCTATCTATGAATACTGAAGCCCCTGCTAGGCAATGTTTACCCCCAACCAGATAAAAATATGTTATACTGCTATTCCTCACAGTTAGCGCGTGGTTTTATTCTTTACACTGGAGGCTGATTTGCATATTGACTTGGAAAATTCTCCATCTCCTGGAGGACTTTTGTGCAAGCCTTCACGTCAGAAAGCGGAGATCTCATGCAGCTGCCTGATCGAATCCAGATGAGATGCACATTGTTTTTTGTGAATATTTCAATAATTAAAGTGCACCTCACCTGACCTGACACTAATCCACGGTATGCTCTGCACCCCCTCCTCCACTAATGCAACATGATTTTTTTTTTCAAATTTTAAAACACCCCTTGAAGCACAAAATATAGTTTTTACCTGCTCACATCCAGTTTAAGCATGTATGGCTGAATCACTCAGCATTGCAGCTTACCAGTTGAAGCAGTGGTTTTACAGTGTTTGAGCAGAGTTGTAGGTGAGCTGGTGTGCTTGAGCTGCAACAAGCAGGAGGACTGAGTGAAAGGAGAATCAGGGACTTTTAATAGATCTGCACATTTTACGGGGAGCAACAGTGTAGACTTTCATCTGAGAAATTCTAAGGCAGAAAGGGATTATTTAATTATTCAATCAACAACAAGAGAAGAACCTCAAAAATCACCATATGTCATTAGCCTGAGGGGATGTTGGTAATGTTTTAAAGGTTTGCACGTGTATCTAATAGTGACAATAATATCTAACTAGGTTACCCACTGTAGCTACTGCAGCTGTAATCACTAATACGTCTGTGTATCAACACTTAACAGCCATCCAGGGCTGCTATTTCCACTGAGCAAACATGCATTTACCTCATTTTCGTTATTACTTTTAATAGTTTGCATTGCCTTTCGCCAACGATAGAATAACTAATGTGAAATTTGAGCTGCACAATCAGGAGCTGGGATAAAGCCATTGTTTGGAAAGTCTAATGTCTTCTGGAGTCTTGGGTCACATCTGAAGTTAGGTTTAAAGAAACTAGGGAGCTGCGTTGTTGCAGCCGTGCTGCTTCAAACCCTGGTGCACCGTTAAAAACCATCTAGGACGTCCAGTTCGAGCGGCAGATGCATGTATTCGAAGGCTTCTCAAACAGCAATTTGTTATATTGATACATGTTTTTTTGCAGCAAAAGTTAATGTTTGATCCACTCCTTAACTTTTTTTTTTTCAAGTCAACAGTTCAAGTAAACTCAAGAGTCCTTGGTGTTAAAGTGAAATCGAAGGTCAAGTCAGAGTAAATACTTGAATCCACACGTCTGGAGCTGTAAGACCAGACACACGTGAAGCCATTACTGCTTCCATACAGCCACGTTCAAAAAGGTTTTTTTTGCGCAGTCCATCCATTTTTGCCAGTTTTCTCTGCGGTGTGAGCTCCAGCAGATCCAGTGATCAGTGCAGGTTTTCACAGGCCGAGCTGAGCACCATCCACAAGCTGTCATTTCCCCATCACACATATGATATCCTCTCTGACAATAATGGATGTTTTACATGCCTGTCTTTGGTAAATTATTGTTATGTTTTGTCCTCGGCTTATTTTGAGGATATTTTGTTTTCCCTGTGAATTGGATAACTGAGGGTATTCAGTGGAGGAAATAATGAAAATTCCTTGAGGTCGGGTTGCTGTAGGAGAGGTTTTCATGCGTGGTCTCTGCCCGGGTTCATGTGTGGGTACCATGTCTCTGGAAGGGCCACTTTGTGTTTATTTGCGTGTTCAAGGCCATGTAATTTGTGTTTACAGTAAGGGAATTTATCTCCCCTCTTGTTTACTGTGGCCAGTACTTTCTCTCTGCAGCAGATAGACTGTCTGAAATGAACTGCTTGACAGAATTTGTCCTGACGTCTCTGCTTCTTTTTGTGTTTTTCACCTCCGTCTTCCTCATCTCATCTGACATCCACTACAGGAGGAGGACTTTCAGGAGATGGTGAGCACCGCCCAGACCATGGAGACTCAATACGGTCATCTGTTTGAGAAGGTTATAGTGAACGATGACCTCTCAGCGGCCTTCAGCGAGCTGCGGTTGGCACTAAAGAAAGTGGAGATGGAGACTCACTGGGTTCCAGTCAGCTGGACTCACTCCTGAGACACCACACTGACTGTAAAAGGAAGAAAAGGGAAGGGCTTCGACAGAAATATGCAGGTTTTTATCTTTTTTATATCTGCTGCGGCTGGTGTTTGGGGGATAACGGGACTAAAACAAGACAGCGCCAGACTGCTGTGTCGCCATACCTGAGCTGCACCCAGCTAAAAATAAGCATTTGCCCGGGATCAGGTTGGATTTAGACCTCAGCTGCGGTCTGGATGTGGATCTCCAGGTCTGACCAGATCTGACAGGGTTGCGGCTAAGGGCTCCTGTCCAGAATATGGGCCTTGGACATTGATCTGGGTCTCAGTCTGGGTCACACAACCATGGCCACAAGTTGGAGCTCCTTGGTCCAAACCAGAATGTGGAACGAGCCTGGACCATCACAGCACCAGCAGCCCTGCCAGCACATCAGTAATCTGGCCAACCAGGACTCTTTCTTTAGTGTGTTTATAACATTAGACCATTAGAAACCAAAGGGATTGACATATTTCTTCTTGGTGGACAACTTACATGCATATGTCTGTAAAAGAACACATCATCTGAAGGGAAAACGAGGAGAAAAGAAAACATACTTGCCTTCTGTCTTTCTATATTTCTGGGCTTCTAAAATGCTTCCATGACTGTTACTCCAAACAAAACACTGTCAGGTACTCAAAAAGGGCAATAAGTGTAATTTTATTTAAAAGAAATTAATATATTTTCTAATATCTTCCAGTAGTTTTGAATACTTTTTATACACAGTTCTGCATTTTAAGAGCAACCTGATCTCGACTGTTGCCACCTCTGTGACAGAATTTTACGCTGGAGGCGTCTCTTCTTTCAGTCAAGTGTTTTGATTTCATCTCCCTGGTCTAGTTTTCCCTCTACAAAGCGCGCACAGAGCTATTTTATTTAGGTGTTGTATATTCCATTCAGCAGCGTTTTGAAAAGCCACCCTTTATGTGACGGTGCCCAGCATAACAGCTTTGCCATTTAGAGTCCCAGAACTGGACACTGTTGGCTGTCTGCTAGAAGAAAATGTTCACAATTGTGTTTTATTAGGGTGGAGTCTTTATTTTTATTCACATAAAATGGCTTCAGCAAGGCTGCTAATAGTGGCTCCATAGCACACTTCCAGGATTTTAACTTAAGTAGCCGCTCCTGACTTTATGAGCATTAGGAGTTTATTGCTAATTTGAGTCACCCATTCCCAGTCTTACTCATTTTTTACTCAGTCCTTTTCTTTCTAAGCTTTTATCATAGATGCTTAACTTTAACTTCTGGAACACTGATTTCCAAAGCAGCTAGCAATCTGTTTCTATTACTAGCATTGTTGCAACCCTGGTAGATTGAAGGGCTGCTGTCTTGCTGATGCTGAGAAGAGCAAGATGGGAAGACCACTTCCATGTCTGTAGGTACAAACCTAGAGCCATGAATTTTAATCTTGCATCGAGATTGGAAACAAGGGAAAACAGCTAACATGGCTCTGCTTGTTCTTCTAAAGCTGTTGTTTCATGAATGTTTCTGCTCGTGAACAGGAACAGCTAAATAATTTGTTCACTTTTGAACTTCAAACAGGCCGTTCTACATCTTCCTCACTGATTTTATACAACGACGTCACCCAAAGGTTTTCTGAAGAGCAGTTTTGAAGCTATGTGTGGTTGCTCCAACCATCACCATCTTCAACGCTTCAGCTGCAAAATGTGTAATAACCACGTTGGTCCACAGCACAAAAAAGTGTCACAGTAAAGGCAGTAAAATTGTGAGATGCCTGCATTTTTTGGCCCGACTGCATCTATTTCATGTAAGATCAAAACAGTTAGTTATTAGCTAGTGGTGGCCAATAACCACAGGGCTTCCAGTTTGAGTCCCGCAGCAAGAGTCGCCCCTAAGAATCACAAACATTTTACAGCATTTCTGCTTTTCAATGATACATTTTGCTCTGTGGACCGACTGAAATATTAGATCAGGCACTGCTGAGGTAACTCAGTCTCATACTGAACTTCCTCAGCAGTGCTTTAACCAGTTTTTTCTCCTTGCTTCCAGTCTGCTAAGCTAGGCAACTGCCCTCCTTCTCTAGCTGCATATTTAACATACAGACCTGAAAGTGGCATCAACCTTTTCACCTAAGCCTCAGTAAGAAATCAAATAAAGAAATCACCCAACATGTCTGAATTATTCACATACTTTCTTAAACTTTAAAAAATGGGGCACCATCTGTAGGAATCCTCTCATATCCGGTTCAAAGTCCAGCTCAGGTTCCTAAATCCTCTTCATGTGCATTTATTTGACCATTTCTACCTACTGTCATGTTTGCATACTTGATTTCTGCCCGTCTTTTTAAAAGGGTAGTTTGAGTGTTGATGCTTTTCATTGTAACAGAAGTTAACACAGTTTAAAGGGACTTCAACAACTCTCACGCCTTGGCCCCTTAGTTTTTCATCTGTATAAGCCCCCTTTTCATGCATTGATTTACTGTCACTTCTGCCCCCTCTTTCATTGATCCGAATCAGATTTGTACAGTCTCCAGAAAATATTTTAAATGTCTTGCTGTAAATGATATGCTGTCTACGAGGCGAGTCGTATGAATTGACATTATTCTTGATAACTGCTACGTTTTATATTAAAGAAAGTGCAACTAAACTTGTCTTTCCAATTTCTGTCTTTAACTGAGCACTGAGTGGGAGCAGCGATGTGCGAGAAGGAGAGGAATGAGACATATATTCCGGTGTTTCAAGGATTTGCCCCTGAGTGTTGTTCACATCTATCTTTGTCCAGTTTTAGGAGAAATATTCCAGGAATATCTTGGGTAACGTCTTGTTAATGACAGAACTAGAGAGCTGTAAAAGTCAATCACTGGCTGCTGTTTGTCACTTATGGGCTATTACAGCTGAATTAGAGTATTTCCCTAAATGCTGTCACTATTTATTAATGAATTATTTGGTGTTCCAGTTGCTCACTTGGCCTATGTCTCCAAAATCCTGACTTGTCAAACACAGATTTTCAAAGAATTGCACTATATTAAAGAAAAGGAAAAGAAAATGTGAATGAATTATTGCATTTTCTAGCCACTGCTGTTATACAGACATTAGACATTGGGTGTGTTGGGTCGTTAAAAGTTCACCGGTAAACCCTTAAATGAAAATGATGTGGAGTTTGTGATGGAAATGTGTTACCTAAGCCTGCGTATACAAGAATTTGAGTCAGGCTTCAGTCTCCTCATTTCAACTTCAAGAAATTTCTCATGTTTTACCTCAAGTTTTTTTATGTGTAAATTAAAAGTGTACAAAAAACAGGTGGAAGAAAACAGACTTCTTGTTGTTACCTGGACATCCATGCGGAGAATGAGCCCCTAAAAGAGATGCTAAAGACTTGTTGGATCGAGACTGAGGGGAAAGGCCCTCAATCCAGCGGCTGCTGAAATCACCAGAACACTGCAACCCAATTAAACCCCAGCGTCCTGCTACAGCTGTGTGCCAAATTACTAACTCAGATGTCGCAGGACCTTTGAAAGCAGTGCTTCTGTGAACGGGTGGAGTCGGTGGGGGTGGTAAAGGAGGCCCTGGAGGAGTCCGGCCTCCTACCAGCAACTCGCTGGAGGTTTCGGCAGGCCTCCGCTTGATGGTGTTCCAAAGAAATCCCCCGCCGGTCCGGATCAGGTCGCCTAGTCTTTCCTCTTTTCCACATTGCTCACTTTGATAGCCGTGCAGAGCGGGATAAAGATGCAGTGATGTGGGGGAGGAGGAGGAGGAGGAGGAGGTGGTGGGGAAGGTCAGAAGGAGGTAATGGCTCTCACTCAGACCAACGGGAGGAAGCAGTTATTCCATATCTTGCTCGCTTTTCACATCTTTCTTTCATTCTGTTATCCTAATTAGGAGTACGGGGTGAAGGGGGGGAGATCTGAAGGCTGCTAGCTCTGCGTACAGGAGTATGGCGCTCGCCCTCCATGCCCTCTGAGCTAAGGAAGGCTGAGTGAGTGAGTAGGTGAGTGAGCATGGTTTTCCCCTTCCAGAAGCCATCAAGCTCAGTCATCCATGTTTAACACAAGACAAATGCCACCCTGAGCTGTCCTGTGTAGCTGAGCGGTTGAGGCAATGCTTGGACAGTGGCAGCCATAGACATTCTGGAGGTTCTAAGTGAGTGTTAATTGACCCCATTTCCCCTTGCATTGTAATACCAGAGGCGCTCCAGTGCTCTGGAGCTTTTTAGCAGGAATCTCATGAGTATAGGTGTCCTGGTCGCAGACTTGATGGAGCCAACAAAGGTTTCCGGTTTCTTAGTGGAGTTCGAGTCCTCCCTCCGAGGTCTTGTTTCTACTCACAGTTCTACCCACTCTACTCAGATTCACGTCTTTATTCACCTAGTATCTCATCTGCTGTAGCCTTTTCCACGTGTTTATTTGACTGCGCCTCACTGGAGGTGTCACGGGTGTCGAGATATGTTTTGATAGCACTCCAGTTGCCCTACGAGGGAGTGACGCTCCCTCGACTCCCAAGATCTCCTCTCTGTAACAAACGATGAGCTCCTGATGCGGTGTCATGGAGAGTAGTGACAGACGCACTGTTTTGCTTCTTGCTTGCTTGACGTGCCATCAGCCTGCACCTTAAGGAGACGGCGACACTGTGAGAGCGGTGAGAGCCGCCCGGATGCTGTTGCTTTATTCACTCCCAGCTGAGGAGGACAGAAACATGTGTTCACAGATTAGGTTTCCCCGGACACGGATAACAAAAGGGAGGGGAATCGACCACATATGCCAAGGTACTTTAGGTGAGTGATGATGTAATCCTGAAAAATACTATGTGTGTACATGCGAGTCTGCGTATGATGAAGAAATAGTAAATGGCATTGCCCTACAGTAAGTAGTAGCAAAGAGCAAGACGCTTTCATAAATCTTCATATAGCTCTATGAACGTCTGCCTGCAGCTCCTGACTGATTTAAGATAACAAATCTCCTTCTTCCTCCTTATTCATCTCCCGCCGACATCCCTTGAGGAGTGAGCTGCCATGTGAGTAAAGGCCAAGCGATGGCTTCCCCAGCTCA
This sequence comes from Dascyllus trimaculatus, assembly GCA_024666655.1. NCBI lineage: Eukaryota > Metazoa > Chordata > Actinopteri > Pomacentridae > Dascyllus > Dascyllus trimaculatus. Next base: position 23,184,150 of record CM045466.1, on the reverse strand, counting down.
GACATGAACACCGGCGCTCACCAAATCAAAGACCAGCTCTCCGTCTATTCCCAATTCGTTCTGACGACTATAATAGTTTAACAGAATGTGTGAGGAATCCAAGGATTTATGGTAAGTAAAGTTCTGCTTTTATCTCAGATCCCGGAGATTAATGTCGCCCCTGTTGCACTGCAGTAAGATCTCATGAATCGCTCTCTTTCCTTTTGATGTATTTATTTTCATGTTCATAAATCCATGCATTAACTGAGCCCATTGTTTTAGAGACGAGGGCCAGAGCCAGACAAGTAGGGGCAGAAGGGGAAGCTGTGGAAAAATCAGAAGGCCCGTCCCGTCCCAGACCCAGCGACATGTCACGGGGGTTCCTACAACGTCCCCCTGACGCATTTCGGAAACCATTAAAGTGAAATGTCTCCGTCTCGCGTTACGATAGACGCTGCAATCATTTTGATTTACTGCCTGAAAATTACAGCGTCAGGGCCAATATCCTAAACGGGGCTCAATGTGATAAGCCCGGCCTCGGTAACATGACAAATTGTACACCATCAGAATCAGAAGACTGTGGTCTGCGTACGAAGGAAGGGGACTCCTGCTGGGAGCTCTCATCTTTTTCGGAGTCTCTCACTTCACTTTCTCCGTCGTTCCACTGTCCTGCCTTTGCCCAGTCTTTTATGTGGTGACTCAGTCCATCACCATGGCTTTACCATCGGAGCCAGCCTGTGATGCTGCTCTGTTTTCCTCATCCTTGGGTAAATGCCCTTGACCATAGGGAGATCGTACTGTAGACTAATGGGGCTTCAGGCCAGGAGCTTCCGCCCACCCTGTCTCCTCAGCCTAATTAGCCTCACCATTACCTCATGTCTGTAGGCACAGGTCTTCGGGGCATGTTACCTTGAGCTGTATTTCTCAATTACAGGACTTTAGGAGCCGGAGGGTGGGGAGTGAGAACTGAACAGGGGATGCCCTTCATCCTCCCCTGGCCAGAGAACGCCTTTTCACACTGATGAGAATGTGTGGAAATCATAACAACACACTCAGTCTAGCAGCCGTGGCGCAGTTGGTCATTAACACAGGGTAGCGTATGTGTACACTCCCTGCTGAGGCTGCGCAGGCCGGCTCTCCTCTGAGCGTGCGTTTGAAAATGAGACCAAGGGGTAAGAGTTCATCTGGAGGGTCCTCGCAGCTGAAGAATTCCTCTGACACATGTGGAGCAAAAGCAGGGTCCAGGGGCCGAGGTCGCACACAGGCACTGACTGTGTTAGGGGAGTTCAGAGCTGTCCACCTGTATTTTCTTAAACTTTTGCTGTGTCCTTCCCCTGAGCCTGATTGGCCTCTGCTGAAGCAGTTTTAATTACACAGACTCTAAACTGTCATCTTTAAAGTTAGAGTGCTGTGGAGGTCAGGACCTTCCTTGTGTGTGTGCTACAAATTATTCCCAATGCTGCCGTGATTTCCCCTTGTTAGGAAGACAAAAAATATCACCTGCTCTCCAAATGTGTCCGTTGTAGTTACAATGAAGCATTCTTTTAATAGTCCGTATTGTCCTGATGGGTTTCCAGCAGTGCCGTCATTTGAACAAGTTCGTGCAGCTTTGTAAAACCCAATACATGCAAATGTAAGTACCAAAACAGCGTTACTCCATCTTCCAACCATACACCATTCAAATGGAATGTAGCAGAGCGTCCAGCTGAGGTACGAGAGCCCGGCAGCAGTAGCCATGCTGACCCTGTGTAATGACGGTAAGTGGATTACAAGGAGGCCCTGGTCACTGGTCATTAATACTGAGTCCACTAGAGTTACCTCCATGTGGCAGCAGCTCCGCCACAGGGACGGAGCCCAGGACCTCCGAGATACCTGAGAAGCTCATAGCACCGTGTCGGGCCTCAGATGAGCTGACAGCCCTCTGAAACTGCAAAGGACTTCAGGAAGGCCGACAGAGATCAGAAAGGACAGTTTATGTTTTTGGAGGAAGGGCTGATTATTTCTTACCTGTGAGGCCAAAATCTCACCACTGTTGGCGTCATAGTTCTCATTAGGTTAGATTCAAGTTACAGTGATCAAACACTTGTCCAAGTCACGGGTGGTGTAAAACACCAGTAATGACAATAACTGTGACATTTAAGAAATAAAATATTGACATCATGGCAATAATGCACATGTGATAATATCATTAACAATCCAGTGTCAATGACGATCTAGTTGACTCTCCAGCACAGGAATAACAAACAGCACAGACTCCCTACACTTTTATTTTAAGTATCTATGAAGGAGGCGATTAACCAAAGGCTAACTCATAGTATTTTTAAAGATTTCTATTGCAATAACATTATCATGAATCCTCTTAGCCGCACTAATTGGGTAGTGAAAATGTAGCATTGTGACAGCCCTACCTCTAAATCAGGGGATCCCTCACAAACACTAAGGAAATCCCTGAGGATTTATCATGTTAGGTTTGACGTTAGTGATCTTCTAGACCATCAGCAAAGCATCATGACAGTACTGACCTTTGAGAGGACACAGCCAAAATGAAAGAAACTGAAACTAGTTTCTAGTAGCAACTAGAAACCAGACACTAACTCGGCTTCCAAACTCCTCAGATCCTATTCTGGTTAAGCATTCACAAGCCGAAAACATGTAAGCCCCACCCCACAACCCATAGGCCCAAAGGATCCATTGCCAGTGTCATAATGCCACCTACCACAGCACACCCTCAGAGGTCCTGTGTTCAGTGCGGCCGACACAGTTTCAGGCAGGTGGTTTTAATGTTGTGGCCCTTCAGTCTATGTGGCACGTGTGCTTTGCTACAGAAGTTTCAGCCTTTTGCATTCAGTGACATTTCATGGAGATCAAAGTCATGTCTGCTCAACTTCTGCTAATACTGCTCATTAGTGATTGGAATGACAGTGTTTTGTAATTAATTCTTTCTGTTTCATTTGGTCTTTTGTGCAGGTGTACAGCCCTTATGGCTTTTGAACAACAGCCTTCATTGCCAAATAGTTCATGAAATACATATGTGGTTTTGACATTTTTGATTACATACGTGAGCTAACAGGAAAATGCTGGATTCCCAGTAGAACTGTGTGGACAAGGCTTCATATCACCAGATTAGGGATCTCTGCATTTAAGAAAACAGAGGTACATTCAACGAGCCGTGTTCACGGATGTAACAAGCGCTGCCATGAAGCCCTAGAGGTTGCTAGAATGTAGATCTTTTCACCAGTGTGGTTTGTGCTGCACGCAAAGACCTTGTAGCAGACATGCAGACTTCACGTTGTTATTGCCGTGTTCTAGGAAACATGGTGACACGTTTGGAGCTCTTGGCATTTCTGTATCAACACGTTACAGGGCTGACACGGGGTCATGACAATCACAGATGTATCTCTTAGCTTAGTTCCCAGAGCCTAAAAGCCAAGCCTTGGCCCCTGAACCGACACACTCCACACACCGTGTTTTGACACGTTGTCATCGTTCTTTTGGACAGTTCGCTGTGAGGAAGAGCACAGGGTGGCTGAACACACACTCACTGTGTGCTTGTATGTGTTTCTAATCAAGAACTTGTCCTGCCTTGATGGTCTGCCTGCCCACCAGGGGAGGCGTGATAGGAGCTCACGTGATAAAAAACAAACAAAATCAGGGCTGGAAGAATTAAAAGGGGACCAAATGGAGGTAGGATGAGAGGCTTTCCTCTTTGTAAAGGAAGAATAACAAGAAGCAGTGTGATTTTGTAATGGGTCACGGCCCTTTACGAGGTGATGTAATTTCCAATAAAGAACCATAGGTCCAGTGAGGATGCTGGTATATTATGTGTTGGGCAGACAGGAGACTGCACTACCAGGTCCAGGCCTGGTGGACAGAGGACAGATCTGTTAGGTTTGTTCCACACAACATGTTAAAGTGTCAAAGCATTCATGACTCACATTAAAGAAACCATGTGGCAGGGCCTTTAGACAAACAAACCATAAAGCGGTTCACCTCCGCCAACTAATAACAGTTAGTTTTACAGTCTCGTGTGATGACTTTCGGAACTATGAGGTGTCTCTGAGAAAATGCAGCTCAAAAAATAAAAAGGCAGATGAAAGGAGCATCTGACATTCAAAGGCGTCAAGAAAAGAAAGAGATGCTTAGGGCCTTGTTAGGCAAAAGCGGCAGAGCAGCAGGGAGTTCTTCCCAGCAGTCTGGTGGAGCCTGTGTGTCATGTGTTAGCAGGTGTTGATGGTGGGGAGTGGTGCTGCAGAGGCTTGGGGAGTGGTTGAGGTTTTGGCTGTGGACAACAGGTCCTAATGAGTGATGCTCCACAGGGGCTGGTTTACAGCCAGCCAGAGGTTGAGAGAATGGAGCGCCCCTTTAACTGAGGCCATCTGAATGGAGGAAGTGCCCACGGTCCAAAGTCTGCCTGGCTCCCTGACCGCTCTGCAGAGGGATCTCCCTCCAGAGACGATCCTGCAGCGAGGCCGAACTCAAACCCGCCTCCAGTCTGAGCAGCGAGGCTCACACGCAGGCCGCAGACAGACTGATTAGTCCTTAGAGCTTTGTGATTAAACTACATTGTTAGGATTGGAACAGCGCAGGCTTTGACTGCCTTTTCTGGGCTTGTTGAAAACTTGTAGAGAAACATATTGTATTTCCAAAATTCTTACACTTCAAAGTGACCACTGGGAAACTCCCTAAGTACAGCTGTCCTTTCCTTTGAGCAGTGGAAAGGCTACTGTTTGGGAGCAATAGACAAGTAATAGCAACTACCTGATGACTCAAGCCATGCTTGTTACTGTTATATACCTTCCTGCTTGAATGATTCCTTAGGACTGTTTCTGAGAGGAAATGTGTCAGCCCAAATGTCTAGCTATGCAAGGGGTTTAATGGTCCTAAAAATAAGGCATCCCTGTATGAACAGTGCTCAAATAGCTTGTTAACTGTGTGACTTTTACTTCCATTTTTATGACTGTAACAAAGAGCTTTATCTACTAATAATACTGGCATTATCTTGAGTAAAAAATACACGAGTTAATGAACCAAGTATTGTAATCTCGAAATCTGCAGCGCCTTGGCAGGAGCTCAGACAGAACAAATATGTCACGCAGCAGCCTTGCTTTAGTCTATATTTGATTAATTACACTCAGGCACCTAGACTATTTTAGAATTGCGTGTGTTGTACTATTTCTCAGTAAATTCAGCTTTCTTGTAAAACGCTCCTTCCTGTGCAGCTACACGGTCAACCTTACGGAAATGAAACTAACATGATGTTTCAGATATATGGTCACCCCTAAAGTTATCTGTCCATAAATGCCTCATGGGTCAATGGAAGACTGTTGATGTCAATCAGTCATGTATGAAGAAACCATAGGCCGCTCTGCAGCCAGCTGATGCTGATCTCACTGCATACCTGCTGTGGCTGCATGTTAGCGCACAGTGTGGGGTTGACTGAGGCACTTAAGGAAAAGGCCGACTGAGGGTCAAGCACGTCAGTTAAGCTTTAGACAAGTTTCATTGTGCCTCCCAAACCTAAACATTCATTCTCAATGTAAGTGCTACAAGCTGGAATGAATAGCTCAGTTTTGCACAATTTCCCTAACAAGGAAAACATGTTCTAAGCCTATAGATCATCATAATAACCTGTTAATATAAAAGAAAACTATTGATATCACTGAGATGTCTGTAAGTGAAAACCTGGGACAAGGAGGTGGTTTAATAGGTGGTTTGATTAGCTTAGCATCAATTCTGTAAGCAGGGAGAAACAGTTAGCTTTGTTTGAACACGTGTAAAGCTTACCAATTAGAATCTTTCATCTTGTTTTTTTTTTTTAAATTGGCAGAGGAACAGATATGTAGAAACAACACATTGTAGCTGTGGTTTAGCATGCTGTAGCTAGCATCACCAGGTGGAGTCAGGGTCTTTAAACTCCACCCCCTGGCAAACCCAGTAACTACCTGAGTATGTTGCTTTCATATTTCTATTTGTGTTCACACAAAGTTGCTTTTTAGCAAACATTTTTTAAACCTTTGACAAAACCATACAAGCTACTTCTAGTTTTTATGCTAAGCTAAGCTAAGCTAATCATCCCCAGACTCTAACTTCACATATATTGTACAGCTATGAAAGTAATAGTGGAAAAAGATTCTCTGATCTGATGAGACAAAAAACAGAAGTATTTTAGGAGAACCTCCAAGCACTAGGCAACTTTCCACTGCAGGAACTCGGGGCAGGTGCGAGGTGGCATTAAGGTCAAAGGCATCACTCTGTTATTGACCCATTGTGGCTGTGACATTAACTCAGTGCCTAAACCATGTCAGATAGTAGAGACTGGATGCACGTCTAGCTCTGAGTACATAGGGAATAGAACAACTGAGGCTTTGTTATGTCAGGTTTTATATAGGTGACTATTTTGTCAAAGATGGTGATGTGAGGACTGCTACTCCAAGTTAACCAATCAGTGTCTGCACAGCAATTTATCAAGGCCACTGAGAAGTACCTGTCCTGTAGTAAGTAGTTCTTTTCCCTCAAAAGTGACCCTGAAAGCACCTCTACAGTTCTTGTGACTTGAATATGCAAGTATTCAGGATGCCCCAAAACGGTCTCTAAATTCTTCCTGTGAAGCATGGTAGTGGCAGCATCATGCTATGGTGGGGTCCTCTGCAGCACGGACAGGGAGGCTGGTCAAACTTAAAAGTGGGTGAATGCAGCCAATGAAGAGAACCTGCTCAAGAGCTCATCAAACTAAGACTGGGACACTTTCTAGCATGACAGTGAACCAGACTGTACTAAGACATGGTCAAAGACTTGTCTTCAGGACCGTCTTTGAGCAGCCCAAGGAAAGCCCACACTTAAACCCTACAGAATGTCTGTGGAGAGACCTGAAGATAGTATTTCACAGATGCTTCCCATCCAAACTGAGGAAGCTTGGCAGGATCCGCCAGAAAAAATGTCCAAATCCAGGTGTCTTACCCAAGAAGCTGTAATGGCTGCCAAAGGGGCTTTTACAAAGTAATTAGGGTCTGAATACGTCTTTTAAAATTTGTCAATTTTACCCATTTAAAATTACATTTACATCTAAACAAAGTGGTAAAAAGTGAATACTTTCTGAAGAAACTATAATTTTTTTCTTTTCAGGCTTCCAAAAACACATTACATTTTGATTAGATGGGATTAAAATAAATAGTGTTTCATATTGATGGGTCAAAATTTAAAGTTATTCTTCAGTTTTAGTTGGATTGCTTAAGGATAACAAAAGGATAAGTATGACTATAAGGAGAATGACAGAGGTCTACTGTTCTGTGCTCAGAATAAATGAAGTGATGAGCAACAGAGTTGTCTCCAGGCAAAGTCCTCTGTAAATTATATTTGTGTGTTGACAGGGAAGTCTCGTTTTCTCTTCATACCTTTCATGAGGATGTCTCATTATTTCCAAGCAGCAGTATTCCTCTCCCTTACTCCTTCTGATTGGCCTGGTGGTGCCAACGCTGGAGCTGCACCAACATAAAGGTCTCAAGCAGCACCTCCTCCAGTGACAGGAGTCCTCAGGACCAGCTCTCATTCATCTCTCACCACACTTAACAAGTTGTCCTCTTTGTCTGTTGTCATGCTCTCTCTCTTCCCCTCTCCACCTTTTCCATTTCCATCTTCCACTCAACATCTATCTTCGTCTCAGTCCGTTCTTTTCATCCACGTGTTCTTCGTCCTTCCAAAAACAGGCCTACCACTCACTCACTCACTCAATCCTCCCTCCTTGCTTTTTATTACCTCTTGCCTTGCCTACTCTCTCCTCGGCAGCTACCTCAGCTTTCCCTTCATCCTGACACAGCGGAGAGAAAGAACAAAGGGCCCCTGGTGTCTTCCTGGAGAGGTTATAAAGCAAAAGTCAAACTGTATTAGAACACTCTGAGCCTTAGCGAGTGAGGCAGTGCCAGACATGGACGGCCTCTCAGACCGCACTTTCAAAATAATAATTACACTGTAAGAGATGAAGCGAGGGAGACAGAGGAGCAAGGAGGTGAAGGGAGGAGGAAAGGAACAGGGAAAAGAGGGAAGATCTGTGTTTTTATTTAAGCGAGCTGAACGTCTTGAAAGAGTAGAAGCAGCTGCTATCTGCAGGCGAGGAGAAGGGGGAGCGGAGGCAACACGATCAGTCTAGCAGAACAGATTTTGCCAGCTCAAGGGTATTTGGAGGCTTTTATCTGGTAAACAGGTCAAGGTGGGGCCAACCTATCCTCAGATGAACCAGACAACAGACACCCTTTATGTCTGCTTTTAACAGTCATTTCTGGGGGTGTTTGGGGGTATTGCTCTAGCTGACAGTGGAAAGGTGACAAGTAGGAGAGGAGAGCAAAAGTTCACCGACCACGTTTGAAGTCGGAATGTTTCTGATTCATGATTCAGTTCAATTATCTTTATGCAACACAAGGTTGTATAACAAAATTACAGATGTAGCCCCTCTATGCTATGTAGCCCTCTGTGCCTCATCTCACTGATATGACTGATGTTTGATAAATGGGTACTGATGATGACATGGTTTCAATCAGCCTTCCTGTCTTGGCCCATGCGCATCCCATGCTACTTTGTGATGTTTCCAATTAGGATGCTTTCTATTGCTCCTCTGCAAAAGTTAACGAGAACTTGGCAGAGGGCATTTAACGTTCTTGAGTTTCTTTTTTGCTTATTACCCTGCCCTGTCAGTGTATAACACCTGTGGATTCCCAAGAGCCCAGGATGGATTACAAACAGGCCAAAGCAGTCAGTTGACCTGCTGCCCCAGCTCTGACCCCAAAGAGGCTAAAGCCAAGTTTCACTGCTTCTCCACTGATTTGGTCACTGTAAGTATTTTTGGAATACATGAAATATAAGATCTCTATCAAGTAATGTGACTCCTAATCCTGTGGCCTTGTCTGGCAGAGAAACCCTCTTTGTAAAATGTTAATTTGTTTAGTTTATATTATGCTCACAGGGTGTGTATTTATAATTATTTTGTAATCAAAATAACTTGCTGACACAAAGATGATCTCAGGCCAGGTACTGTGGTTATAGCACAGCACAACACTGGAGTAGACTTTGGGATATGAACTTGATGGGAACTTGGAGCTGAGAGTATCCCACCACCACATTTATGGCTGATGTCTCTTTAACAGGCTAATCAGACCTTATAGAATACACAGAAACACAGGTGAGTTTTCCTTCAGGATGTGAGGTGCAGTAATTCATAGCAGAATTACTTAGAATTGTTTTAGTGAGAGTGTGTGTTCCTGCACATTCTATTTAATTCTATTTTTATTTTTTAATCTCATTTTATTCTGCCTTAACTGGATTGTTCTGCTTTTTATTGCATTTGCCTTTGAATATCAGTCTGATGCTTTTGTGGGCTAATGTATAGCATGTATGTCTTTGTTTGAAATATGCTTTGGAAATTCTTCCCTACCTTCCTTATGACCCCCCCTTTTTTTACTCCATACGTTGTTTTATATATGCTGACAGACGTACAAGTGAAATAAGCAGTCAACACCATGGCTGAGTTTTTCAGCTTCAAACTGCAGTGTACTGATGACAGTTCCAGAATACTTCCAGGGTTTCATACATCACACACCGAAGAAACCAATCCAGTCAGCCCGCATGGCGTTGCTTTCTATATCACTATTCTATAGGACTGGTTTCATGGTTGAATTACTCCAATATCACAACTTGTCATTATGTAGCTTAAAGTAGTTTTACATTGTTTGAGCTGAGTGGTAGGTGAGCTGGTGTGCTTGAACTGCAGCAAGTAGTGGAGGTCTGGGTGGAGGGAGAAAGGGGGTCTTTACAGATATACATGTTCTAAATTAACTAGCAGTGTAATCTGAGTCATTTTAGCGCAGGAAAATGAATGTTTTCATGGATAAAGCTTTTAAACGTGCAACTTTGATACATAGAGATGGTATGGAGATGGATAGATATATATATAAGGGTTAAACGAATTGCTGGAAAAGAACGTTGCTAACCTCACTATTTTAACACTAAAGCTGCATTATATCTACATTCTGAATCCTTATTCCACCACTGAATGAGCAGATGCCACAGCTGCACAAAGGAATGAGTGAAGCCCACATAAGACATCAGATCATACAGTTGATCATTAGCTGATTGGTTGTAGGAAAACTCTCTCTTCTGTTCTCACCTTTAAGGGACATGAGACAAATATAGGGCTGGCAGTGTTTGCCCAGGTGCTGGGAGACATTCAAACAGTTACCTAAGAACTCTGCTGCAGGGTGTTTGCTTGAAGACATGGAGCTTTAACCAGCTACTTGGCATGAAATAGCTCACATTTGGCCAGTTGGTGGAAAATCTCACTAGAAATCTCTGCCACAAAAAAAGTTTGCCATTGGCCAACAGGGAGGTCAAATGCACTGCCATGGATATGTTAGCACATTACAAACCAACTGAGCTCACCCGCCTGCTAGACTTTATGTAAAACAGGTGGTATCTGATGCACAATATAGGCCAGGTAAGTAAGAAAATTAGAAAATGACCAGTAAATGCAGTTTTCATCCAGAACAGACGTGGCGCTTCTGAACTGGAAAAGTGAAATGCAAACAGAACATGTCCTGTTGAACACAAGCCCCCCTGTGTTAAACATCCTCATGACATCCATGTTGTTAACACGGCCTCGTATTTGTCGCCCTATTTTTAGGTTAAATGACAACCTGCAGACTGAAAGGAAACATAGTCTGCACATCAGCCAGACAGAGGGGCTGAGAATATTCAAGTTTATGGTGATATGACTTTCGCAAAGATATGTTTTGTGGTTACGTGTGCTCATTCAGCTCCTCTGGAAATACATAAAAGCTCTTGTAAAGTGCCTCAATGACTTTGCGAGAGGAGCCAAGTGTCGCCTTGCAGAATTGCAACCAAAATAAACAATATGTGTTTTAGGTCATGTAGATGTAGACTTTGTCATTGGTTTTCCCCAGAAGCCCTATGGCCATAAATCTTGCATTACTTCTATATTTGACAAGAGCGCGTCCACTCCAAAGAAAGCACTGGCACTAAGCAATCGCAACTTGAAATATACTGTACACAGTATTTGGAAACCACAATTGCAGGTCTATGTCCATATGAAGCTCAAGCAATGATATTGTTGCAAAAAAAATGCTCTCAGCGGTATCAAGTTTTGTTTGCTGAGACTCATTTAGAACGGATTTTGATTAATTTTCATGTAGGGCTCATTGTGCCTCCAGTTTTTAGTAACATGCTTTGGTTATTTCTGCATGTGAGATTTCCCTAATTGTATAACATCACAATGCTAATGCAGACCTGATCCTGGTGTGTCTGAGGGATAATTATGTACAGTTTTCTTTGGCAATGCAGTCTTTGCTTCTATTCTAGCTCTTTATTACAGCATTAGGACGACCTAATGCATTTTTCCATCGGCCCCTTGTACCGGTGCCTATTTAAACAGTCAATAAGTCAGGCAATTACTTATAACCACCAAATGAACTCACCGTCTGCTGTCAGATTAACACAAGATAACCTTATTAGCAGTGACCCAAAGCAAGGCTACTCCACAGAGTACCACATGTGTGCCATAAACTGCTCCTTGGAAGGAAGTTATATGACTGGTTTTCAGGCTTCTTGTCAATCATAAGTCACCCGTGCTGAATCCCATTTAAAAGCACTTGCCCCTTGTTCTCCTTGCCTAAAAACACAGAGGACTATGGGAAAGGACAGGCGGGATTCTGGAGCTTTTTACAACTAGGGGATGTGGTCAGCGCCTCTTGTTAGAGTCCCTTTAACTGGTCTCTATTTTAGAAACTCACATGGATTAGTGAGACATATCTCGCAGGTGCTCATTACAATGACCAGTGTCACCCTTTTCCTTTCCTGCTTTAACCGCACAGCCATGAGCCGCGCTGAACTGGACTTGACACCAAGCCTGTAAAAACATCTGAGCGCTTTGGAGAATGTGAATGTATGACTGGAGAAAAAAAAAGTACAGGAGACACGCTCTCCAGCTCTGTCCAAAGCAGGAACAGGAGCAGTAGCATGCGCACCTCCTCGTCATCACTCTTGCTACTCACGCGCATCTTTTGTGTATGTTTAATTTGAGTGTTAATGGAGGGTTGGACACACTGAGAACGGATGCAATCATGATGTCCATGTGCTAAGAGGGCCTGGCTGCAGTATAAGTGTGTGTGTCATCGGTGTGTTTCCATGCAGTTCAATCAGTGTCTGAGCCCCAGCAGCAGAGAAATAGCATGGAGAGCAGTTGTGTTTATTATGCTGTATTAAGTTTTAGTCGAAGAACATCTAAGAGCGGGGAGCAGGTGCTTCTGAGCACAGCGCATATTTGTTTTACTTTGTAAAAGACCCAGGCTGGGGAGATTGTTTCATTTAATCCCCTTTAACAAACAGTCATTAGGCTGCCTAATGAGACCCTGGGTTAGATGTATTAAGACCCTCGTTTATCCTGCCTTTTCTTCCCTGTTTTCTTTTAGTCTTCCATCCGTCTTTGCTTCTTTTTTTTCCTCCTTACTGCTTCACAGACAGGAAAAGTCAGACACACGCAGATGCACACGCTTTACGTCAGTGTCTGCTCGCTGCTGTGTCTGGTCTGAGCTCTACTGCCCTAAGCCACCCCAGCACCCCATTCTCAGTGCTTCTTAATTTAGACAGTTTCCCCCTTGTTCCAAATAAAATACCCAGAGGGGAAGCAAACTCATAAATCCACTCTTCTAACAACAACAACATCCACAATGATCTCTCTTGATATTAGAGATGAGCTACTACGTCTCCTCCCCCTGTGGGATCGCTGGTGATTGATTTACATGCAGGCTCAGTCTAACTTGTCCCAGTGGTTTAAGAGACAAAGTAGTTCCACCTGCTGTGCTGCGGTACATGCCAGGCCGAGGAGGACATCAGTGGTTTTACAGGCCGTCAGATACCCCTTCTTAAGCCTTAGGACATCATGTACGGACAGCTTCCAGACAATAAATACATAAATTTGTTCTTTAAGAGAGATGAGGTTATTCAGTTTGAATGATTTGAATAAAAACATGTCTGTGTCTCATTTATGAAGCCAGTGTCTGGGAGCGAGCTTGTACTATATACAAGCTGCCTACTACACTGGAGCCTGAAGATCTCTTTCTGTTTCTGTCCCACATCACTTTCAAATGAGTGTGGTTTCACTGTGTACAAGACAGAATCCAGAGAAGGATTTTCAAGAACACTGCCTCTGTCAAACGTGCAAATCATGCTCATTATATGCCACCATGTACAGCAGCGGTTCTCATCCACTTTAAATTGATAGCTTTAAACAGCCTGCGCTACGTTAACATGTGAAACAGAGAAGAGAAGTGCTGTCAGTTTCCATATACAAAAGCAGTGTTTTATTAAACTTTGTGCTCCACGTCAAGCATAAGGCTTCACACACCTGCACTGATTGGCATGTTATTAACTTTGAGTGAACCGAGTGAACTTATTTGCTGTGTCTAAATAGAGAGCATCCACCCAAATAGAATGTTTTCACTGCCCAGTGTTTGTCTGCAGGAAAGGGCCAAACCAGTAGTGAGAGAGGAAATAGGCTCTCAAATATGCGGTCATGTGGACACTCTAAAAGGAAAGTATACAGGGAATTTTATTATTGTGACAACATTTGACTTGACATTTTAGAGGCTCTGACCATGCAAGTCACAACACTGCAACCAAAGTTAGACTTCACACAGGTTGACTGCAATTACTTTTAGTGCATGTGTATTTCTATTTTTTAATCTTTAAAAATCCTCTCTATTTTTCTACTTTTTATTTTGGATTTTAATCTAATTTGTCCACAAATATTTGCTAATTTCCTGACTGTTTAAAAAAGCAACAGTATATTCTTGGCTGAGATGCTGTGTTGCATTAAACTGCACTGTGTGCATGTTAGGACATGCACATTTGTATAGGTGTAGATTTCATTTGAACATTGGGGAGACACATTAATCAGGGGGTCTGGAGTCCTCCACTAGGAAAGTCTGAGCATCAAACAGCTACTTTCCTTTATTTGAGTGGTGAATTTGTATGCACTGATTTGTGCCTGTAATGCATCAACTTATACAGGAAATGTCTTCAGTTACGTAAAGGAAAACACAAACTTCAGATACCAAGTGATAATTCAAAATGTAAAGGAATACAGTGCGTAAGGCTCTCAAGAATTCTGCGTTGCTTTCAAATATTTATTTTCCGGTCTGTCTGTCTGTCTGTCTGTCTGTCTGTCTGTCTGTCTGTCTATCTATCTATCTATCTATCTATCTATCTATCTATCTATCTATCTATCTATCTATCTATCTATCTATCTATCTATCTATCTATCTATCTATCTATCTATCTATCTATCTATCTATCTATCTATCTATCTATCTATCTATCTATCTATCACCTGCATGACAGAGCTGCCTCCATGCTGTGACTGTGCTTCATTTATGACCCTGCTCGGTGCCTGTACTGTTTGGCTGTATCATAGCAACCAAAGGGGGCGGGTGCAGTCTCGTGAGACTTGGTTCCCATGGTTTCCACAGACACAATTCAGAGCAGACTACGGTAAAAGTTTTCTAAAGCAAGTGGAAATACACGGTAAGTAACAGGTAGTGGAGAAATGTGCTTTGTGTTATATTATTGAGGGACAGCTGAACGTGGTTGTAGTTACGCTAAAGTTAGCCAAACACTGTCAGGTGAGCGGAACTGAGGCGTAAACTGGACTACAGCGTCAGTTAGCATAGTTCTGTCGCAGTGTGCCGCTATTCTTCACTCTACTCGACGCGTCCAATGTTAGCCTGATATAGAGATAACAGATAGTGGAAGAAACATGTATATAATATCTGTAAGAAACAGCTGAACGTGGTTGTAGTTAGACTAGAATTAGCTGAACACTTTTGCTGTTGGGATTTAACGGTTTTAACGCCGTCAAATACGACGTTTAGCTCGGACGTTTTGCGCCACTCGGCGTTTCACTCTGCGCCAACTGGAGTTTCAGAAGCAATTTAGCAGCGTATTTATTCCTTTTCTAAAATTCTGCTGTCAACCACAAATGACTTAAGTGTCAAGACAGGTCAAGTCACCGTTATTCATATAGATATTCTGGCGCAGCGGCTGTTTTTTTTAAATTTAAACAGCCAAGTTCTTTCCAGTAGAGAAATATGACTGGCGTTGCGAATTTAGCGCACAGGCTAAGACTTTACATTATTACCGTAATAAATATGGAGATTAACCTGACTAATTTACAGATAAAGTTATGAACATACAAAAACGAAAACCCAACAAGTGCAAGGATTTGTTCGTTCAGTTATTTTAAGAAAGAGAGCAACTTTAGTCAACTGAAGCTTGACTTAAAAAATATCACAAATATAATCGAAATAGATAATTCCTTCAAGTTTCTGAGTCCTGATATGAACAGTATGTGCTTAATAAATAGTCTTTATTTAGGAAAAGCATTCAGGTATTTGTGGAAAAATTACCTTGACAATAACACAAAGCGAGCATTGTTACTCTGTGTAGTGCACCTCTTGCTCCTTGACAGGCAGCCACCAAGAACAAGTGACTACATGCAGAGTATTTCATTATTTGTGTTTTAATGCATCTGTGTAGGACAAGCATGTCTATCTCCCAGAATACTTTGCAGTTTGCCATTTTTCACTTGAGATTGTGTACCTCTGCCCTCTTTGTTGACACACGCAACACAGCTCAAGAGTTTGACGGAGCCACAGCAATGCTCAAAACTAACTTTAACCCGTGTCAACAACTAATTCTTGTATTAATTTTTTGTAATCAACTTTTTAAAAATTATCTTTCAAACAATAATAACAACACTGATACAAACCAGATACACTGAACACACAGAACACCCCTGCCCACTCCACCACCCCCCACCCTCCGCGGAGCGCTCAGACCAACATAGAAATGTTTACAAAATCAAAACAATTGAAAAAAGAAAGAGTAATAAACAGGATTACAAACCAAACATACAGTGTTACCACAGATGAGCCTCAAAAGTCACGACAACAATGTTTTAACACCGTCTACAGCTTTTTTCCACATCTCCAACATTCGTGGCTCAGAATTATTAATGCGAGCTGATGACCACTCCAGGTAGACCACGTTGAGGAGAGCTTGTAACCAGTATTTTATTGATAACTGGTGTGGTGGAAGCCATCTTAAAACTTTTTTTTTTTGCTGCAGTCATGCCAGCCAACTAGAGTTTACATTCTACCTCAGTGAGCTTGAACCTGGAGTTATCATTTAGGAGAAGAAGTCCTGGCTCCATTGGGGGTTTCCTCCCTATCAGATCAGACACCTTATCCACAAATTTAACCCAGAACCTTTGTACATTTGAACAATCTCACAAGACATGCATCAATGTACCCAAAATGCCCTGACTACAGAATGTGCAGTAAGGATTGGGAGCTAAACCCAACAAATGCCTCTTACGTGGAGTTAAGCAGGTCCTGTGACATTTTTAATTAAGCTGTGAATCCTGTGGCTAGATAAGTTCACCTTAAAGCCTGCAGCTCACCTGTCTGTGTCTGTGCTTCTCAGAACATATTTCTTAGCTAAGCCTCAGCTGCTAAGAATGTTCTGTAATCAATCCAAACATTAATCTCCTTTGTAATTAGAGGGAGAAATATTTAGTATTTAATGCCATTGCTGCCCCTTTAGCAGAAGTGGATCAAGAGTTGGTATTGAGTACACATCATTAAGACTAGTTATTTTTAAGATGACTTAGCCAGAGCTTGTTCAACTTGTCCAATTTTATTATGAAAGTCCTCTAAGCAGCAGCCTGAGCAACATGAGATATATACAGGTGCAGTTAAGACTTTTCAAAACCTCAGGAGCTTTTACAAATTTGTCAAGCAGTCATTTAAATGCGACAGTGATACAGGTTATGAGCTGATCTCAGTGAATTAGCCTTGCATGTTGATCCTAATTGTTTTTATATTGCCTGGAAATATAATGAGGCTGAAACTAGCACTTATTGCCTTCATCAAGTAATTGAAGTATAAAAAGTTGAAAGATAGGGAAAGGTAGTTTCCTCGACCAACATTCCAAAACCCAAATATACTTTGATCCTTACAGTTGAGAAGCTGCAGCTTGGTAATGTTTACACACGCTATTTAAGATGTTGCTAATGTTGTGTTTCAGATATCCCAGGTGATGCTATGGGGTTATCACTGACCAAGGCAGCCCAGTGGACCACGTCCAGCTCCAGTACTGGCAAACTGGAGTTCACACCAATGAATGAGTCCTTGTTGAAAGAAATCCTGTGCTTTGTGGAGCAGTTCAGTTCCCAACACCCACAGGAGGCAGAGCATGTGTTCGAGGAGCCACTCCAGTGGAGGACCACTTTAGTGGCATCTGATTTCAAAACAGACTATGACATCAGGTTGGTCTAATCATGAAGCAGGCAGCTGGCTGGCCAGTGCTTTCACTATTACGTGCCTGTGCAGGATATGCTGTCACCATAGTGTCCAAATGTATTTTACCTCGGCTATAGTCAAAGCAGTACGCTATAATTAATGTGTTTTTCAGCTTCAGTAAGACTGAGAACATTCCATTATATTTCATCAGAATTTCTGGTCTACTTTCAGTGTGTGGTTTGCTTTGTATCTCAAAGCTGGGACCTGGAGAAGTACAAAAACAAAATAGTTGCATCTCCCTTAAGTGTTGTGGTATTTGTTATTCAATATAAAACAAATAATAGCAGTGATAAAACTGTGGTATTATGTTTCTTGTATTTTATTTCCCACTCAGTGACTCAGCTGTACAGTCCCACGAAAAAGATAGTGGAGGACTTCCATTGTTGCAGTTCTCTCCTCCTGCTGTTTATGTACGCAGCCTCAGCCAGCTCTCGAAACTAGTTCATCTGGCAGATGATAAGAAGCTGGAGGAGGTTCGAACATGTCTAGAAGGTAAGCTTGATGGGATTTGAATCACATTTGCATCCTGAGCAATCCAACTACCAGCATACCTCCATAACCCACAGACTTAATTTGTTTGTCCTCCTTGTTACTCTCTACGACCATCCAATTATACTGCCACTGGCAATTCTTTACAGATGTGTATTTTCTTTAGGGCCACTGCCAAAGAGAGATAAGGTCATATATATTTGTCCGACAGATGAATACATGGTGAATATAGTAAAACACATTTTCCATTGCCAGTGGATTTTTTTATAGAGATGGAATGTAAGCTTTGTTTATGTAAAGAAATGCATGTGGGGAAAAACACAGTACATTTCAGGTCAGCTCTATTGATGGTTCAAAATAAACGGCACTCACAGCCTTTGAGTTCGATTCAGTAAAGCTAACCTCTTTTGCTGTTCAGAAAACAGAGACCCCGTGGTTAAGATTCTTGGTCAGAGCTTTGCCACTGTCTTGGAGAGAGAAGACGCCCAGACTGATGTCCTAAGTCTGGTAGAAAAAATGAAAAGCCTAGCCAAGGACTCAGAAGTCAAAGTCAACCTGTTTCTCTTGCTCCAAAACATGGACAAACAGATCCTCAGCAAGCTTCTTGAAGAAATCTCAGAGTGGGTGCTTTTTCTTTGTCTCAGACCCTCTTCACATTTAATCAGATTACCCATCTATCCTCCTCGGCTTCTTCTTTCAGGCAGATCCCACCAGATTTGCATGTGACTGTATCTGATCAGAATAGGCAGCATGTTTGGAAAAGAAACCATGAATAAATTTAATGTTTGTTTTGTTTTGTTTTCTTACATTTTCACTGTAGAAAAGTCAGTCCTGACCCCACTGCAGCGAAGAATGAGGTGGAGTTGTTGAAGCAGCTCTGCAGTGAAGGGGAAAAGAGGGTGTTGAAGTCGCTTCGATACACATCAGGTTTGAATTATCTCCACATTTCACTGGGTTGCAAGGAAAGCAATTGCTATTAACACTAATGCTGGATATTACAAAGCATAAAAAGTCTGTGCTCTGCCGCCACAAAAGACATGGAAGTCATTATATCTGTCAGATTCCAGTTTACCAAGTCATTAGTCAGCACATGCTTTTTGCTTCATTGCAGTGTATTCATCATGCCCTAACAAAGCATTCAGCAGCATGCACACACAGAGTGATGAATGCAGTCTGTGTCCCCTTTTTCTGCGGTTGAATTGACACCTTCTATAAAAATACTCCGCAAACCAGCTTCAAAATATGTGGCTCAGTTTTTTAGTGAATGATTTATATTGCAAGAAAAACTATAGCACAAGCCTGGGCTCAGACCTGTTCTCCTTGGAACTCTATGTTGTCCTCTTTAGCCGACCTGACACGTAGTGATTTCTTCTTTTCCTTCTCAGTTTTACTATGTTTCCTTCTTCCTGTGAGGACAAACCTGTTGTGACTTGGTATCATGCTGAGGTTCGTATAATAAAGTTTGCAGTGAGGTTTTATAAGTTTCAAGTTGCTTTTCTTGTTCTTGTTTTTAGATTTTGAATTTTCAAATGGCTGCCGCGCTCCTCTCTGGAGACAGGTACATGGTGAGATTTGTTACCTTGTAATTGAGCCTTGTGACACCGAGACCCTCTACATTACCTACAGCACTGCTGGAGCTTTTCTTAATGAGGTAAGGTTAGGAAGAAGGGTTTGTGCTACTCAGAATGGGCCATGAGGGGGTGACTACACATGACAGAAAGCACAATCAATCGACATACTGAAGGGCTGCAACTAATTATTGTTTTCACTGATAATTATTTTTGTGATTAATGGCTTTGTGATTGATTAGTTGGGTCTATAAAATTTTACAAAATTGTGAAAAATGTGAATCTTCCAGACACATGAGATGACATTCTCAAATATCTTTTTTTGTCTGCAATCCAACCCAGAGGATATTGAATTAACTGTCATAGGGAACTAAAAGAAAATATTTAAATTTAAGAAGAGCTGCAATCAGAGAATTTTGACTTTTTTGCTATATTACCTGCAGCAGTCAATAAAATGCTTATGATCAAAATAATAATAATACATAAAACTATCTGAAATGTTAACACTGAGTAAAGTAAGCAGCTACTGTTGTCTGTTTGATATTTTTCTCTGAATTATTTATTTATCTAGCAGTAAATCAAACAATATGAACAGGCAAAGACGTGTGTCACATGCTACAAAAGAATAAAGACAATATCCAGTTAAGATACACAACCAGACTCTTAGACTGTCAAAGTAAGGACAATAAATTTAGAAGCAGACACACTCACCAGCAGTGCTACTTTCCAGAACATTGACACTATGAGTAATCACTTCTGACATGTTAAAGTCCCTCTGTACGTTGGCTGTAAAAGTACAATGGCCTATGAGATAGCCACAAGCAATAGTAATAAACATAGGACACAGTACTGTACTGCATCTAACAACTTCAGACACTGGACAAGTGCATTCTTTAAGGGCTGATTGCCTTAATCTAATGGAGTTAAAGCTGTTTTGGTAAAGCTGTTCACTAAATAACAAAATGCTGTGAAAAGTCACTTGACATAATTTATGTTTGTAGCATGTGCCTATTTAAGACAAACATATCAGTTATATAACAAATTTGTCTGGTCAAAAAAATCGCATATCAGAGACCTCCCCCTAAACTCTCCTTAGTCTGCTATTATATACAGAGCTTCTGGATACTTGTCAGATGTCAGGAATCTCTCTGAACCTGTTTGCAATCACGTCTAAAAAAAAATTGTGCATGCTGCAGCAACCTTTCACTCTTTCAGTTGCTTTGCTGACAAGCCCTAGGTTTCCTGTCTCTGTTTCTTCACCTGGAAATGGTTCCAGCAAGGTGAAAAAGTACAACCTAAAACCGAATGGGTGACATCGATGCAAGTGAAACCTTAAAGTGCAGTAGTGTCTTAAACTTAATTTAGCGGTTTACATGGTTTTACACTCTAAGGCTGCCTGGCTGCCTGGCGATACTCTGAGCTTTCTAACCTCAGCTATTCCAGCTGACATGTGGGCCACATTATAATTGTGGTTTTTAGAATTAATGAAGCTGTTTTTCACTTTGTTTTCACAGGGCATAAAACAGGAGGGGGAGGAGAGTGGCTACGAGCGAACAAGTGATGTGTACGCAGACCTGGTAACACTTCTGAAGAGCAGATCTCCACATTTTGCTGAAAACATAAACAAACAGGTACAGTGGAATACAGGCACATGCAATTAACATCAACACATTGAGACCTCCCTTTTTAATCCTTGAATTTTAGCTCTCAAAGCAAAGATGTGTGGGTGTTGAAATGCCTCTTTGTCCCATGAACAAGGTCCTTCTCTCTAAACCTTTGATTTGATCCCTGATGCTTGTGTGACTCATATTCGTAAACAGAGTTGGGATTGTGTAATCAGTGTCTGTGCTGTTCCATGCTAGTGAGCTAGTGTCTGGTTGTCACTGTGTTGAATAATTTCTGAATCGACCTCTGCCGTGTTCCAACATCAAAACAGCAAAGCCACATCCCACCCACCACCTATCCCCACGCACACAGACACCCGTGCTCATTTCCAGACATTGAAATACCCGTGATTTATTCAGTAGTGCTATTTCCTGCTTCAGTAATTTGACGACATAACAAATCGCCTCAATAATGGATTCCATGTGCTCTCAAAAATCTGTTATCATTTAAAAATATGATCTTTTTTTTCTCAATCATGCTGATGTTTGTTGGAAAAAGTGGCATCATCACAATCTCATCAGATTCTTTAAAGAGCACTTACTGCACACTGCCTGCTTCACATGAATATCAGTTCTGTTTCTTTAAAGTGGCAAAGGCCATAAGTACATTATTTTTTGTCTATTTTTTTGTTTATTCTGTCATTCTCCGTCAAATACAGTTTAAATATGATTTAGAACAGTAGTATTTATCCACTGTGCAAATCTTTCTCTCAAAGCAAGAATCAAAAATATGTCTCTATGAGTAATGAAATTTACAAATGCCAAGAATGACTTGTAAATCTATTTTTTTAAATAGATTTTTACTTCTGAAGAGCCAGATGATAGTTTTGCGCACTATTCTGCATGTGAGGTACATCTGAGATAAAAGTAAAATCAACAGAAATATTTTTGACAAAACAATGCTAGGATTTATTTAGACAGCTTCTGCTATACATTCGACACTGTAAGTTATCTTTAACAACTTGTAATGCTAATAATAATGCTAATGTTATTACTATCAAAACAAATATCTTTTTTATTGTGCATGCTGACAGAGCGGCTCTATGGATGGCAATGTGTGTCAGTCCACCACTTTTGTTGAAGCTGAAACTGTAAATCCCCAGAGGATGCATCGTAATGGCTTTTGTGGTCTCCTGACATCTTCCTTAGCATCACAATTTATGATTTTTTCCTGAGCACTACCATTTTTCAGCAATCCTCTGATATATCTCAACATCTAGTAGGTGGATTGGCATAAAATTTTTAAATTTTAGTGAGACATTTAAGCTCCCCTGAATAGTAGAGTGGAGAGAGAGGTGAACCTTTACAGATCTGCACATTTTAAAGGCAACAACAGTGTACAGATGAAGAGATTTTTTTCATGGAAAAGCCTATTAAATATGTAACTTTGATAGACAGAGAAGACTGTTTAGTAGTTTATTCTGAGAGGGGCTTTAATAACTTTGTTGATCTCTGATTCACCCTGTGCCATTATCAGGTACAAATTTGAATTTGTAAAGAGAAGAACAGTGTCCATGGGATGTACTCCTACTTTTTGCAAAGAGTGCCACAATAGAGTGTTCCTAATTTTATGGCTATGAAAATATACGTGAAACCCTACACAAGACAGTGAAGATGCAAAATAATGATGATTCAAAAGTGTCTGAAGTCTCAGTTAACTGCTCCATTCAGAATAAATTCATTGTTGTTTTTTATTTAGAGTAGTAAATGAGTAAAGACTGACTGATTTTTAGAATAATTTTACATAAAGGCTTCATCGCATACCACAGCACTTCTGTTATATTTCTAAAACTGTGGTTGGCCAGTATGACCTCTTACAGTAGGTGATAGATCTAAAGGTGCCAAAACAAGCTGCGGAGTTAGTGAAGACTTAAGTAAACCAATAACTAGTGCCAGGCTGAACCGTGTTAATAAAAAACAGTTGGGCTTTTATGTTTTATGAGTGCTGTGTGAAGAGTGATGCCTTGAGTCTGAACGATCTTAAATTGATGGACAGCTGCAATAAAAATTGCTGTGAACGAGTTTGTGGAGGCACAAATCATTGTCACGGTCTTTTTCTCTCAGATTCTTTAACTCCTTCAAAATGTGCAGCATGCAGTTTCCACTAACTTTTGTTTGAATCTCACTGCTAAATATTTTCTCCCTGCCCTTGCTTCAGCTAAACCTTTTCATGTGATGGAGTTAAAATACCTCGCTTTGAAATTCATTTGATTGATTGGTGATGACAGCAATCAAATGGTGCGATATGCGTTGTCCATATGAGATATTAAGTAATTGCAGTCATTCTTGAGGACATGGTCCACTCCAGTTTTAATTTGAGAAAGCAATAGCAGCGGCGTCCGTCAGAAACACAATCTTGCACAGCTTCGGCTCAGCTCCCTGATTGCAACACAGACAGCCCAAACCCGAAAAGCGATAGCCAAAGATAACAACACCTAATCTCCAAACATATCTGCTCATTTTGGTGTGAGGAAGCAGGTCTTTTTTAACAGGTCTATTAGATTAGACAGCCTCAATCAAATGAGCAGAGGCAGCCAAAGGAGACGATGGCTGCAACAGAGAGAGGAAGCAGACTCGCCTTCTCTGTTCAGTGTTGTGGATTCGTTTTGACATCACAGCGTGATTGGAAATTGGACATACTGTGTATCTGCATGCACTAGATGCTCACTGAAAAGCAAAAACTCTCTCGGTCGTAGATTTGTTTTTGTTATTCACATCTTGAAAATTTATTGAGACTGCCTCACTGCCACAACCAGTCAGTTGCAACTGCTTGAATCCTGCCACTGACAGATGTTTTCTGGCCAGTGGCTTCAGATTTGCTGCCCTGCTGATTTTCCATCAGTATGGCTCAAGTAATTAGATGCATGTCTACCACAAACACATGTAAATAGTTGGGATTTATGTTTTAGTAGTCAAATCCTTGGGAAAAATGACAAATGAAAAAAGTGAGTAGCGCTAATGATTGAATGTCACCTGCTATAAAAATGTTTTTGAGTTCAGATCTCAGGCGTCAGTCCTGCTTAAAATAGCATTTGGCGATGGTGGTTTAAGATGCAGAAAGGCACCTGTAATAGGTTTTAGACTTTTTACTGTGGCATGTCAAGAAATGTGGAGTGTTCCCTTCTGCGTAAGCATATGGACTTTGTCCATTTCACATATAATAGAATTAAAGAAGGTTGGTTAGCCTAATAAAGTCAGACTGTGGGTCTGTGGTTGGGTGAATTGACTTGTATGTTTCCAATAGCAGGTCACTTTGTGTTTTATGAAAAACAAGTCTTTGGAAAAGTGATTGGGCATGCTTGGCTCCGGCTTGTGCGTGAACACAACCCATTGAAATACATCTTAATTCTTTTTCCCTGCCCTTAAAAATGTTGAGCCCCTAACAGCCAATGACAGTCTGAGCTATTTCTGCAAAAGCAGGTGTCTGTGATTAAAACTCTCCTGCCTGCAAACCATTCATATGTCTTATTGGCATTCGTGTATAGGTTGTAAAGTTTGGTATAAAGACCTTGAAAACTTAAAAAAATCATACCTGAATAACAGTGACACAAAGGCGTTACTTAGTCTGAGCCAAGCTGTAAGGTTTTAGGTGAATGTCGAGAAACAATAAACTTTTTGACATTGTTCAGCCAATTAACAAAGCGGGACCTCTTCTGTGTAAAGCATTGGGAAAGTGTTCTTTTATTCCAACGCCTCAATAAAAGCCGAATTGTTATGCAGGTCTGCATATTGTTGAGAAAGGGCTTTTATGTGAGTTTTGTGTTTTTCATTTGCCACTGATACTGTTCTGTAATTTTTATGTACGTCTTTTTGGAGGGACATGACCAACACTTTGTCAGACATTAATATGTATTGTGTCTCAAATAATGAAGGGAGACAAACCGCTGCAGTGGGTGGGTGGAAAATACAGCACATAAGTCCACAAGAAGTACAAGGAGAATCAGAATGACTATTTTGTTTTATTAAGCATCATTTGGAGAAATTTACAACCAGATTACATAGAATTTTACAATCAAAATTTATCACATAAATTTTGTTCATTTTGATGCAAATAAGAGAAGGACTTTTTCCTCGCTCTTAGGACTCTGCCTTTTTCCCCTTACCAGCAGGATTTTGCAGCTCAAGAACTTCCATCAACACATAAGATTCAGCATGTGGAATCGGTTGATGGAGAGGAACAAGGCCAACCCCAGAGGTCTTACGAGCAACAGGAAAAGAATGTGCATGAGAAGAAGAAACAACAGCACACGGAGAACAAGGCAGGCGGCAGGAACAAATATGAAATGTGTCCGAGATGGAGGAATTTTGCTCTCCTGTCTACGTGTGGGTATGTGATACTAAAATATTGTCAGGCTGCTATGTAGTGTGTGTGGTGGAGATTCCTCTTCTAGGGCTGATGAGCTTTAGATGACAGTGGTGCCAAGTCTTTGCCACATGTGCTCTGGGTCTGCCAGCAGTCACACATTATAAAAAAATGGTTATGGGGTTTATAAATTTCAGAGCAAGTGCAAATATTCCTGATTACACAGTGATCATAGTTAATAAATGCTTCACACTGTGGAAAACCTTTCTGCCCAATTACAGACACAAAACATAGGAAAAAGTATTAGAAAAAAATTCCTAAAAGATCTATCACATATGGTCTTTGATTGATAAATAGATCTAGCAAGGGCTGAGCTGTTGCAGCTGTACGTTGTGATAACTGTACCCATTTGAGGAGAAACTGGCGCAAGATAAAAGTATTTCAGTTGCTAAAAAAATGCCCACTGAACCCTTGTCTTGAGTTGTTAAATAATGATTATGTTAGAAAAATAACCATTTTCAAAATAGAAGCAGGCATAATGACTCTTATTTCACATCATTATAGTAAAGCAGAGGAAGACAAACTCAGTAAGCGCTCTGGAGAGGAGAAGAAAAAGCTGACACCTGGAGCCAGGAGCAAGATAAAAGCAGAATTCTCTGGGTCTTCTTCACCTGTACGCCGGTCCTCTCAGAAAATGTAAGTATCCCCCTGTTAGTTCTCCTGTGTCAGAATCCGTAAGGGCTCTATATTGCAAGTGGGTTAACTTACAGTATACGCAAAGCTGAGTACCCTATTGAAGGGTAGGGTATTGTAGATTATGTAAAATTAAAAACAAACAAGTTAGATGGACTGCCATGAAAATGCAGCAACCTGAATGAAGTAAAAGTGAGTTTGCCTGTGACAATTGCAACAACAGTCAATTTTTGTGTGACCACTGCAACAAAAGAGATTTTATTGCAACAAATATGAGCAAACTCATCTACATTTGCACCACAGCTTTCTCAGTTTTGGTCTGTGCTGTTGTATTGCAACATGGCTCAACAAGTAAGAAACCAGACTGCTGCTTTAAGATTGAACATCATCAGTAGGTGATAGAACATGAGCCAACATAAGGCAGAACACTTTACTATTTCCACAACCTTGCATTAAAAAACAGACTCGTAAGTGTGTCTGAATGGCACAAGGATTGTCTGTCAAAACTGGCATTTCAGTGACGGCTAGACAGTTAGAAGAGCAGTGCATAAAGTTAACCACAACCAGCAGTGTCCAAAAAGAAAACTATTGCTCTTGCTGCAGCTTTGCCAAACAACATGAAAGAAGCCTGATGAATATTAGCAGCACATTCTTTCGTCAGATGCAATCAAATTAACTTATGATATAATGTTTGGATCAAATGGCATCCAGCATGTTTGGTTAGGCCCGACATGACCACAACAGGGACTGCATAGTGTTAACTATGAAACATAGATGCCAAAGGGTCCAAAAGCTGACATCTATGTCCAGAGATGACATCTATAGATGGCACTATGAATGCATATTTGTATAACAAAACACTGAATGAAAATATCTCAAGTCTCTAGAAGCAATTGCAGAAGAGTTTTTAAAGAAAGAAAACAGAAAAACTATGACCTTGCCAAGCATGTCTCCTCTCCTGAAGTCAATAGAATAACAAGAATTATGTGTTGAGAATGGCAGAGCATTTCTCCCCAGATCTGTGCAATGCTGCTATCTGTTTCCATTAGACTTGTATCTGTTGTCAAAAATAAAGGTGGCCATACAAAACTATAAAAAACACAAGAATGATAAAGGGTGGGCTGGCTTTTGTTGCATTAAATTTTACTGTAAGGCCTGTATTTTCAGTGTAGTCTGTCTTACCACTTTGTTTGTAATTATACATAAATAATACAATTAATGTTAATGATGGAATTTCCAATAATTTAATATTTTTGGAATACACAGTTTGTTGTATGGTATACATAGGATTTGGGCTTTAATAAGAAAAAATGAATATTGTTTTTCCTTGTGTTGAAATGTGTGGTGAAAAACTTTAGCTGAACAAGAACCTATGTTAAAGCTTCTTTCTTCTCTGGCTCTTAGCAGCTGCAGCTCTTCAGCTGTCTCCATACTTGAATCTGCCAATATATACAGACTGCTAGTGTAATAAATCAACAAAGTTGATTCTAACCACTGTTCACTGATAGCATTCTTAGCTCCTCATCATTTTCTGTACATGCAAAAAATACTCCAGGGTGCATTCACTCAGTCACAATCATCACCTCACACCATTCAGGACAGTGTATGCCAGACAGCTTTGTGAAGGTTTCATTCAATGTTTGTCATGCTGCATCCAAGAGAACACTCATATCAGCTGCCTCCTTTCGATAAAATGGTCCCCTGGAAATGCTATTTGTATGTACATGGAAACTGTTTCTCAGTGGCCCCATTTGAATGGGTACCAAATTTCATAGCTCCACAGTGCCCAGTTTTCATGATGCAGATATCCAAGCAGCCCATTCAACTTTAAAAAGCCATCTGCATTTCTATTTGCATCAACAGCCTAGTAGGAGTCTTTGCTCTGTGTATGATGACGACTCCAGTCCTCCCAATACACTATTCCAATCATTGTTTTCCTGCTGCTTCGATTCAGTGGAAGTTCAAACTTGAAACTTAAATTTCAAAATTCTTAATGGGTCTTCTTGTGTGGGATGATCTGACTGTTCTTCTATTTAAAGGAATGGAAAAGAGATTGCGTGCTATTATATTCCATCCCTTTGTCTGGTCATGTATTTTCGATCCTGCACCTACAGTGTGTACATTCTTATCTGTAGTCTGTTATCTGCTCTTTTCTGTTCAGTAAGACCTCAGCAGGAGCCATTCCAGTGGAACTTTTCAGTGAGAGCTCCACTGACAGTGAGGAGGAAGAAGAGCAGCCAGAGCGTCGTCCAGAGGGTAACACAGACCTGCCTCCTGAGTACTGGCAAATCCAGAAACTGGTCAAGTACCTCAAGGTATGAGAATGTCACCCTGCACACTACCGTTTCCTCCCTCTGATGGGTTTTATCCCAAAATAGTCCTTCGAACTGAGAGTAGTACTACTGCAGGCAAAGTCAGGCTACAACTGACAGGAAACAGTAAAGTCCAGGCTCTTTTCCTGTCATCTGTACAAGAATTTTGATGCTGACCCGAATCAGCAGTCAAATTTCTCAGACTTCTTCAGAAATGGTGTGTGTGAAAAATCATGTTTAGTCAGGGGTGTGCAGAACAATTTTGGACAGTTGGTTTCCCGGAGCTAAATCTCCTATCATGTAATCCCACCTGTCTGTTTTGCCTTAGTCACATTGAAACACAGTCAGTGACGAAGAGGATGAGATAAAGTGGAGGTTGCTCCCATTTAAAGTGGAGCTTTACAGGAAGATGCTTATTGAAGTGGTTGGCTGGGCTTATGGATTCTTGGTTTCTGACACAGGGCTGTTTGGTTGCACATGCAAGCCAAGGCACAGGGGAAAGAGCTGTCAGACAGCAGCAGCTGTAAGCACTGTTTGCCCACACCGCAGAGGCATAAAAATGAAGCGCGCCCGTGATAGGTCTGACAGGGCATATGGTGAATATTAATGTGTCAAAACATGGAAGGAAAAGAAAAGAGCACAGAAACACCAATGACCCAGACTGGCTGGGAATACCTCTGACCACTTGACTTCAGAGATTACCCTGTTTCACTCAGTGGTCCTCATTATCTGTACACAGTGTGTGGACAATTACATTCAGACAGAATCAATTAAAACAGTAATCATTGTTGTATTGTTGTACATTGCAAATTTTCCTTGCTATTTCAGCTGAAAGAAAATTGAATGAGTTAATGTTATTTTACTGTGTAATATTAGTAATGTTATTAATATTTTTTATTCAATGATAATGGCTTCTGAGATCACAGGTTGGTGCTAAATAATATCATTCACAGTGCAACCAAGAAAATCTTTTATAGAAAACACTGCTGTAAAGTTCAACTTTAGGTTGGTATTTTTAGCTTAGCAAAACAGAATATAATGGAAGGAAATTCCCACTCTAAAAGCAGGCTGTTACTCCTTTCCAGAAAAGAAAAAAGAAGATGTAAATGATATGAAAGAGGCAAATTCAGATAAAAAAAAAAAACATCACTGGTTTGTATATTTTGTACTTTACAGTGGGATTGTGGCGTGAGCTTTAGGGTTGTGTGTGTGTTCCTGCTTCAACAAGATGCAGCACTGCCGTAACCAACATGTCCCAGCTTTTCTATCTGTCTGGAAACCGCACAGCACAGTTATTTATGGGGTTTGTCCAGTAGTCATTTTATAATATCATTACCATCAGACGCTGAAACTTACCATGAGCCAAGTTAAATATCTGTTTTATTTTAGGAGGAGATCTTTTTTCCCCTTTTCCCTCGCGTTATAGACAGCCGTTTGTACTCTAGGAAGTTTAACACTTTCATAATGTGACACATGGATGTTCTGTTTTGTGTTTTAATGATATTTATTTTGGAATGTTTGCCGAAGTTGTGTTTGTTTTTATATCTGTATGACTGGAGACCTGTGCCTATATAATGGTGACATGGACTCTTGCAAAATCCTGAATGCAGGTTGAAATCTGTCTGTGGCAAGAATGTGTGTATGTGCATGTGTTTGTGTGGGTGTGTGTAATGTACATATCTATAACATACTGACATGGAAAGTGAGTTTTAAAAGAATTTACACATCATACTCCAGTCTGTAGTGTATTAGTGGTATAGTACATAAAAGCAACATTTTATTAACCTTACATTTTTAAGCTTATGTATTTTTAGTTTTTATTGGCTTTATGCTGTAGATATAATTAGAAATGTATTGCATAGGGCTTCAGTAAATTATGGAAACAAGACAAGCTAAGGAACAACTTTCCTAAAGAGACTAAAGGTTTGTTTTACCAGTCCGGACTAAATAGTGTTAAACAGCTTGCGTGGTAAACTTAGCCACCAAGCCAAAAAATATAATTGGAGAATTGTGTCCATGTTTAAATAAAGACAAAATTCACCAGCTGCTAATAGTTATGTTGCCCTGTGGCTTTCTAAACAAAATTTTCATATTCTCACAGATATAAATATTTTGTCTGATATACAGTATGTTACTAGTTAACAGATAAACATTTCTGTATTACGTGTTGTAAACATTTTCTTAATTGATCTTGTTTTTTACTGAGCAAATGACCCTTTTCACATTGTTTTGAACAACAAAACGATAATTACTTAAACCTTAAAAGTGTCACTGTTAGTGCAACCTTTCTCCATAACTTGAAAATTATGTTTCCACTTGAAGCTCACCAACTATTATAGATTAACACGCTGATCTGGGTTCTTGACACACAAGTTATTGTGTTGAGTCCTCATTAAAGTTGCTCCCCCTCTGCTGGGCAGTCACAGTACTACTGTCCCTGCTCTTCTCTAATCAGAGCCATGCTACTAATTTCTGCACTAAAACTAACCCTGTCTCCAGTGTACAAGTGCCCAGACATTCTCATTTTCTTAACAGAAGCCAATTTGTAGCTAATTATGCTGCACTGTAGGTAGTTAAACAATTTCAATGCTTTTCTAATAACTACAGCACTCAGATCAAGCATTTCATTTTTAGTGCTTGTAATGCATTTACAGCATGTCTAATCCAGAGAATTTTCTTACAAGAATAATTGCATCATTTCATTCTCATGAGTTTAGCAACTTTTCAATTCAAAGACCTGACTAGACGTTTGCTGAGCATGCCCAGCACTCATTTTATGACAGCGAGGCCTATTAAGTGATCAAGTTTTATGTTATAGGAGATCCTATGTCGAATATGAAGGGAGAAACAAGCAGTAGTCACTCATTTTGTCCCTACAGTACTCTTCCTATGAGCGAGATGGAGGCTGGGTTTGTTCTTGTGTTGCCTTCCCTGAATATGCTGTCAACTGTAGAGAATTATTAAAACTCATGCATATTCAATGGCTCAACCTCTTCCAAGGCCCAGCTCTTCCTTTTTACACTAAGCATTGCCATTGGCCCGAGTCCACTTGTCACCAATCCAAGCATTGTGGACATACTTTTTTATGTCTGAACACTATACTTAATATGCACTTTCAGTCTTGATGGCAGGGAGTCCAAGTCTCACACACACAAAATAACACTAAGAAAAGGGGTCTGAGGTCAACAGGGTATCACTGACAGCCTTGTTAACCCCATTCTTGCTTAGTGCAGTGATTTATACACCTTGAGTGGCTCAGGCAGGGCACTCTGTGTCTGCAGAATCCTGTCTGCTGCTCCAGAGAAACCCGACTAGAATAAGACCTCCATTCAGTAGTGTGGAGGCTTCAGCTATTTAGTAGCTCAGGCTGGGACACCTGCAGTAAAGGAAGAGACAAAATGTGTAAAGCATCTTTATGAGGCTGATATCAAGTTCATGAATAAAGCTCATGAATGAAATTTGATCCATCCTGCTGCTTAATTTATGCAATTTCCACTGACAAGGGGATAAAGCATTTATACAACTGTCTTTAATCATTGCTAGATTAGTTGCAAAATAATTGCTTAATAATGAATATC
This sequence comes from Dascyllus trimaculatus, assembly GCA_024666655.1. Lineage (NCBI taxonomy): Eukaryota > Metazoa > Chordata > Actinopteri > Pomacentridae > Dascyllus > Dascyllus trimaculatus. The sequence continues at coordinate 23,152,144 of CM045466.1, read as the reverse complement.
AACTTCCGTAATAACATGGTACAAATTCCAAAGTGGGACTCCAATAAATTCTCTTTATGAGATGTGTTCATGTGGAGAAGAATGTAATTGCACAAGTACAGCTATTTAAGGATATTTTTGTGTTATACGCTGGCATTTGACTGCATTAGCTAAGCCTTTCAAATCTGTAATAACTTACCACAGTGATTTGCATTATGATTTATATGTATTTTTGGAACCATATTAGTGACAGGGCTGCATGGATGACAATGTTGGTCTTTCAGTGGGTCAACTGGTTCACTACTTTTCTACAGACTCAATTACTTTTAAGATTGTTGTGAAGTTTTGTGCATGAATAGAACACAAATCTGGTGGACTTAGGTGAACCCCAAGGGTGGTTGACCTTATAATGAAAGTTTTGTTGTTGTTTTTTTTGTACTTTGTAAATATGTCCTTAGGGTGGTTCTATATGTTGGAAGACACTTTACAGTGGTTGAGCAAAATTGTAGGTTAGCTTGTCAGCTCGATCTGCAGTGAGCAAGGAGGGGTAAGTGGAGGAAGAGGTAAGGACTACATAGATCCACTCATTTTTGGAAAAGGAATGGTACAGAGCTACATCATATTATCACAAAGAAAGGTTCTAAATATGCAGTTTTGATACATAGAGATGAGTAGGGGATAGAATGAAAAATATCAGATTGCTAGATAATAAAATTCTTATGACTTTGGTGAGTATTCAACCTTTCCTGTAGCCTCACCAAGAAATCAGCATTTCAACAGATATTCATTCTTTCCACAGAGTGTATTGTTCTGATTTTGGACATAACCAGACATTTCCTAGCACCACCATGACACTGACATATTTGTTTTCATGTGAAATGTTTGGACAACTGTCCAATCTATTGCTGTTACGTTTCGTACAAACCCATGTCTATTTCCTCTTAAACATTGTTGTGCTATGTATAAGTACATTGACAGACACTAGACCCAGAGTCAAATTTCTTGTATGCGTAAACATACTCGCTTGGCCTATAAAGATTCAGTTTCATTCAGTTCAATATTCATGGTCCCAACAGAAAAAATTCTAATGCCTTCGGCGATCTGTGACTTGTCCAGTAGCTGCACCATGCTTTAAACTTTAGGAAAAGTGTAAAGCAGCTGATCCAAACAGTTATGGAGAGTTTTTTTTTTTTTTTTTTAAATTGCTGTAGATGTTGAAGAACCTGACAGAACAACTTCTAATGACCTTTGACTTTTTATTTTATCCTCATTAGCTATTGCTGACCTTTATTTTGCCTTTTGTATTAACTAGCAAGAGTTACCCTTTAACATTTAAAGATGGTAGAGGTAGATATAAAATGCTAAACACTACTGTTGTTATCACAAACTGATGATAATAAACACTCCCACCCTCAAGACACAGATTTTGAACTATTTGAACTACTTTGAATTTCTTGTTCTGAGGTCGAATAGTGGTTGAATTTGTTCCATGTTGAGCATCTGCCCCTATCATGCTCGGAGAGAGTCAAAGATCTTTCACCATAAAAGATTGTCAGATGTTGTCAATGTTTTAAAGAATGTCGACAATACTTCAAGACCAAAGCTAACAAAAATGAAAGCATATGATCTGTTTTCTGTTCTCCCAGCTATCACTCCTAAACATAGCTTTTTTTGTTGTTTTTACAAGGTACGAAGCTCGCTTGCCGAATCCTTTGAAGAGTGAGAATGGAGGAGACAAAGGAAGCAGTAGATCCACTGCTGTTAATGGGCAAATGGTTTACATTTAGGCGAGCGTCATGATATGGAGAACACATGTGCCCGTTATCCTGCTGTGTCAGAGCACTGCTTTGTGAGGGAGATATGATCAAACACCACTTGAGACTGTGGTATAGGCCTACACTGATGAGCCGGCCCCTCCAACAGCTGCATGAAACTGATTATTGGAGCAGCCTTCTATATAGCGTTGGGCTATTTTCTACATATATGGGTAGCTGTTAGCAGGACATGATACATTCTTGTATTTGGTTAAAGTAATCTATTTAGGATGGTCCTGAAGTTTCACATTGTTTGTGAAGTGTGCAACTAATAATGGCTTATGAAGCTTGGAACGGTAGAGGCAGCCTTGAATTGACTAAATGAAAAATCTATCTGTGGCATATTGTAACCACTGAAAAAAGGGAATAATATTTGATTGTTCACTTGCCAGAAGATTTTGCACTGGACGTTTCAGTGTCACATATCAAAGCCATGTAGCAGGTCTAGTATTACAGCAACTAACTGTTGCATTTTTGGACCATGAACTTCTGTTTTATCTGACTACTGATTTCCCTCCTTTCTTGATCAAAACCACTGCATGTCAACAAGGTCTGTTATGCAACTGCATATGATACAGACTAAATATGGTCACATAAAAAAAACACCATCGCTGCCTGCCTGAACAACACTTAAACATCTTAAAGCACCAACCATAAGGCTGGTATTTTCAGCACCGTAATGCTGTCAACATCCATCCACAGCTAGGGCATTATGTGGATTTATGAACGTAATCCACATAATGTCCTAGCTGTGAGGGGAAGTGAAAAAGGACAAAAACAAGTATTTGGATACAAAATTTAGGGGAAAACAATAAAATAGAGTCAGGTTCTGTAACTACAGCGCGTGACAGCATTTGACCACATGCCTAATTTTAAATCTCTATTGTTTCTTTTTTTAGTGAACACATCATAGTTAAGCGGCAATAAAATCGAATCTGTTCGATTTCTTGTCTCATATGTATGGAGGGGCAAGAGTTTAAATCAAGGAACAGGTTTTCCTCCCTCAAACCACTTGTTGACCAAAAAGTGTTGTAGTTACTAAGTTGCTAATCACTGGGGTGCAGGTCTAAAATGATATGTGTGTATATAGCAACTGTCAAAACATATTCTGTGTGAAATGCTAGCTCATCATTAGTTTCAAGGTTTTAGTGCTAATAGTGTTTTTTGTGTGTTAAGGGCAATGTCTAATGGTTTCTGGCCTCTGTGCTGTAGTCAGAGCACAATGCTCTGTTAGCAAATAATTTCTTTCCATCAGTGTTTACTACCACAAAACTAAACACATACAAGGCTGTTGTATAAACAAAACAACCCCAGCAGGAGTGGTATTATAGAGGGAAACAACACAGGGAGAGGGAGGCGTACTGTAGGGTATGGAGGGAAGTTTGTATCCTCCTCCCTTTTCCAAATGTCTGCTCAATGTTGAATTTTCTCTGTTCTTTCCTTTTTCTTTAATTTTCATTCCATCATGTTTGGCATTATTATTTCAGGCTGGCGACCAGAAAGCCACAGTGCTCACTCTTTGCGCCATGATGGACCTTAATTTGATGCAGGAGACATGCCAACTGGCCATCCGGGACCTAGGTGGCCTTGAAATCCTCCTTAACTTGCTGGATACAAAAGAAGTCAGATGCAAAGTGAGTAGCTATGCCAAAGCTGGACCTGGATGGCCTGCAGGCATGAACAGAGCTGGCCGTATGTGCCAGTCTGTGTTTTAGTTACAGAAACATGAGTGCTGGATAGAGAGCATGTCTTTAAAGACACAGGGTAGCAATTATTCTCCAGTACGCCTAATGACATGTGTGGGTGCTTTTTAACCTGGTTTTATTATGGCTTTTTGTCCTGTCTACTCTTAGTGGAAATGTGGCTGAATGTTTGGCTACTAGACATCCTTGTACTTGTATGTGTCTAAGTACAGATGGAGGCTTTGTGTTGGCATTGATACAACAGTTTTTTTTTCCATGCAATCAACCTATAATTTTTTTACTTATTGTTAAGGTTTGCTTTGTCTGTTTTTGCAATTAGATTGGATCTCTGAAAATCCTTAGAAAGATTAGCCACAACATGCAAATCAGTCGGACCATTGTTGACATGAGAGGCCTGCAGAGGATGGTGACGATTCTGGACTCGCCAAATAAGGACCTCAAGGCCTTGGCTGCTGAGACCATTGCTAATGTGGCCAGGTTACGCAGATCAAGAAGAACCGTCAGGAAGTTAGATGGTATCAAGAAACTGGTAAGTATAAGCACAGAAATATGTGAATTCAGGTTTATGCTCAACCTCTGTAATACCAATGTGAAGTGCAGCAGGAGAGAAAACTGCAGACCAGAACCTGAGCTTTCTGTCCTGGCATTAATGAAATATATGTTATGTCCCAGAGTGGCAGATTTTCCATTGACACTGGCTGTTTATGTCTGTGTCAGCTAGTTTGCGATTTAGTACAAACTTTTTTTGTGTGAACCACAGGCACCCTGGAAACTTGGAAAAACAGGGTGGTGTTTTATTCCAGTGTGATCCATATATTAACATCACTGTTTCCTTTTGTTCAAAGTGTAAAATATTTGCAAATTTTGCTGTTTTGACTGTTTTGAATCACAACAAATCAATTACAATCACACATTGTACAGCAGATGTCAGATAGTGGTCCATCCATTTTTTGAAAACTGCAGAGTGGGTGCTGAGTAAAACAGATAGAATGTCCTCTACATCCTCTGACCTGCATTCATGTTTGTTGACAGAGGGACCTGTGATTAAAGCCTCCATGCCTTGTATATTTTCCTCAGCCCCAAATCGGATGTTCTCATGTGCAAGTCACTCACGGAGGCAGATTAATTTCACGCTACGCTACAAGACCACCTTTGAACTGTGCAGTGTGTAATAGCTTTGCCTGCTCTGTCTCACTGGCCAGGAACTATGGATTAGAACACTAAATGATGGCCATAAACCGTCACACTGGGCTTTTCAGGCCTAACATCAACATCTATCCTGACAGTTTTCCACTTCTAACATCGCTGGCGTTTTCATCCTCGCAGACCCAGTGGTAATAGAAATTTAATTACACCCTTAATCACAGCCAACAACTTGCAGTTCCCATCTGGAACCATCCATTATCACCACAATCTTGCAAGCAAGCTTTCAAGAGTCCTTGAATTTATGTCAGGTTGAGGGAGTTTGTGTAAATTTGTGTATGGAGGTTTTCTGCCTAAATACATGTGGTCTGCCTGCTTGTCTGCACAGATTTTTACGTTTGTGTTTATCCCCATCCCCCTGATCAGGTAAAGCTACTGGACTGCATCCCTGATTTAGCCAAACTGACTGCAAACCAAGAGAAGGATGTAGAGGTGGCCCGCTGTGGAGTTTTAGCGCTGTGGAGCTGCAGCAAGAGTAGCAAGAACAAGGAGGCCATTCGTAAGGCTGGGGGTATCCCTCTGCTGGGACGCCTGCTCAAGTCTCCACATGCGAACATGCTTATCCCTGTGGTGGGCACCCTGCAGGAATGCGCCTCAGAGGTGAGGCCAGCCACATAAATTTTATGGCACAAGTTGTCAAGCTACGGTCTGTTCAAAATGACCTACAAGTCTGATTCTGCAAGACAGTTATGATATACAGCTATCAAAATAACATTAAAAATTTGTGTTTTTATTTTATTAATAGATGAGGCTAGTGATATTCAATTTTTTGCTGTCATGTAATCTAATCAAAGATCAAAACCAAAATAACCAGATCCTGCTAGCAAGTAGCCTGTGTGTGTTTAAAGCTTGATATACCACAGAACTGCATTGCTGCCCAAAAAATATTATAAGCTGTTTAATGAGCCACATTGTTGTGCTAGGTAACATGTTCCTCATGACCATAAATAAATACAGCACCATCACACTGTCCACTGAGGTTTATTATGTGTCAGTCCCACGTATGCTGTCCTGCTGCTGGAGTATCGAATATATATTAATGCACAATATAATATAGTCTTCATAAACTAGTTTTAAGTAAATATGTAGCCTTTAAAATAAAATTATACATCCATCAGCCACATCTCTAGAAGGGCTTAAGGAAGCATTATCCTGCTGAGATAGACAGTCGCCCAAGTCCTTACGCTTGCCCATTTTTCCCATTTCCAAAACACCAACCTCAAGAACCTACTGTTGCTAACTTGCTGCCTAATATATCCAACCTTTTAACAGGTGCTGGTCAATGTAATTCACTTCACCTGCTTATGGGTGTAAGTTGTGAACCATTTTATTATGTTTAGGTCACTCTGGTTTGAATTTGTAAGCTTGAGAAGTTGCAGAGTGTAGGGAGATGATGATTCATTGTTGAATATGGTCTTCCCATTACATTTTAAAGATCCCCTCTAGACATATTTTGAGACATATAAAATGCTCTACTTTAATAATAACATCTGTCTTATAGCTATCACTAAGAAGTTAAATTAACTTGTCAAAATTTTCTCAAAATTACATTAACTCTACTACTATGAATATGCAAACACTTAATTTTAACTGATAACTGTTTCCACATTACGCTCAGTTAAGTTGCATTTTGGACCAAGATTGGCTTTTAAACTATCTGTGATATCATCATCGTGGTTGTTGGATTTAAAAATATCCTTCTACTGTCAAATGCTGCACATCCAACAGTCTACATGTTGAAGGTTAGACATTCAACTGGTGTAACACTAAACGCACCACATGTTTTTTAGTGGAGTAGGACTGGACTGCAGGTTGATGATATTAAAGAAAATAAAAGTTGAAAAATATTTGCAGCAATTTAAAACAGTTGAAGATAAATATATATTTATCATGTGAACCAAATAAGAAGAATAATAGAAAAAAATATATAGTACCATTAAATATGTAATGTAATTAAAGGTTCATTCGTGGTGATGTGATCTGTTGATGCTTATCTCTCTGCAGGAAAGCTACAGGATTGCCATTCAGACCGAAGGCATGGTTAAGGATTTGGTAAAAAACTTAAAAAGTGACAATGATGAGCTACAAATGCATTGTGCCAGTGCAATCTTCAAGGTACCTAATTTTCTTGTCTGTACCTTGTCTCCATGCATATTTGAAACACAAAACGAAAGCACATATAGAAGGACATGGAGTAAAACAAAACTGAGGCCTCTTTTCATTGTTTCCTAATTAGACCCAGACTGTATGAAAATTAACATAGATCCGGACTGTCTCTTTTGCTTTGCAGTGTGCAGAGGAAAAGCGGACTCGTGATCTGGTGCGCAAACACAAAGGTCTGCAGCGACTGGTTTCCTTGTTGGGCAAAGCGGACAACAAGCAGCTTCTGGCTGCTGCCACCGGAGCTATTTGGAAGTGTTCCATCAGCATGGAGAATGTGGCTGAGTATGCACAGACCCAGAGTCTCACCTTATTACTAATCATTAACACACATAGACTCACATGATATAACACAACATACAAGAGATGTAGAACACATTGTATCCATGTCTTTTAGGCTGTATGGCTATATGTTTGTAATTAGCGCCAACAGATTAGTATGACTTTGATAAATCGCTCACTGCTCTTTAGGAACAGCAATCTTCTTCTTCTGAGCCTCAGTGTAAAAGGAGGTTAATGGCAATTAGGCGTTTCATCCACATGTGCCCATAAGTTTTGGAACACATGCTATGCAAAGCTGATGTGGTTCACAGCAGCATGTGAATACATTAATAGCAGCAATGGATACAGAACTCAGCAGACTTGCGTGCATTAGTGTCGTCATGCCCTCATCACATATGTTACTTTTATAGGAGGCTCTCACTCATTCATGACTAGTTGTGTCACTTTTTCCACTCGCATGCTGTTGTCATATCTCCCTTTTCTTTACCATTGTGTCTGGTTGAAGTGATTATTTGTATAAAATGTAAAGTTTTTGTACGGATTCTGTCAGCTCTGATCTTTTATGTGACTGTTTGCCTTTAGATTTCAGTCTTTTCCACTGTTAACAAAGGATCAAATAAATGTGCCGATTTTATAGACTTCAGTGATGTGTTAGTCAAGGCTTGTTAGTATTGAACCAAACATGGGCATACTGAAAGTATCAGCCTTGTGATTTTCTAATGTCAGAAGACGCAGGCTGACGGGGCCTTTAATCATTTGTCATGTACAGCAGGGATTTATTTAAGTGTCATTTAGCCTGGTTCCTTTGGTAGTGACATTTCTGGAATGGTTTTTGACTTGTACTTGTAGTGTCAGATGATTTTAAGCCAGTAATTTTCCCTCTAAAATAAATAATGCCCAGAGACCGTGCCCTGGCAGCCCAAAACATTTCCACTAGTGCTCCCTTGAAAGAATAATTTAGCTGTATTTGTTTTCTTATTCAGTATGAGGCAAAGAATGTAATATATAACCCACATGCAGTGATTTAATACCTACTAACAAATTAATCAATTCAAGACCTATTCTTTTCAGTGTAGCCAAGATACTGATAAGACATAGTCTTTTAATAATTGTTTTGATAAAAAGTATGAGGTTTAAGGCTTTTTGTGGAGGTGAGATTATGTAAAAATGCTTTTCTTCTTAGTCAGAAATGATGTGTAGTTCCAATTGCAGTGGAATTCTAAAAATAACAAGAAAAAAGACTCAGTAGCACTCACAAGGATCTTTCTTCACTTCATATATCATAACTGACAGATTGATATCCTACATTTAAAGTCTATGTTAAGTCCTCCCAACTGGAACTGAGTGTCTGCTGCCACATCGAGTTAAGTGAGAAGTCCTTTACAAAAGCAGAGGGATGACAATAACATTCTTTTAAAGCAAGATGGACAGATCGGTATCTCTTTAATACAAGTCATGAAAGAAAATCATTTGGGGGATTTTTATTTAACGATTGTAGCATGGTTCTCATTCTATAGACACCAGTTCTGTTTTCATGGGACAAAATCAAGCATTTTCATGGACATTCTAATCATTTTCTGGCAAAAAAAAAACTCTTAAGAAAGCAACAATATTGACACAAGTTTGAAACATTTCTGACTTCAGCTTGGTGTGATGATAAAACAACTTAACTGCACTGGCCATGAGTAATGTGGCAGCCTATTACACTTGCTGCCGGTACAGGCTCTCTGCCATACTTAATGGCTTGTCATACTGTTGCTATGTAAAAAAAGTTATAGTACTACTGATAATAACAATAATAGAAATAATTGTAATGATGCCATTAATCACATGTAAACCACATTTAGTGACACTTCTTTTATAAACACTGAAAAACACTTTGGTTGCTCTCACTCTAAATTTAACATGTCACAATGGGCCATAATATAAATAGAGTTCTTATTTCATGATTTCTTTCCGGTATATTTTGTTTCTTGGATGATGTGCACAGTTGGGTGTGAATGAAGGTGAAATTGGCCACCTCTTCAGGAGGAAGCCAGCATGATGCACAGCAAATGTTTTTAATGCCCACTTGAATGTGTAAGTGGATCTGTTTTTTCATACTCTCTCAGGCTTATTTGAATCACTTAAAATGTCTAGGTCAGGCAAAAGCTTGGAATGGAGAGACTGAGCCATTACTGTCAGAAAGTAAAGGCTGCTAATGGTAACAGGGTTTTAGGGGCATGTGCTCATTTCAGAATCAATCATAGGCTGAGTGTTGTACTGAAATGAAAATCATTTTGGAATATATTTCGCTACGGCAATAAGGGAGGCAGAGTGTGTATTTTTTTGCTCTTTTCTTTCATTAAGTTCATGGTCAAATGAAGCAGGCCTTGTGGCCCATTGCAAACAACATGAGTTTTTCTTTTATGTGACTGATGATTTGCACGGTCTGGACAGTATAGAGGTCGGGGGTACCTCCACTCAAGACAAGTAGCAGCATGTGTTAGCTATTTTCCTGATTAATGATGCGTTAAAATGAGAGGTGACTGATGCCCTGAAATATAATTACATTTATAACATAAGTGTGTTTGTTTAACAACCACATTGTCATAAGCTTATGTTTTTCGTAGGACGACTACTATACCTGGACTAAAGTAATATGTATGAGGGAAAACTTTAGTCGAAAGCCTAAAAACACTAAAACATTATTTTTTGCAGATTTATAAATTCATCCACATGTGGCTCCTTGAGCGTGTATACTGAGGTGTTACGGACACACAAAAATGCTGTAAAAAGCCTTAACAAAAGAGTGAGGGAATAACTTTGCAATGGAAAATCGCAACTGCCAAGTCTCGGACTGTATTTGCCAGCGCAGTAATGCTTGGGGTCAAGATTGTGGGGTTCGCGTCCAATTACTGACTACCCCTCCATCTTACCTCTGTTCCAGCCCTATGATGAGCAGACCATAATTGCCCCCTCTAAATGATACTTCTCGGTACCTCACAAAAGTTCTCTGCTCACCCAAGTTATTCAGTGCTGTGCTATTTCCTTTCATATAGAATGCATTGATCTGTCTGTTAAATTACAGTCAGGACAAGTGACAGTCTTTCTCTTTTTATGGTGATTGCTAAGTATCTCAGTGTCCCTGAAATGTCTTACTTTAACTTAGGCCCTACTAAAAAGCTCTAGTTAGTACAAAAGGCTGCATTTAATCTTTCTACACTTAGCTCAATATGTAACCAGTACAGATGAATGAGAAAAGGAAAGGACACACAATCAATCATAAAAATCTGCTGCACAGAAGCTCTACTGTGGTTCCTGTGTCTTCATATGGGCTTTAATAGGCTTTCAGTTGTGTGGAGCTCAGTGTTTGCAGTAGAAGCCGCTTGAGGCAGCTTTGTGTAATGTTACTCTTGCCATCACGTAATTACTTCAGCTGGGATTGGCTTAACAAAAATAGACATGACTTACTGTTCATTTATCAAAAGTTATGTCTGTGATTACAGGATAATTCTACTGTAGTCAGCTGCAGATGACACTTCAGTGATGGCATAGGAAAACCATTGTTTTTCGTTATGGTGAATTTCACTGAAGTTAACTTTGGCAGCTCCTCTGTTCATTAGCAGTGTTTTCACTTGCAAGAATAGGCTGTCTGTCGGTGGACCCTGACCAAAACCAAATGACCTTGGCCATCTACAATAGCTTACGGGCCATGATGCCAGCAACCGTAACTGTGAATAAAAACAGTCGTAGAACTTAACTGTACATCAGAGGTTTGTTGAGGTTTTTTGCAACCACATTATATCCCTTTTAAATGTTTACTATAGTTTACCACTCTATAGCACTGGCAAACAAGGCAAAATCACAGCAAAAGAGGGAGGAAGAGTTTCCAAGCCGCAGCAAAGCTTTGGTTATGCAAAGTACGTATGAGGGACAACTGTGAAGAATCGTGGGAAAACTGCCTATACTGCAGGGTTACAGTAAGACATCTGTGCCTATGTGGCTGTGAGTAATGTAACCTGTCACTGAGACAACTAATAGCATTTTTATTAGGTACACTAACAGAGGTAGGATTAGGCATGGCAGTATTAGTCTGTCAGTCATGGACCACCTCACACCATTTTAGTTAAACATTGTTGGATGGATTGTCGTAAGTGTTTTTACAGACATTCATGGCCCCCCGAAGATGAATCACAATAACTTTGATGATTCCTTCAGTTTTCATAGGTGAAACTTTTCACTACATTGAGCTCTAAAGTTGGCACTGACATTCATAGTTTCTAGACGGACTTGGAATTGTTACCTAATAGCAGTGATCTCCTGACTTTTCATTCATCACCACCTTGAAGTGGCTTTGTGCTAATGTCTCAACTGTTGCCATGAAATATGATACAGGAACTGTAATCACACTTCAGTCTGTGGTAAGCACAAGTCTGGAAAAGCCAAAAAACAAACTAACAAACAAACAAAACACAGAAATAGAAAATGCAGCCCTCCTGCTGCAGCTCTCCCATCCCCTCCCACCCAATGAGCCTAAAGATAGATGCACACTTCATATGGGAATGCAACTCAAGCTTTCTTGTAAACATGAGCATCAATATGAAATTGAATAAGCCACAGCTGCAACAATGACCATCATCCCCCAAACCACTATCTGAAAGAACGTGCATGCACATCTGCATTTGTAAAACAACCAGTAGGAACAGCAACTTCTCTCAGAAAAGAGGGCTAGATTTTCTAAAGCCTTATTTTAGACCCAGGAGATCTATTTTCCTTTCACACCACCTGAAAAACAATAAGCTGAAAAGTTATTATGGATTTTTTACCTTATGACTCCATAAAAAACTGTGTACCTCAGCCTTAACTGTTTATCTATCATCAGATCTGTTTGTGATCAGACACCTACAAAACTAATGCCACTCTTAATCATCCATTAGGTGTACTTTGTGTTTAGTACTAATTAGCAAATGTTAGCATAGACACACATCAATCTAAGATGTGTTAGCATTTCACTGAAACCACTACTATGCTTAAATGCAGCCTTTTCGAGCGGGTAGCTTGACTGCAGACTCTTCAGCTTGAGGTCTGACAGCACACTCAGACACCAGCACCACTCGTTCCACTTGAGTGGATGGGATTTTTCCATTCATCCATCGTTACTTTGTCTATTCAGAGCATGTTGAAGACATGGGGTATTCAGCAGGAACAGTCCACATCATGAGAACTCAGTGCTCCACAGATTCCTTTAGGGCTGCCACTAAAGACACTCTTTCTATTGATTTATCTTTCAACAATTTTACCAATTAGTCAATCTAAATCAGCCGGAAAAAATCTGGATGGCAAATATTATAGAGTAGCTGTTTAACATCAGTATATTAGGGTTGCCATCGTGAGGATTCTAGCCTGCTGATGTTGGCATTTACCTGACAGCACCATTTGAAGCACAACCCTCTCAGAACCACATGCATGGCTATAGACAGACTCTTAGACTTCTTTCATTTTGTTCAGTTTGTGTTCATTGATCATCTGATAAAATAAAATCAGCAATGCAATGTGAATGAATTAGTTAATGTAATGCAATGCAATCCCCTCTTCCTCTCCTTTACCCAAAGGTTTCAGAAGTGCAATGCTCTGCAGGCCTTGGCTGGTCTGTTAAGTGATCAGCCTGAAGAAGTGCTGGTCAATGTGGTGGGCGCCTTGGGAGAATTTGCCCAGATACCTGCTAACAAGGCCACCATTGGGAAGTGTGGAGGCATTAAGCCACTCGTTAACCTGCTCACTGGAACAAACCAGGTATGTTAAACTTTTTGTTGCTACTTTAAGGGTCATCTCATCTTTAAAACATGTTCCTACAGATGGATGACGAATTAAAGGATGAACCTGAACCCTTGACACCTACAGTGAGGGTATCTGGTGGCTCTGTTATACTGGGCATTTTGCTGGCATGGTTTCAGTTCATGTATTTCCTTAAGCCTTGATTACACTCCCTTGTGGGTGCACACATGTACAGCTACAGACAACACAGAACTGTAGTTGCTTTATGTACACAACTTTCTAATCCATTGGGGGACACATTCTGATACATGTATGTATGTATTCTGTGCATGCACACCACTGCTGAGCATGAGCATTGCTGTCCTTGTAGCCTAGTGTGGACAACTACGCTACATCTTTATTTCAAAATGAAACATTTATATCCTAATGGGTGTGGTTTACTCCAGGGTGAAAATGATGTAAATCATATGCTGTGGCCTTCACAGTCACCCGGTCTCGACCCAGTTCAACACCTATAGGAGATTTTGAACCGATGTAAGCCTTGATTATACTCCCTTGTGGATGCAAACACAGACAGTTGCAGACACCATGATGCATGGTTGTTTTTGTTTTATTATTCTCTAGTACATTTTGGGTCCCCTGAGAGGAATCTGTTCTGTAAATGCATCCACATCCATCAATGTGCAGTAGATCGGCACCTATGGGAGATTTGGAACTGATGTGTCAGACTGCTCTCTCCACCGCCATATTAAAGACACCAAATGAAAGGATATCTTTTCGAAGAATAATGTTTTATCCCTCCTGTAGAGTTCTGGAGAATAAATTCCAAAATGCAAACTAGTAGCATCAGTTTATTGATTTCCATTTATTGATTCATGCATGTGCTCTGTATCGTTTAACCAGGCGCTGCTTGTGAATGTAACTAAGGCATTGGGTGCCTGTGCCACAGATAAGGACAACATGCGGTAAGTCTCTTCCCATTCATCCAACCAGCTAACGTGACGTGGCCTTTGACATTTACAGTACAGCTGACACAAAGCAAACAGCCCCATTTGTTGTGTCTTTTAAAATGTTATTTGTGGCATATTCACTTTCGTTACTGAATTAACTCCAAACTCATTTTCTTTGCCGAGTATTGATGTAATATGTTTATACAAGGGAATGACACCGATTCCAGGATCTAAATACAGTATTATTAACCTGTCATGGGCTGATGCTTCAAGAAATCTGCTGTTCTCTTAATTTGTAATTATGCAGGCAGGTTCCTCTTTCATCCCCAACTTAATGACAGATTTTTAAAGCTTTGTTTATTGTACCTGCTGTGTTAAATATGGTTGTGGTTTAATTCCCAGTGTTTTACTATAGCTTTGCGGTCACTGTTAGGAGTTGAGCTGGTCAGAAGAACATACCTAAAGCCCTGCCCTGTCCAAGACTACATGGCTGGGAAAGCACAGGGAACTAAAGTCCAGAGCAGTCTTTATTCTGTGTTCATTTAACCTCACCCTCAATACTGCACAACATTGTGAAGGTTCCATCTGTGCCTCATTGCTTTTACGAGGCTGTTACTGACTACAAGACCCTTCTTAATTAGCACTGGACACAAATACAGCTTAATGTCTGAGTTCTCATTGTTAGTTAGCTGTTACTGCTATTGTATGAGTCTATTGTATTTGTTTGGAGGCCAAAACCAAGGGGCTCAATAAAAAATTAAACATGTCAAAATAAAGCCAGTAACTGTGGTGAACTTCACACAAAGGGAGAAATGTACTACATTGGTTCATCATGTTCTCCATGTTTTCTCACGGTATGCATATTTAGGCCAGACCTTGTAATCTTTCAGCCTTCACACTTAGCTGTAAACAGAAAAGTCTTATTTCAGCAGCCATTTTTGTATGTTTTCTGGCAATAGCTTATTTTGAGACATGAATGTGTACAATAGTTTGCTGAGCAATTAACATAACTCACATTTGAGTGTTTCTTGCTTCAACCCACACAGCCAGAGCTGTTTTCCAGATTACCAGTGATAGACGATGTTTGGCTGGCAAACAAGTATTATGATGATATATGTCTGATACCACACAGTTAGCTACAACATTCCTGTCAGTTAACATGACTTCATTTCACCAAAAGAAACTTTTTCTGAAACACCACCTTCTGTTGATCAGCGCAATCATTCTCTCATCATCATTCGAATTCAGGTCATCCATAACTACTGAAAGGCCAAAACAAACACTGATCACTTTCAAGTTTTCCATGAAATACTCATATGTTTGTTTTCATTCTCAACCAGTAGGCAGTGTGTGGTTAATGACGTAGCACTTCCTCCAATGAATCCTGTGTAACTACAAGAGTGAACACACGTTGTTTAATGCCTCCAAGGTTTGTGGTCTCCTCCTCTAATCCATCACTGTCAGCTGCAACTTCATTGCTAATCTGTTTCATACCTGCTTCATGGGAAGACGGAGCTGTTTTGGCGGATGATATGACGCTTCACTTTTGTTTTTGGTCCGGATTTAAGAGGCCCTGCAGACTGGAATCTGATGTTATGATCCCTCTAGACTGATTTATGTGCAAACGGAAGACAGATGGCGCAGGGGACGTCCCTGATGAGTGTTCGCTCGTTGCCAGTCACGGAGATACTGTGATTAGGGAGTGTTTAAGTAATTATGACAGCATTCAATGTCGGCCTTGTTGGTGGAAGCACACATGGGGAACACGTTACATGTTATTTATACCAGACAACGGGTGCACTGTGGCTTAATTCTTTGAGTTCTCAGACCTTGACTGCAGTTTTGAAAACAGTCATGTGTACGACATGAAATACAGCTCATGCTTAAGTAAACTTCACTCAGACTCTATGAAATATAGAGCGACCTGTCTCTGGCTCTGTTTGATTTGGAAAGAGGTCCTCTTTTTGGCTTTGGTTTAAAAACAAGCCACCAACATAAAGTGTAAGTTTGTCTCAGTTTCTATTTATATATCTATGTATGAGGCACTATACACAGATGTATGTGAGTTAACCTCTGGCCCTAGCATCGCTGAGCTTTGCTGTGGAGAATGACTTGAGTGAGCAGACAGTGAGTTCAGGCCCTAGAAAGGTACTGAGCAGGACTGAAGGCAAATTGTAATGAAAAGCTGCAGCTGAAATCGCTTGACACTTTGATCCTCTTTGGCTGTAGTTGACTGCTGGCTGATAGAGCCAGAGCTCTACGAAACAAAAATGTTTAAAAAAATTACACACTTGATGCTTACTCATGCTTAATGAAAGATCTAAATGAAATCACAATTTAACACTTTGCTTTAAGGTTTTGTTTATTTGCTTGTTCATTCCCGTCTGTCATTCCCTTCCTTCTCACAGCACCTTTCTGTCTCTCTCCCCCTTCAGAATTATTCAACAGCTTGATGGAGTCCGCCTGGTGTGGTCACTGCTAAAAAACCCCAGTCCAGATGTTCAGTCTAGTGCTGCGTGGGCCCTTTGTCCATGTATTGAGAATGCAAAGGTATAGTAAAGTGCAGAGTTTTTTCTGTCCTCTGTGACATAAAACACATGAATCTTCTGCCTCTGTCTCGTAGCTGTGCAAGTGAGGCACACCAAAGGCACACAGATAGTCTGTAAATCAAAGAGTTCTACAGAGTTTGTGTCGTTTCACTAAACAGAAGCCTGACTCCTAAAGCTCTGCTTCCAACCTGCTGCTGCTGGGAGGTGAGCAGGGGCAGAGCTGTGTCAGAGGAGGCTTACATGAACCTTGGGCTAATATGAAGCAGAGAAGCCTGCTTGGCACACTGGGATTGGTGAATTGGGAAGCAGGCAGGGAGAAAGACTGAGTAATATCCTGTGGCATGGCTTCTGATTTCCCAGCTGAAAATCTTCCCTCAACATGCTACTAGTTACAGAGGCACACAATCCACGCATAGAGCAAAGGGTACCAGACAGCTTCCGTGAACCCATATCTCTAATGAAAACACTGCTCAAATGTATCCACGATATGTGCATGAATACTACTTGTGCAATTTTAGATATAACTAAGCACAGAACAACATCTTTGTAGGTCCATAAACACCATGTTTTCCGTGTAGGAGTGCAATGTTGAATCTATGGAGTACTCCTCTCTGTTATTGTTCAGACCTTTAGCCTTCTATTACACAGCAGTGTTGTCAATCAGCTCTAATTTCAGTCACACACTAGCAGTTCTTTGATCCCCTGAGCACTTGTATCATTTCCAGCTACAAACGTAATGTTGTTCTATTAGATTATCGCCATGATTAGGGTAAACAGAGTGTCAGTAGAACAATCTGGTGAAGTTTAAACACATATATTGGGCCCAGACAGGTGTCTTGGGGGTGAAGCCCCCTTTTTTTTCTTTTTTTTCTTTTTTTTTGCTGGCTGGAATTTCTCTGGCCCAGAAGTGTAGCGAAAATGATGCATGGCAACCATATGGAGGGAGAAAGGGGAACTGCGGACCCACTATTGAGCGCTAACAAAGTTTGACAATGTTTGTCTGGACGTCAGTGTGCCAATTTTGAGGGAAATTCATGAACATGCTTTTTGGGTGATTTTTCTGGGACGGGGGCAATGACAAGAGCTAAATAGTGCTCTTTGCCCATCGACTTGAGGAACCCGATACAGCTGCTTTGGTGCAGTCGTTATTTAGATAAAAACCCCATGTGGTTTGAGTTAGCAGTTCCATAGTGGATTTATGAAAGAGCCATGGTATAAATGCATCTGCTGGATGCTCCATACAGTACTGTTGCCCCTACACAGACACAGACACAGACAGACACTATGCTCTGTGTCCACAGGTCCTTAAGTTAAATTGATTTAGTACCATAAAAGTACTCTAAAGACTTAGGAGTGAATCATTCAATTATCTTTATTCTACAATCAAGGAAATAGAACCCTCCCAGTCACACGTAATGGGGTGTATCATTAATTTGCCTGGATGCAGAGGCACATTTAGATGCTTGATTTACTTTTCCTTTACCTTGAAGCCATGTATGTTACAGAAGCCTGATTACTCCAGAGAAGGGGTCAGGGCATGCCATTCTGAGCTTGGCTTGCTCCCCTTGGCTTTAGATCACGCACAGCAGATAATGTGTTTTCTATTTCATTTCATCCTGGGTAAGAGGAGGGGAGAGAGAGGATAGCAAGAAAGGCCTTTCCGTGTGCAGCCTCATAATGCTGCGGTTTTCAGATCTGGGGGCCCGTCCAGGCCATGAAAGAGATTCTGGCTAGTCTATCGCAGCTGGTGGCTTGAGAGAGCTTCCTCTGTCGCAGGGACTCCCGGCCAGTCGTCATCAGTATTCCTAAGGAAGAGCTTCCTGTGTGTCGGGGGGTCAGCTCCTGGCCCCGGCACCCCACTCATTGGCCTGCACTGCACACATGGCTCATCTTCTGGCACGGCATCACAGGGCCCATACACCGCACCCTGGCCTCATCTCAGCTGTGAGCTCTCTGTTAGAGAGGAGAATGCAACAGTACATCATGCTCTCCCAAAGTAGCTGTGCACTAAAACTGTAAATCAGCTCCTGTTTCTCATCAGTACTGAATTTAATGAAATCCCTCAACTTATAGAATAAAGAAAAATGATTCTGTGATTGCTGTAGGCTAGAATATTGTGCCATACATAACTCTGGACATGTAGATTGATGCTGAAATGGACTCAGATTAAGCGTGCTTTGTGATTTGAAACCAGTGGTCCATAATTGTATGCTTTTGGGGAAATTTCTGTTCTATTTTCAAAGTACTGAACATTACAGACTCGGCCACCTTGATGTATTCTTCCGAGGCTGACGATATGGTGAGCTGTGATTTTAAACAGCGGCCTGTTACGCCAAGCCATACTGAAGCCAGTGTCTCTGCCAGCTCTTCCGCTGCGGTTTGCTCAGCACTCCCTACCAGTTTTTTGGTTTGGTAGGCATTGCCCCACAAGTAGCTGAGACTCCTGCAATGCCTGCTGGTGCCATGAACTCAAACCATGAAGCCTTGTGTGTATACTTTGTCACTCTGGGGAACAAGTTTTAAATGTCACTTCTAAGCTCTAAATTCTATGCTGCATCTCCATTATGACAAGTTAGGGTCCGAGTAGGAGAGGTTTACAAAGATGTCAGACTTGTTGCTTGCTCAGCCATATCCAAAATGCAATTCTACTGCAGGACACGATGTTGCATTGCATTGTATTGCATGGCATGCACTAACGACACTTTGATTGTTGCCAGGGCCTCTGAAAATACTTATTAATTTTCCTTTGTTTTGACTGCGATGCTCAAGCAGCACTGCCTGCATCTCCTCTTTCCAGTCATTTCTTCTTCATCATCCTCTGGGTTCATTTACACAGAACACTTGCTAATAACAGCTTTTTTTTACTATAGGATGCAGGGGAAATGGTGCGCTCACTTGTCGGTGGATTGGAACTGATTCTTAATTTGCTGAAGTCAACAAACAATGAGGTGCTGGCAAGCATTTGCGCCGCCATCGCCAAAATAGCCAGAGACGAGGAAAATCTGGCAGTCCTCACTGATCACGGAGTTATCCCATTGCTGACCAAGCTGACTGACACAGTAAGAACGCCTCACTGCTGGAGACAAACAACAAGGTTTTACTATTCATGAGCACAGCACTTATTGTCAATATACAAAGTGTCTTTACAATGGAGTTTAGTTGGTCTTTTCCTACTCACTGCTACATAAATCCAGCTAATGAGAAGAACATGGGTAGATATTGCCAAAAGTCTCTTGCAGAGCTTGTTGTTGTGTATATTAAAAAGACTGGTCTCTGGGGTTCAATAATGTCCTGTTTTTCTCTACACAGACTGATGACAGGCTCCGTCATCACCTGGCTGAAGCCATCTACTATTGCTGCATGTGGGGCAACAATAGGGAATCCTTTGGTGAGGCTGAAGCCGTAGCTCCCCTGGTGCATTTCCTTAAATCAAAAGACACTGCGGTCCACCTGAGCACAGCCAAGGCCCTGTACCAACTGTCCTGGGTCCCCAACAATATCATCACTATGTATGAGAAAGGAGTGGTGAAGGTCAGTTGCAGTGTTGTTGTAGCTGCCTTTCTTAGTTCTCAATAATGCTTTTTTGTTGATAATTTACAAAATAATTGTTTCTTGTAGTTTATTTGGTGCTTTTGATACTAAATCTGGTATAATTACATTAAGGAAAATGGGCTTTGGTCTCCCACCACCCTTGTTTTAGTGATGTGTGAAAAACACTGAGTAATAAACTTTAAAAAGCTGTGACTATTTTCAGAGCCTTTGACCGATGGAGCAGAAACAAAGTGGGTTTTATTCGGCAGCGGAAACATGACTCCACTTTCTAGCCGTCATGGGAATTCAGAAAAGCAAACAGCTCAGTGTGTGCAAAGTGCCATTTCTACGGTAGACCCTAGATGCCATTACAGCACAAGTCAAAGGGCTGTAGCTGGGGGTAACTGTTGCTAAGGGCTGTTCCTGGACATCAGGGTAGAATGCAGCAGCGATATGGTTCAGGCCAAGGAGTGGGGTCAGAGCTGTTCGAGGCTAAAAGAGAACAATGTTTTTTTATGGTCAAGTTTTTCTCTTCTCAGTCAGGCTACATCCGCCAGCTTTCTTCATCATGGCAGTTGTGTAGTGCCCTTCCAAAAAGAAACAAGCATTGTTTTGTCTAACATTTGAGCCTGTCGGGCTGTTTCCATGCTCAGCTCCAGAGACTGTTTATGTTTGTCTCCGACAGTGATGGAGAGATTTTATGTTAAGATTACGCTGTAATTGATGTCTTGTCACAGATGATCATGTACCCATAGTCCAGCATTTTAGGAAAACATGTCTATCTTATTTTCTAATTCAATCATGTTTTGCAGAAAAACTTTCACATGAGAAATCTTTTTGTGGCCATAGTGAGTTTAACCCCCCTCCCGCAATAACAACTGTGATATAAATTATGAAGCAGTTGTTCCATTGCAGCCAGATATTTTTTCCCATGTTCATTAAATGGTGTACTTTAGTCTGATCTGCTGTTACAGTGTATGTGGTTCAACACCAGCTATAATTGGTTAGCTGGACTGAACACTGGGTGTTCCGAAAGAGTTATGTCCAATTTGCAAAAGTCGTTAAGCTGAATGCTTTTTGTAGTTTGAGCCACGACAAAAACTGGACAAGCCCTCTTTTTTGTTCAGTGTGTGTGTGACTATATTTGACATTCTAGTGTGCGAATATGGGTGTGTGTGTAAATTCAAGACATACCACCCTTTTTAATCTGTCTCTGTGTTTGCCCTTATTAATGTACCAGTTAAGAGTTGCAACACTACTCCATAATGTATTTTTGGACTTTTAAAGAGCTTAATTACCAAAGGCCACGTAACTGCACCAGCATTGCATTTGTTCTTAATCTCAGACATGGAAACACAACACAGGCAGCCTCATTGTTCAGTCTGGCCTCAGTCTCAGCCAGTCTGGACGGGGTGGCTGATACTTACCTGCCTGACCCCGGAGGAAGCATTACAATGTAGGAGCTTGTCAATTTCCACCACTGAGTGTGCACTGTAATGCTGTGTTTCATGATATACAGGCAACTGTTCGGAAGAATGTGTTAAAACAATATCTCCAAATGCCCTGAATAGGTTGGAGAGGGTTTATCAAGGATTGATACAGTGCTCCGTGTCTAATTTACGGCCTTGTGTAAAATTCTGGACTGCCTCTTGTATTATTGCAACTGTATTTCAAAGAGGTTTTCTGTGCCGTTGAGAAGCTCTCAAAACATGCTCACCCACGTGTAGTATACAGTTTCAAATGAGCAAAGGTCTCTCCTACTCTAAAGCTGATTTAGAAAGTAACTTTCCTCTCTAGCACACTTAATGGTGTATGGCCCAGTCCCCTAAGATTCACGGGGGAAATTAAGCATTGAAAAGAAAGTATTTCACGCTGGAAAACGCATTAGTGACCCGTCCTAATGTTTTTGTTCTGCCTTAACCAAAACATTCAAAATTTGTTCACTCAGTTATTTACTTTCAATGCTATGAGTCTTAAACATCTCAAATAAATCAGTTTAATTTCAGGTTTTGGATGAAGCCCCTTTTTGTTCCCCGACTTTGTTACCTAAATTTTCTGCGGAATGTGTTGGATCAGATCGGACCTTGTTCAAGGAAAGGAATTCAGGTGCTCTGTCTCAGAGGAAATACATACCAACAAAAGGAGAGTTTTATCCTGAGAGATGAATCGCTCTCGCTGTTTGACTTGACATCCACTCTTGGTATCTCGCAGTTTTATACGGATGTACTTCATTTTGTGTCATGTATAAAATCAACATGCCTTTCCTCTGTGCTTTACATTGCTTCCAAAGTACTGGGGATTGTTTGCTGAAACCATAAATCCTTGCAGACAGTTTCAGCCAGGCTATTTGTATTAAAGAGGCTCTTTCATTAAAAAAAAAAAAGCTTTGTGAAGTAAATTGATGAAAATTACTAAATGTGGATGGTAATTATTGGTAATTTTCAACTGAAGGCATTCCAGAGCCTAGCTTTTGCCAGGTCCTGTTATGTATTTTAGGCTTTTAATAATCTAAATGAGAAAAACGTTTGCACTTTTGTTGCCGTGAGTACACTTCAGCTCTGGCACTGTGAGTGTTTGTTGTGATGTTTTTTTCTCTTACATGCTCAGACTTCAGAAGTGAAAGTGTGCAGTGAGACTGTGGGGGGCCAAAAACTGCACAAATGTGAGGAGAGGAATAAAACTAAGTCGAGCATCACAGGTTTACTTCTGCAGCTTCCTTTTGGTTTGTGTGAAACATGACTTCAGGTTGTGGTGAGCAGATGATCCAGACGCTGTGCTCTGCTATGACTACCATGTTTTTGAGATCAGTGGAGCGTAATGTTTAAGAGCCTTAGTCCTGTGGCCCTCATACCACTTTTCTCAGGTTGAACATGCTAAGGGTTAAGAATGAAACTTTCCCCTGAAAGTCATTGATTTGAGAGCTTCCCTCCCTCCTTTTCCTCTTCCTCTTTAGAGACACAGAAAAAGCAGCTTAGCAGTCTCTGGCTCACTGGAGGCTGCAGGGAATGTTGTTTACCTTCACTTCCCTCATCAGCTTCCCTTCGACCCAGCTAAACACTGCTGTCTGTTTGTACTGTTTGCCTCCACTGTGGAGTCTAAAACATGGGAATGCTGGGATGGGTGTTGGGGTGATGGAAGGGGGGTGATGGAGCCATAATGGCTGTCAGACCTGGCACAGGGGAATTTCAGGCTCAGCTCCTGCAGGCAGACATAGTCCAACAGAGCACACTTAACACTGTGACACCTCAGTGGGCGTCAGAATGTGTGTGTGCACATACAACAATATGTGCAGCCCTCCCAGACTGCACGCCTGCTCCTCCCACACCTCAGCTGGGGAGGGGATGCCTGCTCCCCAGCTCCCTTCTTGAAGCCCAGGACTCACTGGAGCGTGCAAAAACCCCAAAAACTCACGATTCAGTTTTTAAAACGTGGAGCAAGTGTTCATGTTACCACAGTGAGGGAATATCTAACAAGTGGTGTATTATATTCCTAGAGATCCCAGCTGGGAGGGAAAGAGCGAGCTAGAAAAAATCAGCGAAGAGAGACACGCTTATCTTAGCCTAGCTGTGCGCTTCGGGAGACCTTATTTGGCGACGTCTGAATAACGTGCTATGAGGTTGGCAAAAACGCTGCCTCTGGCACTTCTCAGGCATCCTCTCTTTTCACAAAAGAGACTTGTTTAGTGAGCTGCATGTTTTCTGGAGCCTGTGGATGTAAGTTTGCTTTCGGAGGTGTTTTGGATGCTATTTAAAAATCATATAAAACCGGAGGGCAAATGTTTCACATATACACCTCGACACTAGTTCATTGAGAGGAACTGACATCTTGGACTGCCTTTTTTCCACCAAAGGATGTGATTATGATTAAGAGGAAGGATATTAGTGTTTTAATTTTGTGCTACAGGTTCACAGCCCCTTCTTGCTCATGCAGACAAGCTGGCTCACCTCGTCTTTCATGTGTTTTTCTTTCACTATTTATCTTTGCGCTGAAAATCCTGGGAATGTCTTCCCTCTGCTTCTTTGGCTGTTTGCTAACCACACAAATGTGTGGAGTGGTGTCTTAAGTTTGCAGGTAACATAAAGCTTTGACGTGCAGCATTAACACATCAGTAACATGGGAGGAAGAGTTTGTCGCAAGACCTGATCAGCTGACAATTTTTATTCCAGTTGAAGTTTCATTTGTGTGAAACAGACAAAGGAATGAAATCACTTCCTTTGTTGATACATGGAGCCAGTGCTGAACAGGATGGGTGAGTTTTGAATAAGAGGGAGACAGAAAATTGAGAAAAAACACATTAGTAAAAGCTTTTAGAGGCATTCTGCTGCTTTCTACTAAACCTAAGTCAGTGGCTTGGTGTAAGTTTTAATCTAGCTTGTTTGTTGGATCATTTCCATTGACAGTGTCAGTCTGCTGTAGACAGTGTCCTCTATGTTGCTCTGGATTAACAGGGATAAGACATTGTTGCACAGAAACCAGAAGAACAATCCAGATGGTGTTCAGTCGCAGCACATTGTAAGCCCGCTCCAGCATGCTCTTTGTTAAAGTCTTTTTCAAAATCCCTTTTCATTCACTGCAGATATATGGAGCTTAAAAGTGCCTCAGACGTCTCAGCAGTCTATTTATCAATGTTTCATTCTGTTTAGAAGCCGGGAGTCTTTAAGTGCTTAGTTGAGGGATGTAATGTTGCCGTTGGTTCATTATCGATGTAAACAAGACCGTCCGAAATAATTGCAAGTGTGGCTTCAGAAACCTCAGTGGCACACCATTGTGACTTTACCACATGGCACACATTGAACAAATTTAAATTCATCCATTGCACCAGAGTATTTATGCTTACATTTACTTTATTTTGATTCTGCCCCACAGCCGCCCGCAAACATAATGTAGTGATTTTGCTGCAGATAAAACAGGGAAAAAAAGCTCTCCCTAAAAAACACACGCCACTCAGTGGTAGTCCATATATCCACTGTGTTCCTTTTTGCGTAGGTCCACATAATTCGCAACTCTTTGAACATATCTTTTAGATGTTCAATTTTATATAACCAAAAAATAAACTTCCAAAGCTAGAGATTTCTGGAGAGCTCAAAACCTTGTTCTGCAATAAGATCTAACGAGATCCATTACACAAGCCACTAATAGTCGGATATAATCTGACCTTTGGAGCGGCGGAAAGCCTGTCGAGTGGTGTGGTTCATGCTCAGGTTTTTAATGTCGAGCCTGCCCTGCATGACTTTCATCTGAACAAACTTACAGAGAAATGTGTGCACGCAGCTGTAACCCCTTTACTGAGGCATGGGACACACACACACTGAATGCATGCGCACATACACACAGAGGGACACGTGCCAGTGCAGTTGGAGACTGTCGCCACACAGCCACTGTGTGTCTTTGCAGCCCTCGCCAGTTGGTGATGCTGTGCAGTGACTACTGCTGACATGGAAACATCTGCAACAAGCTGCTTATTTGTGTGCTGGATGTGTATCAGTGAACTTTTGGAAAACAAGGATTCTTTGGGAATTTGTTTATGCTGTCAGCTGTAACCTCTGTTCTGTGTGCTTCCACAGCCCCTCATGCTAATGATGCTGTCTGATGTCGAGGAGCTCCAGGAATATGCTGCCTGCTGTGTGCGCCACATCCGACTACTGGCCATGGCTAATTTGGATGCCCGTTTATTTCGTTGACAGACATTGTTCCATTTATAACAACAGTTGCAGTGTTGAAGGAAGAGTGCTGATTTTTGTTTAAGTAAGACTAATATTACTTTGTAAAAGTCAAACACTAGGTCTGGCTCCCACCACCAATCATTTCTGTACAGACCTTACCTTTCCTAAGCTTGCTGCTGTCATCGATAATGCTCAGATGTGTTATTATTCAAATTATCTAAGACATGTTTCAAATAAAATGTTGCATCATGATAGATGACTATTTATTTGCCCTCTTGCTTCCGTTTCTGCAGGGAACTTTCATCCCGAGCTCAGCGTTTACATCAATTACCTCATCAGGAGTTCGTACAAACATTTGTGGGTGCCCTCTTCTCGCTCTCTGACCGTCGTCTCCACTCAGAAATTACGATGATAAAAATAAATGCAACTCTCCCGTTTGTTCTTTTGCCAAGTACCCCATACGTTGCTCAGAGTAAAAGGTTTGAAGCCACCTTCTCTGCAGTAACATTCCGTAAGTAATCCAAACGAGACCACAATATCTAAACAACAGCCACATCTGCTTGGGTTTCTCAGCCTCCTCTTATACAGTTTATGTGTTCCAGTATATATATGAACATATCCAAACTCTGAAAGCGCAACCTGCAATGAGACATTTCAATAAACAGAATAACTCACTGTTGGTTATGTAGCCCAGTGTGGAATACAGGGACCCGGCACAAATGTTTAGTATAAATACCGTACAACAATATGAAGACATAAATTTAAGCACTGTTAGCATAAGTGGATAAAGAATGTCTGTAACAATTAGAAGCACAATAGTGTGTTCTGTCCTAACGACAGATATTATGTACAAGAATGAATTTAAATCATGATTTTCCACTTGCAGTAACTTCAGATTTTGTAGGGATATTTAATATAAATAGTAAAATCTACTCTATAAACAAGCTCATTATTTTTGTCAGTAAAAACAAGAATGTTGTAGATATTTGGCCAGTTGGGATCATCTGTACCAAAGCACTCGCATGTTGTGTAGTCAGCACAAACTATAAAAGAGTCTAATGAAGGATTTTGGGGAAAACACTGCTACATTTTCCCACAAGTAGTTACATTTTGTTTGTTTTTGTTGCTGAGTTTCTTTTAAAAAGCATATATCCCTGTTTACAATCCTGTCTTTTACTGAACTTACTGTTTCGACACTGCAGTAGTAATTGTGTGTGAGTGCAGCTCATTGCAGCCGATCTGAGCTCGTCTGATCCTTTTGTCTTCTGTTCCTATTTATTATAAACAGGCCATGTCAGGCTCAGCAGGCTGTCAGTAGGCTGTTGGCTTCTATCGCCGCCGCCCTCCGTCTCTCTGATCCTGCTGTCCTGGTCTCAGTTAGCCTTAGATGCTCAGCACTCAACCACAAAGGCTGCCACAAGCTCTCAGGGGACTTTCATCATTAATATCAGCCACGTGCAAAAATTGAAAATTAGCAAAACACTGAAAATATGTGGTTGAAAATCTTCATCACTCTTTGAAGTTTAAACACTACCAGCTGTTTACGGGGGTCACTGGAAGAGCACGGATGAAGGAAGAGTGGATGAGTGTGCTTATTGCTCTGAAGAAGCAACTTCCTGCAGAAAACATAACTAGGAGCTGAAGGCTGCCACTGTCTCTGAACCCCTCAGAGGAAATAAATTCACAAGGGATTAATGACTCTTTAATTCTGCGTGGCAAGCTTTGTGCTCCGCGACATGAATGAAGGCATTTATTTCCTAAACAAAGCGGAAAACATTGTTTTCTTCTGGTGTGGCTGCTTCGGCTTTCCGTTCATATTTACTTATATCATATTTGGTTTCCTTTTAGCCCTCTGCTTGATTTCAGTCGTATGTCTGCGCATTAAGTTGTGCTTCAGGCTCATACCTGCAGCCTACATCTCGCGAGGTCTAACAAGCATGTTGAAACCAGCCAGCAGGTTTGAAAGTTACTGTTTAAAAATTGCCAAAATTACACCACTTACCAGAAACTGAATCATGAAAGAATTATAAGAGTTTCTTTCAAGAATCATGCAACATGTGATCCTGTCAGGAGAGTGCACCAAATCTCAGCTTAAAATTACCGTATTTTACCAAAATCATTTCTTTCAACTAAAAAATTGCCAAAAAAATAAACATTTGCACCAGATCCTGACCAACAGTCACATGACAGACTTTTCGGCTGAACTGCAGGCTGTGTTTACGCACAGTGAATAAGAAACAAGTTATCAAGTACTTGGAAGATACACTGATGAGGCGTAACATTATGACCACCTGCCTGATATTGTGTTGGTCCCCCTTATGTGCTCCAAAATGCTCTGAACCATTGGGCATGGACAAGAGGACCTCTCAGGGTGTCCTATGGGGTCTGGAACCAGGACGTTGGCACTGGATCCTTTGGGTGCTCTGGCTTGTGCAGTGGGGCCTCTGTCAATCAAACTTGTTCCACTGCATCCTGTTGATGCTTGATCACAATGGGGTGTAGGAAGTTTGGAGGTCAAATCAACATGTTGGACCATTGTCGTGTTCCTCAACATGTTCCTGATTGGTTGATGTTGTTGTCATGTGGTGGGGTGCATTTTCCTGCATCAGTAGGCCAGTGACATTTGGGGTTTCCATTTGCATGAGGGAGTGTGATTGTTGTGGGATAATGTTTATTTGGGTGTCTAAGTCTCATCAACATGGATGTTAAAATCCAAGGTTTTCCATCAGAACACCACATAGTACCAATATGATCAATGATATTCACTTCACCTGTCAGTGGTCATGATGTTGTAGCTGATCGGTGAACATTTACCGTGGTGAAATATTTTTCTAGATGTAATTATTTTCATTTTTGGAACCTTTACAAACTAGGTGTATTTCATACTACTGTGCACATTTACTAATTGTTGTCCAGTACTGATAAAACCTGCTCGCATTTGGGAAACTGTTGTACATTTTGATTCCTTTTTTTCCAGTTTTTGTTAAAGCCATTAAGTTTTGCAGTACAAATAAAGAAGTGCAAATTTTATTTCATTTAAGAAACAAATCTGAATTGTGCCACCACTTGTGTAAAAAAATAAACATGGGCCCACTCATACAGACATTGCTCCTTAGCTCCTGTAGTGGTCAAAGGACACTGTTAACACACACATCATAGATCAGATTGATTTAAACTTCTTTTCACCCTCTTAGAGAAAACAAATGTGCTCATTATCCTAAAATATTAGACTATTTCCAGTCTAAGTTAAAGAAGCTACGGAGTGCACAGCTCATTTCAGCTCAGACCATAGTCATGGAGTTATAAAATTTCACTTCCTGTCATTCTACATTGTTTTGAAATACAGTCATAGATGGGATAAACTGTCTGTCACAGTAATGTTTAACTAGCCATTGCAATATGAAGACAAGTGGCCAAAGCTGGGCAAATTGTTGTCTTTAGTTACAAGGGAACCTGGTTGTTCCACTATTGCAGGTGTAATTGTGGATATGTATGGAACTACAATACAACCCTGAGTCAAGCTTCTAACTGGAGATAGGCCAGCCTGTCTTTTTGTTCCACTTTCTTTAAAGTTTCACTGACTGTTGTCTTTTTACCGTCCAGCTGTTGTTCAAATGAGAACATCTTGTTAACTTGATTACTGTGTGCATAGTGCAATAAGCCCAATGAGCAGCAGCAAGTGTATGTTTTCACTATGTACCGTGCCCCCAAAACACAACAATATGAAGAACTTTCTTGCAGCTTCTTTAGAAAGTTCCGTGATACAAGGCAGCTTAAATGAAAACTATGGAGCAGTGAATGACCGGATGAGGGGCTGTGAGGGTTGTTGGAGCAGACCCAAAGGAACTGCAAGCACTATGCAGAGCTGACAGAGGGTGTTTCTGATTATGTTTCCTGGATTAACAAATCATTTAGCTTGATTTTAAAACCTGACGTACACAAGAAATCTTGACTGTGGACTTTAGTGACAGATAAGTCAGAGAGGTTCCAGCTGATGTCTAAAGCTATGTATGGATCCAGGTTTCTAGTGGAATTGGCAGGACAACTAAAAGTGAGCATGAAAAAGAAAAGCACGCTCTTCTCCGTACATTCCCTGCCTTGATTTATTATTCTGAAGCCCTTGTGATAAAGAACCCGTGCTTCGCTTGTCTTTCTGGACCTGGTGTTGAACCCTGTGGAGCCCAGGGGTGAGGCTGAGAGGAAGCAGCACGATGGTTTCAGGAGTCTGGCCCTCAGGCTCATTGGTCACACAGCCACAGTTGAGTGTATTAGCTGAGCCACAAACCCTCTGAGAAAAGAAACTGCCACTTTCTTTGGCTTGCCATCCAACACAGGGACATTATTCAAGGGAAATTAGAGGTTCTGCCTCCACGCCTCGGCAGCAGCAGCAATTACGTCCGGCTCTGGCCTTTCTGGTCACCATTCAAGATCCCATGATTCTCATCGCTTCACGGAAGGGATAGAAATAGTGAAGGGATGTCCCTGATGTTGGTGCTTCTGTTTTGAGGGAGCATGTGGCCCCTGGCATCTGCCACACCCCTGTATCTCAAGTGCTCTTTCTCCCCATTGGCCTGACCTTCACCCTGTCCAGACTTGCTGCAGACGTTTCCCAGAGGTCAGAGTGATGGATGCAACCACACTGCAGCGCTTTATTACACATTACACAAGACTTATGTGTGGAACTGTCCCTTCTGCAGTCGTGAAATCTGTCTGTCCACATTTTGGGTGGACGGAGCAATAAATATATATCGCTTATTTTTATGGACATGCAGTCCTCTGGAGAGTTTGCTTTGCATCGTGATGCTCGCTCAATTGTTTTAAAATGCAAACTGCTCTTTTGAAGTATTTTTTAAAGATCCCACATCTCCCCAGGCGTTCTGCAGCAATATTTCATAAAAGAAGCTAATGAACAGTAAAAGTTCTTTCCAAATATTAGAAGTGGCTTTCCGTCCCCCTCCAGTGCCTAAAGAGCATTTTAATATAAAATCACAAACTGTTGCACAGCAGCAGCAGCAGCAGGACAGGAGCAGCAGCAGCGTGGGTTTGCTTGCGATGCTGCCATCAAAAACACGCGTGTACACAACGGCCTCTCAGAGCTCCGTCCACACAGAGGGCAGCGCTCTCTGGTAGCCGAGGACCAGGGGGTGAACACGGCTTCTGTTCTCAATCTGTAAATTAGCTTTTATATCATTACAGCAGGCTCACACCGTCGGGTCTGTTGGAGGCTGCCGTGTCGTGCTCGGCCTCTGTTTGCTCAGCGGCCTGCTGCCTCCCTGCATCCGCTTCCTTCCTCCAGTCCAGCTCTCACAGTCCTTTGCTTCCCGTTGCTGTCCTGTCACCCACTCGCATTTCTCTGCGGTTGTTGGAGGACACTTTTAAAAGAGCTCTCACGACACTAATGAATCCTGACATTCCCTTCCATAAAGTGTAAATAACAAGCTGGCATGACAATAAATAAACAGAGGAACGAGTGGGCAAATACCACAGCGTCTGGGTCCGATTTCAAGGCTGCAAATGTAATGTCTCTTTTAAGATCTCTACAATATTAATAATACCTTCATTGACAGTGACAGCTGTGGCTACATTTGCTCATATAGGTTAATCACAAGCACCAGGCTCTTTTTTCTGACAGAAAGCTTCAAGTCTCAGTCACATGGAAGTGCAAACATGTTTATGTCGGCTCTGAGAGGACGCTCCTGAAATATTTCAGTCCCAGTTCTGAGCGGCTAATTGGGTTTGTGCGCACACAAAAATGATAATTCCTGCAGAAATCATGCAAACTGTAATTTAATTAGCAAAAAAATCCTTCCTCTGCTCAGTATTTTCGCCACACAAGCACACAATAATAGCCTTTGGTAACAGTTGTAATGTCATTAGAGAGACACACTGTGAGCAAGTGTCCAGGCCTCTGAGGGCTCTCCAGATGGGGATTTTCAGACACAGCAATTGAGTAAACCTGAGTGTGACTTTATTATTGTATGCTTTTGTGGGTAATGGCAAACATGTGGTTACATGCATAGAGGACAGTACAGATTTCAGATTAAATTACCTCTCGTGTGAGAATCGTTTGTCTACCAAACAGAATTTATGTGCTCACAAGAAAAAAATGTCTGAGCTGAGAGTGACTCATCAGGGTTTAAAATGAGAGTACTTCATCTTTTGTATGTAATGTCAGTCATAGTTTTATAACAGGTTATCAAAGATGACTGCATTATTTGGTTTATAATTTCTGAAGCTCTAACAATAAAAAAAGACATGAATGCAACAAATACTGAAGTTTTAATATGCTTTTTTGGCAGGCTTTATATTTCAGTGTCACTCCATTTCCAGTCAGTTTTTCTTTTTCATTTGGACTTTAAGTGACATTATTTGAAAAAGTGACATATCTATAAAGTGAATATTGAGATGAACAGTATATATTTAGCTCTGTCTCAAGTTCCAACAGGGAAAAGGTGGAGGAACTTCAGGCAGGTGCTTTTGTGCTGATTACAAGCTGACAGTCAGCACAAAGCTGCGGAGCAACCTGACCTTTACATACTTTAGAACTATCCATCCATCCATCATCTAAACACCGCTTAATCCTCTGTAGGGTCGCGGGGCGACTGGAGTCTATCCCAGTCGACTCAGATGAAGGCAGGGGACATCCTGGACAGGTCGCCAGTCTATCACAGGGCACTTTAGAACTACTTAACACAACGATAAATACATCTTACTGACATGTTACTGGTAAATGTGAAACATTTTTCTTCACCTTATAGTTTGCTTAGCTTCCCTGGTTTCCTTTATCTAGTATCCACCATAGATGTAGCGTATTTATCTGGATATGAGCATCTCTTGTCCTTTAATGTAGCTTAACAGATGGACTTCTTACTAAGAGGTATTAAGTTTAACACCATCATTGTCTGTTGTGCATGCAGTCATATGATAAAGTAAACTCTGATTAATTTGGACGTGATCCTCTTTGAAACTGTTCGTGCAGTTAAAAGTGATGTACCTGAACACAACCATTAAAAAAATCAGCTTTTCTAATCATCTATTGAACAAAACTATAGACCACACAGAAGCCCATGTTGCCCTCTTCAGCAGAATTAACATCTTGTATTCCTTTTGTATAATTACCCACCAGTCTCTAACATCAGCTTTCTAAAAAATTTCAACCACACCTCCTGCTAAAGTTCTTCATTTTCAAGTTACTGGCAGGTTTTCTTGTCTGTTTTGCCCAGTTAACATCATCCCACAACACTTCAGTGGCTTGTGATCGCTGGACGAGGTCATTTAATAACCCTCTGTTTGTTCTTTCTGAGCCATTCCTCGGTGGGTTTGTTGGTGTGATTGGGATCATTATCCTGTTGAAAGGCTCACTTCCAGTTCAGCATCAGCTTTTGGACAGGTGGCCTCACTTTGCCCCGCAGAGAATCACTGAAGCAGCTCAGTCTCTGAAGCGGTGACGCAACCTCGAAGCATAACATTTACACCTCCATGCATATAAAACGCTGCCAAACATGTCGCTGTGGCCAAACAACTCTATCTTTGATTTTTCCATTCATACCACACTATTCCAGAAGTCCTGCTGTTCACTGACAAACTAGTTTTGCATGTTCTTCTTTTCTGGCCGCGTCCCATGCAGGTCAGATTAGTGCAATCTCTATTTGATTGTTGATGCAGCACTTTGACACCAACTGTTCCGATCACCTGCAGATCCTGTGATGAAACTTGGACACTCCTTTTGCATCAAACTCTCTGCTCTTGGGCTGGATTTGCCGATCCGACCAGTCCAGGACAAATTGTTTGAAATCTACACCACTTGTGGATGATTTTCCTAACAGTGGGATGATTTATTTCAAAGATCTTTTTACGTCCCCTGCCAGGCTTACAGTCATCTACAGCTTCTTTTTCTGAAGGCCTTAGAGAGCTCTTTAGCTCTTGGCCTGATGACACCACACACTTTAGTAGAAAAGAGAACACCAGACCCGAAGTGTCAGAGGTTTAAAATAAGACAGACTCCACCTGTCACTTTCTGAGGAGGTTCTAATACTGGCAGCTTATATGGGTCTAATTCTGATTTTATGGGGTCGAAGGTGTGATTAATAGTCATTTTTTCCACACGAAGTGAGGACGAATTTCACCGTGCCACTATCTGACGTGCAAAGGACGGTGAGTTGTAGCGTGTTTCGCAGTGGAACTACTTTTTTCTTTTTTTCTCCCGTGAATATCCGAGGCAGAGCAGGCCGGAGGAGGCTTCACGCAGCAATCATCCTGAACTGCCACGGCACTTAACATCTAAGCATTTCTAATGAAACACTCTTTACTCGGCGGATCTGTTGTCTGTCTGTTGTAGTCGGTGTACAGTAGAAGGAGGGGGGGCCGGGGTTTGGGATATGCCTGTCAGCCACATTAACAGATCATAGCTTTTTTTTCTTTAGCTGACCTTGAAATTGAGGAAATTGTGAAATCTTAGAGACCGCTGCTCTGATTTGATGAAACTTGGAAGGCTTGACCGTAGCTAAAAAAGCGTACACTGATTGGCCTCATAAGGTAACTGCAAATTTTTTAAGGCAAAACATGTTTATAGTTTTTTTTTTTTTTGCTATCCTGATTTACTGTCTTCCTCTGCAGCCTCTTTGAAATGTGACATGTGATGATGTTCAGTGTACTTTTCAGCTTTGTGTTCACAGACGTTTTCGCGTGACCCAAAGCCTTTCTGGACCCTTCCCTCTTGCAGTTACACTAAACTGGAAAGGAGAGGGAAGTGATAGCCAACAGGCAGTTATATTCATTTGCAGACAAAGGATAATGCCTGGTAAAGATGCTCTAAAATGCCAAGTTCCTCACACAGCGGACGGTGATGAATTGGCGCGAGCTCCGAGCCGCACAGCTGTGAACCATAAGCCCAGCCAGGTTTCCCCTCACTGGATCGTGAACCAACCTGAGAGCCCCGTATGGCACCCCACCAAAAATGATATTATCCCAGAGTTTTCATCAGGATCTTTTCATCAAGCTATCACAACTCTGGACCTGAGGGGAAAACATGTAACTGAGGGGAATAGCACCAAATCAACAAATCATCAGCAAGGCATTATAGAACATCCTATTTAAATCTGTAACTGATTGCACACTTTGAGACATAAGCACAACGTACAAAACTGCAGGAGACGCCGCCGGCTTGAGTTTCCTCACAGAATTAACAGTAATATTTGCAAAAGTGGTCAATTAGGCAAATGTTCAAAAGTGCATTTTTCTGATGGGGTGTGGTGTCGTGTCTCTCTGATGTGGCCCTCTCTTTGATTTGACCTCTAAACTCTGGCGTGTTTTCATTCTGACATTAATAAATGTCCTTTTCCCTTTGTGCGCTGCTCCGCTCTAACTCTCTGCTGTCTGTCAGTCGGCCCAAAGCACTCCCCAAATACTTCAGAGCTTTGCAACTGTCTGCTCACAAAGAAAAATACCTGGAGACTCAACAAGCAGAGATAGCACGAGCAGAATTATAGAGGCGCTGACACACGAATAACTGCAACATTTCACTGAAGTTTTCACACTGGCATTATAAACGGCCGAGTCAAATGTGCCTGTTTGTTATCCTTACATGAGTGAGTGCTTTTGGCGAGGCTGAGCTTGCACAGAAAGCACGTTTTGTTAATTCAGCTTGGATCCACAACGCAGGAAAATCAGAGAGTCCGGTTCACAGTGAAGCATGTTGCTTGAAAGATGTATCCATCACCTCTGTACTGAGGTGGCATGTCCTCCGGTGAAGCAGGTTTAACAGCCAGTCGTGTATTCTTGGAAGCCATACTTAGAGATACAACAGAGGACAGGAGGGTTAAAAGAGCATTGGGTGTTCCAAGTTGCAATTATTCCCCACTGTAATTTTAGGGATAAATCCCAGTGACTTCTAATGGTGCTTGGTTTTGACTCTTGATTGCTTTCAGCAGACTTGTACAGACATCACATGCCTCACCTCGCCGATTAGTGTCCCAAACGCTACAAAACCCCTCCGAAAACAGCAATTGGGTCATTTTAAACAACCTGCAAATTTTCTCCTCAGTCACACTTTCCACCGAGGCTGGCAAACTATTGAACAAATATGTCTGTGGCTTTACAAGTAGTCAGTGTGCTACAGTATGTAATTCCAACATGGTTTACATGGAGCAATTAAGTCCGAGTCTGGAGTGAAAACATCATCTTAAATGAGAGGCAGATTTTGGGTGCACAGACTGCAGTTTTAAAAAATAATTTGGATTGTAATGGGCTAAGGTGTTGACACTGAGCTAACGCTGATTTCAAGTAATGACCGCTTTTCATAGCCAGACCCTTTAATACGCACTGAAAGATGAAGTACCCCAAAGCAAAACAGGGTGTTCCCTTTTGGATCCATGATGCGTAAAGAATGTCTGCTTTTCAAGTTTACTTTCCCTGCTTCAACAAAGGACACAGAAGCCTGGAGGCTGTACAGTGTGGACGTCCGCATCTACGACCTCTTTGCCACAGTGTTTTATTTATTAAGAGGCAGAAGCATTTGATCGCCTCCGTAAGTGGTGTGTTTTCTGTTAGAGTGGAAGTTTAAGGAGAAAACAAATGTTATGAGTGCGAGGAAATAAAACTTTCACTACGAACGCCCCTCTGGCAGGCCGGACCAAAGCCACATACAAATGAACTCCAGTGGACGAGATATAAAACAATACAGAGTGAGAAACATTTGTATATAAAATATACAGAGATTAGATGCAAGGAAAGAGCTTCCAGAAATGACACTGACGTAGGACATTTAAACTAAACTGGCTTGGATGGAGGGTTGGGTGGCATTAAAGTCATGTTTCCTTGTTGGTAACGTACAAAACCAAAGCTCCAGATGTTGGAATAAAGAGCACAAGATATCTGAATATTCACATACTGGTCGTAATCAGGACATGATTATGAAGGAAGTGGGGCTTTATGTGAGGGGTTCTCCTGTGATTTGATGTTACACTAATACTAATGCTAAGATTAGGAAGTAGCAATAGACAGAGTTTGCAGCAGATTGAGTTGATTTTACTTGAATAATCACAATGATTTTATTAGTATTTGTAAGGGCAAAATAGAGATTTTTGCAATGCACTTTCATTTAAAGACCACCTCCCGTGAAAACCTAGTTTTCCTCCTCTTAACATTTCCACTTGGTGATTTTTGTACGCAGGAAGACGCATCTTGAGCTAAATAAGCAGTTCACACCATGTCTGAGCATTTCCACCTTGTAATTGCAGTGTACTGATGACAGTGTCAAGAACACAGATTCAGACTTCCAGGGTTTCATTTGTAAAAATCACAAGGAAGCAACCCTGCCAGCTGGCAGTGTGGGGCTTTCTGTATCATTATTCTTTTTTAGAATCATTTTCCAGTTAGAACATAAACGGCTGAATCACTTCAAGATTACAGCTCACCAGTATGTAATGTAGAGTCGTTTTAAAGTGTCTAAACTGAGTCATAGGTGAGCTGGTGTGCTCCAGATGCAGCGAAATGAGGACTTCATAGATCTGCACATTCTAGAGGAAGCAACAATGTAAAGTTATATTTAAACCATTTTAAAGCAGAAAGTCATGGAAAAACCTCTGATATCTGTAACTCTGAGTTTTTAGAGATTTAATAAATGACCAGAGAGGGATGTTAAACCTCCTCTGCCAGAAAATACAAACTGCTGTGCAAGAGAGAAATGGTTTGTAGACAGGCATCAAACCATGTCTTCAGTAACTGCATGAACTTCTCGTTCCACCAGCTGACTATAGCACGCTA
The DNA here is from genome assembly GCA_024666655.1 of Dascyllus trimaculatus. Classification (NCBI taxonomy): domain Eukaryota; kingdom Metazoa; phylum Chordata; class Actinopteri; family Pomacentridae; genus Dascyllus; species Dascyllus trimaculatus. The sequence goes on along the minus strand of CM045466.1, from coordinate 23,114,790 downwards.
GCGATGCAGAGAATTAAACCATTAAACGGAGCCAACAAGCCTTCTGACTGACTACAAGCCAGCTATTTCATAGATTTTTTCATTCCACTTTATTAACTATAAAATGATCTGACGCACATTTTGAAGAACAAATGTCTGGGGGAGGAAAAGACACAGAGCAGAGACAGTGAGAAGAAACTCGGTTGAACTGAAGGTTCTGTCTTGCTGTTGGATAAGTCATGAACTCGCCAGCTATAGTGTTTCATCTGCTACTCCTGGCAGTAATCCCATGGTTCAAAGCCTTTTGCACTAAGGGTCGGCCAGTGGGTCGTATTTATTTTATCAGGAATCTGTGTAATAAATTTGGATCTGATGATCAGCCAGGCCGATAATCGATTGAACCCTATTTAAGAGCATCTATTTCAGTTGTCACCAGCGGTTTAGTCCTCCAGAAACACGACAAGCTCAAGCTGAGATTACCTTAACGTTCACGATGCCATTATCAGGTTACTTTCTTGGGCTTGACTGAGCTCCTCCAGATCTACAGAAGACGTTATACAAGCGAGCTGAACTGTACCTACTCCTCAAAATCAGAAATCCCTTTTATCATTATTATTTATGTGATTAAGTTCTCATTTTGTCATCCCATCCTGTGGAGTGGCCTAAAAGAGAGTCAGCATCACATGAAATTCTATTTTTCATCCGATGGAGGTCAATATGGAAAAGAGATTGTATCGTAACATATATGCATGAAAATGACCAAACTTATTGAATTTCTGCAAAGGCTCTCAGCAGTGCCCCGTGACTCTAGACTAAAAATACATTGGCACTGGTGCCAGGCTTCAAAAACCATTAATGGTCAAACCCATGAAATCAAAGAATAGACGACAAAGAAAACAGATGCCAGTGTAATTCATGAACTTCCAGTCCGAAATGAAACAGAGCTGTGTGCAGGGATCGCCTGCACAGTCCCTGCCACCAGTCCCTCGGAAGCAGGACACCATGATTAATGCTGTGCTTCTACCTGTGGAATCGCTCTGTTCGCCCACACTGGACGACAGTCAGAAACAGAGAACACCCCTGAGCCAGAGCAGAGGCTTTGGAGAAGGTGGATTAGGATTAAAGAGATGCTAGTAACAAGTCTCCGTATTTTCCCAGGGGAGGTTGTGCTGAGCCGCAGGTTTAGATAACAGCGAGAGGTCATGGGAGGTAACAGAGGTTCACTTCAGGCGAGAAGTCAAGCTTACACATTGTGTATAACCTGAGCAAATAAACCGTCCTCTACTTTAATTAAAGTGATTACATGACTGGGCCATTCATAGCATGTTTGCACAAGCTGTTAGTAAAAGTTAGCTTCTCCCATTAAATGAAAATAAGCACAAATAAACAATAATTACACAGAGCTCGAACCCTTCATATGGCTCTCGCTGCTTAGTCACGTCCTTCGAATCACTACCTTGGATAAACCCCAAAGGAACAAGCAGCTGAGAACCTCAGAACCTATGACTCATGAGCCCATAATGTGACAGGTTTATAATGGAAGTCAATGAGAGGGTGCATCAGGAGTAATCAGCAGTGGCATGGCTATATACAGTAGGAATCGTTCTCTTTTTCTGCTGCCTTGGATTGTGTTTGGTCTGAATCTGATGGAATAATTATTGTTGCAGCAGAAGCACCAGGCCTGAGACTAACCAGAAGCCTTCAGGCACGAGAAGATGCTCTAAAGAGAAGATGGGCAGCTTTATTCAGGCCTGGAACACAAAGCCACCCCAAAGTTGTTGTTACAATAAGACCAAACCATCATTTGACACAGGATAATTTAGGACCAAACTGTGATCTTGCACGGATGGAACATGCTACACTCTTTACAAGCATCCACAACAGGTTTACTGCACTGTAAAGTAGCAGACAGTGGCTTTAACTCCAGTCTCAGTGCACAGTGCAGGAGCTGTAAAAGATATCCACCGAGCAAGTCTGGTGCGGCGCTGAGAGCTTTTCATCAGTAAGAAAAGTCACACGTTCTGCTCGGCTTGGCTTTAAAAACAACTCACTTCTTTGGGCGTGCACATTTTCAGGTATCTGTCATTTAAATAAGTTCAGATTTGCACTGATGTTGCTCCACATCACCTCAGGCAGGTGCTGAATTTTTACAGTGTGGAGTGAAGGAGACAGAATATGTGCAGGTTACAAAGAGGACAACAGATCAGGGTCTAAGCCCACCCAGCAGGGTAATGTCACTGCCATGCAGGGTATTGCATTTTAATATGGCCCTAAGATTAATGTTTAGTTCATGCTAAACTTATTCATTAATGAGTGATGCTGAGCTTTATACATGTGCAGCAACATTTGTGTGCAAAGTTTGACTGTTATATCACTTACTGTCTGGAAAATTATGCAGAGACTCTTTTCTACAAGCTACCTCTTAACATCACAGTCACTCTTTATTAATGATTCATTAACATCTATAATATTACATTATAGCATTATTTCCAGGTGAAGACGCTAAACAGCAGCCAGAATGATTTTTACAAACTAAGTAACATTAGAAACTCCAGCACACTTCCAGTCATCCAGACAGCCTACTTTTTGCAGCGTGATGCCTCCCTCCCTCCCTCCCCTCCGCTGGCCTCGGCCCCAGAACCGGCGTAAACCATCCACAGTATGTTCGCAGGCTCCGGCTGTGTGCGAGGAAACATGAGCAGGGTGAGATATTCAGAGTCCCGGGCGGCGCGGCGCAGGCCGCCGGATAAAGCGGAGGAGGAGACGGCGGTCCGTGTGGTTTGAGCTCAGGATCTCAGGAGGGGAACATGTGAGCAGGGAATGGGCGACTGGAAACAGGATTATTGTTCTACACAGCAGAGAGACGCAGGAGGGACCCGGGACAGGTAACTGACCGAGATCCGCTCACTTATCAGTGCAGCTGTAGGACTGGAGGGAAAGGCTCAGCTTTGATGTGTTGCCCGGTTTAGGAGCGGAGATGTAGAGGAGGATAAACCCACCTACAGCCCGTTTACCCAACTTTGAATGAACTGGACTGAGTTTGAATGGCTCCTTATTCTGACATTTATCTCACATAGAAGCCTAATGTAATGTAAGTTCCAGACACACATTCTAAATACACTGCAAGTAGGATGTTAGTTTGCGTGTCTGTTTCACTTGGCGCTCTTCATATTTTGCACCAGGCTGCGCGCATTCTGCACCAGGCTGCTGGTGATGTCTCCACATCACGGTGCGTCTTTTCCCGTGTCAGGCTCAATATTGAACCTGTACAGAGAAGTTCTAAATTGAAACTGAAGGGAAAAACAAAATGTCACATTTCTGCAGCCTGCGGGGTTGTTTGTTCAGCATTTAAAAAAAACGGAAAGCAGCAACCAAAATAAACCATTCAGGGCTTATAGACAGGAGACCGCAGTGCAGAGGAGGCAGAGCAGAAATATTCAAGATGCTTGAACTAGAATCCTACATGACCGCATTTAAAAAACTCAGATTTGGTGTTTACAGTCCAAACCACCAAGACTGCACTGTTAATTCTCAGTTCACTGTTGTTTGTAGAAAATAAAGTGACGGCGCATTAAATAGAATTAAACGGAATTTTGTCTTGTAGAAAAGTAACAGATCTGTGGCTGACGAAGAGAACAAGTCGGCTTTATTGCGGTGCGTAATTGTTGCGCACAAAGAAAATTAGATTAATTTACCCACATTACTCATAGCTGACCTGCAGACAGCACGGATCCTTCAGAATTTTATTCATAGCTTTTCGATTTGTGTAGAGGAGAAGCACGCACAACTCAGCACCTCTTTGGATTTTTGGATGCGAAGAGTTTGCACAAGACTTTGTTATCATTTCAAATTGTTTAGAAAGGGCGACACTGTAATGACGCATCACTACTCCGCTGTTACGCACGGTGCGATTGAACTCAGATCAGTCTGCAGACTGCTGTGTGCGTTGTATATGAGTGAGCAGGAACTTAGTGGTGGGCAGACTGATTCCACATATCAGAGTGAAGGTTTGAAACTGTAGTTTATCCGAGCAGTGTGTGTTTCCACTGGCTTTAATTAAATGCTTATCTAGGAATTATTACGACTGGCCTTTTTCTTATGATCCCCGCTGACCAAAGGCCGATTTTTACTTCCCAGTTCATGTTCAAGTATGCAAATACTTCTTTTTAAAAATATCAAAACTTGTTCCACAGGAGAGACGCGGGGACACTGTGACAAATCCGAGGAGATTTTTTTTTTCCTTTTGAATTTTTTTGCGCATCAGAGAAACCGGTGGACTGTCTCGCCAACCATGAACACCATAGTGTTTAACAAGCTGAGCAGCCAGGTCCTGTTTGAGGACAAAGCGAAGGAGGTGGAAATGAGCAGCAGAAATTACCTAGAAGTCATCGACGGGCAACATCCAGACCTCCTCTCCAGCAACCAGACCATCAGAGACAACCAGGCGATCAGACACAGGCGGAGCGGGTATGTGGAGCATTCTGTTCTGTTTAACGCTGCTGGTCAGCATGTGTGGATGTGGATTAACTGGAGTCCGGGAAGCCCCCCGGGATGTTACTGATGACGAATACCTCTGTTTTACGGTTATTTAACTCAGCGAAAGTTAAAAAGTGAACAACAAGGATGGTTTTCTTGTCAGAGCTCTTTGGTTATCTCTCCACCTTGTGCGCAAAACTTCGGCGAGCAGACGAAATATCTGACTCAGATCGGCTTCTTGGGTTACAATCCTATACAACTATATATTTTAAATATAGTTATGTGCATGTGCTAGCTTGACTTAAAATACAGATCCATTCATTAAATTTCAAATTTGCTAAGAAACATCTATGTAGCCGTGCGTAATTACGCATATATGCACAAAAAATAATATTTACGCAGGGCGACAGTGTCCACAAGGTTGGTCGGTATGGATCTAAAACTGCAACTATTTGTGTTTTACATCTCAAGGGTGAAATACAAATTTGATTACTCAGTCTGACTTTTTACATGTGGTTTTAATTCAGCAGGATGTGATGGATCAGAGAAATCATATTTACCGCTCAACAATCTGGTCTTTATTTAGGTGTTGATGTTCACAGCTAATCTTAGAATTAATAAGTAGGTCAGCCTTGTTCAGTAGCGTGTCTTATAGAGGTCTCCATCTGTTTCCAATAAATAAATTCACCCTTGAGCTCTCTGTGTGGTCTAGTCAATCACATAAGAGCCAAGTGTTTTTTTTAAAATCTACATTTTATTTAGTTTTTCTGTCAGAGGAAGCAGGTGTAAGAGAGGATCACATCCTGACGTTATTTGTTTATAGATGCATGCTTATTAAGCACATATGAGAGAGACCAGAGGAGAAAGCAGACTTTTATATGAGCCTCCTCAAGGAGAAGCTTTCAGTAATAATGAAAGATTATTAGGTGAACTTGTGTGACTGTAAGGTGTAGTCTCAGGGGAAGCATCAGGACTAATGAAGAACATTAAATCATTAAACAGAGGTGTGTGTGTGTGTGTGTGTGTGTGTGCGTGTGCTTGTGTCTGAGAGAGACTGTTTAAACCAAAAGTTCAGAACATGGAGTGAAATGTCCTTTAGGATGTTCATAGCGATCTAGATTACAAGGAAAATATTTGTAGAACATGAACCTCAGGCAGACTTTGAGGTTAGACTAAAATATGTTACATCTGCAGTCAGTGGAGCTTTTTGGTGAGATAAAGGGAGAAGTGGAGCACAGCACCACACTGACATCTACAGGTTCAAAAACCTGGAGCTACAGGTGAGGCCGAGTCCTTCACAGCTCAGGGAAACCAGCAGACTCCTTTAGACGGACTTCAGGGAAAGATTTTAAAATCTTCCTTTAGGGACTCAGAGGATGTCTCCATAGTGAATTTATGGCAGTTTCATGGTATTTTGTAATGTCCTGCCTCCACAGTGTTCTTAAAAGAGTTGCTGTGCTCACCAGTGAGTTGATGTATTGAGACGTAACAGTATATATGTTTATGTTCCTCCATGCTCCACGGCGTAGTCCCTGCTGGGATCGTCTGTAAGGGAAAACCAGAAGTATAATTCCAGCTTTTTGCCCGTCCCTTGTGTGAAGGCTTGGCTCTAACTGTGACCGAGCTACATTGTTCCTGATCCCCTTCTCCTGGGTGCGAAAAGTTAATCTGGCAAAAAATGTGCGCCTGAGCAAAATGTTTTTGTTTGTTTCACTGCAACGTGTTGGTGGTTTGTGGGACACGCAATGAAAAATAAACTGCAAGTGGCTTTTCTGTCTCTCTCTCTCTCTCCCTCTGTGACTCTCTGCTCCAGTCTCTCGCTCTGTTTCTGCCTCTCCGTGCCTCTCTCTCTCCTTTAATCCAACATCTCTGAGCTTAATTGCAGTGCGTTTTGGTGAGAAAATTGCATACTGTATGGAGTGTTCACTTTATGTGTCATGACTAACGAATTCAGACAACATGCCGCTTCACTTAGGACTCCACTCGCAGCTGTGCAACATTGTTTGGTTCACTTGAATAAACAGCATGATGGTGATTCTGCTTTATGACGTTACGACCAGATTAGATCACAGTCTTCAAAAGGAGAAATGGGATTTTAATGTAGATTGTTTACCAACATTTTATCCTGATATAATGAGCTTAATGTTATTGACAGATGCAGGATGGGTGCACCATCTGTCCTGTGTCTGTAAGGGAAGACTGCAGATTGTGTGTTCAAAATACAGATTTTCATAAAGCATAAATGTAGCAGACAGAAAAGACAAAGCAGTGAAGGTTTAGATTATCTGAATGCTACAATCCCCCATAATTTGTCCCATAATTCACCTCTACATGGACTGTCCAGGTTTTATTTGTGCGTTAAGCAAGTATCCGAGTGCCAAACCCATTCTGTGCCCTTTCCTCCACAGGGGTCGTCCCAGCGGCGGTAAAGTGCGACACAAGCGTCAGGCCCTGCAGGACATGGCGCGGCCGCTCAAGCAGTGGCTCTACAAGCACCGAGACAACCCCTACCCCACCAAGACGGAGAAAATCCTCCTGGCGCTCGGCTCGCAAATGACCCTGGTGCAGGTGAGTCCGCCGTCTGGTGGCTTCCTTCAAGCGGCTGGTCAGGTGACAAAGAAAACACGGAGCCAAAAAAAAAAAAAGAAAGAATAAGAAAAGTGAGGTATTTCTTTAAGCAGCCGAGAGTGTGATCAGTGAGGGTTGGCGTTAAGTTAAGGAGTGAAATCTGATTTCTGTGGTTGGGAGTCTGTCTGATCAGGTCTGAAAAGCTGGATGTTAACTTGCATTTGTAATTAAGAGGCAGTGAGCAGCATGTGTTTTTACATCTTGATCTGCTTATATAACAGACATGCAGTGGTGAATATTGTTATTTCTGTCTTCCAAACGCTGCAGCTGCCAGTCGACTCTGTTTTATTTCACAGCATTGTGAAAAAACTCGCAGCATCCCAGCCCTTATCACATTCTGCATATAGCTGGTTTTGAAGAAATTACAGAGATCCGTTCTAAAAATGCAGCGCAAATGAATGTTCTTCTTTGTTATACTGCAGTTGTAAATACAGGTTTTCAGTCGTGTTGCACCTCTATTGCTGCGTCCGCTTTCCTCCAGATGCTGCAGCTGTCAGTGATGTCTCTTGTTTTTTTTTTTTTTGTTTGTTTTTTTTTAACTTTCACAGTTGTGCGAAAAACATCATCTAGTCAGAAATAACTGGTGGAGTCATGTGGAGCAGTGGTTCCTCATGTTTTTGACCTGTGATTAGAAGAAGATAGAGTTGTTTGCAAATAGTAAAAAGTGATTTAAATGTTTGTTTTATTCAATTTTAAAGATGTGAACATGTAGAAGTAATCTGTATTTCAGAGAGAAATGAGAAAAACTTAGAAAAATTGATGTAATTGTTATTATTTCTATGTGGGAAGAGTGTTGCTTTTTCAACGACACTTTATTTTAATCTTGAGACTTTAAAGAGATCCCAACCCAAAGGATGGAGACCACTGATCCACTGTACTTTATATTCTGTATTCTTAAATTGTATCTGCTCTAGGCTGCATTGCATCCCCTTCTATTCACACACAAAAGCACAGTGGACAGTTTGACTTTAGCGCCTGACAAACTGACCACTGAGAGGAAAACCCAGCGGTGAAAATGAGTGTGTTTTGTGTCTGGCACGTGCAGCTGTGTATGTACAGTATCATCTGGCTGACAAGGTCACTGATACGGCCTCACAGAGTCTGCAGTGGCTCTTTCGGGCCGACCGCCACGGCGCTTAATCTGGTTCTCATTTCGGGGGCCTGATGGAGCTGTTTGTTTTGGTGCGGGTGAGCAGAGTGCGGAGGAATGCTTTGTGTTGGACACCGGGATGCTGTGCTGTGAACACACACACACACACACACACACTCTCGCCGTACATGCAGCCTCACACACGCATACGTTGAAGCCGACACCCCAGGACCAGCAGCGGAGTCAGAGGTCAGGGGGAGATGTCTTGAAATTGAATGTGTGTGAGGAGCGGCAGGCGAATTATTATCCCATTTTCCAGCTTGAAAGAGGTTTTAAGTTTTTAATCCAGATATTTGATATTATGTAGATGAAGTTTGTGATGCTAAGATGATAAGTAGGCCAATAAAATAGCTGATGGACAGAAAATTGTCAATAAACTGTCACTTATCCAGTAAAATTTCTTTAAATGTATAGTTGAACAAATACTAATACTGCTCTTCTATTTTTTAACCATGCAAAGGAGCTAAAACTGTAATATTTGGGCGCTTTAGCCTGTTTAAAACCAGTTCTCTAACCATGTGATCGGCATTTTTTTTACTATTTTCTGACATTTTATTGACTGAACAATTAAGAATATAATCAACAAATCCTCTCATGTAAAAATATTGGCTACTTGCAGCACTGCGAGGCCCCATTTTCTTTGCCCTTCCATTGATTGAGGCTCTGAACAGCCCAGTTCTTCCACTGTTTAGTCCAGACAGACCACTGATCCTGCTGCCAGTAATGTGCATTTTCCCCTGGAAACACCCACCTGGCACCAGGTGTTTCAAGCACCTAAATCTGTCATGTTTTAGCAAAACAGCCCGTTTTTTCCATGTAAATGTTGTAAATTATTTCTTCAGAGTTTGTGCTAATGCCCCGGTGCCATCTCTCCATCACCGTTGAGCTCCCTCGCCGTGCCTGCATGCCGTCTCCTCTACGGTACATACAGTGCAGACAGGCCACGGGTGAGGGAGCTGGTTTGGCTGCTGTTGTCCCCCTTTTTAATCTCGCTGGGTGTCATCTGAGCAGGCGTGCCATCCTCGCTCTTTCCTCTCACCCCATTGACAGCCGTCTTTCCTCCAGTCCTCATTAGCGAGCCGTCCCACGCCTCGCCTCGTCTCACCTCGCCTCCCCTCCGGCCAAGCCACATGTACGAGATGCCGCCTCACCCCTGGTGTGCCACAGCGCTGGGCTCGAGACAAAGGGATGTGGGATGGTCTTAGTTAACGAGAAACACGATACTGAAAGAGAGGATCAGAAAAATAAGTATTCTAGCATAAGGCCCCTGTCCCAGCCCCTTCATAAGCCGCTTGAAATCTATTGAGCATGAAAAGTTATTCTAGTATAACATCTAATGGTCTCCCTTCCCAGTGAAAGGAAGAGCGCCGGCTCAAGTGTCTTTTTTATTGCATCTTGAAGACAGTGTTGGAAAAAATGTATTATTGGAGGGAGGCTGCGTGAGTCCAGAATAAGCACGGGGGACGTACATCTCGGTCGGAACATTAGTTAATGAAACGTTGCGTTCACTGGCCGTCCGGCGTTTGGAGGGTGTTAAATGTTCCTGCATGGCGTTGATACAGAAAAGATGCATGCTGGGGTGTCTCTGCGGAGCATCTGGGATGTTTCTTAAAGCTCAGTTTCAGAGAGCTGCTCTGCAACCCGACTCTGTTTCTGTCTGTTGCCTCGGTCTCTCTCGGTTTTTCTGAATGAGACTGATGGCAGGCAGAGAGCAGACGTTTTCATAGAGGATAGACTTTGTTTTGCTATGGACGTGGAGGAGTTTGGAATCAAAACAATAACATATGTTTCTATTTGCCGTGTGCTCCCACTTCCTTCTATTTCTCTCTCTGTCTTTCTCTTAGGTATCCAACTGGTTCGCCAATGCCAGGAGGCGACTGAAGAACACAGTGAGGCAGCCAGACCTGAGCTGGGCGCTCAGGATCAAACTCTACAACAAATATGTTCAGGGCAACGCAGAGAGGCTGAGCGTCAGCAGTGACGACAGCTGCTCAGAAGGTACGGCTAAGATTTGTGTACTGAAAAAACAGTAGAGAATTCTCAGCCTGCCCAAAGTGGGCAAGAGCCCCAAACCTTTATGAGCTGAAAGGTCCTGGTTCACTGTGTGACAGAGGGCTAGTTGTTAACGTGAAAATCTGTCTGGAATAATGCAGCTCTGAAAAAGCATTGATATCCATGAAGGAGCCGTTAGTGATGATGCAGTTACATAGAACCACCCAACATAAAGCAACAATCACAGAGCGTTTTTTTCTCTGTCATAACATGAACGTCTGCCAATAAAATGCCACATGTAATCAAACTGAAAATTACAACCTTAATATATCTAATTATGAAGTGAAATATCATAACTTATTGTTCTTGGGCCTCATGGCTTCTGCCACTATTGAAACAGGAAGGACTGATTGTTCTCATCTGCTGATTTCTGCCTCATCGTATTAATTAAGAGGATGTCTCACCAAGCTCACTTTACTCAAGTGCAGTACCACTCAGCTGTGAAAACAGCTGTACACTGTCTTGTGTGGCAAATATACATACCGTGTATTTCAGTACTGCATATCAGTCAGTTGTAAGTTCCTTAACTTTAGGTTTTTCCAGCAGAGATAACGTTACACGGCACACTCTGTCTCCCACACACATCAACTGAGTCTCTGTTCCCTGAAATCTGCTGCGTTCTCACTGAGAGGCTTTTTATATATTTTATTGGTCTCACAAATAACCCCAGCTCCAAACTCTGTAGCTCACTGTGGCTTTAATGCAGGCGTATTAATGTAGAACTGCAAACTAACACCTGCGTCACAGGTGTCTTTACATTAACCCTCACCTTTCAGCCAAGCAGAGTTTGAAAAATCCTCTGCAGTGAGGCAGCTCTGGTAGTTTTTCTTTTTGGTCAATTATTTTAATGCAAACGTTCCACTGAAACAATTCGCCTATCACTATTTTAAATGAAAACTGTTGGTGCATCCTGTTTTCAGCCCTTTCCAAAACAACTGTGATTGGTTTAAAGACATACAAACAAACCGGAGCTTTATTCCCCCCATAGCAGAATAGTAATAAGGTGAAACCAGACCATTCTACACAGTGTAGAATAGTAATGAGGTGCAGCCAGACCATTCTACACAGTGTAGAATGGTCTGGTTTCACCTTATTACTATTCTGCTATTGAACATTTTGACCCATCTTTTTGCAGAGGACGCTGAGTGACAATTAGGTGGTGTCATTACAAAGATGATATGCTAGTGTGGTTAATTCATTTTTGACGTGACGTGCAGCAAAACACATTGTCCATCTTCATTTGCACTAGTAATACTGAAAAGGTAAATCAAGTCATTTTTCACTTCTCACACATTTGAGGCAAAGCAGCAGTGATTTATTCTGTGACCCTATTCTTGGAAATTTCACATCATTTTCCAGTTCTCTTCTATTAATTTTATCTATGTGAAATCATGAGCTACGGTTGTATCCTTGAATCCGTATGTCAAATGTAAAAACGATTGAATTAGTTTGACTGGCAGGGTTTTACTCAGGTGTGCTGTACATTACAGAACGGTGGAGGACTTTTCCATTTGCGTAACTGCTCAGTCCATCACTTTGATGGATGATCACTTCAAAGATATCTCATCATAAAGCCTAGACGTGGTGTGAACCCGATGCACTTTGCTCAGAGTTGCTGGGAAAATTTTCTGACGGCATACTTCTTGTGAATCCCAAGATTCAAATGTAGTATTATGACATGAAATTGGGCCAAAGGTTAGGCCTTCTCCCTCTGTGTTCGTCCTGAAGCGGCCTGATGCTATTCAAAAGCATGTTCTGGGTGTATATAAATGGAGAGTATGTTGCCCATCGGAGAGACGCATAGGCCGGCCGGCAGAGACACGCTGTCATTAGGACACCCCGCTGAGCCAACCTCTGCCTCCAGCCTACAATTGGAAATGAGTATCTCTCTGTCAGCCGTGTATTTACTGCAAACATATGCACTCATGCTGATTCTCAGGGGAGACGCTGCCTTTTTGTACTCTGACAGCGCGGAAAACATGGTCAGGAAACAGAAAAAAATAAAACTTATATAGTCATGCAGCAAAAGAACGAACAGAAAGGAAGAGCGCTGTGGTGTCAGTAATCTCTAATTAAACTTTGGAGGGGGAGAGGCCGAGCGTGCGGCTCACACAGGAATGTGTGCATGGTGTTTGCATTGTGTCTGCCACAGGCCACTGTACCACCGGAGGCTCTGTATATCTCTCTGACTCTTCTCCCTGTCACATTATGGTTATGAAGCTATCCGCAGCCTGCTCCCACTTCTGACCCATGCTCTAAAAGGCCCTCCATTATGTTTGTGAGCCTGTGCTTTTGTTCCAGAGACTATTTATGGGGCCAGATCTGACCCCATTGACCCCCATGTACATTCCTCTTACTGTCCTGAAATGGTCCAGCTTGTTTTGTAACTACAGTAGCACGTCCAAGAGAGAAACTGCTGTTGTCTGTGTGGGATTTGGAGTGGCCATGCTGTCAAAAAGGACAAGTTTTATTTAAAAATCTGGCTGACATAAATGTAAAAGGAGGTCATCCTGACATTAGAATGACAGGTCAGATTTATGATTGTTTGTGTGGTGTCAGTGAGATGCTGAATTGTACCTTAGACAGTGCAGGAGAAGAAGAACAACTCCTTCCATGTGTTTCTGATATGTGGGAGCTATAATTTTAATTTGGCCCAGGCTGAATCAAATATCCAACCTGCCTAAATTACAAAATTACAGTCTTGGCAGCGACAGTATCTAGAGTGAACTTCTCTCTGATTTCCCTCCTGCCGGAGGATATCTGGAGTTTCAGTGCGGTGTTTTATCTTTCCCCCCGTTTCTTTCATCAGGTAGGGACCCGTGCTCTAATTCAATCTCTTCAGCTGCAGAGCACCCTGGAAATTAGTTATTTCTGCAGGGAACCGGTCGGGCAATGTGCTTTTGATGGAAAGGAAATGGACGACTATCCGTTATGATTTGGTAATGCGTCCTAAGTCTCGGCTGGGCTCTCTGCTCTTGAGGTGATGCCAGCAGGAGGGCAGGAGTGCCAGGTTGAAATCTCTCTGCCGCGCTATTTGGATTCAAGATCAGCTCGAAATAACCAGAATGTGAGATGGAGGAGCCGAGCAGAAGTCAGAAATAGCTTTAACTTGAGACGTGCAGTATTTTAGAAAGAAAATGTGCGACTGCAACACAGGTTGACAATAATTGGAACTGTTTTGTGGTGACTACAGGAGTATGAAAACAGATTGACGGTGATGGAGATCTGAGTTACAGATGCAGTGGGAGAGAATGGAATCTTTAACACACTGGCAATGAGCATTGATGCATTACAGCATTTAACTTATAAACTGTAAATCTCATAATTGTGAGCTTATGTGCAGTCAGTTTACCTGTTTAATGTTTAGTTATCAATTAGGAAAATTAAGGGTCCATCAACAAAAAATTACTCATCAAAATCTGAATAGCTGTAGTGAACTGAGTGGCCCAAGATGGGAGAAGTTGTAAAATTAGAAAATTAAATTCAACTCAGATAAAAATCTAATTTAGCAGAAAGTGCAGGAGTTATATATCTGGGTTGTGACACGACTGAACCTCCTGTCAGTGGTGTAGTTAGTCATTCTGAGGCTTAGTCCACATGTACACAGGAGGTTTCAAAACAGTTTTTTCCTCTTTTGTTCTCAAAACTCCATCCACATGAAAATACAAAAAATACAGTGAAAGCACAGTGATTGGTTCTGACTGGCTGCCATCAGCAGTGCATTGAGAAAGGGAGGAGTCATACATGTGCACTGATTCTCTGTACGTTTATATGTAAACTTAAAAAATGTAAAAATTAAAAGTCCTGTTCGGGAGGTTAGGTTTGGCCATGTCTGCCATTGCACAAAATTGCCTCATTTTAACAAAGGAAATATTGACCCACACTCTGTCATCACCAGCAAAAAACTCTGTTTTTCCCTGTCAGCGCTGCAAACTGAATTTCTGAACCTTCACACTGTAAGGAGTTTTCCAAAAGCTCAGTCTTCGGTGACAAAACTGCATTTGTGGCCTGATATATGGCCAAACTGTATATTAAGAGCTACGTTTTAAATAACACTCATGTGCATGTGATCAGGGCCTGAGTCTATGACTGAATGTGCTCCTCTGATTAGCCAGAATACTTTGTAGAAGGTGGGATTCAGCTCCACCAGCAGCACTAAACCCAAATTGATCTGGTTGGTCTTCTCTAGTGGAGGCACACAGTCAATGGTGTCTTCTGAAAATCTAGATTTTAAGGAAAAGCTAATTCCATATGCAAAAATGTGCACATTTGATGACCTTTTAAAGAATCAATATAGAAATGATACATGAATGTGTTAGAAAGATGCTCTTGTCTTCATGAAATATATGTCTACTCTCCATCTAAACTGTCTTTTTTATTCCTCTTTGTGGTGCAGATGGGGACAACCCTCAGAGGACACAGAACGGCCCTGTGGAGCTCAACAAGCCCATGTACCAGAGCGTCATCAAGAAGGAGGGCTCCTCCATGGTGGGCATGGCCATGGGTATGGGGATGGGCGCGGGGCTGCGTTCGGCCGCCGAAGCCGCCTCACTGGCCGAGGACTACGTGTCTCCGCCCAAGTACAAGAGCAGCCTGCTGCACCGCTACCTGAACGACTCGCTGCGCCATGTCATGGTGGCCAACGCCGTCATGGACGCTCGCAAGAGGAACCACTCCGGCTCCTTCAGCTCCAACGAGTACGACGACGATCTGCTCTCGCCGTCCTCCTCTGAGGCTGAGGCGAACTTTGTTTATCGGGCTGGTAAGGAGCCACATTTCTTACATTCTTTCCCCTTAGAGAGTCTCCCTCGCACACACGACATCCTTCACTTTTGTTCTTTTTTCGTCCCCTCCATCTGCACATTTTGTTTTAATTCCTGCAGCTGGTCCATTATTTCCAACTGTCTGCCTCCCTGCCTGTCTGCCTGCCTCTATCTACAGCACATAACCCTCTATCTCCTCTATCGCTGCCGCCATCGCACCCTCTTCTGCTTTCACTTAACGTGGCCTTTGTGTTGCTCAGTGTGATTCTCGTGACTACTGAAATGGAGAGGTGGTTAAGTGGGCTTTGAGCCTTGAAAAGTATTATTAGATTAAAGGAAGGTCCAAAGTGTCTACCATGCACACAAACATGCTCCTGTATCCACAGCACAGGGTCCCATGTACTGTCATTTCACACACACACAACTACACTGGCTGTCTTTCACCCACTCCAGCCAAGCAGAGATGGAATTCCCCCCAGCCAGCTCCTCTGACCAGGCTTTAACAGGCCAGACACAACAAGGCCATGTGGAACACGCTCACTTTCAGACTACTGTTTGGCACGCCTTTGATCCTGCCATGAGGTCCTGCTGGGAGCGCGGAGGCAAAGCACACAGGCTGCGTGTTTGTGTTCGTGTGTGTGCTGTGTGAAAACACAAAGTTCTTTTTTTAGACTCAGACTTAAATTAACAAAGAAAATGTCCAATCTCTTACAAAAACCTTCAGTTTCCACCAAAGGCAACATTACCTTCAAGACCCTCTCTGGTGGAAATCAGGTTTTCTACCTTGTTAATGTGTCCATGTGTTGTTTTTATATGCTGGAAGACACATCATGGGTAAAATGAGCAACACCATGGCTGAGCATTTCTACCTTGACTCTAGAGCAAAATTCTGACTTCCAGGGTTTCATATGTCACAAACCTAAAGAACCAATCCTGTCAACTTGCAACGTGGGACTTTCTGTATCCTTATTCCTCTTCAGAATCAATTTCCCTGGTTGAACATGTAAAGCAACCTGCCACTATGTAGAGTAACTGTGCAGTTTTACAGTGTTTAATTAAAGCTGTGGGTGAGCTGGTGTGCTTGGGCTGCAGGGATTGGGTAAGGATGAGTGGAAAGAGAAGCAGGCACGACATAGATCTGAACATCGCAGAGGAAGCAACAGTGTAAAAGCATGAAGGCATGAAGGGATTATTTTCATGGAGAAAACTTCTAAATACGTATGATGACATTTTCAGGGTTTAATCAGCGACCAGAGAGGGACTCGATGTCAGATCTGCTTTCCATCACTGCTGCTGACATTTGTTACGGTCAGCACTGCTGCAGATATTAGACTTCACTTCCCTCCCTTCAGAAGAAGCCATTTGCTGCCGGTAATTTTCTACAGAATGAAAACATCTTCCAGAGCGAGATGGAGTTTACCTGAGGGCTCCTGTGTTAGTCTCTCTCTCTGCTGCGATTTAGTGTTTTCATATTGGTGTGCAGTACGCTCCACGCTGCTGCTGTGTTTTGGCACAAATGGCATTTAATTTAATTCGTCATGGGGAGAAAATCCTTTAAAAACTGCCTTATGGACTTTAATGTCACATTTTTTAGAGCATTTTTTGTTGGACTGAAGTTCAAACCAAGCTAGATAATTTTAAAAAATCAATTTAAAGGTAAAATAAATAAATCTGACATGCAAAATGGTGTGGGGAAAAATAGACAGAAATGAATGGTGCTGAACAAATTTGCAAAAAATTTTGTGAAGTCCACAATTTTTTTTTCACTCATGTGATTCACATATGTGATTTTGTATTATTTCACAGTATTCAGCTTGAAATTTCAAGTCTGTAGTAGTGTTCATTAGTATATCAGCAGACATTACAGTGTTCGCCTCTCCAGAGAGTTTCTTTTTATAGTTTTAAGAAAGCGAGTTGAACCTTGTTTGCATTAACTTTTGAATTGATTTTGAAATAATTTGACTTCATTTTAAAGGGAAAAATGGAAACTTGGCTTTTCAACCCGAACCTCCTTAAAATGTGCAGTCGATCCCGATGTCCTCCTAACTGTGAATTCAGTGTCAGGTCAAATCACAAAGCTCTGCCTGCTGCTCAGCCTTTCGTAGAGCCGTGAACAATCAAGGTCAGCTCTGTCTTCTTCAGCTGAGAACACTGGGCCTTTGTTCAGGCAGACTTCATAACCAATAGTAATGTTTTCACTTTCTGTTGAGCATGGACAGGACCCGGAGGGGCCGGATCTGAAGGTGTAGGTGGTGGAGTGACTGAGATCGGGGGGTTTCGTGGAGGGAAGAGCAGGTTTTACTGTGTCTCTCATGGACAAATGTGTTTCATATTATGTGAGCGTGAAGGAGAGAGTGTGTGTGTGTGTGTGCGTGGTTTGCATGAAATGCATCAGTGACTGCGACGGGTACAATCCTCCTGATCGAAAAGCTTAAAACCCTGTGACCTGAACGAACATCAGGCTTTTTCACAGCGAGACACCTGCTGAGACTCACAGATGGAGAAGGAAAGAACGAGACGGATAGACCTAGTGAGACTTATAACTCCCTCTCTACCAGATTTTAATAAGACAAATCCCAAAAAAGGATTAATTCACCTGGCTGACCTGCTGTTTTTAATAGAGAGTAACTATTTTATCTCTATGGTTAATATAATTTCTTGGCGTTGACGTCTCCCTCTTGGATTTCTCCGGCTCTGGCACCTTTACAGAAGTGTTACTCTGTTACATGCAAGAGAAGCTTTTGAATCCACACATGGAAACTTTTCAGAGGCGGTGTTGACTCATGGGATCGAACACCTGCTGGGGCCCTCCGATCCGATCGCCCGGCCGAAGAAAATGAAACGAAGAAAAGACGAGAAAATGAAATTTTAATTCCGCATCTGATGTCGCCGACGCAGACAGAGCAAATGAAAGAGTGGAGAGAGAGGAACAGCTTGAAGCTCAGGTTTGCATCATTTCCTCTGCCGTTCTTTTTCTCCTGTGGGCGGCACATTCCAGATATTTCTGTAGTGAACACATTCCTCTTTTACAAAAACTTTTATTGTGTTTTCATAATAACAGAAAAATGTTTCCCTGAGTAGCAGATTTCACATAAATCCACACTTTTATCAGTTACGCAGAGGTAGAAACAGATAAATCAGACTTAAGCTCACTGAATGTTCCCCCTGCTTTGTTTTTGACAATGACAAAATGTCTGACATTTCCAGTCTGCAGGGAGGAGAAGAATTTGGACTTGAAAGAAAGAGCTCAAACACAAAACGGTGTCTCTCTGCACATTCTTGTGCTGGATTCCAGCCTGTAAAACACTTGTGATTGGTCAAAGCAAAAGTGGCGTGCCTGGCAACCATCGTCCCATTGGCTAAAGGTCCGTTAATGGGCCAGTAGCTTGTTGTGGCCGCAGCCTGAGCCCCTGTGACTACAGAGGGCAGTCAGACGTGGCAGGAGATGGAGAGTGTAGATTTACCCCAGTGGAAAACTAAACTTCTGCCGGCTTGAAAGGACACACACACATACTCATGTACAATTCACAGGTCTCATACAAGCACTTACACACACACAAATCCAGTACAAACACCCACATGAGCACACACACGCTGCAGTCCAAAGTCTGTGGGGAATTTCATTGAACACAAGGAGCAATAGAATTCCATCACACATGCCAGGGGTTTCATGCCAAATTACCCTTTAATGGGATATTAAATGGCAGGAATCTGACCGAATGTTTTTCTTCTTGCTCGGTACCAGATTTCGCCCCGTCCGATATCATATAGATCAGTATTCGCCAAATAACTCCCAACGTTTCTGCGGACGCAGACGGAGAGATCTCGGTCAAACGTTCTGCTCGAGATTGACAGTGGTAGGTTTTCTCAGGTTCTCTCCTTCATGGACTCTGGTTACAGCTGAGTGCAGTGGTCTGCCGGTGAATGTGGAGAGTTTGCACGTGCACCTCTTGATGTGGAAAAGCATCAATAACTGGAAGCAAGTGTGTGGCCAGCAGCAAGTTTCCATTAATTAGACCTTTAGGTGTCTGTTTCGAAACTTGCATCTATTGAATTAAGGTAGTGAGCAAGCTGAAATGCTCACAGTGAAAATGGTAACATCCTGATGTTTTGTCAGTGATGTTGGCCATCAAACTTTTAGATTAGTTGCAAAACATCGCAGTTAAAAATTGTCAATGTTGCTACAAAGGTCCTGTTTTCATGTTCAATTAGATTTGTGGCAAACTTTTGGTGCACTTCTGCCTAATTTTGTGCAAAACTTCATTCATTAGCTTTACCTTTATTACCCTTCAGGGGGTCATGGGGTGACACCGGGTAAGAAGGTACACTAGTCCAATTTTGTCACTTTACTGGACACTTATATGGACACTTTATTTGTATATAGTAGTGTTGTATTTTTGCTTTTACTGTTATCTATTTTTCATTTTTCTGTTTGTTTCACTGACTGTACTACTGCGACACCAGAATTTCCCCTCTGGGGATCAATAAAGGAGTATCTTATCTTATCTTATCTTAGTCCATCACAGGGGAACACAGACAACCGTTCAGGGTCACATTCACACCTATTGGCACATCAAGAACCGCCACACAGCAGATTTGAACTCACAGCCTTCTCGTTGTGAGGCAACAGTGCAAGCCTCCGGCAGACTTAGCCAGAAGTCTGCTGTAGTTTCCCACAAATTTAATTAACATATGAAAACACGACCTCGCTGTCAAAGTGAACCTTCTGCCAGAAAAATATGAATAATAACATTTCTGTCAAAAATTCTATTTATGGCAAATATAAACAGATCTGTTTGCCATAAATGGCAAACTTGTTACCAAAAATGTATTTGAAATGGCAAACTGGGGTGGCAAGCACCAGTGGTGAACATGAAAGTAGTGGAAAACTTCTTACTACTGCCAGAAGGTTGCTGGCAGTTTGTCAGTGGTGACCAATGCTGGCAAAATGATGGCGCTTTCTGGCAAACTGGTGTCTTTGCTGCAAACGAGCCACAAATCTGCTGCAAACATTTAGCTTTTGTTAAAGTATTTGCATGCTTATATATGCTATTTAAAGGTGGACATTGCTGTTTACTTAGTTACTTAGCATAGTTATTAGGCAGCATTTGCCAAATTTACCAGCCCTCTTGCTCCCGTTGATACTTTTCAGCTCCATCTCTCCTCCCTTTCCTCCCACTGTTCTGTACACAAGCACTAACATGGACAGGACACGCTGGAACAGTGTTACATAGATTGATCCAATGTCTTTTTACAGACACCAGATTTTTACCAGCATACACACAGAACAGACAGCTAGTGGACCATGAAGAGATATTCACTGAAACCACCTTTAACATGAAATGCCACACACAGAGAGGTCATTAGAGCTGCAGATGATATTTAGGTTTTGGGCAAACTTGATGGCCCAAGATGAGACGTCAAGGGTCACCCAAGTTATTCAACACTGATGGTGATCCATTCGAACGGTTTTCACTTAAACCCACTAAAGCTGCAAATGTCCACTGCATGGTGGCGCTAGATGAAACATCAGCGGATCATGGATGTCACTCATCCTCTGGTCACCAATAACATCCCAACAAAATTTAATAGGAATTCATCTAATAGTTGTTGGGATGCTTGACTCTGGACTAAAGTGGTGGACAGACTCGTAGAGCCATACCAGAGACAAATTATTTTGTTTGTCTGTCTATTGTTTGTCTGATACACACAATTTGACGAGAGCTAACTGCTCCGTGAGGCTGGAGCTACTTAGTCACAGCAGTACTAACGAAATCAGCATGCTGGAGTGCTCATAATGGCAATAATGCATACAATGACGACAATGCGCTGGTGTTTACTGGGTATAGCGTTTCACGTGTTCTCCGTCCTAATTTCGCATGATAGCTAAGATTTGTTGATGAGCACTGAACATAAAGTACAACCGTGGCTGATGGGAATGTCATTAGTTTTCCATGTATTTGGTCGTAAACCAAAGAACTGAAACAAGCAGAGGGACCACCAAAAGTATTACAAATCATCAAGAGGGGAACATGAATGTCTGGCGCGGGTGAAGATAAAATGAGTGTTCAAACTTGCCAAAATGACTGTTATTGTTGTTTTTATTGCATTTTCTGACGGCGATTATGTGAATCAGAGGATTTCTGCCACACAAAGAAGCAAACTCCCCTATATTTTACGGCATGAAAGTGACTTACTTCTAAATCAGGTGATATTTAACACATAGGTTACTTCGAAATCCGTCCCATGAAAACAGCAGTGTTTGACGGCAGCCGCTGAGATCCTGAGGGCTTTTCAAATTAGGTCACACTGAGTGCCAGACAGTTATTGAATCCTGGAGAGTTTAGTGGCACTTAAGGAGCTCTGGAGTCGTCCAGGTGAATGGAAGAAAAGTAATCCTAATGTGGAAAAAAAAGGGGAGTGTTTCTTGTCTTGAGGTAGAAAGGAAGATGTGATGGCTGCTCATGCGATGGTCACCGAAGATAAAAAGAGATTTCTATCATGGCTGTTTTCATATTTTGGACTAACAAGATATACTCAACTGGATTTCCTTGACCATTAACGTCTCCCTTGTTTCCTCTCTAAAGAGAAACCCAACTGTGATGATTTATACAGCAGTGTTGTTGAGGGATGGCAGTGGTTGTGTCTGATTTAAGAGTCTGATGTCTCGCTCGCTGACTGATGAGCGGCAGTGTAATTTATCGTAGGCCACAGAGCAACAGGAAAGACAAAGCTCGACACACTTTAATGACAATGAGCCACTCCCGGACAGTGATGGATGCCGACTGCTCGTCTTAGGAATCCATAGAGGTGGATAGACTGGCTACAATTTGCTCTTTCCACAGTTTCATAGGAAAGGAGAAAGAGAAGACAGAGAGAGAGAGGAGGGAGTTCGGGATGTCGTTCCAAGGCAGCAGCTTTGGCCAAAACTCACTGCTTTCAGGTTAAACTTTACAAATCAGTGTGGAAGGGATGAGGGGAGGGGAGGGGAGGGAGGCACTTGTTCCATCCAGATCAAGAGTTGAGTTTCCCCAGCAGTGGCCTGCTGGGAGAAGAAAGACAGCATGGTGGCAGTGACTAAGAGACACAGAGGTTGGAACAAATGAGTGTGTGTGTGTGTGTGTTCTTGAATTTCTTCTCATAAAGATAGGAAGGTGAGGAAAATCCACCAAAGTGAGGACAGATGGCCGGCGGTCGCTTTGTAATGGGGCTGTTTTAGGAAGAGGACTGGGGCTTGGGGAGAGGGTGAGACTGACAATTAAACTGAGGTGAAGGTAGAGTTCATCCAAATTACAAAAACACACCAATATTTTTACACTCACCCCTAGTGGTGTCTGGCAATGCAGACAGTTAATAAGCATAATAACTGACTCTGCACCTTCTGTCAGTGAAGAGGAGATGATTTGAATTTGATTTGGGCTCTTCTGAGCATTGAAAAATCTCTTCAGGAAAAAAAACAGTGTCCCTGCTGCCAGCTGCATTCTCTGCTAGAAAGGAGCTCCAGTAAAAACTGTCGAAACCTTTTAAAACTAACCAAACACATAACAGAGATGAGAAATAGGCGACATATGAACTAACATCAGATTAAGTAAAATGATGGGAACTTAATCTCAGCTGCTACAGTGAAGGAGAAGTCAGCATGCTGTGCTGCAGTGCAGATGTGCGGATAAATAGAGTATAGGAACAATGACGTGTGCAAAACAGTTCTGTGTGTTTCCCTTTTACGTTTCACTCTCTGAACCTCAGATTCCACCAGTGGATTTGAAAGGCATGCTTTGTTTAGAAAATAGCCAAAATTCCACACTTCATCATAGCAAGAAACTGTGAAAACAGAAAGCATTGTTGGATTTTCAGCCTTCCAGTGCTCTTTGAACTAATTCTATCAGGAAGATTTACCCAATCGGGGTTTAAAATAGGGATATTTTATTACAATCACAATATTCCACGTCTCATTCAATAGTTCGCCATAAGCCATTTTCACAAATTCATAAATTTTCATAAACTCTGCATTTCTCAGCACTGCTGAATATCCATTAGTGGCTCAGCTGCGACCAACAGTCGCATGCTAAAAAGTCAGGGACTACTCGGTTAACAGAAGACAAGTATGGAAGGTAATTAGAGAGACTGAGATCAAAAGAAAACATAAAGAGCTCTAAACTAACTGTGGCATAGATCAAAAACAGAAAACAGAGGAGAAAGTTGTTGGAAGACACATTCAGCGTGGTGAAACGTCCTTCTAGAGCTGAGGTTGTTAAAATGTAAACAGTAAAACATCTGTAGCATGTAACATTTATTTTTTGCAGTTTTGGTAACACCTGTGGAAAAATGTTATACATGTTGATTCTAGGTACTTTTTGGATTTTCTCAAACAAATGAACACAATCAGAAACTGTTCAAGGCACCTCAGGCTGCTGCCGTGCTGAGTTTGGGAGATACTATTGTACATAGTGAACCATGCGAGGACAGAGTAAGAGGGACATTTGTAGGTGTTTTATAGAAGGACATTTCCGGGATATTTCCACTAAGACAAGTTAATGATAGCTGTCCACAGTTGGATTTCAGCTCAGTGTAGTGTAGTGCCCTGGTTGTGAAGTCAGCAGCAGTATAGAGCCTTTATCTCTATGTGCACAGGTACATTCAGGAAATATACTATTAGCTGTAAAAGGCTGGCAATGAAACAAAAAAGATTATTATTATAATGTGGCTCATTATGTGATGATTTAAAGGCTAGATTTTTTTAGTAAAATGCTGTTTTTTTCTGATGAATTTCTCTAAGTGGATGATAAAAAACTAAACTTTCTTTATTTCCAGTGTAATTTAATGTGTAAAAAGTGATATCCTAGTCTCTTAGAGCTGTAGTTTATCTGCCTTCTCGGTCTTTGTATCCCGGGCATGTGAAACAGGAGATAATAAAACTAAGTAGCCGACTAGATTACATAAAGGTCTGTTTTTAAAGAAAGACTGTGAGGTGTCCTTAAGGGTGTGGCGGGTCTAATGGTGGGAACAACTAGGAGTTGGCTGAGAGGAGGTATAATTCTGGCATTAAGCTGCGGTGGCGCTTCATGCGAATGGAAAGGTGGATAAAAAGACAGAGACGGAGAGAGGAAGAAAAAAAAAAACCCTGATGGTGAACCTCTGTCATTGCAAGATGGGATATTGGCTTCCGACCACTAAACAGAGGCTGGGTGTGAGGCAAACAGAGAAGACAGCAGCAGACTGAGACGGATTTCATTCTTGCCGTCATCCCGCGTTAGAAGTGTTAACAGACAAACATCGGCACAGACACTGTTTATGCTCAGCTCCCTAACATAGAACTGGAAGAGTGCGGAATAATAAGCCCTCTCAACCTGATCGTTTTTAAATCATCGGCACGCCAAGGCTCTCTGGGACAGACACACACACACACAATCAGGTCATCAGATTCAGAAAACACAGCTGCCTGCCTAGTCAAGGGAAACCGAGCCACACTGCCCTGGTCCGTATAAAACACAAATTGTTTCCATTTTAAAAACCGAGCCGTGTCTAGAACAATAGGCTGCCATTGTGTTCCCACGGGATGGAGGAGAGCGGAGGGAGCTTTAATGAGAGAGCAGAGGTGTGACCCACGGAGGACACGGAACACACACACGCAGAAATCCCCCAAGAGTGTGAGCGGGCAGTTCAACTACCACTGTGAAGAATTGCAACATAATGATGCAGGGAGTGCAACGCAAACATATCATTTGGCCTCCAGCTCCCGAAAAAAGGCTATTTTTCCGCACATGTAAACACTTAAAATCTGAATAATGTTTACCCGTGGTTTCTGCTATTTTTTCTTTCCTAATGTGTGTGTTTTGCGCACCACAAACACCGTCCCCAAGGATCTCACTCAGAGCGCTGTGACGATGGGGCACAGCGCAGGAGACTCGGCGCTGTTTTGTCTCTTTTGTACCTGTTGTATTAATCCAGTGATAACAGGCTCATCTGTTCATCATCAGCGGTGCGTCCCTGTTGTCATGAAGTCAGCTTGTGAGGTATGAGCTCTGTGATCCGCAGATACTATCACTGTCTCCCTTCCAGTCTTTTTGTGATGATCACGTTGGTGTTGTCTCGCCAAATCTCAGTTCCTGATCCCTGCTCATTATGAGCTTGTTGGTTCCTCCTTTTTGTTTGTCCATGACACTGCGGCAGTCCGCCCACACCCACATAGAGAAGACACTCACACACTCGCCATGACAACGTATTTACTTCGCCGTCGAGACGCTCTCCTCATTTTGGCTGATTTACGGGGGCCCTGATTACACTCTGTTTACTGGCACTCGTAAACACAATGACAACCTGGCAGTGTTTAAACATCTGAAACACTGTTATTATTTCTCCATCAAGCAAGAAGACACAAGGCAATCCTCATTGCTGGATCTTGGTTATCTGCCCCAACCGCAGCCACACCAGTGTGTCATCTGCCGGGCAGACATGGAAAAAAGCACAGAAAAAGCAATGCAGCGGATAGGAGAGTCATTCTTGGGCAGCAGCTCAGTATCTGTCTGGCTGTGTCACTGCATGTATGTTCTATTTAATAGTGTAAGAGCTAATTATTCAATATTTTCTTAAGTGATGAAAGTGTTGTCAAGACAAACGGAGAAGACATTAAATTCACGGCATGTATGATGTCTTTGGCTAACTGAGTGGAATTGACAGTTTTGGTTTTTTGCAGCCTCGGACTCACTCAGTACCAGCAGAGCCAGAGAGGGAGAGACATGGCAGGGAGGAGAAATATAAAAGTAGTGCTGGCAGAGCACGAGGCAGTGGAGTGCCAAGGCATCTCTAACTTCATTTACAGACTCTTCTTGACATTATAAAAAGCACAGATCATCAGAGAAATCTATAAAAGATGGATCTCAAGGGCCAGAAGCATGAGTCTCACACCTCACCTCAAAGATAGCATCAGTGGACGTCGCAGTGTATCGCCTGAAGGGTTTGTCGTTTCCTTTTTTGGTCAGCACCGAAAAGATTTGACTAGAAGTGTTAAATCCAAGTGGTCACAAGTCTGCACATTCAGTAATATGAATGTTTCCTGACATCCGGTAAGCGGTGTCTCATAACACAGCCATTGCTGGAGGTAAAGAGCAGCCTGCCCAGTGATACTCTTTCTGTCCAGTGCAGCATTATGACTCACCCATGGTGACAGTAAAACCTGACTCATCCTCAGACCTTGACTTGCTGCCCAGGACTTCAAAGCAGCTGCATAACGGCGTGATGATCTGTTCTCATACTGACCTGTGCTGCGGTTGCACAGGTCAGCGGCGAGGAGATTGTGGAGCCTGCAACACCACTCTGGTTCTCATCAGGTGCTTTAGAGCAAATCAGCTTAGCTCATTTCCTTGCCGCAACAATTGAGTTTAGACTTGTCTCTGTGTGTGTGCGACTCCAGAGGTGGAATAATCTTCTCACGCCGGTCAAAGTAAACTCATTGCACTTTCTGCCCAGTGACAGACAACTTCCTCCTTCCACCTTCTAGTAAGTCTTCCTTTCTAAAGGGTTTATTAGTTAACGCTAACAGCTGTAATAATTGTTAATAATTTACTGATGAGTTACTTTGAGCCATTTGCTGAGGTTCTTTTGAGTTGCCAGGTTTCTGAGTAGTGTTTATCCCGCTCCAGCAGGACATACGTTTGACTTATTAGACATAATAACAGGACTATTGATGACCAGCAAGAGAGTTTTTTTCACACCCTGGCAACCTAAAACTTACTCTTCTAACTGGCTTATAAAGTGTCAGGAGGTTGATCTTTTCACCAGTAGTAAAGCCAAGAGTTGCACATGTTAAATCCTTAATATAAGGTGGAAGTTCAAAGCTGGAGTGCAGAATTTTAAAATAGCAATGAAACTTTGGTATATTCAAGCCAGAGGAGTTCACACAAGCCTGCTAGTGTCAGGTAGATCTCTCTGTGTTTAGCAGTACGCCTGAGTTTTAAAGCTGGTTTCCCTGGTGAGATTTCCATGCTGGCAAACCAGCTGTGGTACCTTTGACAACAGAGAAACGGAGGTGGACTTGGCTACTAGTAGAGTACAGTGGAGATGGAGAATCTTGGGAAGCATCCAAGAAAGATTTATGATTATCCAGATAAAAATAAACTCAGCATTCAGATCAAGTGTAGCAGTCTGAAAATGAAAGTGATCGACAGCAAAGCATCCGTCATGAGCACGCATCTGCAGTGTTTGTGTAATTCCTCTTCCTGCCATAAGGGGGAGACAAAAGTTTCACACTGCAGCTATAGCCCCTTGACGCCTGAATTTATTAACAATTATATAAAAACAATAATTTTATGTTTTTTATTTCAAGTTGATGTTAAATAAAGTGGAGATTGTTAATTTGTCTATAGCACATATAGTAGATATAAAGGTGTAATCCAAAACGCATTAATGGTAAAAAACAATTATTGATTCCACAAATGCCATTCAAACTGGTCCTAAGAGAAACCAGTGCTTGCAAAAGGTTCCTAGGTAAGTACTGAATATGCACGAACCAGCATTGGGAGAATGCATACGCTATCTCAGCTGCGGCGGTACGTTGCAAATTTGCGACAACCGGCGTTAAGGGGTTAACTTTTTTCTGGAGCTTCCAACTGCATTAGAAGGTGTAGTCGGCTCTGTTGTCGGTACAGTCTGGAGATTTGTTCTTGTGAATAGCAGTAATAAGAAAATAGAAAAAGGTTTTCTAAAGGGTTTAATCAACGGCTGGAGAAGGACGTCACATTAAGATTTTAAAATACGCTTGTTTTCTGGCTGGGAATTACATGAAAATATCAGTACCGACATGCTTTAACTGTGGAGCCATGGAGCCGGAAGTGGTTAGCTTAGCATAACGACTGGAAGCAGATACAGCTAGCCTGGCTCCTTCTCTGAATCAAGACATTGGTTCTTGAGGTTTCATATTAAGGGATACATAGCCAGAGGTGTCTCCACGAGTTCACCAGCATGTTCAGAATAAACCAACAAAATGTAGTGTTAATTACTGAGCTACAGTCGAGGTAGAATTTAGTCTTTAGAGACGACCTGCTTGCTGCCTGGATTAATGCTAAGCTAACTAGGCTACATAGTTAATGCACAGACCTGACATTGATACCATTCCTTTAATTCAAATAAATACTACCCAAAAATGTCAGACTATTCCTTTAATATCCAGTCCTTTTATGTATCTATTTCTGTTTTTTTGTCTTTCTTTAATTTGTTATTTCCCGTGGAACATCGTTAAAGCCACTGCCGACTTTTTTAGGCAACGTGCAATTTTCTGCGTCCAAGAATTGACGCTTATTTTAAGTCGCTTTGGACAAGACCACCCGCTGAAGGCCTGAAATGTCATAAAATGCGCGTATGTGTGTGTTTGTGTGTTTATTTGTCTGCCTAATTCAGCCCAGCCCATGGTTTGTGCAACGGGGCCGGCCTTGTTTATTGTTGTGTGTTGCTAACAACAGCACCAGATGGTAATGATGATAGTCGACAGTCATCCTAGCAGGTGGAATCTCCTTCCCTCTCTAATTTGTCAGCCCTCACTTGTTTTCCCTTATTTTCACCGCGTTTTGTTAAACCTAGTTTTTCTCCTTTTGCTCTCCCTCCGTCACCCCGCCGAGATGTTAAGTGAGCGAGTATTTTTGGACTTCCAGCTCGACGCCAGAAACCATCAGACTTCTTTGCTTTCCCCTTTGGCGGTGCGTGAAACCCCACTGTCAGTGAAGCCCAAAGGCAACAGCAACGTTGACTGAGTGTTCAGTAGCAGAGTAGTAAAGCAAAAAAGGAGAAAATAGGAGAAAATAATAAAAGGTCCTCAGTGATTTATTGGCGATTTATTGAGTCTTTGGCTCTGCTCTTGTTTTAAAAAATCTGAGTTTTAGATGTTTTAGGCACAGGGGTTTGGAAATTGAGATTTTGCATGCGGCGGTGCATTTCCAGATTCTAGGATCTGGGGTTCCCAAGGGCCAGGACGGGTATCTAGTCCCAAAGTGGGTTTTTTTAGTACAGGGTGGCTCAGGTCGTCTTTTTGTCCACATCGCCATCCACTAGAAAGCTCTGAAACCTCTATTCTGTATGTTCTAAACTGAGCATCTGGACAGTGGCTGCCTCGCACTCACTGGAAACACTTAAAGCTGTGGATGGAAAGACTCACAGGCTGCACTTCACAGCCCGCAGTGACTTCACAGCACACAAATACACACTTTCTTCAGCATGCTGGTCGTCTTTGATGTCGCTGCTATTGACCTTCTCACTGCTGTCACCAGGCAATCCTCACACCGGGCATTTCAGCAGTAAACACTGAGCTAATATATCTTGGGGGGGGGAACATAAACAACACATGAAAACAGTGTAATTGGCCTGCAATTACAGTGCCGTGATTTCAGAGAGTGATGCATATTTTTAATCAGGACCAATCTGCTTTGGAGAACTGGCAACAATCAAGAAAGTAGTTGGAGATAGAATACAAGCAGAATGGCTTTGCAGTCCTCAAGTATCCACTTGCTTTTTAACAATTAGGTTTGAAAAATGGCTCGAAAGGTATAGATTAATTAAAAATTGGGGATGAAGAAGAGATGGAAAATATCAGGGGCTTTCAAGTAAAACTTCCTGACACAGCACAGATTCGCCCTTTATTAAAACAGACGGGAAACACAGCATTTGTTTTGGCTGAGATAGATGAGAATGGCTGGTCTCGAGTACCTGGAACTGGGGGTATTATAGCAAATCACTGCAGCAAGAGGTGAACAGTTGGAGGAGAGAAGACGAGGGACCCGAGGAATATCAATAAAGGAAAAAGGGCTCGCTGATAAAGCAAGATAAAGGCCGAGGGAAAGATAGGACAGCAGGGAGTTGTGGCCAGACGAGAATGTGAGGATTTTGTTGGAACGCTTCGACGCACAAAACCTAAAATCTCATCCTGCGGTTTGGACTTCTGGGTTATCATGTCCTCATCTCCCTCTCACACGTGCGCTCGCATTCCTTCTGTCTAAGAACGATCAACAGAAGAAACCTGTGGAGAGTGAAGTCTGTCTCTTCTCTGCGGAATACACCTATTACAGAACAAATGGGAAAACTACAGGAAATGTCATAATCAGGCCCACGTTGGCCCGAGGCTTTGCAAACCCGGTTCTGTCAGCTTGGGTCACGCTACACGGGAACAGTTTTGGAAAACAAGGGAGGAACAGAGCAAGGCGTTGGGAATAATTAGCCGTTCATGGCAGCTTGCAGACGCCTCAACAGTGGATCCAGATACTTGGAACATCTATGGAGGGCTTTGGCGAGGTTAGAGGTGAAAAGTCAGAACGGTAAAATCCTGTTTGTGCTTTCTCTTGATGTTGAAGGGGTTTGGAGTCTTGGCTCTCAGCCTGTGTGGCTGTCTGTTGACTAAAGCTCAATCCCAAACTCAGTGTCCTTGCGCAACCTTTTCCAGTCCTTGCTACAAACATGGGAATGAGATTCCAGCGATAATGAACTTTGCAGATTTTCATTAGTAAGTGGGAACGCCTGTCGACTGTTGTTTTGCGGTGATGATGAAGCGAGGAAGGGCCTCATTAAAACTGCACCTCGGGTTTAGATGTTCGCATGATCAGGAAATGTCACGTGGGGGTTACAGGAGACCTGGTGTCCATGGGAGATGTAGCTGTGGTCGTTGTGGCGTGGCATCTGGGAAACAAAGGTGGACCTCGGTACGAAAAACTCTGTTACCTTTGGACTAAATGGAAATTTTAGCAGAACTTGCCCTCTTTTGAACATTCTTAAGTCGTCCAGTCATCTATACCTGGTCAAGACTGAACTTCTTAAAAGCTCACAGGTCCTTAGCTGTGTGTTTAGTTAACTTAAAGAGAGCGCCTTGAGGCTGCACGGCTCGAAAATCCAGATGCTCTGCTCTCCTTTAATGCCTCATGAAACGCCAAGCCTGTGTCATCATATTCACTGCTGGGCAAAGACTCACCTAAAGCTGGACCCAAGACAGAAGACAGGTTCAGCGCAAGCACACACTCCGCTGAGCCCCGCACACACACACACACTGCGTGAAGTAAACACACTGGTTGCCCTCAAGAAAAGTTTGGTTTCATTGTTTAATGACTTTGCTATTCCCCTGCTAATGTTTCACATATGAGATAGAGATTGCTCCCATTTGAAGAGAAAAAAAAACGCGAGCAGGCCTCCATCTTTCTCCCACTGACTCACTTGCTGCCTTTTCATTCCCGCTCACATCTTTTACGCTCAGTCATTTTCGATCTGATTTCCTCGGACAACTCAATTACGTTGGCCGGGGCCCATTTGTTTTCGAACAAAATATTAGAGAATGGAGTTTATGAGTCATAAGAAACATCTTTCAACTCAATCCTATTAGTCACCTTGTTTCTCGACGGCTTCTTGCAAAACGTCCTTTTTGTCCAGCGTCTGAGTAAAGAGAGAAAACAGAGCAACACATGTTTGTACAGGAAAAGGGTGTACACATACAGTACAGTGCAGACCTCACACCAAACCACGCACACACACACACACACAACTCCTGAATGCGTATGTTAGCGCGATTTCAATAAATCCTCATTGACCCCAGAGAACTCTGCAAAATTAATATGTTTTTTTTTCTCCTTGTGCTTTCAGAAACCACAGACCATGGATCAAGTAAATGTGACAAGTGAGTGGACTTTCTCTTACCTTGTAGCCTGCATCAGATCCTTCAAATTACAAGCTGAACCTGACCTCTAACGCTGTCTGTTTTGTTCTTTCCTGTGCGTGTTTGCGTGCTCTGTTGATCATCAGTGGCAGCACTGGCGTCGTTGCTGCGCAGAAGGAGAAGGTGAAGGGCAAAGACGAGACATACTGGAGGGAGATCAACGCCGCCATGGCCTTGACCAACTTGGCGCAGGGGAAGGACAGCGCCTCCGGAACCACCAGCTGCATCATCCAGAAGTCCTCCCATATAGCAGAGATAAAGACTGTTAAAGTGCCGCTGGTGCAGAAATACTAGCCCTGACGTCATGCTCCCGTCCCTCTATGCAAACCAGCAGACATTCCTGTTTCAGCAAACTCGCCAGAGTCCAAATAAACTCCCCCTGAAAAGAAAAGAACTGTTGTTTAGGGGCAGGGGTGTTTGAAGCGAGGAAGCGTGAAACAAAAAGAGAACTTTCATTCTTTTTGGTTTGTTATTGGTGTCTAAACATTTTTAAGAGGCCTTGACCATCCTTTTCTGTTTTGGGCTGATGTGCGAGTGTTAGTGATAGTTTCACTGCAGTATTTCCTAAAACAAGACACTTTTGTAATGTTAACTTATTTTTTATGAATCTGTTTTTTTTTTAAATTTCTTCTTTTTTATGCTACAAATTTTGTATTTTGCCAAAGTGCCTTTGTTCTTGAGACGAATAACTCACTGACTGTGGTCAATGCAAAGTACAGATGCTGAGGTGCCTCTGGAATTTGTGAAGGAAGATGTTATGGAGTGTAGGCTCGCAGTCATGATTCAGGATTTGTTTTGTGAATGAGAACTCCCCGCAACAGCATGTGCCTTAAGGACTGAATGAGCTCACCATCCGAGGCACTGATGAACTCAAATAGCACACAGCCACACAGATACTCTTAGAAGATGCCCAGCATGATTCTCCGAAGGCATCGCTCTTGTTTTGACTGTAGTCTTCATTTTGACTGTAAACTGAACACTGCTTTGTCTGGGTCGGACTCTCGTTGCTGGCAGGCCAACAGCAACTGCTGGATGCGTAGGTAAACAGCGCACCGATAAGCAGCCAGCTTTCACATCTCGGCCTTGGATTTTGTGAACCAGCGAAGGATTCCTGTCTTATCGCGGCTCTTAGTTGCTGAAACGTGCACAAGCGCTCAGCTGGACCCAAATGAAGACACGTTCGCCCACGCAGTGACCCAGAAATACGCAGATCCGCGGGCGTGTTTTAAGGTTCAGTTGATGAATGCCATGACCTAAAAGGGATGTTTTAGCTTTGCATTATCAGTGTTTAACGTGGACTGTGTTGCCTTTTTACGTTTTTGCTCAGAACAAGATAGTCCGGAGTGAATGAAAGAACAAAACACACACGCATACACGCAACCCCCCCTCCACCACCACCACCACCACCAGCTCCTCCAGCTCCTCCAGCCTTTTGATCCTCTGCCCTCAGCTGTTTAGCATTACATTCAAATTGCTGTTTACAAGGAGCCAGAGGAAAGGCTTAAAAGTTTAACTTTCTCCCCCACGCTTTTTTTTTTTTCTCCCCTCGACTTCAAAAATACATTTCAGTATTATTTCTTTGTCAGCCAAGCAAGTGTTCAAAGTATTCGTTATTGTCAGTCTGTATATGTCTGGGCGTTTTTGTTTTTTTTTTTTCTGATCAAAACTTGGTTCCTCCTAACTGTACTGCATGAAGAGCTTCTTTTGTCATCCAATGGAAAGAAGCTCAGTGAGAGAAAGTGCTTATGTACGGTGCATATGTTATAAACGTTTGTGGCGGCCGATGCCAAGTTCACAAACGGGGGAAATCAAGTTGGACTTATGGGAGAAACTGAAGTTGGCTCTCTGTGCTGACTTTTTAATTTTATGTATATCTTCAAGGTACTGTTTGTGTGTGTCAAAATGTACACTCCTTCATAAATTGTGCAGTTTTTATTTTTTGACAACCCAGACTGTGCTTATGGTCAAGGACTTTGAGAGGGAGTGAAGCTGCACAGTGACTTTTTGACCTTTTCATGTGTCTTGAATGTGCAAACTGTTAAAAAGAAATCTGCACTTACCGTTTTTGGGTTTTCAGTGAAGGTGTTTTCACATGAAGGCGAGGAGAGGTAAAACGAAATGAAGGACAACCCTATATTATTCCTGTTAGTGTGCCTATGGACATGTAATGAAATGAATCGCACTAGCCAATCCCAGGCACTATTTGCTTATGCAGTGGGGGCTGTGGGCTCCCACATGTGTTTTTTATACACCTGATCCAGGCAGGGTAGCTGCGGGGTAGTGCCGGGCCGCTCCTTGTGTTTCTAATTGCACCTCTGAACCTCTGGACCGCTCGCGACCCTCACACCTCACACGATACCGGCTCGCTGGGAAGAGACAGAGCGAGGGAAGGAGGCTTCAGAGACAACAGAGCTGCCTTTGTTGTTCCGACCTGCCGTCACTCCCCCAACGACGACACTACGACGACTAACAAAGGGGTTTCCACAGCCAAGACTTGGGTACTGTACATGCCTTTCTCCAGCACAAACCCTGCTTTCACAACCACGCTGACAGATGGAAAGCTACGGTGTGTATTAAAGCTTATAAATTATTATTACGGACTGTCAGAACAAAGAAAGTGGTGACCATAGTTTGTTTTTTTATTGTTAAGTTATATAAATTGAGATTTTTTTTTTGTTAATTTTGATAGAGACTGGATTTCCAATCCAATGACCAAATGCATATCTCCTTGTATTGTCCGATTTGCTCTCATGTAAAATATCTTTTATAAAAACAGTTGTTACTTGGTCAAAGCAATGAATAAACCTCTGAATGAAATGAATGCTATCTGGTTTCTTTTTTTTTGTTAAAGCTGCAGTAGTGGATGTTTGATGAACTTCAAACTTAGCTGTCTTGTTTTGCACAACTGTTAGCAACATTAGCATTTATTGGGAGTTGTTCTTCTGTTGCTGCAGCTAGAATGGCAAGATTGAACCTAAACAGTAAATCAATATTAGCATAATCTGCTAAATGTTGAAGAAAATCTGCAGAATTAAAGACTTTTGTAATAACTATCTGTAGGTTTTGCACCACTTTCACTCAATATTCAGTTATTTGACGTAATAATATATATTGAGAAATGCAGCTTTAAAGAGACATACAATAAATCATATGCAGGACTGTCACTTTTATGTCCCTGTTTTCTTTGAGGGGTAAACAAAAAACAAACACAAATTCTAGCCTCTAAATAGCAACTTCAAGCAACTCCACTTTACTTTTGTTGATGTCACCAGACTAAAGTCTTCCTTCTAACCATGAGCCACCGCTGAACGCTGATCACAATATAGGGGATGTTTGTTTACGACGCAGAAGGCGAGGCGGTTTTAAAGAGCTAAACAAACTAATCATGACAAACCAGTGGAAGAGCTGAATGTATACAGCAGCGAGCTGCCTCAACCACATACCACACATTAGTGGTCTGGGCCCCAGCGCTCACTATCTCCTGTGTATTTTTGCTACCTTCACAAGGATGTTGGGTGTTTGACTTTATTTGTTTGACCCGGGATCAGATCGAAATCTGTCTCTGAGGAGCTCAAGAGGGCAGCAGCAGCAGCAAGAGATAGCTGACTTTAAATAAAGATTTCATAAAGTTTGGGTTTTCTATATCCGCTGTCGTGACGTGGATACCTAGAGTAGTCTGCACATATAATTTGAACACTTGTGGTATTGTGGATCCTGCATGATAGCGTGAAAAGACAACCAGGCCTTTGTGTAGTGTCTGGCATCTCGAGGAGGCCGAGGAAAGACTGAATTTATGTCTCACACTTCCTAGGTGTGTCCTTCTCCTCGGGGCTCAGTCTCCCTTCTCCTTCCTGTGTATTAATGGCTCTACCATGCCGCTGCTAGTCCTGAACCTGAGCTCTGCCACAGACCCGAGGCCTAAACTTCTCTCACGCCAGGAGAGGAAGACACCGAAAGAGGAAGCAAGACTGCAAGAAGTGATTTGGGAGGAATAAAGATGTTGACAGAGAACACTACAAACATGCTGGAAGGCGCTGCGTGCGGTGGTTCCATTGTCAGTGAGAAACAATCAGGACAAGATGCACTGGAGGGTGTCCTGTGGATCAGCTGCCTCTGGACTTCGGCACTCTGAGATGGCTCACACTCACACTTCCCGAAACAATCCTATCAGGTTTTTTGACCTCTCATCCCTCGCTGCACTGAGCTGGCCGAACCCCAGATTCACTGAGCCACATTTTCCATTGACAACCTAAGTGATATTCCACGCTGCCTATAGCTTCTCCATTCCCTTTTTTTTTCTCGTCGGTGCCTCCTCTGTGTGCTGCTGAAAGATTTGAAAGAAGTCGTGAAAGTGCACGGTTATCTCGGAGCAGGAGACGGACAAGTGGAGATTCTCGCTTGGCGCGGGCCACGACTTGACAGACTCCAGACTTCACCTTGGCCATTTAGGCGGCCAGAAACTCCGCTGCACCGACAGAGGGTGAAACCACACGGAATGAAATCCAAGAACACAGACGTTCTGAAAATCATTTCCCATTTGATGAGGAAATATGACTCCCGTCGCATGCTGAAGTAATTAGTTACCTTGCTGTGAAGGATGCTCCAAGGAGCCCCCGTTCATTAGAGCCAGGACTTTGTCTTTTGCTTGCTCCTGCCCTTGGACGCAAGCATGAGAGAAACTGCTGGGCCTAATTGTTAGATTCCTGAAAGAACTGACTGATTAAAAACTCCAGCCTTGCAATCATTTCAGGATTGGGACTGTTTTGGATCAGCCGTAACTTCACGGGTGTTTGAGGAGGCGAGGCATTCAGGCCACTGCTCGGGTCCCGGACACTGCGCTAACCAGAGCTAATCACACAGGGGACGAAGGGTCAGAGCAGCGTTATTACTTTACAAATTACACTCCGTCAATTAGCATATTTTGCTGCAGGGCACGTCTGCAGATGAGTGCACTTTAAGATTGCGTGATACTGGGAGCTTCCACTGGATGATACAAGGAAACATTAGCTAGTGCGGAGGAGGAATTAAACTGCAGGGCGCTTACACAGATTACTGCCAAAATTAATTACTTTAATGAAGGCGGTACGGCCAAAGAACAATGTGGTATTCTGGCGTTAGTTCTGATTTCTGGATTTCCTGTAAATATTAAATTTTAGGCATGAAGTCTTCCCTTCACTGTTCTCAAAGCTTCTGCTGTGGATCTTCTCGCCCAAGAAATAATTAAATCCCTACTTCTTTCGTCTACATTTCACTCTTGTTGTCTTATGTTCTCTTTCATTATGTATAATTTCCTCAAATCATTTACTTTAAAGTCAGCAATACATTCCGTGTTTGTCTTCTTGATTCCATTATTATATTAAGGCCACATTTCTCTGCTCTTCTTCTGGCTTAGGCTTTGTTGTGAGGCGGTTTCGGAGTCTCGTCCTTGTTGAGCTAACCTAAGGCAGTTGAAAAATATTTCCTGTCTTCATTTCTCATAATAAACTTCTTCAGAAACCACCAGGAACAAGATGGAGAGAGCTATGCTTACACGGAACCGCAAGCAAACGCTGATTTTGGCCAAATGAGGACATGCCGGCTGTTATTCCAGGTGGACATCATCTCCATTTTGTTTTGTGAAAGGGTCTGGGGGAAAAATGTGACACATGCCAGTTTTAAACAAAAAAGGTCAATTGCGCTTGTAAGAACAGACTGTGGAGGCATGCACATTGTTCTGACCTGAGAGCGCTGGGAAATGGATAAATGTAGGTGGTGGAGTTGCCAGAGTAAACTGCTCTCACAGAGAGGGAGACACACTTTTCATGAAACGGAACAGGAGTGGGTCTTTGGGAGCGAGGGAACGCAGGAAATCTCTGCTTTGATACCTGGTGTCAAGTTTTCGCTTTCATTCACATGATTTCATTGACCATGGTTGCTCATACACGTGCCACGCCGTGTTGTCGGCAAGAACACGCTTACACCAGCTCCAACCACGCAGATCATTTCTTCCTCTTTGCTGTAAATTGACATAATCCCGGTCAAAGTCTCACCGCAAAGCCCTGCAACACAACAGCTCCCATGTTCGGTGCTGTCGTTCAGTGGTTGGTCCGCTTCTTTTCCATTTGCCTCCGAGATCCAAACAGGCCCACCATGCACCGCCACATGCAGTGGATCTCCCTGTTTGTTTATTGGAGGATAATCATTGTGAATTTCCTCCCTGGATCCCATGTCTCAGTACATCCAAGAGTCTCTCTCTCTCTCTCTCTCACACACACACACACATACACGCATTAATAGAAACAGGGCTGGACAAGCAGCCAGTTTAGCTGCCTGCACCTCAGCTGTTTCCTAACAGCCTAAATCCTGGTAATTGCTGTTCTCTTGAGCTCCTCAGACAGCCCGACTAAACAGCTGCTACAAACAAAGAGACCCCATCCAGAGGTACTGTGGGTCCGAGCCAGTGCACAGCTGCCAACACGGGATCAAGACGGAGCTCAGAACCTGTGGAGAGCAGAATGACATGCAAGCTGTGGGGTGAGAACTGGTACTTTAACTT
This sequence comes from Dascyllus trimaculatus, assembly GCA_024666655.1. Classification (NCBI taxonomy): domain Eukaryota; kingdom Metazoa; phylum Chordata; class Actinopteri; family Pomacentridae; genus Dascyllus; species Dascyllus trimaculatus. The sequence goes on along the minus strand of CM045466.1, from coordinate 23,076,529 downwards.
CTGTTGCTGCAAACAAAAGTTAAGATGACCTATCTATTTTCATATACACATGTAATCCCCTGATGATAGTCGGCGTTTCAGCTCCTGAAATTACCCTGAGAATGTTTTGAACTCCTTTTATTTCAGTCAGACATAGGCTTATTCACAGCCATTGTTTGGAGTGCACAAAATACATTGCTGCCAGCTTTAAGGGATCCAACCTCATCAAAGTACAACGGTCTAAAGCTGGACTCAAAAATAGATTTGAAATGTTTAAGATCTGGGTGTATTCGGCTCTCCTATCCATAATTTTGTTGTCATACTCTTGAACATTCTCAGGCCAAACATTAGCCTGATCACTGGTGTAAAGCAGTGGTTCTCAACTAGTGGGTCGGGACCCAAAAGTGGGTCGCGAAGCCATTTTTAGAGGGTCGCAGAAGCAAAAAAAGCAGTGGTATAAGGTCTTTTATTTTAAAGGACAAAAGGACATGTTTCTTATGACACAATTTGCTTTTAGTAGCAGGATATTTAGTGGTGGTGACGCCAGTAGTTGCCTAATATTAATCTCTAGATTTGTCTCTGTCAGCTTATTAGAGAAAATTGTGCTAAAATGTACCAAAAATGAACCAAAATGTGCTCCGAATCTGTCAAAATGGGTCAAAATATGCCCCAAAACTTGGCAAAAATGTCCAAATATACCAAAATGAGCAAAAAAAAAAAGCCAAAATTTTCCCAAGTTGTATCATAACACGTTGAGATGACACCAAAATAAACCTAAATTTGTTAACAGGAACAGCAAACTTCAAAAATTTGAGTCGCGACCGTTATTAATAGAGACATAGTGGGTCCTGAGGCTGGACCAGCTGAGAACTACTGGTGTAAAGGATAGGACAGTTGAGATCCCCTGTAGGGTTCCAAAGATAAATCTAATAAGTTGCAAGATTAATAAAGGAATAACAATGAACATCAGTTGAAATTTTACTTCAGTAACGGCAGTTTGACAAAATAAAGAATTACAAGTGTATTGCAAGGGGATCTGCTGCATCTCAAAGTCAAACAAAACAAAAAGCACAACAAAAACTGATGAGAGCATCTAGAAATATGAAGTTAATGAACCTTGAGTTCTGATTATTTCGGTCAATTTTTAAAAAAACGAAACAATCATTTTTAGAAAATCTAGTTCATATTGAAAGTCTTCAGCCAATCACAGGTTTTTCTGCATGAATCAGGTGAGACAGATTAAACAACATAGAATTCTGCATTGGGAGCAGCATGTAGTGACTCAGTGGGTTAAACTGAGGACTTTCACAAAAGAGAAAGGAGCTTGAATCTTGTGTGAAGCCGCAAGTGAATGTTGACATTTGGTTTGACTATTCTTAAGCATCTGAAACATATGCCTGGCTAGTGGGAGGGTCGTGCTGTGTCCAGATTTCTGCCTACTGCAACTTCAGAATCTAGATTTTCTTGCTTTTTTCTTAGGCCTATTTTTGAAATCCTGGATATTTTTGAAATCCTGGATCTCTAAGAATCCTTCAAATGAACCCAACTCACGAGATGAAAAACAGCCTGTTGGTTAAACGGCTCACAACTCATGTCCGCAACCAAACCTATAACCTGTGATGTGGAGTCATAGGCAGATGTTACTTAATTTTAAGTGGCCACAAGCGAAAAAGCCTGGCAATTGCTTTCTCTAGGCCTTAGTACAGCAGATGGCATGTTGGGAAACTGAGGATGTACTGTTCTAAAGGACGTGGTGCACAAGCAAAGGTCATGGTTGGGATGTTCCAAATATTTCAGTTCAATCAGGCATTATTTTTGCATTGGAGGAAAACTATGATTGCAGTCTTATTTCAGCTCCTCAGGATGAACTTTGGGTGTTGCCAGTCACTGAGGCAGCATAAATCAAAAATAACACTCATGGTAGCACCAAATGCCATGATTGCATGATTGTTGTTTTCGCATTCTGTGGTGTCACCAGCAGCCACTTTGCCCTCCAGAGCTCCCTCTCCAAAGCCGATACGACTGCCCATTCCATGTGGAGGTAGCCCTCAGCCGGGCAGAGCGCTGGGTTTTGCCTGATGGACTGGGTTGTTAAGGAAAGTGGAATCTCTCAAGGTTTGCAATTTGCACAGACAGTGTCTCATTGAGGTGGGTGCATCGTCTTCTGCATTCACACGCTAGCTTAAAAAAGGAAAGTCTCGGATTTGTACAGAGAGGCTCCACAATCTAATGCCCCTTTTTTTGTGTACGGACAGTCAATGCTTTATAATATCACATACACGAGCATAAAAATTCATCCTAGACCATCTTGTAACACATCAATAGTGTTGACAATGCACTACAGCACAGGGGCTGCTGACCTCTGTGCCACTATAGCGGACTGTCATCTGATTCAGTAGCTGTTGGGGCCTGAACAACATCGACAGTTTATCTTAATATCAGTTGGTGTAACTAGCTTGATTCAAAATCTGCAGTTCTTCAAATGGCCTTTTTATTCTGGATCCAAAGCAAGGCAGTCCCTATTGACCCCAATGTCAAAATATCTACACTTTACAGTAAAGAAAAACATGTTTACAGCCTGCGACAAAAAATGGTTTCGGTCTCTAGCTTAGTTTTTCTGTTCATGACAACTATACAGGAGATGAATTTTTGCAAAGCTAACCTGTTAAAATTGTATTAAGACGTAAAGTTATGCATAATTAGGAGTCCATCTGAGGACAGTCCATGGCTCAGAGATGTTTGCATGACCCGCCTCAGCTCCAGTCACATACCACCTCAATTCTGGATAAGCCAAAAGCTACAAGGAGTCAGGCACGGCCAATTTGAGCTTCAAAACTGCTGTTCAGGAAACCCATGTGTGACGTCGAAGAGGGTTCATACCTCTTCATATACGGTCTACGGTGGAGCTGCAGAGACAATGAACATGAATCTATGTGCTTATCACTACAAAGCACAACCTCAACATTAACAGAGTCATTTCTGTGCACAGTGGCTCAGTGGTTAGCAGTGTCACCTCACAGCGAGAAGATCCCCGGTTCGCGTCCCAGTTAGGACGCCTGGGATCTTTCTGTGTGGAGTTTGCATGTTCTCCCTGTGCAGTGTGGGTTCTCGACAGGTTGATGTGATCAAACAAAACATGTTTTTGCCCATAACTGAAGAATTCATGCACTGATTATGGTAAAATTTCACACAAATATCTAACAGGGCAAAATGATGAAATGATGACGTTGTATGTCCCAAAGGTTAAAGGTCAAGTCTGGATAGACAAGGATATAAACTGCAATTTGACAAGTTAAAAGAAACATATGAGTCAGTAATTCTAGTTTCCATGGTTATAGTGAAAATATGGACAAGTGTGGCTTTTGCAGATGCTTTGCTCCTTTAATTTAAATCTATTTGAGTTTTTATTGAAGTTTAGCTTATTACTAAGCAACGTTTGCAACTTTTATTTAAAAACTGCTGTACAAATGACAGCTACATTAAAATATTTACTGTCGGGGTGGCGTGATAGCCGAGTTATTAGGGAGCAAAAGCCATCAGCAGTGAGACCCAGGCTCAGTTCCTCACAAGCCAGACCATCTAAAGAAATGCAACAATGTCCAAGGAAGAAATCAGTCCTGTTATAAACTTATAATCCACCCATAAGTGCCTGTGTTGGGAGTGGAAGTGGGCAGGCTCATTTTTCTTAGGACCCACTGCCCACATTGGGATGCCGCTTGAAATCCAGTGAGGGCAGAGAGCATTCCCACCAGCAGCAGCTCAGCAGCAGCAGCAGCAGCAGCGAGGGGCAGACTGCAGAGTAAAACAGAAGCCACAACCACTCATAACATAATGACAGCCGAGGGATCACAAATAAGACATAGAGGAGAGCAGGGCCTGGTGTCTCTGTGTAATATTTCATCACAGAAAAGCTAAATAAATTCCTCACTACAGTCAAGTGAAACCACGTCAATGCAGCAGATGTAAGAAATGGCAGCTGCCGGAGGAATGCGGTTTGGCAGTGAGCGAGGCCTGGAGAGAGACTGGAAGGTCCTCTCACGTTAACACTTTGTGTTTGGGAACACAAAAATACATTGTTGATGGACTGAGCGGGGTAGAATCACGTTTGCCTGTGTGTGTGTGTGTGTGTGTGTGTGTGTGTGTGTGTGAATATATATGAGTGTGTGTGAAGGGGACAGTGTGGTGGGTCTTATCTCCTCGATCAACGTGTTTAAAAAATCCCACACATGGCGGCCTCCTAGTCCAGATGTAATGAAACTCCCAGGTCTTATTTTACAAGGATGGCACTACAGAACAGCCAGAGTGGTCTTTAAAAGGCATTAAACAAAGGGACACACACACACATCTGACCATTTTATAAGAGCATATTGTGATATTTAGGCATAGAGGGAGGTGGAGGGAGCGAGACGGTGTGAGAGGCAGTAGACCTGGCAGGCAGCGTGGCAGAGAGTGGCAGCCAGTTCTGAAGGCCAGCGAATAAATAGGCCTCACATTGCACAAGCACACAACAGGAGCCAAAGCTGTAATGTTACCATAAATCTGGAATCAAATGGGCACACTCGGCCAATGCAGCAGCTCACTCTTCCAGATGTTAGCTATGGGGCTCTTATTTTTATTTTTTACCCTCCCTCTCGTCAGACGAATGCGTACACATGTTAGGTGTAAAAGAGCTGTCTGGATTCACGATCTCGTCACGAGGTGCTTCGCAGTTTGATGAAGTCAGGTTCTGATTTCACTCACTGCAACTACTCTGCTTTAGTGGACTGACATTTATCAGACATCTAATCCTGTTCAAAAAGTGTGGGTATGTGACTGCTGGGTACGGAGAAGTCAGGAGAGATCCTGCAGCATTAAACACCCATTCGTCTTTCTTCACCTCCAGCCCATTAGTGCTGGGAGGAGTAATTATTTGTCTCAATTTATGCCTCTACTGGAAGACCACATTTCTCTTATCCATATTTGTGCTGCCTCTAATTTATCTTTATTCACTGGCTATAATTTGAAAATACAGAAAATTGCCTCCTGATACCAAACGCACTGCACTTTACTTTAAATTCTCCTGCGGTGGACTATTTTTCACGTTTGAAACTGTCTGTGATAAATATAGTGTTGCATTTCCACAGTGTGTAAGCCGTAATTGAAAGCAGCTGCTGCTGGTTGTTAAATTAATCACACATTTGTGATTAATACTTGCGGTGTTCACTGTCAAATCCTTTTTGTGGCATGTGTGATCTGGTATCAGATATACATGGGATAGAATATAGAAGGAGAAAGTGACTAATTTGTGAAGGATGTTCCAAAATCAGAACTCTCCTCTCTGGATATTAATCATACTAACAGATAGACATGTTGTGATTATAAACTCTCTATTTACAGCAGACATTACATTGCATTATGTTGCCATCTAAATATAATGTTTTCAAGCTTTATGTAAACATGAAAAATGATGCATTACATATTGAAACACATCCTAATTTGGGGGCAGTGGTGTCGTAACAGGTTAAGCCCTGGGCTACTGATCAGAAGGTCAGAGGATCGAATCTCCCACTGCGGCCACTATTGGGCCCCTGAGCAAAGCCCTTAACCCCTGATTGCTTCCCAGGTGCTGCACCATGGCAGCCCTCTGCTCCTAATGTTTATAGGATGGATTAAATGCAGAGATGAGTGTCTCCAAGGGGATAAATAATGGTTGAATCGTTGTTGTTGTTATTATTATTACTATAATTAATGTAGCTCGAAGTTGGTAGGATGAGATTTTAGTGTCCACAAATGTACAGCAACTAAAAGTCATCTTATATGATAGATTTGTGATCTTTGATACGGTTGATGAAGTGGTTTAAAACAATCTGCGAGGATTTGTTGATGCATGTAATCATTTATAACTGCAGAAAACTCTGCAAACGTGTCATCAAGCATTTAATAGCTGCACAGCTGTGTGATTTAACACAACACAGAATAATGTATTATGTTGCTTACACAAGCATTATAGTGTGTTATGTGCATTTATTTAGTGTACTTAATGCTGTGTAAAAAATTTAAATAGCTTACAACTACAATTACATTCATTTAGGTACACATATGAACAGGCTACCACTTTACTTCTTAAAACTGTTTTAAAAGGTAGAAGTTTCCTGATTTGTATGACACATTTCAGCTACTACTTTTTGTTTTGTTTTTCCACCAAAAGTCATCATAAATTATTCATATGGCATGCCAAGAGTAAAGACTATAACTATCTGTTTAAAAACCAGATTTAAACCCTGAATTTGAAAAGTTAGAACCTGAATATATTTCCGTCTTTCTTTCCTTTTCTCTAAATTATAAGTTTTTTGCATAAAAGAAACACTACTGTGAGGTACTGTAACCTACAACAGATAGATTTTTTTAATAATTCAGTGTTATTATAACAAATTAAACACTCTTACAGGCTGCAGAAACCCTGTTGAGTTTGTTGGACATATCGTGGGGAATTTTATTTAAAAATATTGGACCAATTAGGCGCTCATAGTTGGAAAGCAGCGTTTGCCAAAGCAGGCGCTTCGAATCCAACGCCGAGCCCAGTTTCTAGAGTCGACCTTTAGAAACCTGCTTCTGGAGACGTCTGAGTCCCATCTTCAGCCGTGGGTCATCTAAGACCTCAGCGATGTGTACAGTAGTGCTTTACAGCCTGCTGCGTGACTTTAGCACCATTTGGCAAGAAGTGCACAGGACCTCCTGAGGCCTTTAGAAAATGTGGTCCTTTCAGTGCCTACAGAGTGCACACTGTGCAACACTCTTCCTCTAAATTCAATCATCACGCTTTATACCATTTTTGTGTGCAGATGGCTGTGGGACCACCACATAGGGACATATATGGTCACATACAGTATCCTTTTCATTCGGAGTCGCCTGGCTGTGACCATTGTGGGCTCGGTGTCAGGGCTGGTGGAAGGACGGAGAGGAGGCCTTTCTGTTAATCAGCATTACTAACATGGGGCCTGCAGAGGAGTGAGGTCGTATTCACACTAGTGCAGAAGGTCTGAGCTCCCCCCGCCTTCTCTCCTTTTAAATATGTCCCACAAAAATTGGTTTCAGTAGTGCCAGGTCACATCCTGAAGCATTCAGTCAACACTACATGCAACTTGTCAGTGTTGCCATGACAGAAAACAAATATTACACCATTCACCTGAGACAACTGTCAGAATATTTGCACCAGCGGCAACTTGGCTGCTCCAGCGTTAGTATGGACACCAGTGAGTTATACTGCAGCAACTGAGAGAAAGTCTGTTGGCCCATTTGGTTTGTGTTTGGAGAGACACATCAGTCAAAAGAGCTGTTTCTGAAACAAAAATGTGTCAGAATGAATGTGTTGTCTTCTGTTATTAGTACTCTGTGTAAATGTGTCTTTCTCACTCACAGAGGTATCAGAAGCTGCTTCCTACAATATCAGATATAATGTCTGATTTAAAGGACTAGTGTGGACATTTTGGGAAATGTGCCTATTTGCTTCTTTGCCAAGACTTTATTGAGAAGATGGATACCACTGTCACGTCTGAATGCTAAACAGACAGTCAGCAGCTGTTGGCTTTAGTTCAGCATAAAGACAAGGGAAAACAGGGAGCCTGATGAAACCCAAACTTGTTTTTACACTTCAGTTTTTTGATAAAACTTTGAGCTTCAAAGGTACTGATATGAGGATTTTAACTCTGGACAGAGACGATTAACTGGTTTCTCTTGTTTCTAGTTTTAGGCTGAAGTTAATGCTAAACCTAAACCTGAGCTTAGCTTTAAGCCAACCAGCTGCTGGCAGTAGCTTCACACATGCCGGAGAGAGATATCTGTCTTTTCATCTAACATTCAGCAAAAAAAGTGAATAACTGCATTTTCAGAAATTTCCCCTAAAGCAGCACTTCAGAACACAGCAGGACCTCCGTCAGTATGATGTAGAACCAGGGAGGAAGAAACAGAAAGGAGAAACAGAGGAACATCCACAGTGGACTTGGCCTTTAAATCTGGTCTGTTCTGGAGACATTAGCCAGCCCTTGATCTCCACACAGTGGAGGTGGTAATGGATGGCAGCTCATGACCTCACTGAAATATATATGTGCTACTGTCTGATGCTTGATTGGATGAATGTAAATATTTGAGCGCAGCACGGCTGCCTGCTGGGAAGCCGAGCCCAGACATCCAGCACCATAAGTGAATTTGGGAGCCGCTCTGGGCCTTGTGAGCCAGAAGCCAAGGTTGGAGCTGTAGGGAAGCAGAACCGCACTACACCCACCCACCCACACACACACAAACACACACTGCTGTTACACTATCTGTTCACAGCCCCAGGAGGGCACCAGGCAGCAGTAGGGCGAGGTGGGGGGAGCTGGTCTTTTATTACAAGCCCACTCTGGGCACGGTGTTTGTGAAAGCTGATGTAAAGCAAGACATGGAGAAGAGGGCTCTGCTGCTCTGCTTTAACACCAGCTGGAGCTCAGCGGGGCGATAACATGAGCCATATTGCTACTGGGGTATTGAGGTGTAGACAAAATAGTCACCCCAGTACTGTAGCTACCTTCACACCCCACTACTCACACACAGACAGTCACAAAGACACTGCAGGCATAAAGGAATGCCCGCATGCACGCACATCTGGTTAGCAAGTCTGTGGCATGAAGGTGTCAGTTTCATCCAACATCTGAAACAAACAATCAAAAGCAGTTCCCCTCTAAATTCCAAGAATAGCACAGACCCACAGAGCCAAAACACAGTAAATACAGAACTGGTTAAACATGAGCTGAAACAAGGATGTGGCATTTAGGCTTTTACTCTACATGCTGAGGTATTATGCAATAGAAATGTGTAATTAAAAAGACTGTAAAATGTGCAAACCTCCAAAAAGCTCAAGAACCAGAGACGCTATAAAGAAGAGACTCAGCACTTAAAGAATCCTGAATAGAAATCTATGGAAGAGTTCTGTAACACCAACAGTGGCGGCTGTATGAAACATGTCCCACTTCTTCCCCCCAAAAACCAATCATCTGCTTTGTAACAGCCGAACCAGGTCATGTTTGTGTGTACGAGTACTAGAAGTATAACTTGTTGGGAAAAAAAACATTTTTAAGCTTCATTTTAAGGCAGTGAGGTGGTTTTTATCACATTTTACTAGTGAATTATTACATGCAGTTTTTATGTCCCAGCACTGAAACAGTGACAGACACACTAACTCTACTTATTCATTTATGCGGGCATGACTACCATTTTCTTTCCTTTTTTGTGTAATTCAAAAATCAGTTTCGGCAACCTAACATAAGTTATTCAATTTGAGGCTGATTTTTCTGGAGGTCTTTTCTAGGAGTCCTTTCACTCTACTGTCACCAGTATGGTCACTTATAGGGGATCTTTTGATTTTCCAGGTTTTCCATGTAGAATTTTGCATTGTATTAACCGTAATTTTGAAATTAGTCAGGTCATATGGTATAGTACATACTACTGAAGGGTCTTGAAGGAAATATTCAATTTCAATCAAGTAAATTTATGTAATAAAATAGCACTGTAGGAAGTTGACCTTTATTTTGAAATTCGTCAATTTTTTTTCTCTGTTGTAAAGCGTTTTGGCTCAATGCTTGTTGTTTTTAATGTGCAACCTTCTATAAACACCAGTGCTAGCGTCCCTGCACTGGCTACCCATCAAATACAGGATTGATTTGAAGGTTCTTTTATTTCTTTTTAAAGCAACACATGGGCTGGCACCACTGTATATTGCTGAACTCCTCTGCCCCTACTCTACCTCGCAACCTCTCAGATCCTCAGAACATTGTCTTCTAACTGTTCCACGTTCGAGGCTGGTGGGTAAAGGAGACCGTGCCTTTGCAGTCGCCACTCCAATAGGAGTGGAATAGCCCTCCACTCTCAGTCAAATGCTCCGCCTTCATTGACACTTTTAAGACAAGTCTTATACATAGTTGTTTTCAGTGGCCTTCGGTTGTTTGCAGTGGCTTTAATATTTTAATATTTTATAATCTGTCATGTTTGTAATTGTTTTTATTCTGTTTAATATTTGTTTTGCTGTATATTTGTGTGCCATTCTTTTATTCTGTACTGCACTTTGGTCAGCTGCAGGTGTTTTTAAATGGGCTATGGAAATAAACTGGATTTGATTTGATATGATTTGATAAAGAAAGGAAACTCTGGCAGCAAGAGTGCCAGGAAAGTACGATAAAAAAACTGCAACACCCCAAAAACTGCAAAATAACAAGTTTTTCAGCAGATTGAAATACAGTAAAACAGCGGAGTTTTACAGTGACACTTTGTAAAACTGCAAATTACTATTCATAAAAATAAAGACTTGGGATGTGGACGTTTCTAGACATCTTTTACAACATAGATTGATGCTTTTGTTTGGTGATTTTACTAGATATCGTCTGTACTTTAACACAGCAGCAACTATCTGTAAAATAGTGACACTTTTAGCTGATATAAATACAGTAAACACAAAAAGATTTGTAGGTTTTTTTGGGCTATTTTTGAATTTCTTCGGTACACAGCTGATGAACTGCAGTGGACTCGCTCAGAACGACTGCTCTGACAAATCTCCACTCAAAGACCTGCTTCCTCACGTCCTGATCTGTGGCTTTGAGTAACCAGAGATCAAACAACGTCTTCTCTCAGGCCATTAAACAGACAGAGGTACCTGTGCTTGAACCCCACTAATTGACTCTCACAAGCTATGTGGTTACAAAACACTTGTCACGCCTCTGTTATTCCACGTAATCTGATTGAAAGGAAATCCTGCGACAAAGTGGATAGTGGATACACACAGCCCGAATGAAACGAAAGTATCTTGTGTTTGCATGACCTGGGTACGATTTCCTCGGAGAGAGCTTTATTTGACTTTAGCGTGCTGGTGGGAGGGTGGGAGAGGTAGAGGCTGGCTTTGTGTTTTCAAATTCAATTGTCCACCATACAGCCAAGCAGCCTGAGCTTCCTGTGGTTTGTAGTAATAAACCTAAACTCAGGTTACATCCAAGGCACAGAGGACGAGGGTTAAGGCCTCAAGCTACAAGATCCTGTGAGACCTGCATAAAGTGCCAAAAAGCTTCTCCCTAGACTCTGCTCGGGGAAGGTCTGGCCTGGTGGAAAACAACCTCTGTCAAGCAACTGTGGATCTTCAAGAGCCTTCCAGACCTCCTTGTCTCTTCAAAGTGAGTGAAATTGGGGTCTTTTTGTCTCGGTGGTTTACAACGAATTCTCTGGTCCGACCCCAAAATCGAGATCAGCTTGGCAAAGAAAAATAAGCAGTGAAATTACTACACAGGGGCCAGATTATTTATACAAAATAATGAATTTGTTTCTATACATGCCAATCATCTCACCCAAAAGGGAGTTTATTAATATTTTTTTCTTTCGCTGGGAGCCAAGCACTGCAGCCGAGCATGCGTCTAGTCCATGAAAATGTTTGAGGCATGTGGAAAGCTTACACCCAGCCCATGTTGATACAATGTGATTAGTTTATTATAGAAGCCGCTGGCCTGAGTACATGGGTATTTGCTTCCATGTTGCAGCGGTAGCATGAGCGAGATCTGGACGGGCATCCTGACACGGCGAATGACGACACGACCGCGGAATCCGAGAAGGAGAGGCGGCGTGTGGCCAGAGATATGCCACACGGGATGCGAGCACCGTGAACATGGGGAATTATGGGTGGCGGGATGATGAATGAAGTTACTCATCCTTCCATTTTGTTTCTATAAAGCAGCAGTACCCCTGCTGCTGGCCTGTCTTCGGCCCTCGTGCTTATTGCCACAGTAACCCGAGGCTGGGATGAAAGCAACCCCCACGGCATGAGGAGTTTTCTCTTTGGAGGGTGAGGAGTCCCCGTCTCCTGCTTTCTTTAGGGCCTGTACACATGGTGCCGTGTTTTTGAAAATAACAAGAGTGGGTTACAATACAATCATTTAGGTTTAAATTAGATTGACAGGGTATCAAATATGAGGAAACTCAATTACAGCCCTATTACTAACCGAATTGACTTACATGGATTGGAGGCCAGAGGTTCACACCAAACAAAGATAGAGGTGTCCTGCTTACCCGGGGCCTGTTCTTATTAAGTTATAGGGGGCCTGATGTGATTGATGGGTACACATACGCTACAAGGCTGCTGCTTCTGAAGATGTGAGCAAGCCTCGGTGTTGACAGAATCCATAGTGCTTCCTGACACAAGTTTTTCTGAAAAATGTGTTTGCTCTACATTCAACAGTGTGACCATTCAGGTAGTCGCCTTAGCTAAAATATTATTTAACACAAAAAATACCCGCACCAGGCCCACACAAGAAGGTTCAAGGATTGGCCTGGTGAGTCGAGAGAAGCAGGAGGGCTGACTGACTTCTCTGTAACCCAAAGGACACAGGAGGTCACACAGCTCAAAACAGATCAGGCCTGAAAGGGGACGCTCTCGATGCCTGATGAAATGTCAAAGGGTCTAAATGTAAACGGGTGCAACAATGTAAACACGAGGTTCCACGTAATCAAAGTGTTTCCACCTGCAGTGACAGAGCCATCAGTTCTGGTCACGCCGGTCATTACCTCACAGTCTTCTGGTGCTCAGAGGGTAACCTAAGAGAGGCTGGAGCTTGACTTGGGCTGACTTTGGAGGAAGGAAGGAGCGGGAGCAGAGGGGCATTTTCCTCTACCTCACCTCAGAATGTAAACAGTGAAACAGTGTGCAGGCCTACAGGTTCCTTTTGCCCAGAACAAGCCAGGAAAGAAAATGGTTTGATCTGGTTAGCAAAGGTTCAGCCCCCAGACCAAGAGGGCCCTGAACTCGCATCCAGAAACTTTGTTAAAGTGAAGGCCTGCTGCTCCTCTCTGTGTCGCCCTGCCCTATCACGTTCTCATTATCACAGAGCTGTCCTTATGGCCAACGTATTAGTCCCTCACCTCAATATGCAATTCAGGTGGCGGTGCTAGAGGATGAGCTTTCCAATCATCCTCTCACTCTCTTCTTCACTCTCATAAGTCAACATGGCAAAACAATTACTTGATAGCAGACCAGCAGTGAGCATGACAAAGTGAGTGACGTCTGGGAACCCAACACCTTATGAAACGATGCCCGACGTCTCGTAACATTTTTACACACGACAGCATGACTGCTCTCCTGAGGGGCTCGTCTGAACGCTAATCCATAAGGCTCACTGCTGCGGCAGGCAGAGGAGGAGCAGGGAGACAAGACTGTGCTAATGAGAGCCAGATCTGCTCTGTTAGCTTAGCGCCCTGGCCGCATGCTCAGACAGACAGCAGGACAGAAAGCAGTCCATCAAGCTGTCCCAGAGAGCAGAGCAGCTCTCGGGCTTTCTGAGACAACAAGGTGGGGCAGGACGCGAGGGTTCTGGGAGTCTGGCATGTTGCTACAGCTTGGGGTGCCAAAGAGTGTTTGGTCCTCTCTTCAATCTCAACAACAGCCAATCCTCACTGCTGTTTTTTGTGTTTGCTGTGCAGCTGGAAGAATGGAAGAAGTCTGTGGCACAGAAACCAACGCACTGCTAGTACAAGTGGCCCCCAAGCATTTTGGCTTGCGATCCCTTAGAATGATGAAATGAGTACTTTTGACCTATTGCCACCAGCTGTGGGATATGACCACACACCACCAATGACTCTTTGTTTGTCCATGACATATGTCCAACTATTGCATGAATTACCACAAACATTCATGGTCACCAAATTATAAACAGCACTTATTTGGTGATCCCCTGATGGTTATACAGGGCAACCACCATTACATTCAGTACATTTCCCACACAGGTTGAATTGTGACAACTTCTAGTGTCATCTATAAGAGCAAATGTTAACAGTCTTCTATCAATTCTTGTTAACATAGGGGTCATAGGCCAAAAAATCACAAGTTAGTAAGGAGTCACACATCTGTGACACACAGCTAGTGGAATGTTGATATACTAAATGCTTGTCATTGGAGATACAGATAACTTACTTACTTACTTAGTAAATGAGAGTTACGTGTGAGCAGAACTGAGGGAATCTGAAGAAATGCTACGTCTCAGCATTCACAACAATGACACTGAGCTATCTTGAATCTTAAATATATGTCTGGCATTTCAAGCACATAAAAAACTTCAAAACTGAGTAAAAAAAGGGCCACGTCTGGTTCACGCACACATTTAGACTTTTGAAAATGCCACATAAATGGATTAAGTGTCCCTAATAATCCCCCAAACCACTCCAATCATATCAGCCAAGCAGTTTATGAAATATTTTCCACATATGTGATTATCCTTATTATGTTAATTAGGGAAATTGCCAAACAAATACAAGTTAAAATCCAGCAGTTTGTAAATGCTGGGTGGTCAACTATACATTTCCAAACTGTGGGGTGTTCAACAATCCTGTGTTCACGCTGCCGACAAGTAGACTATGAAAGCTGCACTAAATTATTTTTCTATTTTCAAAACACAATGAGGTTTTGAAGGTTTTTTCTTTTCCTATCCACACTCCTTCTCACAATGTGGCAATAAAAGGAGTGTGAATCCACCAACTCTACAAAATTGTTCTCAAAAATACAAAATCTGTCAGCTCAGCCCCTAGAGTACTTGATGTTTTTCCAGTGTAGGCATGAGGAAGTAACGGCGCTGCAGCTCAGCACATGGTTGGACCACATGAAGGCATTAACGCGCTGTATGCCTCCGTTGTTGTTTGACTGAGACATATTTCCAGACAGCTGCCCGGACTGCCGCAAGAGATGAGGGATCTGCAACAAGGGAAGAGTCCTCGGTCTAGCTGCCAACCCCAACCCTTTCATAATGGCCCAGGAATTATGCACATCCCAGTTAGAGCACTGATAGACTGAGTTATGGCTGTGGTGGTGTTTCCTGAGAAGTTGGCCAAAAAGATGATTTAGACGGATCACACGTCTGGGGTCTGAGGGTTCCTCGGACACTGTTTAAACACAAGTCTTTATTCGGAGGACAGAGGAATGTGAAGGGCGCTGAGTGAAAAACCCATCACCTAACAGTGACATTTCTAACATGGCAACGATGACAGCAGAGTTATTGGTCACCTCTGTTGAAGACTTGGACATGGATGCAATTCTAAAAAGGCTTATTCTTCATTATTTTACAGCGTGGCTCTTTAAGTAACAGATGTCAGCAGATGTGGGGTTTGCATTAAACACAAGCGGAATCCCATCGATTCACTTAAAAAAAGAATTTTATTTAGTTTAATACATCGGGCGGTATTGTAATGAAATATGTTTACATTCAGCTTTACAATTCATACAGGAATTATCCCAACAAATTCCTAAAATAAAAACAATTTACAAATTGTACTTGTTTTAACATTATTTCTGAACACAAAAAAACAGCTATACCAGTTTATTAAGTAAAAGCCTACTTCAGTTTTGTTTTACATTAAATTCAAATGGCAAGCTCGTATGCAACGCTTTATTTTCAGCTAAATATAAGTTAAAGTGTTTATAGTAAATAGCCTCGGATGGTCATTCACTGGACAAACACAAAAGAATGGCACGCAGATTTCCCATGCAATTAAAAAGACATTTTTAAAAAAAAAGTCTACATGTGAGAAGACATGCTTGAATCCATGTCACTTTCACCATCCCTGGAAAGAGATGAAACTCTCAGAACTACGTTTCCCAGAACACACACCAGCACTCGGATACTACAAACATGGTCAGAGGTCAGGGGTACAGTACATTTATAACTGTTTCTCAGATACTAACACAGAGATGGGAGCACTGTAAAATCCATTAGCAATGTGCAGCACACAGCTTTTTCTTTGATTTTCCAAATTCAGTGGAAACACCCTTATGACTCACTGCCCTGTTTAATATTGAACACTTTTCCTTTGTCTCTGTCCAGTCAAAGGGATCTATACGGAGGACTGTAGCAGTGCTAGTGATATTACTGATATTATCTGTCTGAGTGAACGAGTGCCAGTAGGTCGCACTCCATTAAAGCAACTTGTTACAAAAAAGGCGTGCAATTTTAAGAGGTTCCCTCTTCTTCAGCACCCAGTGGAAAGCTTGCTGGTGCCAGTCTCTTTGATTTATGCACTCTTCAAAACACAGCAAAGGTTTGAAGTCCAAGTCAATAAAAGAAATAAAAAAATGTTCCAAACACTTGGAAAGAAATCAGACAGTTGTGTAGACAACAGAGACACATGATCCAAGTCTTTGACTGAGAGTGGTGAGATGGAATACGAGACGGCTTGGCTTGATAAGCTTCTCCATAAGCAGCATAATAATACTAGAGCCTGTGCTTGGGGGGACAGGACGAAGCACAGGACAGAGCAGAGGGAGAGAAGTCGGCCCTGCATTCATACAGATGTGCTTGCTAAGGCAAAGTGCTCCGAGGACAAAAAGCATGCTGGAGACACAAAGGAACCTTGGTCAAATACATTTTCCATTCTCATTATCATACTTCAGAGATTTAGCCATATGTCTGACTAACTTTGGCTTATAGTTTTGGACTACTTTAAATGCAACGCTATAACCAAATCAAATGAGTATCAAGTGAGAATGGTTAATATTTTGACCAAGGTCCTGAAACTGCACAAAACTGTAACTCAAAACAAAACAGAAGAGAGAAACACTCAAATTAAGAGGAAGGCTGAGCTGTATTTGCATTTTAGCGCAGCATTGTTATTAGAAAGTGTGCAAAAGTAGTGTCTGTGTGAACACAGAGTGTGAGGACGGTCCACCCTTTCAGCTCAGCGGAGGGGAGACAGTCAGACATCCACTGCCTTCATGTCTGAGGAGGGAGCTCAGCTCAGGACAGCACACAGTGGGAGGGGGGCCGTTCTTTCAAGGGTGTGCGTGTTTGTATGCTTGTGTTTGAGGGCATGGTATTCATGTGTATGCTTGAGCGTGTGTGTGTGTGTGTGTGTGTGTGTGTTGTTTAGACCAGGGAGCAGTAGCCACCACAGGTTCCACCTCCTGCATCTTCGTCGGTGAGCTGGACAGCTCTGCCGTGGTTCTCGCTCTGCCATAAGCCGGGGGTCTGGATGATCTTCTCCACAAGCTCTTCAAACGCACACTGAACACCGTCCCTCGTCTTTGCACTCGCCTCTGAGAGAACGGGGCGTAGAGGGAGAAATGAAGGAAGAAAGAAAAATGAAGTGACAGGGACAGAGAGAGAGAAAAACAAGAAATGAGAAAATCAAGAAGAAGATGAAAGGGTGTCGAGTGGAGAGATGGGTGTGTGGAGAAGGAGGACAGAAAGGGTGGAGACAAGAAGATGAAATACAGATACGAAAACTGTTAGAGTCTGTGTCTTGATGTCATCATCTGCTGGGCCACCATACGGGAGCAACGACTAGTGGAAAATATCTCAACAATAACTGTCAGCTCCAGACACTAATAGTGGACCTTAGGCGGTTATTAGGGGATATAGTCAACACTTGCTGCACAACATGATAACTTCCAGAAACATCACAATAGTCAAAACCGCAGGAGAAGAAATAAATCTTATTTAGAAAACCACATCAGAATTAATGTAGCAGGAAATGACTTGGAGAATGAGGAGAGATAAGCATGAAATGTTTCCATCCCAACAACCATTATAAAATACCATTTTTTAAATACTTGATAAAGATTAAAACTAGGTGTGTAATTAGGTGCTTCTTAAGTGTCAAATTTCAAAAATAAAAGTCGTGGGGGAAAAAAGAAGAGCACACTGAAGATGATATATGAAGCCTGTTTTATAAATAGATCTATGCAGGCATTCCTCAGCAAGTATGATAGTTATTTCAAAAGCTGTTTCCTCTGTGTAACAGTCTGCTGTAACTCATGTGCCCAGCAGGTCTTAGTAGAAGTAGGGAATCCTCCTGACTTACCTATAAAAAGCATGGAATGTTTTCTTGCAAACTTCAGCCCTTCGGCCCTGTCTAGCTCGTGGTTTTCCTAAAACAAAGGAGAGGTAATGGCTTATTTGAGGTCTGCCGGGCGGAGCTGTCAGCTACTGTGGTCGTCAAAGGGCAGAGAGGGAAAAGTGATTTCCACAGACAAAGAACAGGACATAATAAATTCATAATGCTCTACTTAGTGGGCATTTTATCCCCACTGACTTATTCTGGTACCCTGGTACAGAACCAGCTGCCAAATATATGAAAGTGCCACTGTTATTTAGTTCAGTAATTTGTCAACTAGGTGTAAGCTGACTTTTAAAAACATTTATTTTTGGTGATTTATATCCCTGTTCTGCTTGGTATATTACTCTATAATACATCTTTTTGCACCTGAAGATACAGAGAAACTGTTTTAAAAAGGAGATAAAAGCTATTCAAAAAGCCAAGGCAAATTGTACTTGAAGCTGAATTTAAAAATCTTAATGTGTTGCTGCCCTTTAAGCAAACAGCCTTGTTAGCAGGAACACAAACATTTTGTGCAGAACGGTTAACCCACTCACCTTACCAATTTTATTTCCCACAAGCATTTTTACGAGGTCATTCCTTGTACAGTACGTCTCTAGCTCATTGAGCCAGTTGTCAAGCTTGGTAAAGGTCTCTCGTCGTGTGACATCATACACTGGGGAAACCAAATGAAGAAAACATGCTTAGAATCAGGGGTCGACCAATACGTGTTCTTCAAGATGAGTACTGATTACTAGTAATCAAGGAGAGGAAAACTGGTATTTGAATATATATATTTGCAGTGACAATTTAAATCTGGTTGTCAAAAATTTAGACTAACAATAAAACCAACACAAGCTGCCAAAATGCCTTTGCCTTCTTGTGTTTCTCATCTGTTTAATTAAAAGAGAACTTTTCATAATTTATCCTTCAGTGTTGACAGACTGTAAGTTGGGATGTGTAACCAGTCAGATAGTGCTGTGGGCGGGAGGTTGCTCAAGACCACAGAGTGGTGACTACAGACAGAGAGAGATGACTGCATTAGAGCTAAGGAGCCACATTTTTAATATTTATACATTTTACAGGGAATGGGTTAAAAAAAACGTCTACAATTGAAAAAATACGGAATTTCTGGACTTTCCATTTCTAAATCCATGATAAAATCTGACTATTTTTCATGATTGGAATAATTTTATCAGCATAATCATGGCATGTCCTGCATTAATAAAATCTTTCACACAGGACCGAGTAGAACACACAAGTGTCTTCAAAACTAATGAGGCGAAGCAGTGAAGAGTGAAAATGTTCACAACACATTTCATTGCTTTATTGATGAAAAGCAGACTACTGATGTTTTTCAACTTCTGATAAAAACAAAAAATACAACAATCTAAGATAAAATAATTAAAACTAAATAGCTGATAATAAATGGACTGAAGTTCATGATCCCTCTGATACAGCAAAGGCACCTTCTGTTTCTATATATCATTAGTGTGGTCAAAAACCATGGACTGCAGAGGAAGTCTGTTTTAGAGGTTTAACTTACTTCCTGTGTGTGTGTGTGTGTGTGTGTGTGTGTGTGTAGACATGCTGTACATACATGCCCATATGAGGACTGTGACTTAAGGGTATAAACTAACTTCCAGAGAGTGTGTGCATATGCGTGGGTCACAGGATGAAAAGCCATCACTCTCTTTACAACAGAGGCCTGACTGTAAAGTTAAGGGGGCACACACACATGTGCACACACACGCACACACACACACACACAGGTGCTTGAGCAATGATGGTGTCAATAGTTTTGCTTACCCAGGATGACTCCCTGGGCACCACGGTAATAACTCGGTGTCAGGGTTCGGAAACGCTCCTGTCCTGCAGTGTCCTGCAAAACATACACGGCTCAGCACTGCTGGACACACCAGACAAACTAGTGGCTCCAACAGAAGGAAAACCAGGGCACATGGACATGAACAACACGGACAGACTCTGTGTCCCTCAAGGCACATATGGGCAGAAATGGTGTTGCATAAGCGCCATCTACTGGGGACACGAGAGAACAGCCAGACTGGAGTCTTGGAGGTGTTCGATAGTTAGTCGTTGCTCTGACTGACAGACAAGAGTTGCATTTTTGTTTAAATAACTGTTACTGAAGTATTGGAATGATAACTGAATTTGTAACTTACCCATATTGCCAGCTTTGCCTTGTTGCCATCCACAGAAATGGTCTTCACTTTGAAGTCAACACCTAGACAATGAAAGGCCAGTCAGTCACTCAAACTGACATGATTACCTCATCTTTCTTCAGTCCCAGTATGATGACTCTTACAGGTTTGTCCAAGAATATTGCCAAGAATATTATATCATGGCGACAGACTATAATTATTGATGATGAATTGTCAAAACATACACACCACACAGTGTCTCTGAACTTCTGGTAACCCAGGCTACTCAGACTGGCATTATGCCCATCCAATGTCCTGTAGTTAAATTATAGTGTGACTGTGCATTCATATCCACCACAAAAGGACAGTGTAGTCTAAAGACCTAAACTGAAACCAATTCAGGTCTGTATTACAAAATCAAAACCCACCACCACCTGTGAAATGGCTCAGAGAGCAATGATTCACCTCTAAAGATCCCTGCCTGGTCCCAGAGGAACAGACATTTACATGAAAATAACAATGCTGTCCCCCTTTGCCTCAACAAGTAAATCTCCTCTATTGCCTTTGTGCAGTGTCTCAGTGTGCAGAGCGTGCAGTGTCTGGATGACATATTGGCCTGACTTTTTGCATCCACTGACAGATTTACCAGGGAAATGTACACTTGTGATGGGCTTGTTTTTACATCTGGGACTTGAGAGGAGAGTGAAGTTTGGAGCCAAAACAGAAGAGAGACAGAGGAGGAGAAAGGGGACATGCAGACAGGCTGAGGATATATGACATACAGTATGTGTACCCCACACACACAAATATACAGTCTGTTCACACAGTCAATCACAACAACTAGAACTTCCTCCAGTCCAGCAGGGCTTCTCAGATACTGCTTCCAGATGCATGTGGAAACGAGTTTACGCTAAACATTTAGCTGAAACCTGGACCAGTCTCTCCTGCTCTAATTCACTACAAATTCAGACAGGCCTTTCCCAGGGAACATACAGTAAAGCATCTGTTTGCAATATCACAACACAACAAGATGATACTAATGCTCGAAGTCAAGGCTGGGCTGATCTCTGCAGGCCAACTCGTTTGAGGCAGACCCGTAAACAGCCCTTCATCGTATGATATAAATACACTGGGGCATTACAACACATTCTACTCAAACCAAATGCTAAGAGTTGCGGTTAGCAGGAGAAATGGTTTGTCAGTGTTACCCTATATTGTCTTTTTTCCCGTTTTGCAATGTTACCATGAGGTAGCTAGGGGCTAAAGTTATCAAAGTATCATGACAGCTAAACTCCTCATCTGTCTGCTGATTATCTTTGCAGATGATGGATGGATGGATGCAGTGATTAATTCTTAATACCTTTAGGCCAATAGGGCAGCTTTTGTCAGAAAAAGTAATACAACCTCAGATTAACTGCTTCAGGTGAGGAAGACTGAAAATGCTTTGAGACTGAATGTAGCAGATTCAAACTGAGTCTTAACAGACTTGAATCAAAGAGGTAGAACTGAATCCAGTGAAGACATCTGTTTGGCTAAGAATCCCAGCTGGCCAAGTAAAACAGTAGCAGTCCTTGCCTTGACCTTGACAAAACAAAGTGTTTTCACTGTTGCAACCTTTCTTGGAATCTGTGTTTCTGGCTCTTTTAACAAAGGCAACATTGTGAGCTATAAGCGTTTCACAACATCACATAAGTCAGGGTAAGAAAAAATAATTGTACCTTTAAATTTTTCTATAACATTATAAATCTTGAGCTGTTACACATTTTCATCAACACAGAGTCATTAAGGTGGTTACAGCCTTAATACCACCTGAACATACAGCAGGTGTGTCCTTGATGTATCAGATGATTTGTACTATTAAAATAAGCCGATATCACTTGCAGATCCACCATGTACCACTAAGTTCACAAGATAAGATGGATAGTGTGGTCTGCTGCAGACTTTTTTCACACTCCTCAAAATCAGTCAAAGAGCTTTGTGGCTGTGATGGTGTGTGGTATCACGGTGACTGTTACTTTTAGCTTGCCAAGAGTTCATACCTTCTGTTAGCAGAACTTCCTAACAGGCCACATTTCTGTGTGGTGACCTCAGCTTGACTGTAATTCCACTATAAAAAAATGTTTAACTTTTAATTTCTGTTTGAAATTATTTGCTGTAAATACTGGGAGTGCAATACACACATGAAGCCAGCGCAGTGACTGAGCCAATGCTGGTTCTGGAGATGATAACGAGGGACCTGTCATTTTGTGGATTTGTTGTTAAGCATCTGCCAGCAGCCTCAGTAGGGCCTGCAAACTACAGATGGGAAGCAGAGTGAATGTGGTGGCTACTTCTGTCTACAGCAGTAGTTTAGAGTTCTTAAAAACTCTAACTCCATACAGTCTTTTGGATAGCACAGATATTCTCACAGACCTAATGAGCTGATATCCTGGACAGTGGTGGTGTTTGTGGGCAACATATTAGAAACCCATACAACCTCAATAATAAACATATAGGTAAATCAATACCTCTTTGGCATTCTTAATCCAAACTAAGCATTAGAAACTACGTGAAGATAGAATTTATGGCTGAAATGTTGTATTGGATCGCATTAGATTTTACAGGTGTATGCAGCAAAATAGCCACAGGATGGACTGTATGTTCATATGCATTTTAATTTAAACTGCACTTGCACTTAAAATGATCCTTACCATTTCGATTCCTGCACATCTGGATATCATTAGTAACCAGTGAGCTAATATGTTTATTATAAGCTAGTAAGTTTCCTACTACACCATCAAGTGACTTTCACCAGTAAATGAGTTGTTCATATGAGGTGCGATCAAGAAGTACACGACCAAGAACCTGCACCTGATTTAAATTTGGTCCCTGTCCGCTTCAAAGTACTCCTCTTGTGCAGTGATACACCGCTCATAGCACTTGCGCCACACTTGACATTCCCCTTAAAAGTGACATACCACGGATCTCTCCTGCACGTTTCAAAACAGCAACCCTTCAACTTGTATTTCATTTTAGGCAAGAGGAAGAAGTCGCAGGGAGCCAAATCTGGCAATTAGAGTGGGTAGAGAGCCAGTACTGTGTTAGTGTGGCCAGCAAACTTGTGTGTTCTCAACAGGATTGCACTGGCATGGTGGCATGTGACACAGTTTGGGTCGTTAGCACCGAATGTTCTCCCTCAGACGCCTCAGGATGTTACAGTAGAAGTCAGCACTGACAGTCTGGTCCTAGGGGACAAATTCACCATGCAAAGGCCCGAGAATGTCAAACAAAAAGACGAACATGCTCTTGGTAGCTTTGTTGATGCTCCTTCCTTAGTCTTGAAGACTGTGGGCTCTTCAACTGCAAAGACAGCTGTTTGGTTTCTGGGTCACAGCTGTAGACTCAAGTCTATCACCAGTGATGAGCCTTCACATCAAGGCAGAGTCATTTTCACAAAGATTTTGATGTTTGCTCTTCATAAAAGTTTAAAACCTGTAAGTGGTCACAACGGAACCTCCAGAGAGCGTTCCAACTGAGGCAGAAGCGCTGGGAACAGTGTATCACTGTGCAAAAAGACTACTTTCAAGGGGATAATGGTCGAATTTAAAATACGTATGGTGTTTGCTTTTTATAGGCACAGACTCTCCACTCCTTGATTGCACATTGCAACTCCTAAATAACTATTTACTACCATTAAAGTTTGTGGCTCATTTTGACTTTACTGATGGTGACCTTGTAGTTGTCCCCATTGCTTGATTTACAAAGCCAAACTTTATATTTCATTAACTTATGTGCTTTACTCACCTATTGTTGCTGTTTGTTCGGGGTCAAATGTGTCGTCTGTGAATCTTAAGAGGAGGCTGTTGACAGGAAAATGGAAATAAGAAGATTAGATCCCATGAATCATTTCCATAGAACAGTGAGTGGCTTTTTACAGTAATTCTATTGCACAAAGTGTGAGCAAGCCTTTGGTCTGAGGTCAGGTTTCCCACTGCCTGGCTCACATAACCTGTCTAGCAGCACCAGACATGTATAGTTCTGTATCTGTGTTTCTTTTTGTTGATCACTTTGTCCTTTGCTTGCATTACACATACAAGTTCCAGATGATATCACCACTAGATCGTTGTCAGGAGGGCAGGGTTTATTTCTTAACTGTGACTAATCAAGTGCAAAGGCCCTAATTACGCCACTGACGGTAGGGATAAGCTCACTCCTTCCCTTGACCTAAGCATAATTCCCGTATTTTTCCCTCACGGGTCATCAAAAGGGACGCTGGAGCAGTGGCTGTTTATTGTTTGAAATCCATACAGCCGATGAGCTACGCTTGGAGACACCCAAGTTAGAAATGTGTTCTGTATAGGTCATATGTTCAGGTAAAATGAAACCTGTGTATTCCCTGCCAGGCAGACATCTTCCTGATGATCTGAAGATCTCCGCAGATTGCAGGGAAACAAACTGAATATCTGTATGCAATTCAGAAATGATCTAGTCATTGTACCTACTTAATGATACCAAATCTGGCTCAGGATAATTCAAAGGATGACATTTTAAACTAATCACAGTCAGCACTTGTTTATTGCATTAATCAAAAGCCTATTTAATAATAATAGCCTCATAATAATAGAAAATTGCATGTGGAAACCTTGGTCTGAATGCACTTGTGGCGATATACAGTACAGCTGGCCACATATTTTTCTGTTTTCTGGAAATATAAGCAAACATAGGTTTGTGCTATGATGTCGATTTATACTAAGTCCCTTCCCTGTATTAGGTCAACACAGAGCTGACATGACAGTCAACAAAATACCAGCACTACTGCAGAAAAAATGAAAAATGTCACACACCAGTTCAAAAAACTGTCACTAGACAATTGCAATAGAGGAATAAACAACTGATAAGAGAGTAATAATCTCTACCAGTGCTTGAGATATTACTGCTAATTATCTCAAATGCAAAGAGTAATGATTTGTGCAAACATTTTTTAAGATAGTTCAGAACCTTGTGGGACAAAACTCTGACACTGAATCCCTTGTTGATCACGCTGAAGATCACAGTCATGCAATTACTATACAAATAGCTCTATATCCTTCAGTTGTTTTGAGAACTTCAAGCCTGATCATCAGCCTTCAATGAAAGATGATTTTTTTGGCCAGACGGTTCACTTGTCGAGGGGCTTACGACAAAGCTCGGGGCTGCTCATTATCTATGTACCGTGCCATGGCTCTGAAAGGCACTCTGTACTCGATACCACAGTTTGCAATGTGATGGTTGATGGCTCAGGCTGGCTATCAGGATTCTTTCATGCAGTCTGGACCACAGCTATGCAGACCAGCAAACCTGACCAAGCTCTGTTTTGGCAGTGCCACACACTATAAACTTACACAGAGATGTTGGTAAAAACATTATACTCTGATTGGAATATTAGACTGATTGGGTGTTATTAACAAGAACCTCTGATTACCACTTACTGGCAAGAGCAATTGTATGATTTACAGCCTTTAAAAGTCCATCTAGAGAGAGCACGCTTACTTGAGCATGACCCCTTTAATTAATCTACTTCATGTACTACAGATATTTTGTGTTGTGTTCATCATGATGGAGAATCCGGTGGTACAAATTCAGTAGCTACCATTAGAACGCGTAAAAGCTTCTTGCTTCTCCATCAAATTATCGACATCCAGTACAGTGACTGCTGCTACTCTCCGTATGGTCACTTACATTTGCCAACATACTGCTGGATTACATAAGGTCCAGTGCAGTAAACTGATTCCTATTGCAACATCTTCAACCAGCTATGTCATACGTGAACAACGATGATGTCACACACAGCTACTGTCAGCTAGCTAAGGTTAGCTGGATAACTAGCACACTACAAGCTGTTTCCTATTTTACCCAGACGGTTTAACTTATTATCTAATAACGAATATACCAACCACTGCTGACTCCTCTGCGTTATTTTAAAACACAGCAGTGTCTTTATCCTCACACTGCTTGCTTCGCTGCTAAGCTAACGCTAGCTGGCTAACGTTAGCAGTGAGCCACGACATCATTTTCTTGGAGATAACTTCAGCTTACCTGGACTTGCCAACGCCGCTTTCTCCTATTATCAATATTTTCAGCGTCGTTAGTATATCTTCTTCCATTCTCCCTTAACGGTGAGCTGTGTTACTCTCGATAAATGGCTACAACACACTGTTTAAAACGACGGAGCTCAACTTGTGCTCCTGTTTACAGCTCGCAGCACAGATAGTTGTCTCGTTAAGATGTCTCACTCCAACTAAATCCGGTACGACTTGTTGGCACTTCCGATGGGAATGTGTCTGATTAGCTTATTTTAGGGATGACATAATGCAAGTACACACTGTTGTAACACGTTGAAATCATGTGTGTATTCACACAATATATTAATTTAAAGTGCATTTTATCATTACTAATATACTTAAAATGAATTTTAAAATTATTTTAAAAATGTTTGAATTAAAAAATATTCTCCAAGTTCATTATGACATCAATACAAAGAATTGGAATTTTGAATTCATCAAAAACAGGAAAAATGCACATATATTATTTATTATCTTACAATTAGAAAAACAAACTGTGTTAAAGTGTTGCTAAAAAAATACTCAGTGCCTTTAGTAATTCTAAGCTGGACTGCTACAATTTCTTTTTAACAGGGTGACCCAAAAACTTAAAAAAAATATATGTGTGTATGTGTGTGTGTGTATGTGTGTGTGTGTGTGTTTCCTCTTGATAAAGTTTATAGTTTGTGCCCTGAACCACCATCCTGAAGTTATGCTGCTGTAAACCTCAGTGGTTGGGGATTTCCCATGATGCACTAACCACCTCTCCTCTACTCTCCATCAGTCCCCATACATTTACCATTGCATTTCACTATTTCCTGTCACTACTTTTTTTTGTCTCCTCTTGCCTGCAGTTTCTGTTTTAACTTCTCTGCAGGTATTTCTGGAGCTACCTGTCTCTAATCTATGCTTACTGGCCTTCCCAACCTCCTCAGTATTTATTATTTTCTTAAGCTTTGGATGTAAGTTTCTCTTTGTTGTCCCCTTTTTGTTCCCCTTTACCTAACCAGGTGAGACAGACGCCCACCTTCCCTGAGCTCAGTTCTGCTGGAGGTTTCTTCCTGTTTAAGGGGTGTTTTTTCTTTCCACAGTTGGTGAAGAGCTACTCAAAGGGAACCTTAAAATTAGTTGAGTCTGTCTACAACAATAGGATGAAAAAGGATGTAAGCCTGGCCTTACTATATGATGTATATTGTGACTTGGCATTGTAAAAATAATACTGACTTAATTACAGGCTAACAAACCCTTCTGTGCCCTCAGCGCCTGAACTTTAGTCAGCTAAATCTGGGATGAATTTGCCCCATTGTTCCAAAATTCAGGGAATGACACAAGCTGTCATTTCCTCCACATCAGCTCCAAGGTCTGTGAAATCAATTTCAAAACCATCGTCCCTGAAAATCTAGATGCATTACAAAAAAACTAACATAGGTGAAAAGGTAACAGTTAGTCTCACAAGTCAGTCCAAGAACTCCTACTGGTGAATTGAGGTCTGGTTACTGTGAAGTTCATATGATTCACATCATTTTCCTACTCCTGAACCACTCCAGTGACCCCTTGTGTCGTACAGACGGGTGAATTGTCATCCTTGGAGAGACCACTCCCATCATGATAGCGTGTCTCATCATATGAAAAAAAGTGACCACTCAGTATAGTTTTGAACTGATTTACAGTGACCTTTCCCTCTGAGGGTAGAAGTGGACTGAAACCAATGCAGCAGAAAGCCTCCACAGCAGCATGGATCCCTTCACTGTAGGGGTCAAGGGTTCAGGTCTTGTTTTGTTACCCGTCCGCATAAATGTGTAAAAATGTGGCATGCAGTTCCTCACTGCTTTATTTCTGGGTCTCTTCAGAAATCTGAATGCATCTTCATGTTTCACTCACATTATGTAAAACAAGAGTATATCCTAGAACAATTATGTGGATGGCATTCTGATTTATCACACTGGGGTCTCTTACAAATTCTGAGTACATGAACTGAACAAATCAGTAACTGGATGTTCTAAAATTTATTTAGTTAAACTTAACCTCTCTAAAAAGCCAATCAGACAGCTTACTGTTGCTATTACTCCCATGGAATCCACACCTGTATATTTCATAATTTGCGTATGTAATTATATTGTATCATCTTAACCTTGGGGCAGCACGGTGGCCCGGTTGTTAGCACCATCGCCTCACAGCTAGAAGATCCCCAGTTTGCGTCTCAGTAAGAAGGCCTGGGATCTTTTTTTTTAAATAAAGATTTATTTTTGGCCTTTATTAGATAGGACAGTGGATAGAATCGGAAATGGGAGAGAGTAGGGAAGGACATGCGGTAAACGCCCGAAGTCGGAGCTGAACCCCAGACTGCCGCTACGCCTCTGCACTTGGGTCACGCGACATAACCATTAGGCTATCAGGGCGCCCCAGAAGGACTGGGATCTTTGAGTGGAGTTTGCATGTTCTCCCTGTGCAGCGTGGGTGTTCACCGGGTACTCTGGCTTCTTCCAACAGTCCAAAATCATGCTGAGGTTAACTGATTATTCTAAACTGAATGAGAGTGTGCTTGGTTGTCTGTCTACATGTGTAGCCCTTGGATGGGCTGGCGACCTGTCCAGGGTGAGCCCTGCCTTCACCCTGAGTCAGCTGGGATAGGCTCCAGCTTCCCCGTGACCCTACAGAGGATTAAGTGGTGTATAGATAATAGATGGATGGATGGATGTCTGGACCTTCAAAAAATTTAGTTATTTAAATGTGACCTAATATTGACCTAAACTGAAAATAGTGAGAAAAATGGGCAAACATATTTTGTAGCACAGTAGGTTTATCTCATAGTCACATATTGATCAGACTAAAACAGACAAAGACACAGTTTTTGTACTTTAATAAATAACTCATAAACAGCATTGGGAGAGATCATGGTATTGAAATAAAAGGCACTTGGAAAACAATACTGTAAAGGCTTGTGTGTGGTGCTTCAGAGGCATTCGGGTGTGAAAACATTTCAGAGGTGATTCATGTGACATCTCAGCAAATACTCTTGTTTCAGTCGTACAGTCTACAAAACATTAAAACTAACACCGCTCACTCACACAGAGGAGTTCACCGGTTCACTGAACAAGCTGACAGAAAACATATTTTTGGTGTACTTGACAAGAACACAGGAAAGGACCTGAGAATGAGCAATAAAGTTGCTGCAGTTAGCAAATAGAACAATATCTTATTACTTAATTGTCTATTGTACCATGACTGTACAAATTTGATTGTTCATGATTGCCACAATTTAATAATTTTAACAAGTGGTATACAATCCCTTTTATGACAATATATCAACAGTACAAATAATGAGTTGACATTTACGTTCATCTTGTATATTTACTCCTTCAAGATAAGCAACAGTACTCAAGACGAGTCAAATACAATCTTAAACACTGGATGTTTCTAAGCTGCAGTTCAAAACTACATTTACAACCACTGCATGATCTACTGTGATTTAACACAACTGTCCAATCTAAGATGAATGCTCAGTTTTATTCAGAACTTCCTGTTGCAGTTGCTTTCTATATATACACACACACACACACAGACATGGACATAATGTGCTGCTATGGCTGAGAATTTACACCTTAAACCCAGGTCCTGTCTGGAACACACCAGAAACTCACAAAAGGTCAGTGCACAGGGAGAGATGAGGAAGAGGGACGAACGGAGACAAAAGTGTCTGAGAGAGGGTGACAGAAGCTGAAGAATTCTTGAGCGTATGTTGTATAACCATATAGTCCACATTGTGTTGTTAAAAAAAAGCTAAATCTTCTGCCCATACCAGTCCAGCGGCAGGAAAAACACCATCATTTTCATCAACTTCTGCAAATACGCAACCAAAAAGTATATACACATACTGTATACTGTACATATAAAATACAACAAATGCATATAAATCATAAGTGTTAGTAAAAATACAGACGCAGTGGCCAAATGATACATTATAATGGTAAAGCGACAAGAAAAATGCACATATTCCACCAAATGCTCCTGTCAGCCCCCAAACCTATGGTAAATACTGCAGCTGTCAGGTACTTGATAGTAGAGTTCAATGGGAACCATGGAGCCATCATTTGCCTTCATATTTGGGATTGACCACAGTTGTGACCGCACTCTTGTAGATTGGATTTTCACCCTGTGAAGTAAAAAAGGACGATATAGTCAGAATTCTAGAAGTCAGTCAAACCCCATTGAACCTTGTTGTTAGTTTATTTGGACATGTTCACCAAGTCACACGCAAAAGACTGCAACCATTAGGAATAGAAGATCCTCACTTTACTGGACATGTCATTTATTTGGATCACACTTTGCAAACAGACATGCTTTTGTGCCATCAAACCAAACTTCAGGAGGTAAGAATAAAGCCTCATATTTACACAGAGGAAATACCTACCAGGGAAGGTTTTGGTATTTTTGCCCAGACAACACTTAATATCCTGAAACTCTGCACAGGTTTTGTGATTTTCAACTGTATTGTTCGTCACAGCACCCTCATGCAGTCTGTTTCAAACTATATAGGTACCTTTCCTGTGGCTCCAGGGTTTGTGTACTTAAATTTGCTCAACAGTTTTAACAGGACAGGTGACATAAAGACACAAGTAGGAACTGAGTGATATGAGGACACACATATACAGTCCATGCAGGAAAAATCAAGTGGAAAAGAAAAGAAATACAAACTTAAAGGACAGTGGCTTTACGTCCATAGTTTGGGTTCTGGAACTGATTGATTGGACTCTTGTATATGGGGTTGTCTTGCTACAGGTGGAGAATGAGGAGAAGAGTTCAGCAGGGAAACAAAAGCAACAGCACAGAGAAAAAGAGTAAAAAGGCAGTATAAAGAGATAAAGCATGATTTAAGTCCAGAGAGAGTGATGATAGGAAGGCAACGTGAGAAACTGAAGAGACATGGACCAAAGCAGGACACATGGGCACTTTTAAGATTAAACTGGAACCTTTGGGTGCAGACATGTAGAGATCCCACTCTCCTACCTACCAGAGCACCTCGACTCAACTCATCACTTCCAATCACTGGGTGTGTTTTTGTTATTACCCGGGGACCTTTGCTATGTGCCATCTCTCTCATCTCTCTTATTGTGCATCTACTGTCATCTCTCCCACAAACCCAGCTCTCAAATATAAATATCTACAATTAAAAAAAAACTATAGAAAACCATTAAGCAAAGTAGAAGCATTCTGCTGTCAAACTGTTTCAGTCGCAACATTCAATATAATGTTGCTTTGCTATAGCCAAGGTACATCTGTATTGTGAAAAACAAAATATTAAATAAGTAGATCAGATCTGGTTACAGATACTGAATAATAAAGGGCAAGACATGTGAGAAGGATATGCCTAAATCTGAGTGATCCCCATAAGTTTCTAGCAAGAAATGCTAATACAGTCACTGCAAAAAGAGGCTTCAGCTTTGGTATTCTTGGTCCTACTCTGTAATCTATTCATGGGGGTCCTACGTCAGTGGTGCTCACCTTTGGCTATCCATCCCCGATCCAGCTGGCCTGATGACCATTTTTTGATTCAATACAAATATTAACAGATTCACACTGAGATTTTTCTGTGTGCTTATACAGTTATATTACTTATGTTTCTTGGTGGCTATTACTAATTTGAAAATAAATAATTTGGTGAATTATGGGCCCTACAGTGTTTTTTCCTAAATATTACATCTGGATTATTAACTAACCCCTACTATCATTTTGCAAAAGTGTCCCCTTAGCGAAGGAAGTTCAGAATCACTGTCTCATGCTGCTGCAGACATTTTAAACTATGCTTAATATGCATTTCAGCCCTGCATTGCCACATTGCTGCCTTTAAATTTGACATGGGTCAACTTTCCCAGATTGTATGATACAAAATTGTGATTCATCTTAAAACCAACACTCTGCTCAGGCTACAGTTCAAAAAGCTATGGTTTCCAACTTAAAAGAGGAGAACAGGAGGCATTTATCTTGTCTGGAGACTGTGTAGGTAATCAGAGTTGCATCAACAGTCAATTATTTCTCATAATTAAAGGGATCCAGAGCCATAGGTTGCCCTGCCCATGGTAATAAGAAAGACCCCAACATACAGAGTGGGCTCACTGCTGATTAAGGACATATGCACCATCAAATCTGCCTTCACTGTAGGTATGACAAACTCTTACCACTAGAGGGAGGAATGTTACTGCTCATGAGCTTATGCTGAAGTCCAGCATTCTGACATATTGATGTTGGCTGATGATGCTATAACAGAAGGAAACGGGGAGGGGAGAAGCTGTGGCCACTCCCCGGAAAAAGTCCAGCTATGCTCAGAGTGCATAGCTTTCCCAAAAAAGTCCACAAAGTCGCCAACATTTTTCCGTTTTATTTTGAGTGCTGCTCAAAAGCAACAAATTCAATCTCCGTTTGCAGCTGTGAGACTGTGGAGAAAGCGAGCGAGACACCTTATAATGATATCAACAGGCCTGCAAATCTCGTCTGCTGCTAAGACAACGGATGACCTTCGCAATTTAATTCCATGACAGTTTCTGGCTTTGCAGAGCAGCCAAACAACACCTGTTTTCCACATCTGAATTACTCAACTAAACCTCCTTTAAACATCAAAAACATTTATCCTCCTCATCTTTCACAGAACTGGTTACACTCCCTGGCACTCACCGTATCCCATTTGGCGTTCATCTTCTCCTTCTCAAACTTGGCGAACTCTCTTCTGTCATGGATGATCATCAGCAGCTTCCAGATGAGCAGCAGGGCTAAGCCAATCAGGACGATGCCGGCAACGACGCCCGCCACAATGGGGATGATGTCAGGACCAGTGGGGCAGTCTGAAACGCAGCAGGTTGCAGCAGAGTTTAGGCAGCTTGAAATAACACTGTAAAAATAACTACACTATGGGAACACATCCCATCACACAGCTGTATGCGAATAAACAAAAAACCTATTTTTGGATCCCAACCACCACAACCTGTAATTAGCTTTCTCTCTAACAGAAATATTCCACACCCTGGTTCATGCTGGCCCTGCTTTCTGCTTACCCAGTGTTTCGACCACATGGACCTCCTTTTTCGTGTCGTTGTTGACAGCGAAGGTATAGTAAAACCAGCAGTCATTGGCGTCCCTCTCCTTGCAGTGCATCACAGGGTAAGACGCGTCGTTGGGCTGGGGCAGCTTGTCCCTGTCCCTCACTTTAATCAAGGTAAAGTCGTCGCATTCTTCCTTGCATTTGTCCTTCATCTCACCAGTGCCAAATGCCCGACACTGGACACACTCTCTGGGGGAACAGAGTGCTGTTGTTAGTAACAAGCAGTGAGATTTACTGTGACCAGAAAACAGATTCTCAGCTACGTCTCGTTTGGTGTAACAATGCAGAGAATTACAGCTTTGTATGTCTGGATTTTTGGATATACATCTCTAAAATTTCTACCTAACAACAACAAAGGTGGATAAAATTGTGTTCCACATTTAATGAACATGTCTTTTTTCACTTTTGACCTGAAGCTTTCACAGGTTGTCACTGTAGACAACAGCAGAGTTAGTTAGTTGATGGGGGCTACAACATTTTTAACTGTATAATTGTTTACATTTTTTACAAATTGGAAGCATTAAACATTAGTAGTTCCTGTTCATAGTGTACCTATGGATGTAGAGACAGCTATTACTGGAATATTCTTATGCTAAAGAAAAATAACTCATCTCTTCTGGAGTCCTAGAAATCTACTTTCTAAAGTTCTGGAGCTCTTTAATGTCACAGCTAATTTATAGACATTTACTTAAACTGCATACAGAACATAATGATATACGATTAAAGTGTAAGTGACTCTGAATTTCATAATACATTTACGATTCTGAGGCAAAAATACCATAGACGCATATAACATGGAGTAATAAAACCAACCAACCAACCAGCTCAATTCTTTTGATGCAAGAATGAAAATGCATATTGGTATCTGGTATGAACCCTATGAATCCTTTGCTTCGGCCTTATGCGTCTTTTTTGACTTTTTGTTCACGTGCACTACTACTTTATTTTGACCTTTGCTGGAAACTGATGGATGTCTGGAATGACCTGCTTGGCTTGATGCCACTGCGACCTGACCCGGATAAGTGGAAGGAAATGGACAGACAGATGGATGGATTGATTTTAAGGTTCTTTTATGTAAATGTTAAGCCACACATGTGTTGGCACCTGGGTACATTTCAGAATTTCTCTCCTGTGATTTTCCCTTAATGGTATTCGCTTCTTGGTATTTTTTTAACCTGTCCTGTCATGCTTTTTGTATTTATTTTTGAGGTTATCTGTTCTATACATGCGCAACAAAACATTGGTTATTTGAAAATGTGCTATATAAATAATCTGATGTTATTCACAGGTTTATAACTGGCATTGTATGCCACCAGGAAACATTCCTCTGGTGTGGCTCAAGAAGGAAGCACCATTCAGGGAAACACAAAGAAGGATTTTTGCACTGCAGCTTGGAGCGATAAATACCTGAAATGGCTAATTCAGCCTGCTAGAGCCTAGGATTTGCTTCATCTGAAGTTTGACGCTTTGGATTTTTGCCCCTTTTGTTATTTCTTTCTTGTTGGAGAACAAAGTCTCACTCCATGGACATGAGGAATAATTACAGCAACTCAGAATGTGAATATTAAAGAAAAACAGACTTACAAAATCTGAAACAATGTGAAAATGTGAAAAAGTACACATTTCTACGTTTCCAGTTTCAGACTTACTTGTGTTCTGCACAGACTCCCGGACAGGTAGGGCAGGTTTCACAGGTAGGACCCTGGAATTTGGGATCATCACACTTGCAGGTGCCACATTCGCACTTTCCTCTGCCATTACACATCTGCTTGTTGCTGGCCATACATGTGCTGTTGTCCAGGGAACAGTCGCAGGCGCTTCCAGTCCACATAGGTTCACAGACACACACTCTGCATTCACAGCGCCCATGCCCTAAAAAAAAGAAGAAAGAAAGGAAAAAGAAGAGAGACAGAGAATTTAGGCTATAATGAGCTTTTCTTCTTTTTTTCAATTGAGCATCTTGCATTAAGCAATTTGTCCTGCACAAAGTAAAGCCTAAGAGCTGAAAACCCAAATTAAGACACAGATCTCCTCTCCTCTCACTCACCTCCACAGAGTTTGTTTCCAGAGCGGTCACAGTTGAAGTTGTCACACTCGCAATACTGGCCGCTGTACCTCTCCTCAGGGTTGTCTCTCTTCTTGCACTCACATGTGCCGCACACACAGTCTCCGTTGTTACTGCAGATGTCAGTGCCGTTGTCCTTACGGCAGGTCCGGTCCATGTCCTCTGTGGCCACGTCGTTGCTGCTGCATTCACACTGTCTGCCCACACGGCCGTCGTTGCACCTGACACAGAGGGAAAGGTTGTGATTACTGAAGTATTTCCTAAAACTAAAAAAGGAATCCACTGAATATGAGACTTGAAAAACAGACGTCATTCTATGTAAGGCTTATTTTTACAATCAAGGCTACAGAAATGAACTTACTTGCAGGCTCCACATTCGTAGGTCCCATTACCAAAGTGGCAGAGTGGACTATTCTTGATAGCGTCCTTGTGGCATTCACACTCACAGATGAAGTTGAGGGTAATCTCCACCTCCTCTGTGAATCCCAGAGGCTTTATCTTAATGGTTTCGGGCTTGCCTTGCTTTGGACAGCCCTTAGATGTCACACTAATGTTAAATTTGACCTGGGAAGGAAGAAATAAAAGAGAAGGCTGACTCAGAGAGGAAAATACAGAGTTATATGTCTGTGAAAATCTCCAAAGATAAAATTTGTAAAGGGAAATCATTCAATGATTTTCAACATGATGCCATCACGGACCCAGGGCAGAAAAAAACACAATCACTGAGCGCTTACAGGGAGATCAGGACAAGTAGCAGCTTTTGTTCAATACATTGAGTTGAGATCAGAATGTTAACAACGTGGTGGAGGATTTCACTCTGAATCTAGTGAATATCTGCCATTCTTTCTGTAGCTGCAGGCTTGTGATGGTTCAACAGAATAGTTTGTCAGGATTTAAATTTTGAAGTGAGTATTAATTTTAGCCTGATATGAATAGGAGATTGATGCCTTTGGATAGGAAACTGCATCATGCTGTCATCATCAACGCCTACATATTCTTCAGAATAGATGTGTACAGAGATTTATGCTGATCCCCTGTGGTTGATAAATCATTCTTGTTAAGTCTTGCACTGGCATAGTTTTGTTATTTGGCCATGTCTAGGCTGGTATATTGTGGTGGCAGGAATTTTTATACCATGCATGCTAACTTACTAACATTTAGCCAGACGGGGCTTCTGCTCTTCTTGCTAAACAGAATTTTCCGCGCATCACCTTAGCTAGTTTACGGTTGAATTTTGGTACTGTACTGAACATCTGGCATCTACAAATATGCCTTTACAGAGTAATTTTACTGCTCTCCAGCAAGATGCTAACAATGCCCATATAATAGCATTTATGGCAGAGTGGCAATATGTTTTCTACTGAACTACACACTTCATAAATACTGTCTGGAGTTAAAGTTCAAGTCTAACACAGTTAGAAAGAAAGACGAAGTATAGTTAAAAACGAGGGATCTGAAAAGTGGAATTTCAACTTTTTACCACTTTGAAAACTTAATGAAAAAGACAAAAATTGGAAATTAAACACAACAAACAAACTCTTCAAGTTTCATAAACTAAAAATGATGATGCAGAGGATTATATGATTCCTGTTGTGCATTATTGACAAATTATTTATCATCATTAACAAATATTCATGTAAACGTACAGTATATACATTTAAGGTGGTATTACTTCTTACATTTATGTGTGCTTTGGCAACTGACTGACTTAATCATCATTTGGCAAAGCACAACGACAACCAAAGCATCTCTATAACTCTCACCTCATCTCCGATGGAGATATTGGAGCACTTCCGTCCGTTTTCACCATCACTAACCACTCCGTTCTTACAGCGGGATGTGTACGCTATGGTCACTCCTTCTGGAAGCTTGCTGTTCTCCAGAATAACCTCAGATGAGAGAGACTGCCAAAAACCAAGAGATAACAATATGAATGTTGCTATTTCCTGCATTGGAATGTCATCTGGTAGCTTTGTTTTGACAGTGTACAATACACAAAGGCTTAGCCAACTATTAAATCAGAATGTGTTTGGAAAAAGCCTTGAACATTTCATCAGTCAGCATGTTAAACGTTTTAATATGGTTTGTGTAAGTTAATGATAACTTGATCAGAGAGCAACAATCTCAACATTGTACTTACATTGTAAGCATCTATAATGAGGTTGATTACATTGCTTGAGTTGGCAGACAGAGTGCCCACTGCAGACTTTGGTATTAGATTTTTCAGCTCCTGTAGAGGGAAGAAAAGTTCAGAACAAAGATTTATCAAAACTCTGCTAGACTTGCGCTCTCTGGAAGCAACACAAGATCAAGAATACTTTCCTAAGAACGTTTACACACTGTTGGTTTAGCTGCAAAACACAAATGCAAATATGACCAAAGTTGGTCAGACTTAGACAGAGCTGGGTAAAACTGGCCTGAAAAGCAAAAGCTTAGTAGCTGAAGGAAATAATCAGAACTTCAAGGGGATACTATCTTTAACTTGCAGCAGATGCCTGAGCCCAGCTGGGTGCACTGGACATCTTCCAAACACACATATGCACAAGGAAGGAATGAGGTAGAGCATGGTCAAAGAGAATAAGATTAAAAAATGAAGGAAACGAGCCTCAGAGAGAGAAGAGAAGAGTCAAAAAGAGAATAAAAAAAAGAGAACTAACTTGGTAAACAGGCTGGAACTCCTCTGTGACTGCAAAGATAGTCTGAATATTGTTGTCGCTCAGCTTTTGAACCAGGTGGGCAATGGAGGGATAGTCCTTTAAAAGAAGAGGGAGGAAAAAAGTCACGTTTACAACATTAACATTAACATAACACAGTCAACACAAGAAACCTTTAGCGTAAAGAAGTTCATTTTGCCTTCCATTGGACTAATTAGCTTTGCCATCATGCAAAGCTAATTAGTACTTTGATGTAACATCAGCTGATGTTACTGACATCAGTAACATCAGCTGATGTTACTGACATCAGTAACATCAGCTGATAGGCACTCATCCCTGACATCTGGACGAGGTTCTGAGGAAGAGAGATCTGTCGAAACTGTCAAAGGTATTTGAAAACTTTAAATCCTACTTGCCTGATATATATATGAATGAAAGAAAAAAAACAAATAAAATTTAAAAACAGTCAACACAACATTTAACAACTTACATAATAGTGGCTCATTGTGTAAACATTGTTCTCCAAGTGACATTTTCCATCATTAGGCAGTACAATGCCACCCAGTTTGCCATCTCCAGCAAAGTGGAAGCCAGCATCAGTGGAGAACACCAGCAGACGAGTCACATTCCTCCAGCCAATCTGGTCCTGATAAATGATGATAAAGGAACAAATAAATATTTGGTAAAGAATAGTTTACTATCAGCTTTATATTAGCCCTCTACTAAACAAGTGGGTACTTGGCAGCTTAGAAAGTGACACATGAACTTTTCACTAACATTGTATGCAAAAAATCTCCTCATAAACAGCGAGGACTCATAAAATTCATTTCCACACATCACCACATAAACACTTTTACTAGCACTCTATCCCTCCAAGCAAATACTGTAACGGTGGGAAAACTGCCTTAAATTGTGAACCTGAGCGTGATAACCCCACAGGATCACTGAACAGCAAAGTTTTCTTTCTTTTTACCTACCCCACACACAGCCACTTGCATGATGGCATCAAAGCCCCCCTCAGGAGAGTCCAGGTTTCCAGAGATGTGCTGCTGGCCCACAAGGGTGTTGAACTTCTTGCCATCGCTGGT
This sequence comes from Dascyllus trimaculatus, assembly GCA_024666655.1. NCBI lineage: Eukaryota > Metazoa > Chordata > Actinopteri > Pomacentridae > Dascyllus > Dascyllus trimaculatus. The sequence continues at coordinate 23,037,585 of CM045466.1, read as the reverse complement.
CAACTTCAGTACGTTCTTGTAGCTGAACGGGCTGGTGCAGTTCTGGTCGCCTGTGCAGGGGTTCAGCAGCTTGGCCGGAGTGGTGCTGATGTATGGCATGACGGTCTTCTCCACAAAGGAACCGAATCCTTTGAAAGAAAGTTGGATGGAGAAAGTCAACAAGCGATCTGGGTTGCCTGGTTTGAGACTGGGCGTTATGGTCTGTGGGTAAGTTGAAATCAAATGAATTCAAAGGAGGTCACTGAACTCTCAAGTGATTAGTCCTTTGGTTTGTTTGTGCAGGTCAGAACAAGGTCATTCAAACTTGGGTGGCACTAAACACTCACAGCAGAACACCTGGAAATACAAACCAGTCAATCCACATCTTGAATACATCCCTATATGCCTTCATGAGCAATGCTGATGGGGTGTAGAAATGTCACAAACAGAGCAAAAATGTAACATTAATGTATTTACCACTAGCATTATTATTGTCTGTCTTACATCTATTTGGAGGTTAATCACATTCTAAGTATTAGAACAAGTCAGTCAGTCATTTTGGTTGCTTTGGAGGAACTACACGGGTGCCATGGTGTTACTTTGAACACTTTGAAATCTGCATTTGCTTGCGCTTTGATAAATTGGCATCATTGAAAGTATTCCAAATTAGCATCTCATTGTTTTTAGAACATCACATTACACTTTCACCTCACTCTACATCTATACCTTTATGCATGCAGACTAGAAATAACCCCAAATAGTTTTAAGACTATAGTTTGTACTGTTCTTTTACATTTTGGGAGTAAAAATATGTACCTTTGTAGTTGTAGTAATTAAAAAAATGTGATGTTAGTTAAACTTAAGACCATTCTGAGCCAATACCTCAGTTGGTAGAACAGGTTGCAGGTTTGGCAGCTCCTCCTCCTGTCCACATGCCAAAGTGTTTTGGACAAGACATTGAACTGCAAGTTGCTCCCTATGGCATGGGAACACCTTGCATGGAAACTCTGCTTCCATTGGTGGTAGAGTGCGTGTGTGTGTGAATGGCTGAATGAGAGGTAAAAACGGCACAGCTCTTTGTAAACTGCTAAGATGCTGCAGAAGTGCAGGCCGTGTATTTATGTTCCTATATAATTAGGCTGCATGAATATAGACAACCAATTAAAAATGTGGCATTCAAGTGATCTGACTCACTGGATACAGACTGATGGTATAAGCCCGCCATTAGCTGTGCATTCCATGCCACTTTGTCCAAGACTTCTGCTATCTATATGATACCGTTTCCAAAATCCCCTTCACTACAGGAAACAACATGAACATCCAGGTAGAAAACTAATACTGCTAATTCTAATTTTGCAGGATAGGACTAAGATAGTCAGGCTGCTAGTTTGTTGGAAATGTGGCATTTAAATGTTCACTTTGCCTGCATGCCAAAGTTCCACCAAAACAATTCCTACTGTTTTAAGAGTACACCATTGCTGCATTCTTAGCTTAGCTGCGCACACTACGACTGTGACTGATTTGAAGAAATACAAACAAATCAGAGCATTTATTCGACCTACAGCAGAGTGATAATGAAGTTCAGTCACACCATTCTGTCTAAATATGCAAGATTAATCCTCACCTATCCTGAAGTCAGAGGTGATCTTTGACATCTCCAGCATCAGACTGGTTCCCAGATTCTTGACGTTCTCCAGATCATCCTTCATGGAGTAGGACAGGTCCATCAAGTAGTACAGGTCGATGGGATAATCCTCCGCCCGTTTAAACTTCAGTTCAAAAGACTGGGGCTGACCTACATAAAGGTACCACAATGAAAATAACATCTAAGCATCACAGTTAAAATTATTTAATCAAAAAAGCAGAATTAATAAAAGGTATTCTCACCAGATCGAAGGACAAGGTTTAGTTTCTGGGGTTGGATCTGAGTGATGTCCTCTGGCTTCAGTTTCTCTGCTCCCTTTTTGCGATTTGTCACGGCCTTGTCCTTGACAATTTTTTTGTCTCCTTTAGGGTTCTCAATCATTGCATCGACACAGCCCCTTTTTTCCAGAGACTGCACCTCATCACAACGGCTTGACACCGTCTCGCCCTGTTTCAGGAAGTCCTACAAGCAGCAGCACAAAGACAAAATCTGTTTATCAGAAGGTTACTCAGTGTGAAAGCTGTTGGATATACAAATAATAATAGCATCAAACTGCACTACTCAGCAGCGAATAGAGCTGACAGCTTCGATTCACGTACCGGGTCTTTACACCAGCCACATTTGGCTCCGGCCTGGATGCACTCCCCACAGTATTTCGCATTGGCATCGGTGCACTCGTTCCCCTCTACATGGAAAACAAAGAGAAAAGAGTCAGAGCGAGCAGTGGTACAGCACAGCCCCTGCAAAGTAAGCATCCCAGTTAAGCCCCCTGTGTTTACACATCAGTTCATCTAGAACACTGTGTGGCTCCACGGTAATTGGAGACAGAATATTCCATCTTTTCCATTATCTTCTCTGCTCTGTGATGCTGAGGTCGAGCTCCGGTTACTCCGATTAGTAACATCATTAAGGTAAAGCAGCCAGCCTCTCTCTCCAAGGAAGGACTCATCAATATGAACCGCACGTTCACTATACAATCTGACATTTTAACAAAATTACATCATGTAGCAGACGACGGTTGTTAGAGCAATACAGTACGTATGTCAGTAGTGTTCAACAATATGAGATGTAACAGAGAAATCTTACCTTTCTGAGCATTACAGTAACAAAACACTCCTAACAATATCGACATCAAGATCAACTTCAGGTCCATCTGAAAAGACACACAAGAGAAGATATTTTTAAGTGTTATGGTCTCAAAATAAATAGAGCTACTGTGGTTTTGAAAAGCAATGTGCAATTTGTGATTATGTTTTTATTGAAAATAAAAGCTGGTGTGTTTGGTAGCTTGAATGCTTTCATTTATAATTTCCCAGGACAAAAGGGTCCAGAGGAGGAAGAAAGAGTCGCCAAGAGATGACAGATTGAATCTGTAAATGCCCTGGCTATAATTGGAGGCAATAAATTATCCAGCGACGGGGGCTTGGCTATTCTCAGTCGGTCGCAGGGTAACAGGCAGCTAATTCAATTCACACGCAAACATGTATACACACACACACACACACACACACACACACACACACTCACATCAACTTGCCCCTAGCTTGGACTGCACCTCCTTTTTCACTGACAATCCTTTTTACTGTAAATAGCATCTGCTCCCTGGAGTCCACCCCTCTTCTGTCGTGTATATTGATCCTCTGTCTGGCTGCGGGCCCTTTGGTCAGACATATCAATGCATCTTGGCCTACTCTTAATGCATAGCTCATGACTTACTAATGATAAGGGGACTGGAAAGCATCTCTCTGCACTAAAAGCCTGATTTGTGAAGAGTCTACAACCTTGGCAGTGGCTCTGTGAGGATGCACTCATGGATAGTTGAGTTTGAGCTAAAGCTTGTGCAGCATGCTCAAAACGAGGGTGCTAACATGCTGAGGTTTGGCACGTTTACTATTCATACAATAGATCAGCGTGGCTACATTTGCTGATGAGCGCTAAACATGCGCCAGATATTCATTGGACACAGTGAAGAGGGAAAATTGAGAGATCAGCAAAATTATTACAATTCATCCTGTTGGGGTCGTGAGTGTCTACCACATTTTATGGCCATCCATTTAGTAGCTGCATTGATATTTCATGCTGGACCAAAGTGGTCTTAGTCATACAAAACGTCAACCTCATGGAGGCGCAGTCCTGTCTGAAGAATCCTCTCATCCCTAAGGTGTTTCTGAGCGATTTTTGCTCCAGTCATTTTTTATTCTCACAGACATAATGCCATAAAAAGTAAAAAAAAAAAAACAAGAGTGGAATTTCTTTACTTATTCATTTTACATAAAAACCCTGCAATCAACATGTAAAAGTTTTCCACGTGCCCACAGGCCTGACCAGTACTGGAAGTAAAGTGGTGACTCTCCACACTGTAGATATTTTACAACTAAAGTTTTTAATTTGCATCCTTCCTTGTTTCCCATCTGCTCTGTGTAAGCACAGCCTGCAGAGGGTTAACATAAACTTGGTGCTCCCTGATAAAAAACAAAAACTCTCATGGTCATGGTGATGCTATGGGAGAAAGTAGGAGATAATGAAAGTTATTAACATACACTGCTGGGGAATCATGAATGTTTGCACGAAACTTCATTGCAATCCATCTCGTAGCAGAGATACAGTCTATCAATGACCATCCTTTTTGTCGCGCTGTTAGCATGGCTAAAAATGTTCGAGAACACTTGTGTTTGAGGTTACAGCCATATTAACAACAAATGGTCATGAGAACAGAGCTGAGGTTATTTTTATGCTCTTAACAACAGATTTTCAGTGAAGCCTGCCTGTCATTGTAAAATCTAAATTTCCGCTGCTGCCTCAAAAGATTTAGTTCGCACTGACATGCTTTTGGGATTCTCACCACCTTTTATTGGCAGTTCTTGTAAGCTGCAGCTGGGAAGGCTCCTACAGAGAGACACCGAATCAATGGCCTGATATTGTATTAGGGTGCACCGGTCAGCAAGGGATCAGCATGTGCCGAATCTAATTAACATGTGGAATGTTTAACTGATATCCCTCCTGACCATAAATCACAAACTCATGGGGAGTCATTTCTAAGAGAATCCCCACAGAAGCTAATGTCTGCCACATTGGATATTGAAGCATGAGGTTCAAATTAGAGTCAGGCAGACAGCGATAAAGTGACAAAACCTTTAGAACACTGGCTGTTGCTGGCTATTCATAGATGCTACATTAAAAGACTGCATTCCCTTATACTGTGGTAAAGGAAGCTCTGACGTTCAGTGCGCATGCTGTTGACTGATGCATTCCTGAGAGCCTGTGTGAGTCCGTTTATATAGACACAGAGGGGCAGACGGCCTGTCTGCAGCCCCCCAGATTAGATCTGGTTTGAATCTCCACTGCTGTACACGGGCAGTGTGTGTTTCCATGCGAGATAAAAACCATATCTAACCAGGTTCTGCCACTTTTACCTCATCACCACTGCCTTACTGAAGCTAGACTTTTATAAGAAGAAAGAGATCACTACACCTTTATGTGCAGACCTGAAAATGTGAGAACTGCATGTTAAAATAGAGATTAAACAGTTTTAGATATTGTTAAAGCTTGTGACGTTATTTTCAAAGTTTAAGTACAGTCCACATGCACAATAAACAACTGATTTCAGTGGAAACCAAGCTTAAATTGAAGGAATTTAAGTTCACATTCCTCTTCTAACAAAACCACACACTCAGATATTTTCTTTTCATTCTTGCTGGGGTTCCGTCTTCTGCTCTGGTTTGCAGTTCCAGGGGATCATTCAAATGCAAACTACAGCAATAAAATTCCAGCGAGGTGTCAAGTTAGAAAAATAACCATGTTGTCTTCCATCCCATGAAGCTCGGCAGCTGCACAGAGGAATGCTCAGTAAAAACTACAACAAAATATAGAGCTCAAGTCAGAGAGCAGCCCAAGAAAGGACTGGGAGCAGGATGTTATGCTGCCTTTAAGTGCCCCTCAAAGGCTCAGGGTTCAGAAGTCGTAAATAAAACTTGTCAACATAGGATGGTAGTTCTGGTTAGCATGGGCACTATGATAAAGTAAGGTAAAATAAAAAAGGGTAGAATAAAGTTTTTTTTTAAAAAGAACACAAACAACATAGATATGGCGTTTGATATATGGTTAAAAGCTCTGGAAAAACCTGGTTAGTACAGCTTGAGCTAATTTTTCTGTTATTTCCAAGGTCACACAGGAAACGTCACACTAAGCCTGAACAATGAATCAGTCTCAAATTAAAACTGAGATTTGAAACAATGCAATTAGCAAACTGAAAAGGCTGCACTTCTGACTCGTCAATGGTTTTGCGAATCAAACTGTAATCGCTGCATCTGTCAGAAAAATCACAATTACATATTTTCCCCAAATTGTTTCACGCACAGAATTTACCTTCAGTTTCTCATTATTTATCTACAACACATTATCTGAAGCAATTTCGAAACAGCCTAACTTTTGGAGTCAAATTTGTCAGCATTGTTTCCCATATTTATATTTCCGTGTAATCGCATCAACGGCTTTACAACTCAGCTGCAGCTTTTAAACAAAAACCAATGGGACAATCGTTTGGTTTTCCACATATGTATACAAACTGACAGAATATTGTACACAATAATTAACCAAAACATTCTATTCCAACATCAAAACGCAGAAGGTGCTCACATTTAAGAGGTTAGAATCAGATAATTACCGACAATTTTACCTAATTAATAATTGATTAATCGATTACTTGACGAGTTGTTGCAGAAGTGTCTTTAACAATCCTGAGAGGCACTACAGTCAGATATCTCTTGATATGATACAGTATCCAAATCAGATATTATTTACCTTATTTTGCAGATGTGTGTGCATCTGCAGGATAAACAACTGTGCAGATGTCCAACAATAGGACTTCCTGGCTCCACAATGCACTCTTGACAACTTGCTCGGACTTACAAGGAAGTCTGATGCATGTTTTGTTGTGGTCATAGATGCTTAGTTGGGAATAACAACGTTTCCAAAACTCCCTGACAACGGCCTTACACTGCACTCCTCTGTGGGAGCACTGAGTTCCAGGAACCACAAGGCTCAGACACCATACACACCATTTTAGAACGAGTAAAATAACGCCAATAACGCATAGTCTTGCATCACTGAGTAACATCACTGTAAATAACAGTCCCTTTGATTTATGAGGTTTGAGAAGTGCATCCTACGATAAGCACACTTTTACAAGCAGCTTGAATATTTCTGATGCAACACAGATATGAATCTAAATTGGTAATGTGCGGAAGGGAGGGATGGGAACTATTACAGAGATGTTTGCATAAAAACCGCAACCCTCAAATGGATTTGTAGATAGAACACATAGGAATAGAGATAAATGCCCGACAGTTTCCTGACAGACCAACCCTGGTTATTCTTCTACAACAAAACAGTTTATCTAGCTTCTTGTTGCCTCTCACTCAAACACATCCTGCGCATTTTTACTCTCAGCGTCTATTCACTTGTCACACACACCTGAACTGTGACTAATGGCAGCCCAGTGTTTTATGGGCTTTCCAAAGCTCTATCAGTTGGCAGCAGAAGGTGATGCATGGCAGACATTGTGGTGCGTGACTAAAACGGGCTGAGCTTCTCAGGCATTCCTGAGAGACTCAATGCTGCCTGACCAGGATAGTAACCTGTGATACTGTTACTGCACTTTGGGGAAATGCGAGCTGTGACACCCATGATGCAGGGACACAGATTTGTAACACCCCCGTTCACACAACCATCATTCCCACTTTGTTGCTATTATTTCAGTGTTTAACCAGGACAGGAAAAAATCTAAAATGAATTCATTAGTCTGAGCAACGATTCAGCCCATTAATCCATCTGCTCCTGCTGTTTGTGTTTTTTGACATCAGTCTGATATCTGCAGACAGCTGCAAGCTCAAATTACCAACCTGCAGGTACGTACAGACCATATGAAATTGTATCTGTGCACTGTCCTTAATTATAATAACATTAAACAAGGGTGAATTTAACTTGGGCTCCCAAGGTGTCCACTCAAAGACTGTTTGGAGGTTTCTGTGTGAAAACCTGTGGGGTAGAACGCCCAGCTTTATTGAGCCACACAGAACAGAGCAGCGAAAGACTGGAATTACTTTCCTTTGACTTGAGCTGCATTTGCAAGTGCTTAGAAGTACTTACTTCAGCAAGCACTGCCATGAATAATGACCAGTAGAGTCAGGGAGAGAAGCAGCTAGACACAGTAAAGCATGCAGTGCAGCCGTAAAGAAGTGGTGGCAGCTCAGAGTCACAGTGCTCTTTGTAGCAGAAGGCCTGGTCCTTCCCTCACTCAGAATGGCTGTTCTTCTCAACTCTATGAAAAGGAGGAATGGAAAAGAAGGAAAAACAGGAAAGGGCGGTGCACAGCTCAGAGGGAAAAGGGGGCAGCCTCAAGTCCAAAGGAAAGGATCTCACTGACTTTCCTTGCCTCTGCTGAGTTAGTCCTTTAGTCTCTTCTAATCCGTCCTCCTTCATTTACACATTACAGAATATCTGGTTAAGCATTTTACAGTAAATTGAATATTTATGAGTTTATTTGGTAAAAGCAACAAAGTGAATATAAACAGCTCTGTATGGCTTAAGTATCTTAACTTTATAGACTGTGAAAGTTTGACTTTCTAGTGAATATTTCATTAAAACATTCCTAGATGCTCACTCACTCCTCTGTTGTCTGTGGCATATCTTTGGCATCCTATACTCCCATCCTCCCTCTTTCTCTTCCTCATTTTCCTCATCTCTCCTTCCCTCTCTCTCCCTCCTCCCTCACTTCGCCCACACAATTGCTCAGTTCACTCCCTCTACCATGAGTAGAGCCAAACCAGTGGCCCCTTTGACTCCACATACCCTTCAAACAACGCAGAGTGGGGAACATGTCTGAGCTCCAGGACGTACAAGCCGCCCGACAGAACTGAAGGAGAATACCAAACAGTGTCCGTCTGTGTCTCTGTCCACCCCCACCACCACTCCCCACCGCCATCCGGAGGACCCTCTCGCCGCAGACAAAAGCAATGAATCAGGCTGCCCTCTGAGACCATGACAGAGGGTCTGATCCTTAAAGTGTTCCCACTAACCGTACCCTCTTTGCTAGAAGAGCCTCTGTGTGATAAATAATACTAATGAGACACATGCTGATGTCTTTAATCTTTTGGTGCTTCTTTGCTCCTAAGACACTGATATTAGTTTCCAATGTGAATTTTCCACACAAGAAAAAAAAGAGAGAAATACTATAGATGATGGAGATGAAGGCAAAAAATGACTAGAAATGTCAACATAGTTTCCACAAAACGTAAGCCCTCCAGCTTTTATCCTATTCTTCAATAGAAGAAGCTTTGAGAAATGGAAAAAAAACTGTGAAAATTGAACAGCAAGAGTGGAACAAGTGAGCAAGGATAAGGAATGCCAAGCGAGTTTTCATTACATTTGACTTAGTCTGCATCCCTTATTTTCAGTCTCAAGAAAATACAAGTATGTGTCAGTGATATTAGTATCTGTTTCTATTTTCACTGTAAGAGAAAATGTCTGATGAGTTGTAACAGCAGCTATCAAGGTACCATTCTATCACAGGCAAAATATAACATGTAACATTGTTGAGGTGGTGAATGTCACATACTAAATGATACATTGCACCTCACAAGAACATGCATATGATTATTGTTGAAGCACTACGTCTTAGAGTGACAACTACAGGATACTGGTGATGTAATACCTGTGTAACTTGCACGTAGGTACTGAAGTCATAACAGCAGCAGGTAACGTTGCTAACACGGGTAACATGGTACACCTCTGCTTTTAGCATTAGCTAGAGAAAAATCTTGGGGGACATATAACCCCATGCATGCAGCATGCTCTCATGTACACCCTGAATGACAAGTTCATGTAGAATGTCGCTAGGAACTTCAAAGTGTTCTTTTTTTAATTGTCAACCAGCCCACTGATGCAAAAGCACACTTGGATTTGTTCCGGTATGTCCAATGGCCAGGACAACACTATTGTTTGAGACTAATTAAGACAAATAAAAGCCCAAGTCATGCCTGAAAGTAGCATAATAAAATTTATCTGCCTGTGTTTATGTGACAGGAGGCTCTAGAAGATGGCTTTTATAATGATTACTTGCAGGACCAGCTACCACTACTGCTGTACTACTCTAGTAGACTGCGGTCAATCAGAATAGCCCTCTGAGTTAGGTAAGTTGATCGACTAACAGCTAGCAAAGTAAATATCTTAGCTGCCAAGCGGACACTGAATGTACGCAGAGTATTTTCTGGGCTTCCAAACCATGTAAAACTTGGTAGAGAATGTGCAGAAATACAACAGAAAACGGTTTATCATATTCAGGCCGGTGACTGTTGAGGGTTACATAAAAACTGTGCAACACAAGTAATAAGCTATAACAGCCTTTGCTCTTTCCAGCTCTCTAGCTTACAAACCTTAGCACTGTCAAGGTGGTTCACTATTAGACAACAGTGTAAATTTACATGTCATGCCTTGTTTATACTCCCTTGTGGATGTGCACAGCAACAGGTGCCGACACCACGGACATGCAGTTGTTCAAAATTGTACTATTTTCTAGTCTGTTTGAAGGATGTGTTTTCATACATGTGCCGGCGCTTAAGTATTAGGCACATCTGCTCTACTGCTGAGCTACTGCCCTTGTAGCGGCTGTGTGGACTGTCTGCACAGACAAAAATTTTTGGCTGCATGTGGATGTCTGCAGATTTTTCCACGTGGGCTTTTCCAGACTTGGGGAGATGACAACATTCTTATTACGCAGACCCTAGTGGACCCTCGTGGACTTGCAGAAAGTATAATACTGGCCCACTAACTATTGTGATTCAATTGGAATTAATTATCTTCACTGCAGAATCTGATCATATTAAATCCTAGCATGACCAAACTTTAACAGTGCAGTGACAAATCCTCTTCAGCAATGTGTTCTGTAGGGGTGTGTCCGTTCTAAACCGCTCGGAAAGTGACGTTTAGTTTGGTGTGGGACTTCCTCAAATTGGTATCCTTTCTAATACATTTGAGTGCTTTGACTGTTGCAGTGAGAAATACAGTCAATGACACACTACTGAATATTTCCTTTGGTGAAAATAAGCAGACAGAAAGATATTATTCTATGCGTTTTCATGTGTTTTATACGCTTTACAGAAAACAGACCAAACTGTGACTTAAAAACCGAGGTACATACCAATCTGTTAATTTTAAGTACAGTCCAAATGTTTTACTGCTCATGTGCCACTATTCATGGTTAAAACAGTGACACATCATTGTGTTAGAAAAGCTGCTGAAGTGTTCAAACTAAGTGCTATCATAGCACAAGTAGTCCACATGTTTTCTTATCCAGCATTAACAGTGTTTCAGGTGTTTTGAAGCTTTTTCCAAAATGGTTTCCTCAGAGAGCCATAATTATGCACATGTGATAGTTTAATAGAATAATGAGGGTAGTAGCTGAAGCCTAAATTCCAGTTTTATCAGTAATTCATCAGAGAGCTTGTTGCTGGTCTCTGCTCTGCTTTTCACACAAAACACTTAGCCACATATGTTGTCTTGAGGCCTGCCAACATTCCCCTTGTGTATGACAGAGGCTAAAGATACACTTCTGGGGAAGGGATACTGCCTTGGAAGGACTTCCTAACTTTTCCAGTCGCAAAATCTATAGCACTCAAGCAGAGCTGGCTTCTTCTCAGCACCCGAAATACATTCTCATCGAACAGGGATCACATCTCATAACATGTTGTCCTCCAACAGCAGTCGAGTAGAAACAATTGAGACAAAACCACAAGCCTTGGAAGAGGGCCAAGTACATATCACTATTCATAGCTTCATCTCTGTGTTGAAAATAACTGCAGTGCTAACAAGTTATTTCTGACTTGTCCTCCCCACCTGCCCTCTGCAATCACTCCAAAAGATAGACTAGATCACAGGAGACATAAAATCAAATCTGGTTCACAAAACTGCCTCAATCCCACTGAGACATTAACAGTTTACAGCTAGTCTAGTTTATGTATGTGGGGAAGTTGCTACATTCTGTGTCACTTTTGATCAAATGCTGTCTAAGTAAAGGACAGTATCTTGACAGTGGGTTAGCTTTGGCCAAGCATCTGTAAAATCAGACACTTTTAGCGAGCCATCTGTTTTAAAGTTTATAGTGATCCTATAAAAGTAGACGCAGAGAAGCCAGGAGCATCGAGTTCTCACCACCAACCACCAGGCAAAAGTGGAGGCGGGTGTTGGGAATCTTGGGGGGTATCCTGGCTGTGACAACGTGAGCCCAGGGCTCAGTCTGTGGAGCTGGGAGCTGTTGTACTGTAAGCCTCCCCAAACTCCCAGTCTTTGCTGAGTCTGCCCTTCCTTTGCTGAAACACAGGAAGCTCAACTTGATCACACAGGAAGCCTGCATCAAGAAGCCTGGAAATTAGCCAAATCTCCCCCTTGAAGCCATGAAGATGACATATTTGGTGCTCAGTGGGAAAAAGAACATAAAGAACGACAGAGAGAAAAGAGAGATGGGACTACACTGCTGTGATACAAAGAGTTGAAAAGTTGTGAGCTGCCAAAACGGCAGCATATTGTCTTTGTGAATAAAGCGTGTCTGATCTGAACGTAAACCAGGCCATCGCTGTAATCTAAGCTCTGGGAAAAGCTAAACAAGCTCGGAAACTGCCTCAAACAATGTCAGCAGCACAGCCAAAGGACCTAACTGGAAATTAGCAAATGGCTGACACTGATCATAATTCACTGGGACAATCTACAAAAATCAGTGCAGCACCTGTGCTGCTGAAAGAGTGAAAGGAATCATTCAGATACATGACAACAGTCTGCAGTCTCTGAGTAATATTTGCAGCTGTGAAGTGATTAATGAATAGTCTGTTGGGATGGAGACGAGAATAAACAGTATTCCTGCAGAGGTAATGGTTCCAACAGTGAGTCTGCTGGAGAGAAGCTGCTGCTACTGATGTACAAACTGGATCTGCTGAAAACAGGTCAAGTCCAAAGGTTCAAGTGGACACTTAAATTCAATGTTAAATGAGGCTGATTGAGTTATAGAGACAGCTAAACTGCATACATAGTCAAAGAGAAGATGTAATTAGCCAGGAATGTACCCAGGTGATGCAAATTGACTGGGGGACATGTGTATGTATGTGTCAACATCCAACATCAGGTGGTGTTTGACCTAACAGTGGTGCTAGATGAAAAGTTGAGGGATCATGAAGGCATTAAAGTTCTAAGTGAGATTTTCTTTTAAAATCTGAGGCTACATAAAAAACAATGCATCAGAATCATTGTTGCTAGTCACTAACTGATGACAGAATGTGGTATTAAAAAAAATCCAATTGCCACTTATTATACAGTAAATAATAAATAATATAAATAATACAGTTTTTAGAAAAAGCAGCTGTGGTACCATTTGAAACAAACTATCATTTAAAGGTATAATCTTCTGAAAAATGTATGAATATTAGGTAGTTATGATCAGGACATACTGTAGGTTGGCTAAGGTCCTTTATCTAACTTTTTTAAAACTGAAGCATGAAGGCTAAAATCCATCTCAAGGCAGAAGTGACTGCACAAAGTTTCATCTAATAGCTGTTGAGACATGTCACTCAAAACCCCAAACATAGCCTTCATAAGGGAGAAGTCAGAGAAGACCAGCCACACAACACACATTTATGTGAAAACAGGAACACAGAGAGCCAACTAGAACACACAAGCTGTCCAACAGAAGCTACCATGTCACAGAGACTGTGAGGAAACTGCTGCACTACCTCCTAGGCTGTTAGATATGTCAAAGTTGGGTCTTAATACGATTTTAACCTTGCAATAGGCCAGCTGTGGACACCTCCACCGTCTTTCTGCGGAGGCCCTAATGCTCGAACACGGGCACATTAATGACACTCAGATGTCTTTCATTAGGCCCCAGACTTCACACTTAAACTGGAGGGCCTCTATTTCCGCTACCAAGAGAGAGAGAGAGAGAGAGAGCTGTGCAGAGCTGAAACAGTAAGCACTCAGCAGTTACATGTATTCTCTCAGGGGAACAGTAAAGAAATATCTGTCATGTTTAATTCTCAGAGCTTTTTTAGGGGCAACTCACTGAACATCATGTTCTAAAACAAACAACAGTGTTTTGGTAAAGGGCTTGTACTTTTCCTGCTCTATAGCTTGACGTCCCTGAACAGTACAGCTGGTACTGGATATAAATGAGTACATCTGAAACATACTTTATCCCACATTTTGTTGGAGCATGGTATCATTTTACTGACAGGCTGCTAGTGACCTGCCTCATTCGTCTGGTTCAATCTGCTGCACTTGCCTCTGTAAAGTTCCTCAAACATTGCTGCATTTAGTTTCTACAGCTGATGGTGTGAAACCTTGTAATGACATAAAGGAACAAACTTAAACCACTTGCCTTGTACAGTGGTTCTTAGTGACTTTACAAGAAAAACTTCAGGTATTGCACTTATTTTTCTCAGATGCTTGCACTGGTGGAGTGTCTATGTAGTGTTAAAGCTTTTTCACCATAAAGTTTACAGCTATTTTCTACTATTTGATGTCTATGATTGATCTAGCTGAATCTGATTGAAAAAACATGACTTTCCCAACAGTAATCAGTGGCCTTAGAGAAGCCGACGTGTGTGAAGCTACAGTGCTATAATGTGTTTGTGTCTCTGAACTGGAAGCTGGCTGGTGACTCACTTAACACCCCTGAGACGTCAGCTTCTAACAGACCACATTCACAGACCAGGAGAACAGAGTTCACATTGTACTGGTTTTATGTTTTATGGAGCTGAAGGCAGAAACAATGACAGCGATCAATGCTTCGTAAATGACCAAAGGTATGAAGACAAATTCTGATGTCAATGAATAACCAAGACCAATTACACATATTTCATAGCTTCAGCTTCTCAGTACTGAGTATTTGCTGGTTGTCTTTGTGCTGTGTGATAGTATAGAGTACCGTTTTGGTCTTTGTCACTGTAATGGGACAAAACAAGTCATCTGAAGATGTTACTTGTGATAGGCATTTTACTGACCCAATGAATAATTAATTACTTGAGAAGACGATCTGCAGTTAGCAAAAGTAACACTACCAAGACGTCAATTAAAACTACCATAGAAACTGTTAAAACTACTATTGTGAGGGTATTTCCCAGCTCAGAATAGACCGGTGTTAAAAAAAAACTTGACTGTTACAATGCATGAGTTCCGGTACGCTAACCAGCATTGAACCCGAAAGACAAAGAAACTTCAATAATTAACCAATCAGAGGTTTTTCACCAAGGTCAAAGTTCTCTAATGCACTAAACACCAATAAAAAAGGACACTGCCTGAAGGAATGAAGTCTAGATAAGGCAAAAAATTCAGATATGAATCCGATATTCTCGGATCAAATGAAAAGCAAACAGGACTATAAATCTCTGCGTGTCTTCTGGGCCGACGGTTTTAAGACACTGACCATGTAAGTGCAAAATCAAGTTCGAGTTCAGCTCGGGATTCTTGTTGCATGCCATACCCATGTCTCTCCACCCTTTTCCTGTCACCTCCCTACACTCTCTTATCTAACAGCTGGTACCAACAAAGTATTCAGGGTCGGTACACCGCCCCAATTTTGTCACTCCAGTATAATGTCTGTTTATTTGATTACAGCTCTGTTATTGTGATGAAAAAGAAGCCAGTGTTCAGCGATACACAAACGCTCTCATGTCGTTGAACGGAGCAGTGTTGTGAATGAAAGGCACATAAACTTTTCCTTTTCCGACTCACAGAGCCTCACAGTTAAACTTTCTCACTGTCACAATAATAAACACAGCACGGCAGGCTCACACTCTGCAAAAGTCTGCTACTATTTACTACTAACATGTCTAGCTTCATTTCTCAGCAGACCCTGGCAAACAGAGGTCAGCTTTAACCGCGCCATTCCACCCTGGTGTTACGGAGGCTGTTTTTAGAAGCAGGAGGCACCCCCACAAAAAGCCCAGAAGAGCCGCCAGGGAAGAGCAAAGGCAAAAGATCTGGTTGAGCGGAGCTCTTGGGGTCACAAACCAAAACCAAACGGAAGGCCCACTCCACAATTTTGCAGCAAAAATAGATAAATCTGTGCCAAAAACGATATCCAGAGGAATGATAAAGAACAACAGCACCAAGGGAAGTTATCATTTTGTAGAGAAAATACAAAATTGCTGCCTTAATTCAGCTGGACTTCATATCACCATGTGGTTTGAGAAACCTTCAAGATGCAAGAGGAACTGCTGGAGTTTGTGCCTGCTGGTCAGGAATTTGGGTCACTACATAACAAATCATAGATAACAGCTCTTCTGGGATCATCACTTGTTGACCTGCTTTCAAACTCAGGGTCGGGTGAGAGTGTCTGTGTATGTGGTGGAGGTAAATGGCTGTAAAAGGTGATTATTCGTACCACTCCAAGCCTGAGATCATCCTCTACAGCACAAAGCATGTGTCGAAGACTGCAATCGTACACATCCATCACTTCTGTCCTAAAGGGACAGAGCACCACACACACACACAAACCACAGAGTGCACATTCATCACTTCCGTCTCAAGGCGACAAGTTCGCACATAAGGTGCACGTCACTCACTGACAAAGAAACAAACACACACATTCATGAGAAACGTCACATGTCCAGAAGAAAGGCCTGGGTGTGGCTCACTGTTGTATGTGTGGAGTAAGTGGCATCGTAAATCAGGTGGGAGCCGGGCCCCTGTAGCAGCAGCTGCTCCCCGGGGGCCTGAGGTCACATCCATTCAGCTGGTGGCTACTGGCTCCGCTACCGTCTTTTAACTCCCCCACTGTCCTACATTTACCCTCCTCCTCAATTAGCCTTCCTCTCCCCTTCCTCTCCCTAATGTCCTTCCTCCGCCCCCATCGCCTTTCATATCTCCTTCTAACATCTCCTCAGTCCCTTTGTCCTTGTCCTTCCTTCCTCCATTTCCTTGATTAAACGGAGCTCCTAGGCTCTGAATCTGCACCGTGGAGTCAGCGCGGTCAGCTGTATTTATAAGGCCTTCATCATCCTGCAGATGTAGTCAGAGTAACAGGATCGCTGCATGATCCAATCAATGGAAGCTGTGCAGCCTGTCAATCAAGCCCTGCGTGGCCAATAACAAGCAGCAGGCTCTTTATGTTGTGTCAGAAAGCTGTTGTATGTAACCTGATATCTGTTTTATGCATCCAGTCGTCAGCCTGAAACCACACACGACATACCCATAGCTGTGTTGTCTGTTGGCTACAGAAGCTCTGTCTCTTCAGGACATCGGTGACTCATGCTTTCATCAGGTCTAAACTTCTAACATGACTCTTCCCCTGAGCTGTCTCATGTGAAGTGACCTTGAATAATTAACATAAATCATGTGAGATCACTTGTTGAGGGTCTTTCATATGACCATCACATTGAGCATGGCAGCAGCAGCAGCAGCGGCCTGTTGCATCTGTTTCAGCGGTGGTGAAAGGATGAATAGCTTACTGAGGATCACAACATCCACACGGCACATTAGTTCGATAGTGACCCTGCAGTACACTCACACACAGAACACACAATATTATACGAAAATGGTCTTTACTATAGTATTCTGTACTGTATGATATTATAAAATATTACACTATACTACACAAAACTCCACTGTACTATTCTGTACTGTATTGTACTATACTATACTATACTATACTATACTCCACTGTATTATACACTATGCTATATGATATTATAATGTACTGTACTGTACTATACTATGCTATACTACAATGTACTTTACTATGTAGTATATTCTACTAAAGCACACTATACTATACTATATAACACTACAAAGCACAACACTACACTATACGACACTAAGAAGTACTGTACTATACTACACTACAATGTACTATACAATACAATCTTATACTACATACTACCATAGTATGTACTATACTATACATGCTATCATACTACTACATAATGCTACTCTGTACTGTACTATATTACACTACAAAGCACTGTACTACTCTACACTATAAAGTATTATACTGTGCTACTCTATACAATATTAGATGAAAATGTACTATAATACATAATAATACACTATAATGTACTATATTCGTACACTAAACTATAAGTCTCCATCACCATATAGTTAAAAATCACTTTAAGTAAATCAACATTTAAATAAGCCTCTTTTTAATCCTCAAACTTCCACCTCCTTCTCAACACACCACTGACTGGAATGTGACTTCTGAGTAACTGACTATATAATGAAATACATTTGAAGAGGCAGAAGATGCCTTCATGTGCCAGAACACACGAGTAGACGACACACACAAGTGTTAATACAGTATACATGAAAAACCAGCAACAGAAATCTAACAGTAACACCGTGAAACTTAATTAGTCTGTGATAAAACCCGCATATAACGGGGCTGATGAGTCTTACCTCGGCGCTGTGCTGCTACTCCCAGCAGCATACAGAGCAGTAAGCTAGCTGTCCTCTGATGAGCCGCTCACCGACAGACACCAACTATCTGCCCCGCTGGCACCGGGGCCACTTTCTCCTCCCAAAAGTCACGGCAGGTTTCTCCTGCTGCTCATTCCCCTCAACTTCCCTCCGCAGAGAAAAGGCCTTCAGTGACTGTGGACAAAACCAAGCGTGGGAGCAGTTCGGTGGCCGGAGGAGGAAACGGTATCCGAGCAGAGCCGGAGCGGACCTCTTTCCCTCGGTGTGGTCAGAGGAGAGTCAGATCCGCAGAGATCCGCTGCTCTGCAGAGACCCACAGAGGCAAGATGGAGACACTGTAGCACTGCTGTTCCGGTAAAACCCTTCAAAATAAAGTCCGCGTTCAAAAGATCGATTGTACAAATAAAATCTCTCTAGAATAAATTCTATTATAGCACATTCACAATTTCAGAATTAATATAGTGTGTTTAGGCTATTTTTTATCCAATCATGTTTAGTTTACAACAGGTTACCAGAGATTTCAATACTTTCAGAAAGGCATTACTGAAAGACCTACCAGAAGAAAGATTTTCTGGTATTCTAGCCCTCTACTCAAATCAACTGGAATTGAATTAGGATTATGCTATTCTCATACTACAATGTGTATTTTGGAGCTTTGATCCAAGCTACATTACCTTTTGTTCACAGAAATGGCACTATTTTCATTCCATGCATTTACAAAGAAACAACCCAGACTTTGTAATTACTGAGCGAGAATTATTCAAATCAAATCAAGTTTATTCATGTAGCACATTTTAAGGCCATCAAAGTTTTGTTCATGCTGTAAAACAGGCAACCACAAAGATCTAAAACAGAAAACAGGATAAAACTTGCAAAATTCTTATAAATAAAATAATAACAATACAACACAAACAAGTTAAAAACCTCTACGATAAGATTCTGGAATGACATAAATGTAAAATGCTAAAATATTACAACCTCTTAAAAGAAACAAAAGCCATGACAACATGTATGTCCTTTGATTTTGTTCTAAGTGTAGAATCAACATTTGATTGATTGAAAGATAAGGACTGTTCCAAAGCTTTGGAGCTGCCACCACAAAGCAACGATCTCCTTGACTTACTAGTCTCCATCGTGAAACAGTTAATAGCAGCTTCTCTTGGGTTCTATGTGTAACATTAGAAAAAAGCTGTGTAATCATATTGCTTGAAAGTTTGAAAGCAAAATTCGACTTTTATTTTGAAGGTAGATATAGCTGTTTCCCTGTCTTAGTTCTTGTAATTTTTTTATTAACTTGATTCGGACAGT
This sequence comes from Dascyllus trimaculatus, assembly GCA_024666655.1. Classification (NCBI taxonomy): domain Eukaryota; kingdom Metazoa; phylum Chordata; class Actinopteri; family Pomacentridae; genus Dascyllus; species Dascyllus trimaculatus. Next base: position 23,018,195 of record CM045466.1, on the reverse strand, counting down.
CCTGCTTACGTCACCACAGAGGACACCCCCCACTCAACATAATTGACTATTTATACAGATGCTGCCATCAGGTCTGTTTAATGTTACATCAATCTGTAACTCTAATAAAGTGCACATCTTTTATCACCGTCATCATCATCATCATCACCGTCATCACAGACATTACCGTTATCATCCCCACCCCCACCACCATGTACTGCACGCTACAAAGATAGCAACAGGGTTACTGGAAAAACACACCTCTCTTGCTGTGTAGATAAATGAGTGCACATTTCAGTGTATGTAAGCATAGAATTTTGCAATGAAGCAAGTTTTCTGAATATAATTTAAACACCTCTGACTGTGTTCTCTGTGTGCCAGGGTTAGAATGTGTGAAATCCACACAAACCCTCAGAATGAACATAGTTTCTGTGTGACAACTGACTTTGTGTTTAGGAAATCTTGTAAGTCTAAGTAATTATGTGTTTGTGCTGCTCATCTTTCACACGTTCTCTTTCGAGGTGTATCAAAATAGGTTTGTGCTGCAGACATAAAACATGTACAGGGAAGAAAGAGGAAGCATTGTTGTATATAGCCATATGAACGTTTTTTACAGTAGGTTTTAAGGGGAGACACTAATGATGAGTAGGATACAACTTATAAGTAATCCTCATGAAATTTCCCCGGTTGATTTCTTAAGATATAATAATGATTTCTTGTGTTTCAAGTTTTCTTTGAATATGTAAATGAGGCATCTTATATCTGAGCCTGCCAATGATTTGGATAAATTCAGCTTCAAAGTGCTTGCTTTGTTTTGTTGACACATAAGAGTTAAAGACTTCAAGTAATACCATGTTCTATAAATCAGGTTGTGACTGAAGCCTTCAGTTCAGTTCAATTCAGTTCAGTTTTATTTGTATGGTGCATATTTACAACACATGTCACTGCATAGCGCTTTGCATAGCAGGACAACAGAAAACTCAACAATCCATAGTTGCATTTGGATTCCCTATGAGCAAGCAGTAAGCGACTGTAGGAAGGAACAAAACAAACAAACAAACAAAAAAAACCCCCTAGGTTAGGGATGGCGGAAAAAACCTCCGACAGAGCCAGGCTCAGGGAAGGCGGCCATCTGCCTCGACTGGTTGGGTTGAGAGTAGGGATGAGGGGAAGGGATTGCCTTAACAATATAAACATCAATGAAAGTGGAAAGTTTGCTGAGCGGAAGTTCTACTGAAGCTTAGTGGATCAAAGTAGGAGAAAAAGACCTTTTAAAATACGCATCATCACTAAAAAAAACTAAAGATGCAAGCTTAGAAAAATATCTGCATTTTGGATGTTTTCTCTTTACTGAAAGAAGACGTCATATGGAGGCAAAATATCCCAAAATCTATGCCCCAGAACTGAGAGTTTTTCTCGTCGTGTCTTGACTTAAATGTATCATTATCACAACACATAACTGTAAATATGTAATAAAGGCAGCAGCTGCTTATCCAGTTTTCCACAGCATTAAAAGCCCCATAAAAACATCAGCGCCACAGTTTTTTTGGATCAGTTTCAGTGAAAATAATCAACCCCGTCGGTTATTTATTTGCTTTAAGCTTAGTGGAAAGTTATTTCTGCCTCAGCACTGGGGACGTCGTGGAAAAATGTGAGAGAAAACAAACTACTAGGTCCGGAAGATCCTCGAATCCTGTTTAGTCTCCAGAGAGTGTTTACAGAGGAATGCAGGCCCTTTATCTCCCTGTGCTCCAGCAGACCTCTGGAGATGGCTGGACTGATTAATCTGCTTCAAACTGCACGGAATCTCTGCGTTTACTGTCTATCACACAGTTAGCCGCTCTGGGATTAGTGGTGCAACTTAAAAATGTGCTTTTTTTTGGTCTAAAATGAAGTATAATAGGGAAGTTGATGTCTTTGTGGGAGGCTCATGTTCTTCCAGAGAGCTCGGAACATGCAGCAGCAGGCAGCGACGTTACTGATATGGATCATTCTCAAGAAATGGAGTGGAGACTTTGCCGTAGCTGTGCAAATCATATCACAGACTGAGCAAGAATGGGCACACACACCCAAAAAAACAGGGTAGTATTGAGTAAGGAAGTCGAGGTGATGAAGATGAAGACTGTGCAGCCAAGTACTTGACACATCCTGTCAGGACAGATATAGACCACAACAGACACTCACACAGATGGAACCCAAATGTGACGTGGTTTCCAGAGAACTCACCGTCTGATCTTATCTTACTGAAAATGCTGACAGGGGTCAAACGTAAACTATGCTCTGCGAAACTCAATAGAAAACCCCATTCAAACATCAAATATTGGCAAAAAAACAAGACAAATCTTACAAATATGAATATAAAATGCATGTTTTAATTACTATATTATGTTCAGTAGATCATCCTTTCACTCCTACTGCAACGATATCTGGTATTATAAGTGTTTTAAGTAAGTTATTCCAGCTCATCATATTCAATAAAAGTTAAGTTACTGTGTTAATGTGTGAGTTCTGGAGCCCCCCTGTGGTGACTTTTGGTCACTGCAGGGAAACAGGGACAAACACAGTAAAACAAACATTCATAGCCTGTTTACACCTTTTACTTCTATGTGAACTCCTGCCATTAGTGTCACATTTAGAGCAAACAGCTGTCATGATTAAATAATAACAGGCCTTTTATTACAGGAGATGTTTGTGTTTGTTATAGTAGAAAAAGCCCAGGTGCTGTTAATAACATTAATAATGCTTCTGTGCTGTTTAAGTGCCTCAGTAAACCCTGACAGGGTGACGAGCAGCCGCTAATGGAACTCAGCCAGAGCTACTTTCACTGTTTACGCCTGCGTTTTAGCCTCTGTGACATGTCAGAATGTCTACTTATAATTCTTTGAGAGGCAATTATTCCAGCTCTGTTATGTGCCTTTTAGAAAACTGGTTTAATTTCTGTGGATGATACAGGGAAAAGAATGAAGAGTCAACACAGATACGATGAACTGTGGCTGGATTCCATGTATTTATGAGATTCCCCTTTTATTTTACAAAGCATGTTGGTATGCGTGGTATAGTTAGTTATGAAGAATCACTGTTTTGTTGAACTACAGTCGTATTTTAACTTCAGTTTATTGAGCAGTTTGTTACACAAAGAATCCGTACTACTCCACAGAGCCACCCAGTGGAAGAACAGAAAACTACAAGTCTAAAGTTTCACTCCTCTGCATTAGTTTCAGTGCAGTTCAGTGGTTAAAGGCTCTACTCCTGTTTTAATAATGATGATGACACATCTTTATATCTGGAGAATGAGCACCATGTTTTAAAAAGCGTTCTTAAGTTGTAAACAATGACTTTATCAGTGCTATTAAACATCACTCTGGTGCTCTACAGATCAGCTATGAGCCAGTCACAAGTTCTCAGTTTCCTTCCATGCTGAAGACCCGACTGATTAGTAGAGAGTAATGAAGTGATGAGTCTTTATTAATGATGATATAGTGCAGTTTTGGCGGACCATTAGACATTTATGACTCTATTATTACAACACAAAGGAGAAACACAAAGGGTTTTCTTTATTTTTTACAATCTACCAACCCCATAGTTGCTTCTCTTTATGAATGTAGCTAATCTATAGTATTAGTATAAACCAGCAGCAGCAACTTAATTAACTTTATGAATGGTCCCAAATTAAAACCCACCAGCGGGTTTAGTGGGTTTTAATGTTTTCATTTAAAAATTGGTAAAACTACCCCATTAATCACAGCTGGAAATAGTAAAAAAAACAGAATGAATCACTGGATTTTCAACTGTTTGACAGTCCTTGAATGCATCAAACTTGAGGTATGGTTCCATCAGGAAACATGAATCGTCGATTACTTAAGTTTACATGTCATGTTTGTCTACATGCATTAAATTCTCCCAGAATAAAGCATTTGCCCCAGATTTGGTAAAGAACTAAAAATCCTGTGCTCCTCAGCACAACTGAAAAGCCATGACCTCAAATGTGCCCTGATGCTCCCTGGTTCACTCGTCACTGTAGAGAGACGTTCTTAGTGCAGAAGTGTGAAAAATGGGATACACAGAGCGCTTCTTCTAATGTTTTATATGCCTTTTCTCCTTTTAATGTTCTAAATGTTCTTCTTTTTATTTATTTATTTCATGTTGCCTCCACCTTCAGCACCCTCTATGCTTTCACTCCCCCCTACCTGAACCAGGACCTGTATCCCATCCCTACTTTCATCTCCAGCTCCTCTCCTTCTACCCCCTACCCGAACCAGGGTTTGTTTGTATCCCCACCCGGCTTTTCTCGCTGCAGTTGGTGAGAGGCTGGGGTAGTTGATTCTTTATGTTTTCTTTTTAATGTTCTAAATGTTGTTTTGTCCATTTATACTCATCGTTTAACACCACACAATGGAGTCAACTTTAATGAGATCAATGCATGTTTTAGTCTTGCAGTAAAATATATCACTATTTAGTGCGTGTGCGTGACCATCACCGGCCCCCCCCTGGGAGCTAAGCTGTCATTCTTTATTGAATTTTCCTATCATGAGCCAGAGGGGGCAGTGCTGCAGTGGATTAAGGATTAAGGATATGGCGAGACAAGACAAACAGGTAGGGTATAGACAGGCAGTGCTATAATGAATCCTATAAGGTTGTTTTGTCCAATGTTGGGCTGGTAAAATTGTATATTTACTGTATTTTTTAAATGTTCTTGTAATATTGTGGATATTTCATTGTTGTAAAGCAACTTGAGCTGCGAACCTTGCATGAAAGGTGTTATACAAATACAAGTTATTATGATTATTATTATTGTTGTTATTATTACTGTCGCTGCGGTGACCAGCAGTCACAAAAATCTGAGCGTTTTCAGGTGAACTGCAGGCTGTGTTTACATGGAGCAGAGAGGAGACGACAAGATAGATGACAATAAAACTTGGATAAAAGAAACGCTGCATGGCTCAGAAATGGGAAACAGCAAAGCAAGCTGTTAAAGATACATTCAGCGTGGTGAAATAGCTTTCTGAGGGTAATATGCAAGTGAAAATGCTTTGTAGAGGTTGTACAGTTGTAAATAATTACATCTATAAGGCATGTGGAGCCACTATTTCTTCCCAGTATTGGTAACAACTGTGGAAAAAAGTTCTACATGTTGACTCAAGTGTTTTTTTTTCAAATTGTTGTAAAATATACAGCAGCACTAAATGAGAATAGATGACATCCTTCCACTTTGCAGTTGTTCTGTACATCACATTAAGCTCACATTCTTCATTAGCCGCGCTGCACAAATAAATGACGGATGATACTCTGTCTCTTGCTTGCTTGACTGATTGATTAATTAATGCTAAGTGCTGCTTTGTGAGATTATTAGTCGAAGCAGTTTTAGGAGAAGGAATAAAGGATCTAGATGTGTTGCTTGGTTACAAATCTCTTGTAGGTAATTGTGTGTGAAGGATATAGCCGAGTCTAATTTGCTTGTTTATGACGATGGGGTCTAGGAATCACAGCTATTTATTAAAGACATGTTAATGTTTGAAGATTACTCATCGCACATAATGGCCAGTATTCTGTAGTTCGGACTCGCAGTGAAACTATGAATAAACAAATCATCGTTAGTGGGTCGTGTTCTGACTCATTTGCTGCCCGAACTCTGCCAAAATACCACACAAACAGTTTAGGATTTGGACTTGCTGAAGAAAAAAAAAGGGACAAAATAAAGACTCGGTTGAATTTCAGCTAATGATAGACCAACATACGACATGAAACACCAGCTGAGCGGCTGAGTGCAGCTCACATCAGCTTCTCATTAGTGGTCGGTAGCCGCCCTTCGCTCCATGCCATCATTTTCACCACTCCAGTAAGGTGGAGATTCTCACATCAGAGACGTCACTGGAGTTGTTTCCATCTGCTCCGGCCAAGAATATTCACCATTTATTACTTTGTGTCAAACTAATCAGTAGCTTTTAATGTGGTATCAAATATACCAGAACAACTCCACTGTAGCTAAGCTGTTGAATAACCAAATAAAGGATCAGCCTTCTTCATATGAAGACACCTTTTTATTGTATCTTTGGAAAGCGATGGCTATGAGACAGAGACAAAATGTTCTTGTTTACATCACTGTCTTGCTGTAATGATGCTTCCACATTAACTCTGATGCAAAAAAACAGATGCTGCTTGGAAAAAGCTGCTTGTGAGGCTGCTGGTTGACCTTTGACAGCAGGGCTGTGACGTAGATCTCGACTGGAACAAGAAAGAGAAACACCTTTCAAATTCTGGATCACAACACAAATATTCCCTTTTGTTTTGTTTTTTTAAGGCCTTTGCTGTTTATTCTTTTTTTGATATTTTCCTACAACAGCAAATTACAGAAGCAGTATTGAAAATAAAAGTCTTATTTTGTTGTTCTTGTAAAAAAAAAAAAAGAAGAATCTGCACAAAAGTTGAATGACAGTACAAAACGAAGCGTTAGTATGCCATGTAAATGTAGGGGGAGGGACATTACCGTTGAAAAATCTATTATGCCTTTTTCAATAATGAAAACATCTCAGTATTTTTACATTTCAGAATTATATCACATAATCTGAAACTATATATATATAAAAAAGATGAAAGAAAATGAACACGTGTTTTTTGTGTTTTTGACTTTCTTCTGTTTTTTTTGCAAATGAACGCTATAAACACATAAACCTCTTAAATATATTTGTCAGTGCAACATTGTTTGTTTTCAGTCCACGCTACAGTATCCTTTTTCTCTAGTTGCTGCAGCTACAGGTCTCTATAGCTGAAAGCGAGGACGGGACGGTGTCGAGGCTGAGGAGAGTGGGCCGTCGAATCAAATGAACAAGCTGAGGATGTGTTCACCACGGCACGACATACAAAGCACACGGATGTAAAAAGACGTCGCCCCTCTCAGGAACAAGTCTTTGATTGATTGTGGTGCATAAAAACCACAGAGTTCCGGGACCCATTGGCCCTTGTGTCCTGATAATGTCAATCTGACACTTAGTTCGCTCGGAATTCCCCCCCACCTTTGTAATGGTGGGGTTGTCCCATCCATCCATCCACCCATCCATCTGCAAACAAGAGTCTCAGGAGAGATTCGAAGAGTTCATGTTGTGGTGACATTTGCACTTCTTTTAGGCTGAAAAAGAGATAGAAAAACAGACACACATTGCTGTTCTCTGCAAGTGTCCTGCCGTTCCCCCTCTTGATTTCTCTCGGGGGGCCTTTGACAGGGCAAAGCAAGTAGTCAGTTCTTTTGTGAGTGGTAACCGTCGATGAACTGTGGTTTCTTAGTATGTTGTGTGTTGGTGAGAACCCCTAGCGAACAAGAAAGGGGCGACCATCCTTTGGTAAAGCCACGAAGGGAGGCCAGGTGACCTGATTCAGGTGATGCCACTCGATCCCCACGCTGTACCAGTGTCCCATCCTAATGACATCAGCTCTGACATCACAACATTATGGCTGCTACACGTGAAACACGTAAAACTCTTTGCGGCCCGACAGGCCTTAAGCTACACTACAGCATGTGGACAATACAAACTGGGTTTTTTTCATGAGAGACATGTGTCTGGCTAAATTACTGATAGCACCATTCTTCAGTTAGTGTGTTAAACCCTCTTTTAAACAGAGTTTTAGTCATGAGGGAATCAGAAACAAAGTGCATTCAAGCTGCATTGTCCAGATAGCACTTCTTCAGTGAACAATCCACAGTGACGTTTGGAGGTGATGAGCTAGTCTTGCACTAAAGCAAAGCAATGATAATTGGTGTTTTTTTTGGTATGCTGGTACATATCTGATATATTTTACCACCTTCTCTGCCATCGACATGTTTGAAGCAATCTGAAAATATTATAGTGACCAGTCAGACTCACAGCAGAGATGTGATGACGTTATGAGAGATCAGTAGAAAAAGCGCTCTAAGAGTTTCTCATTTCAGTTTTTCTTTTTGTGTGTTACCATTTGAGTCATTCGTCCTTCGGTGGTTTTTCATGAAGCGGGTGTTTCGATGACAGATGGCTTGAATGCACATTGAAAATCGCTCGTAACATCACATAAATCTTGCTTGCCTGAGCAACGTAGTCTAAAATGAACACTGCACCTTCCACAAAACAGTCAGAAGATTGTATTTACACACACACAAAAACCCATGAAAAAAGGGATACTGCAGCTTTTTTCCTTTTTACTTTCTTTAAAAAGGGCAATAAAATATATTAAAACTTATTTACAGTGTGTGGTTTTTGGACAGAAAACAAAAGAACGACAAAACAAAGCGCTGTGATAAACTGCTCTCCTGTTTTGCAGGTATTTAGAAGGTAATGTGCCCCTGTTTCCTGTCATCATAACTTAAGCCAAGTACAGTAAAAAACACCCATGTCAACAGAGGAGTCCAACCAAAATGTACTAAAGGCACTGTCAGAACCATACATTGCCATGAATGGGACCTTCACTTTAGAGGGAGAGGGGTCAGAGGGGAAAGGGGACATGTTTCAGGGTCATGGGTTATGGGAACACTCTGTATGCCTCGCAATGGGGCACCTCTACAGCTTTACCGGATATGGTTCCTTTAGGATTTTGATACGTCTCTTTCAAAACTCGAAAAGAAACAACAGCTTTCATGAACTGATAATTAAAAAAAGCATTTCTTTCCCAGAAAACGATAAATACTTTAAACATTATTAATAAATTGGTCTCAACACCAGCATCCGATTGTAAAAATGAATGAAAATCAAAATAGAAAATTAAAATAGCATCTAAATCATCTGTACATATTTTTTTCTGTATTGTATTTGTACACAGTGTCCCCTATCGGTGGGTTCTTTATACTGCAGCTCCTGAGAAAAGCGTGGATCAGTCCAAACCTCCCATTGGTTCCTGAACCTGGCCCTCATCCAGTGAGTTGAGGGTGTTGGCAGTCCTTTTGAGCTCGCCTACTCGCAGATAGGCGAGACGTTATGTCTAGAGACAGTCTTGTGCGAGCTCTGCCCGTCATACAGTCACATGAATGCACTCAGTCCCAGCTCACGCCTCTGAGTACGAGCTCTGTACATTGAGTTTGTCTTTCTTTAGCTTGACACCGTCCACTAATTCAAAGTTATAGTTCTCCAGAGCTGATAAGTTCCTGTCCGACATGCCTCCGTGTGAGCAGGCGCAGTACAAGACCACACCGCAGATGGCACCCAGGAACACGCCCAGGGCGGACATGGCGATGATGGTGATGAGGATGGGGTCGAGCGTCTTCAGCATGTTGCCCGCTCCGCTGATCTGGTTGGTTTCTACAAAGTCTGGATATTCTGTGATTTCCTCAACTGAAGACAGAAACAGAAGAGGAGAATGAGAAGTGAGGTCTGATATAAACTGAGGAGAATTTGCAAATGAAAAGGGACGGTGTGAAAACACCCTCTACGAGAAATAACTCACGGATTTCATTGAAGCTATCCTCCGGTAGCATCGGCTCGGTGGGCACGTCAGGATCTTTAAACAGAAATTCTAATTAAATTCAATGCCAAAGGAAAATAAACTGCAGTCGGGCCTGTATAGTCCTATTTCACATCAGGAATTGAATGCAGGCATTGGAGCTATGAGCACTAAAAGCCTCACCTTTACAGTCTGGCATGCTGAGTCCATTTAGAACCTTAATGTCATCCACAGCAATGTCTCCCCAGCTCTTTCTTTCCACCATACCTTCGATCACCACCTTCAAAAAAAGCACAGAGTGACTTTTCAGCTTCCTTTTCTTGAGCGACACAATGGAAAGAGCAAATGCCCAAACTAAGGTACAGACTGAAAGGTGTTTCGGGCTTTCTTCTAAAATTCATGAGAATTTGGACTTACCTGATAAGGTTTGTTGGTGCGTGGAACAAGGACACGACCTTCCCTCCAGCGGTTGCCTTGGTGACCACTGACAGTCCACAGCAGGATGTCTGCAAGTCCATCCGCTGTCTGTTTGCGCTGTTTGATATGTAGTGTGCCGATGTGCGACCCAAACATGTGGTACCAAAAGGACACGCACAGGTCAGAGTCTGGGGAGCTGACCACAGGACTGACGAGCCGAGCCACCTCAGTCTCTTGGGGACCCGTCGCTAAGGTGTAGATGAAATTCCCTGATCCACCTGTGGCACAAATTAACTTGCATCAGTGACAGACAAAATTGCTGAAGGGAAATCGGACTTTCAGCATAAAGTGGGGGTTGCACTATTATTCATGTTGACCAGCACCCTATAGAGTCTCACCTGTGTGGTCCATGTTGGGTCCGGTGTTGAGGGTGGGGGTGCCGCTGGACTGGATCTGCCACCTGGAGCCAGTGTCCTCTGATGTCCAGCTGCAGAAGGAGGGATCATTGGCCCAGCCAAAGTCACAGGCAAACCACAGGAAAGCTGCAAGTGTGTTGAAGAAAATGTCAGGATCTCATGTCACAGGAGATCAAACTAATCATCCTCCTTATTAATAAAGGAGAAATTGCCAGCAGCTCTGGGCTTTCCCTGAACAATGACCGCAGGGCCTGTCATGATATGACTACAGGCTATTCTTTGGGGCTTCTTCCAATTACTATGAGCATCGACAAGCACTAGAGGGCAGCAAAGAATCATGGGACATGAGCTTAGAGACCCATATGTTGGAGAGGTTGTAGCTGCTAACTCAGGAGCCAGAAACAGACTGGGATAGAAGGCAAATTATGGCTCTGACATGAAAAAGCGAGTGAACTGACAGCGTAGACCTCATGCAGACCTTATATCTCGGCTGTGTTTAATGATCTCCTTTAATGAATGTAACAGGGTATGTAAAGAACGGACAGAGGGAGACACTGAGAACAGGCACAGCACAGCGACAGGGACAGGAAGACACAGTCTGGACACGGTGTCCAGTTCAGGAAGAAACATTCATAGCAACCCGCTGAGAGCTGAGGATTTTAATGAGAGCAGGGACTTGAGATTTGAAGACAGCTATGGTAACAGTGCCGGGGCCCCACTCCAACAATGCAATCCCCCATGGACACATGCCGTGCTGAAGAAGCCTCCATAGTGGCCAGAAAATGTGTGGGAGCTCGGGCTTTAGTGTTTTTCAAATTACATGAAGAAAGACTTCCAAGGAACACAAGGGAGTGAGATATTTGGGATGTTAGCCATGGCTTTATACTCCAGCATGAGATGCCTTTCGAGATACGGCTCTACAAATGACAGAATATACCAGCCAATATTCCCTTTAATAATGGGAAGGTTTTAACTAGCTTCTGCAGACTCTATTTACCCATTAAACACAAAGGATGGAATTCCCATGTGGAACCACATTTCAGCCTCCAAGCCCATTTTTGCATAGAAATCCCATTCCCAATTAAAAAGGCTTTGGCTTTTCTTTTTTTTTTCCTGTTCCATTACAGGGAGGCTTTGACTGAAGCTACCAGCAAGCACTGGATAAGATGAGCAGCCACATGACTCATTTGGTCATTTCATAAAAGGAAAAAAGACTTTTTCTTGCCAAATGCCAACTTAAGCTACATCCTTTGAGATTAGGGTGCGTGGCACACACACACCCACGCAGAGCCACACACACAGAGCCTATTAGCATGCATGGTTTGAGATTCTTGAATTGTAAAGTCAGACAGATAAGTGTTTACCCACGGACACATTGTTACGTCCATACACACACATATGGATATATGCATACACACATCTGCACTTCAGCTCTCATCTGTTATTGTTGCCGGTGCCCCAGCAGACTGCAGACAGACCACAGAGCCAGCTGATTGAGCGAAGGGGGCTGGGTGGAGCCCATGGCCCATTAGCCAAGGTCAGACTGGGGCACAGCCTCTCAGCTGGCTGCTGCCTCATCAACCTGCTATAGGAGACACTGCTATGTGTGTTTTGTCCGTGCATGTGGCCCCAAAGTACGCCTAATTTCCTCTGGTCATTTGCATTGTGCTTTCCGGTTTTGTGCGCTGGAGTGTGTGTGTGTTTAGTGTGTGTCAGTGTCGGCCCAGTGATTAGTGATTATGCTGAGAAGGCAGCAGCAGAGCACCAGTGCTAATCATCAGCTAGCCTTGCATCACACAACCTCCCTCACCCTGTCAGCGGCAGCCTCTCAGGGCCATATCATCAGCTTTAATAACAGACACACATCAGAGGAGAGATGCCGCCTTGAGCTGGCAATCATTAGCTAAGGTACACTTCCAGATAAATCTATAGAAATGAATTCAAAACAAAGCTTGAGCTACTAAATATTTACTCGATATGTCAGCAGTCTGGTGCATAATCTTTATATTCAGTGGTTGGTAAGATGTGGGACTGTTGATAGGAAAGAAAAATATATATATGTTTTTGCACACCTGGGATGGTATCCACTTCAGCAGTCGTGGTCTCTGGCATCACAGTACCACCTGTCACAACACAGAACATTTGCATAGTTAGCCTAGTCTTGCACAGAGTTAGATTCTTTTTCTAAAAAACTGTTCTCATGCACTTAATGTATCCATGCTGTCTAACTTCAGTTAATAAACACATGCTTTGTCTTTCGCTTCGTTCTGATTAATGCCCTCTCTTGGTATACCCAACGTGATCTAACACTTTCAAAACACGTGACTGTGCCTGTGCCATGCTCATCATTGGAGACTGCTGGTTAATGGGGAGTGCAGGCAGCAGTGCAGGCGCAGAGAGTTACTGGGTTAGTAGGAAATGAGGCCAAGAGGAGTAAGTGGGAAAATAGGAGCAGGAGGACAAAGCAGGTGACAGATGAAATGACAGAGAGAGGCAGAGCTCGCTGCTGGTAGGTTCAGGAGCAGGTGCGTGCGGATCGATTTCTGGTGCAAGCGCAATAACCCCCCTCCAGTGAGTTTCCACAGGTGGAGGTAAGAAGACGTAGACTGAACAGAGAGGTGGGAGTGACAGGTGCAGCGAATTATAGCTGTGTGGATGCCAGCACACGTGTGGGTGCGTGCATGCATGCGAGTGTGCACGGTAGATGGCAGATTAGCTGCGGTATCAAAATCAACTGTGGCAGAGACTGCTGATGCTGGGGAAGGAGGGGAGCAGGATGAGTGTGATCCATAGCAGAAGGAAGGGCAACAAGGGGAGGGGGAGGGTTGGTCGCAGTCTCATGAAGGCGATGTTAGCACCTGTCACGTCGTAGTCATCACCTGTGCCGCTGTGGCAGCTCGCCTGGTCGTCGTCACACTCGTCTGACGGGGTAGTGCTTGGGACTACTGTGGTAGGTGGGAGTGTAGGAGCTAGAAAGATGGAGAAGAAGAGACAGCAGGCAACATAGATTAGATTCAAGTTAAACATGAAAAATGCACTGGTGTGGGGTCTGGACGGGAGGAGCTTTGGCTTTAAAGCTCTTGATTTGGGCCACATTTAGAAAAGCAAACCAAGGAAATCATCCATGTATTCCCTTATTTTGCAGAGAAGCTACACTGAGTTATCATAGGGAATTTTGATATTGCATAGAAATACATTCCTGTTGTTTGGTCCAGTCACTGTCTGATCATGTTACTGATGTTGATGGAAAAAAAAAATCTATCATTTGGAAACGACTTGAATCCACAGCGACTTACAAACAAATAACGGAAATAACTACAAGTCATCAGAAACTAGAAGTGAATACCGCTCAAGCATACACTAAAAGCATGTTCAGAAAGTGGATTTTCTATTTTTAAAACAGAAAACAAAAAAACAAACACTGAAATATGTATCTGTAATCTCAGCATGCTTAGCCCACAGTTACATTCTGGAGTTCAATATACACTTGAGCTATTAGCATCCCTCCTTTTTATCAAGCTGTTGAGGTGTGGGTGTATAAATAGAGCTGAAGCTAAAGCTTGGTGCTTAGGGCTTGGGCGGCTTGAACTCAAAGATGCAGAAACAGGACTTGGGATTGGCTATAGGCAGGGCCCTGGCTGCTACTGTGGCCTATCATTATGGCCCTGCTTCACTTGGATGTGGGCAAGGCTCAAGATCCACTCCACGCTCCAGTGCAGCACAACCGTCCTGCGGTGTGTGTGCCTTTGTGTGTGTTTACACTGACTGAGTAATGAACGGGCTTCCCCAGTGCAGACGGAGGAAAAAGAACGAGCAGAGAGGGGGAGAAAGACAGGCATAGACAGATAGGCCTGAAAAATGTGTACAGTAACTCTGTGTGTGTGTGTGTGTGAGGTTGGGAGTGTGTGTGAGCCGATGCTCGGGCTCTCTTCCTCTGCTAGATGAAATATGAGGCAGATCAGCTCCTGTCAGATTCAGGGTGGGGAAGGTCAGGGATGGGGTCAGTGCTGCGTCAGGGGAGCCTCTCACAGAAATGAGGATTTAGCCCTCCTGCTATGGCTTGCCACACGGACACACACACTTGTTCAAGCACCTGTGTACATGCATGAATGTGTATACTTGCCTGTAACCACATGTTTGGCAAGGTGATTGCGGTTGCGCTGTGTGCATACGTCTGTGCGAGTATGTGTGTGTTTGGCATTAACACTGAAAACAAGCATTATCATCTGACTAAAGCTCCCGGTGGGAGTCCATGAGGCTTACAAGAGAATGGGCCTCCCTGAAATCCAATATGTAAATCCACTTAGGGCTAGCATGCTCCACAGTATATTGCTGAGCTGTTTCTGTGCTACATCAGCTTGGAGAGAGGCAGATAAAGAGCAGGAAAAAATAGGGGTAATTTTAAAGATAGCAAAGTGTGCAAGGTCCTTTGAAAGAAGAAAGACATGCAGGGGTTTTGAGGAGTGTGATGAGGGCCAGGATGCAATAATCCTAGTGGGCCAGGTGGGCTTTCATTTGATCCCCTCCAGAAGTGGCTAGCTATGGGAGCAGCTTTGATGTAACATGAAGACAAGACAACTGTCCCTTGTAGGGATAAAGAGCAGGAGCTGGACAGCTGTGGGCTCAACACAGGAAGCCTTCACGCACATCTTTAAATAACCAGGACTGCGGCAAAGACATGACGTGCAAACTACTCACAGTCATGTCATTAGCTGGGATGATAGATTGCTCACCTGTGTGTGAGTCAAGATGTGTCGGATGTGAACACATGTACAATCAGTCTGAGAATGAATGGACTGAGATCTAGGTGTGCCTACTAAGGTCATCATCATGGGTAGAAGATTATTATTCTCCCTGAAAATGCAAGCGTAACTGGAGACGATCTTCACGTCAACAACAGGAGTAAAGTGTCATGACCATGTTTAAAAGCATTACTACAGCTGAAAACGTCAACAGCTTGCAAAGAAGGTTTTTCTCTGGATAGTAACTTTGCCACCACAGAAATCAGCATCATTGGCAGAAATGATGCCAACATAGGTAGAAATGCTGTTGCTGCTCAATCTTTTTGCATATTTTATACCAGAACAGAAGAAGGAACAGTTAGATAGAGCACAAACAATGCAATACATTTTTTGGAAGTTTTGTCTCTTAAAGTTTACCTTCAATCTCGCAGCCCAGGAGTTCAAGTCGCAGGCCCATCCCAGCAGGAGTGGCCCTGTCTGGGTAAATTCTGATGAAACGGGTCAGCAGGGGCTCCACCGTCCTCAGTTCAGGAGTGTCGTAATTGCTGTTACCTTCAAATATCTGACAGGGAAAAAAGAGGAGGCATAAAGTGTCATATTGCTGATAATGTCAATGCTGGGCATTTGAATGATACAGCTCGCTGACTGCATATACCCTAGGGCAGACTTATTCCTGCCTCCTGAAAACCAGAAGTGATCTGGAGGGGTGGCGAGAGCTGAGTAGGTAGAAAGATGATGGGAAAGAAAGGAAGATGACCAGATCGCTCTCATCTTGCTGACATCTAAAGCACAGCTTAGGTGAGTGACGCAGGGGGCCAACGGCAACGACAGCACGACACACACCTCTGTCAAAAGCAACTTTCGGTTCTTTCAGTTCTGCCTTAGATCTTCCGCAAGGGGAGGAATAATTGAGGGAAAAGAGGAGAATGTGAGGTGTGAGAAAGGCAAGAAAAGGAGGAGATGGAGGATTGATGGAAGTGGATTAATGGGTGTGATCACGTGAAGGAGCCTGGTGAGCCTTAGATGCTGGGAACCTCTAAGGCGAGGGGAGAAAGGCAGCTAACTAGGACAGGCGGGATATGGATCCTCCTCACTCTCTTCATAAATCAAGCATCAGCCCATCTGGATCAGATTTATGCCCTGTCAGGGCCACTTGTAATTGGGGACGGGCTGTTGCAGCTCCTTGGAGGTGTGTGTGGTTGCGTACATGAGTTTATATGTATTCTTTGTGTGTAAGTGTGTGCATGCATTGAGCAAAGTGTTTTGAAGTGTGTCTTCTGTGCAGGCAGATAAATCTTTGGTCATTTCTCTACGTTGTGCGTTCTTTCCTCTCCTGTTTTCCGCTGACTCCCTTCACCCCTCCTTTCTCTCTGGAGAGGTTTCACTATCCATTGAAAGGGTTGAACGGCGTGTGTCGTGCAGAATACAAAGCAGGAAGAGGGAACTGAGGAAAGGACTCTGAGAGACTTGAGATGCTTATCCTAATGTGATTCAAAGCACTGCTGAAATTGACTCGCTATGACTGTCGAATGACTCACAACTACCAGGCGCAACGCTCTAGTGAAAATTGACTAAATGCGTCATAATCAGAATCGATGTCCTGACGTATCTGAGAAACATTTTTAGAAGCATGTATTCAAATCATTTTCCATCCGTTCTAACCCATTCCCTAGAAAGAACTGTGCCCACACAGAAAGAAATGATCAAGGGTTCCTTGGTTAGGGTTGTGCTTTTAATTTGTTACCAGAACTGAACAAACACCACAGTGGTTTTGGACATTCTTAAGCATTGCTGAAGGGTACTGCAGCATGTGTTCAGCAAACCCTCACCTTTGGCTTGTTCCCATTCGTGTCCAACACCATCCTCCAGTCGGAGCCATTGTTGCTGTAGCCCAGGCGAAACTTCTTCATGAAGACTTTGTTCTCACGGTGCTTCCCTCCCTGGATGATCAAGCCCTTCACCAGCTTCTCCTCACCAAGATCGACCTGCAGCCATTCGTTAGTGAAGGGCTGTGGCTGGGGCAGCAGGGTCCAGCCTGTCCTGCTGGTCAGCAGACGAGCATTCTCTGGTACCCAGCTCCTGTCAGTATGGGAGGACGCGGTGATCTGGTTGTCAGTGATCAAGCCCGATACCATACCCAGCATGCCTGAGCATGGGTATTCTAAAAGACAAAAGGGAAGGCAAAGGTGTTAGCTTTTTTGATACAAATTAAAGAAAACCTGCAGAGATGATGGATGGAAAAACAAGTCTTGATCTATATCCAAAGGTTTGATGTTCAACATCATTTACCATGCCACAACTCCAGTTTGGTGAATTTGAGGTTCATATAGGGGCAACAGGGCTAGTCAAAGTCAAAGTGAGAAGGACTATTCCCCAAACTCTTTGTGATGGTACTGTGATCTCTCCCTCTATTCTCTTTCTCTGTTTCTCTCTGTCTGCAGATCTCATGCATACTAATTCTTCTGCCTGAAGCGGTTGTCTCCAGGCAGCCAATTAAAACCCTTCTCTCTGTTGGTGCTTCCACCTCCTGCATTCTGGGAGCGCTTTTTCTTTTCATCTCCCTACCCCTCCCTCTATGGACTCACATCTACGCGCACACAAAAACACATTCTCTTTGTGTTTTATCTGCTGCTGCACTCATCTACCTTCTGCTCCACAGCTGTCAACATCTGCGGGACCACATCTTTGAACACCTCATTGTTTCCTGTCCACATTTCAAACTTTCCTCTCCTTTTATTCAACTTCTCTGATCTTATCCTATCTTAAATCTGTACGTTCCAGCATCTTTGGATACACTTCCCATTTGTTTACAAAGGGAAATGGTTGTCTTCTTACTTTTCCACATCCTTTCTTCTTGGTGACAGCCCTTTGTATTAAGAGTTCAACTGAGTAACAACCTGTTGCTACAGCTTGGATGCATTTGCACGCTTGAATCAGATATTTTTTAAGCTCTCCACATGTTTTTGCCTTTGTATAGCAGCAAAGAAAATCTCAGACTTGCAAAGTTTCTGTTGTTGTGCCCTGATCTAAAGAAGTGTTACTGACACTCTACAACTCTACCGGCAATGTCAACAAGAGCAGACGCAATCCAACAACCTGATATAACACTTCTGCTAACCAAAATACAAGTAAATTTATCTTGGACATTACGTTGGTGTTGATGTATCACATTGTTGGACTGCCAGACTGCTTTGTAGGTAGGTGTTCAATCATTTTTAAGGTTTCAGTTGTCTACCGTGCTGGGATTTGCACCTGGATCAAAACATCTAAAGAGACAAGAGTCTGCTATTCCAAGACATACAGCATTATCTGTTAATATTCATGTAACTTTTTAAAGTACTGTGGTCTGTGAAACATGGGTGCTACAGCCAATGGTTAATGGTGAAACTTTAGTCTTAGATCAAAATCCTATTGTTACTCTTAAGCACTTCTGAAACGCCTCTCTGTGAAGCTCCATAAAACACACAGGAGTGTACAAAAGTTTCCTGATGTTGCAACTGCAACTAGAAGTCTAATACTTGTATCAGGCTTAAATCTTCCCGTCTGCCGTGTCCTAACTTTCCCAACACTTAATCCCAGGACACTGAGTCAGAGACCTGTGGTACGCAATAACATATTTACTATCTGGCTCCCACGGAGGGATAAATCCAAGCATTATTACTTCTTCTGTGTCTGTACGAGACAAAGTGTGCACTGTACCGCTGCAGGACTCAATAGCATGGCCGCATCTGGGAAAAGTGAGTAAAAACTTGGAGAACAAGGCCTCATTCAGACGTGTCTTTCTCTCTCTGGTTATCTAAAGCAGCTCCTATGCCAACCCGTGAGACAAATCTGTTGTCCCGCATTTCAGAAAAGTCCAAATTGGAGCTCAAGTAACGAATGCTGTTGGGGTGGAAGCCTCTTGACTGTTTTTTTTTTCCTGCTCTCTTTCGTCTTTGGCCAAGATCTGTTTGGGAGCGATCAGACGAGCTAGCCTTTGGCAGAGCAAAGCTAAGGCCCTGCACACTGGACGCCTTTGAAGTGGAAGGCTATAGAGAAAGGTACATGTGTGTGATTAGGAGTGTGCGTGTGTGTGTGTGTGACACTGATCTGAGTTTAGACTCTCGAGTGAACTCCCCGGGTCATCTGGAGCTGTTAATCGACTTCAGCTGCGATCACAGAAGCTGCCGAGATGGCATGCACGCAGTGACACACCCACAGGAACAAACACTTGTGTGTATGTTTGTGGACTGCAGGCGTAGAAAGGGTGATACATGGCTTTGTGGGCTGAGTTCAGGGTTTGGGTGGAGCATCAGTGGTTCATCAGGGATATTTATATACCATGGCGTATTTACAAACAGGAGGGCGGCGGATCTTTTTATTAATGAGTAGCTGTTTGTATCAGCAGGGGCTCGCGACCATGATAATTAAAGGAACATCTTGCAACATTCTGGGGCTCAACTCCTCATCGCACCTGACTTACAGTTTTGACAACAAAATTGGAGGGTGGGAAGATGGAAATGCACATTTGAAAAGTTTCATATTGCTCCACACCCCTAGTTTCCGTCACATTTGGTGCAGTGGTCGGCTTCTGCTATGGCAGCACTTTTCCGGAAATGTGGAGATGCACTTAAAAAGCTCTCCATACTTTTCTTCTCATTAAAGTTCTGGTATCAGGGATCCATAACTCAGTGTAGAACAGAGTGAGTCACTGAGTTTATGCAGCCCTCAAGAGCCTCAGAGTTTCCCTCTGTCTCTCTGACAGTGCTGCTAGCATGCAGCGAAGCTGGCAGCGTCTTCGGAGCACCCAGGGGTCCTGACGTCATTATGGAGGCCCTGTGGTGACTTCGATCCTGTGATGTGTTTACGCTCTGTGCAGCGGTCTGGTCGTGTGCCCCAAACATACGCCCCAGCTGTAACCCTGCTGCACCCACAGTGCCCTCTGCTATTACATGAACGCATATGTAATGTATAACTGCTCCTCAAAAACACAAAGCACTCTGCACATATGAGGGCATTTAGCGGGCTACAACCAATCCCGACCCCCACTTTAATCCAATCCTTAATCCTTAACTAACAACACTGACAAAAAGCTGCTACTTTCTATTTTTTGTCAGTCCTTGAAAGATATATTCCATATCTAAGTACAGAAGAACAAAACACATGGGCAAGCACTAATTAGAATTCAATACACATGTTCATAATCCCACAGAGATGCAGACAGATGTGCTAAAACCATACAAAAGGGAGCTGCACATACCACATATTAAAATAACATCAACAAAAAGGAAAGGATAAGAAGAGTGTTGCCAAAATCAAAGCTTCATAAGTAAAAGACAGACTGTGGACTAAAGAGGAGGCTGAGAAGAGATCAGCATAAGGGATGGGGCTACGCAGAGCCCACCCAGCTCCAACTCCCTCTGCCTGCCAGCTGTCGGCTCCATTTATATTAAATGACATACAACAAAACATGGGGAAACATAAATAGGTAATCCTCCTTCATGTGCCACTTTTCTATTATGTAGCAGCTTGCCTTAGCCTTTGAGGAGGACTCTCACTCAGATCGAGCTTCATCTCACACCTGGCAGAAGTGAGGTGTTTGGCCAACTGGGGCCTGGATGGGAAACAATAAACTATGTTGCAACAAGAAGAGGGCTGAACCAACACGGACACGGACACAAAGTCATACAGAGTTGGTGGCATCAGCTGGCTACTGCATTTGAAAGTGTTATGTATTCAGTTAGAGTATAACCATTATAGCATAGAGTAGTGAGTTTTCAGTGGTAGCTATGAGGTAAGACAGCACTGCAATGCGCTTGTATATGTATACGGATCAGCAGGGATCTCAGCAGTAACCAACCTGATATCTTACAGCCATACACCTCGAAGCGCAGTGCGATGCCTGTTTCCCAGGTAACAGGACGGATCCGGACGAAACGCGTCAGCGTGGGTTTAGGCAGCATCGTCTTGGCAACGTCTGTTGGGTTGGTGTTGCCTTGGAAAACCTGTGAAGGAGGCAGGAGAAAAGTAAATTATTGACAGATTATGCTGAGTTGAGATGCAGAGTCAGAATTTCTCTGAGGCTTTGGCTGCATTAGATTCACATTCTTTTTAAACTAACAAATGTTTAGGATGTTTCACATAAAATCTGAAATTTAAAAAAAAAACAATTGGAGCTGAGAGATCAACCTTTCTCTGTACTCAGTCAAGATATTGACAAAAGAAGTAGCATTGAAACATTCAGGGGGTGATCTTTACCTTGTGGTTCAATAACTGTTTTTTTTTTACACAAGACAAACACATGGAATGTTTTGAAAGCTTTGCTCACTGATAAACAGTTTCCCTGTTACTTCCGGAGTTGCCCCTGCACCTCCTCTTGCACCACATGTTGCAGCCCAATCTAGCAGTGGCCCGTGACTATGAAACCTGAGGCAGGATGTGTAACACTTTCAAGACCAGATTGGGTCAGGATGCCCTTTCTATGTCCTCTACTTCCAGATCTGGGGTAGGTTTTATTGCAGTGTCTTGTTGAAAGGTCAGAGTTGTCACTGTTCTCCCCCAGGGTCAGTTGACAGTTTACTAGCACCATACGAGGGGCCGGCCACCCATTCGAACGACTCCCTACAGTCCATCACGGTTCATTCTGGGTAATTGAATCACAACAGTGACCATACGACCTCCTGACCTGCCTGGCTGAGAAGCTATGGGGCAGAGAGGAATCCAGCTGAGAGGAGCAGGATGGAAAGATAGAAAGATAGCCGTCCTGCTAATCTAGGATGAACTGAAACGTCACAAGGGCGTACCCATTAGTCTATACAGCCTGCCTACCCTTTTGCCACTCAGTCCTTCAGCCATACCTGTCAACTACATCACTAAGGGACCCTGGAACAAAGTCATCCACTCTGTTAAATGTCACGTCTCCTCTCCTCTCCACTCGCTAACTGTAAAGTGGCTTTTTCCAGGTCTGCGCTAAGATGCCAAACTGCAGGCTCAGCATGTAGCAAATGGTGCCCCTCCGCACAAAAGCACTTTAGAGTCCGGAAAAACACAGGCCGGGCTTACCACGGCACCTTTAAGCTGCCACTTTACAGAGGGGACTGTGTACTTTGGAGAGACCATAAAAGAATCAAGCCCGGGGGCATATGTACACAGCAGCACAAACACACTTGTTTGGATGCTCTGTTGCTGTTGGGAACTTTTTTTTTCCTTTTCTCACTCTTTCACTCAAAAATGCCTCGTAGTATTTACATGCCACGCAAACATGAGGACTGTCAGACACACACATGCTCTCCTGACCCTGCGGACACCCACAGTGCATGCTGTGTTTGTCTCCAGATGGACAAAACCTGGTCTGTTTGACAGGCTGATCAGCGATCGATGGTTACAGCCTGTCACGCTCCGGTCAAGCATGCCATCCCTCCCTTTCTTCCTCTTCTTGTCCCTCTCTTCTGGGCCCACCTCTACCAGCTGCTCAAACTTGACAGCCTTTTCCTAGTCCTTTCTATCCCCTTTACCTCTTGTTTGTTGAGTCTTTTGTCATCCCTTGTCCTTTTATGAGAAGCTGAAGGTTGCCTGACATAAAACAGAGGCAACATTCCTACAAAAATCCTCCCTGTAGTTACTTCAATGCTGTATTAGCACCGCAGTTTTTGCTGTAAATACCATCCACTTACACTGATGTTGGGTATATTACCATACCATCAAAGTGTATAATTGCACGCTGGGAGACAGAGACTAAAGTACATGTAGCCGGGTACTTCCCCTTTTGTGGAGCTCAAAGGAAACTCGGAGCAGACCACAATTCAACTCAGCTGGCTGCTTTACTGAATTGGGATCTTCCAAGTGCAGTAAATGTGCAGGGGCAGTTTTTATGACCCAGTCTCTGGTCAGGGAGATGCAAAAATCCACCACTCCACTACTGTTATCATTTAACTTCTTCCAAAAGGCTTATGCAGAGCTTGAGGATCCACATGTATCCAGAAAGGTTACTGGGGGTTCACAGTTAATTTCACTTTTTAACTTAGAGCTTAAAGGTGATTCTATTACACCACTCCTGGCTGGAATGAAACTTTTATCACACTAATGTTGAGGAATACCTTCTGTTTGGAGCCTTCTTTTAAAGTGATCCAGTCCTCTCCATTAGAGCTGACATCCACCTTGTACGACTTGACAAAGTAAGTCCTCCGGGTCTCCTGGGAAATGGCGCCCTGGGTACCGATGGCTGAGACAAACCGCAAGAACCCAAGGTCCACCTGAAAAGGGCAAAGAGAGAAGAGACAACTGAGAAAAAGCTGCTGTAAATGACTTTGCATTTTACACACTGAGAGAAAACTCTGCAGTAGCTGCTGCAAGCCTCTTCTCCTGCAGTTTTTAAGGAGAATACTGATTAACTGAGGTAGAAACAGCTAAACGTAACGCTCTTCGCCTGTTCGAATGCATGAATAATTTTTGCAGGAAAGATTTTTAACGCACACAGCCTGTATTAATAATACAGAGACATTCTGGAGACTCAAAAATACAGCTCTACCATCAGAATCACCTCTGGCCATAAGCTCATCAGCGGCTACCTGGAATTTAATAAACAGCAATGAAATGATATTCACATTAATGAAAGAGAAACAAGATGACAACTTAATTTCCTGAGATGGGAGACAAGAGCTTATTGGATAAAAGTGAATGTTGAATAGAACGGGGTCCGCAATCACATTATCAGAATCGGCCAGGAGGAAAGAGAGATACAGATTGAATATCAAATATTGTGCCGTTAAAATATGCAGGGCTTTATAAAGTAATCATGAACTGCAGTACATTACTGCAGGGCTATTATATTTTCACAAGGAGACAGCCAGAGGTGGTGGGGTCAGAGAAGCACATGTGTGAGTGTCTGGGTGCAAGTCATGTTCATGTATATATTTTCCAAAAATGTAAATGTGCTGCATTTTGAGATGAGAGGGAGTGGCTGGTTTGCATCAGACCTGGAGAAAGAGCACAGTGTCTGTCTGCCAACCATCACGCCTGTTCACAAACACAATCATCCCTGCCAGGAAAGAAAGAACACATGCAAAGTCCCTCTATATGTCACCCTGGCTTCTGTCCCTGTGACCCAAAATAGCCTTCAAACTGGCTTTTGATCATGTTAGCGCTGCTGTCTAACTTCACCGGGACCGTACAGGTCTGGAGAAGATGTCAGCTGTTGCTAGTTCTGGGACTTGCATGCAATTCTTCAGCCACCAGAAATAACAAATGGGCTCCCTTTGACCGCTGTGGAGGCTACTTAACCCCACGAACCGTCCCTTCATCCATAACAGGAGCAAAGAGAGGGTGCGGTGCGAACCTGAAAAACTTTCAAAGAATTCCAACCCCTCGGTGTACAAGCAGCATGCTTAATTTTAACAAGCGTTAACACCATCTTTGACAGGCTGAACTGACATTAATGAGGAGTAATGGTGTTGCGTGCAGACGCTGCTAAAACGTGATGGAGTGAAGCAGGGAAGCCGGGGTGTTGGTGGAACAGGTTTCCAAGATCATGATGAGAGACGAGGCCTTTGATGTTGACGTGAGATGGGCTCGGGCTCTGATGCATGGCGACCAGAGTCTTGAGTAGATTACTGAATCGACTCAGAGGAGATCATCGGTATGTGCATGTGCAAGGGTGTGTAAGAGAGAGCGACAGCGGTGAAATCCTTTATGCGAGAGAGAGCAGACAGACAGAGTAGTGTGCACATATTTCAGAAAATCAAAGCCAGGGTTATCTGCCTGCAAAAATCTACACAGAGCTCGAGCATGTTAAAACCAGACAGTCGGCTAGCTTTGGCTGCCAACCTTATATACAGCACCGTACCACACTTAATGATTCAGAGCAGGAAAGGAACATCTGCATGCCACGCTGGTCATTCCTGCTCCTCAAGTTCACTTCCAGAAGCAAAAAGACATAAACAGATGGGAGCAATAAATGAGGTTCCACCATGATATTCTCTCACTCTCTCTTGGCCACTCAAAGGATTTGGATGGATGGAGACTAACAAAAAAGACAGTCACATACAGAGACAGAATACGTTTGTTCCTGTCTACGGGCTCAAGGGGCTTTTACAGTAAGTCCCAGATTTCTTTCGGGTCCACAAATAGAAACAAAATCAAATCCTGTCAGCTTTAGATGGTTCCCATTTAATAACGCAGGAGCTGACTTCCTCTCTCTGCTGGGTAAATGGCTGTATGTGCCAGTGCTGGATGGGGAAAGCATAGCGGATGGCAGCAAGGTCTGCGCTGGTGTTCAATATATTAGACCAGGCAGGTCTTTAACATCTTCATTCAAATGGCCAGTCTGGTTTATTTCCAGTCTGGCCCACTGGCAAAGTGGCTTACTGTAAAGGCTTAACTAAAAATGGTCTAATAGGAAGGCTTGGCCTTGGGATGTTTTCTCTGAAAGGATCTCATTAGGTGTAATGGAGAAGAAGAGCCTCTGGGAATGAAATGAGTGGCGGGGCTAATTGGGAACACTCATGGGTGCTCAGACTGAACAATATGTGGACATGTGCATGCTGAAAAATGGCTGATTTGAAGAGGGTTGGACTGATATATGACCTGAACCAATATTCTAGTTCAAGGTTTTTTTGTAAATTATTTTTGAGGGGTCCTCTGACAGCTGATGGGTGTGGTTTATCTTCATACTTTCATCACCTTGTGGTTCAGTAGTCTTAAAGTTCCACAAGCCACAGTGATGCTGAAGCAAATCAAGTCATCGTGATTTTTTGGAAAGTTTTTGGCACAAAAGTTCAAATTCTAGGCAGCTCGAGTTCAGAAAAGGCATCAGGGCTCGTTGTCACGGGATGTGAGGAGGAGAAATGATGAAAGACAGCGGGAGGGCTGGAGAGAGAGGAAAGAGCTACAGTGCGCTGAGTAAAAAGGAGAGAAAAGTCAAGAGGGGAAGGTCGGGAGGGGAAACAAGCCACTGACAGTGATGCCTTGCAAGATGTGAAGGACAGAAGCATGGGGTCTCCAGCGAAGAAGTGCACAGACTAGATCAATTTCACAGACACAGGCTGATAACAGGGCCTGGGTAATGAGCGAAGCATGATTTATTAATGGCTGCTTGTTAGAGGCAGAAGAACGAGGCCGAGGCTGCGCTAACAGACTGAGGTTACATGGGTCAGGGAAAGAAGACGGGCTGCCAGGACACTTGGATGTAAAGCACAGTCCATCCCACACCACAGAGACCACAGCGAAAACAAACAGGCTCAGATAATGATTACTAGTGGGACTCCTTTTAGCCCAAAGCCAAAGAAAGCACTCGCTGACCTATATACATAAACCAATAACCAACGTTTAGAAATCACAAGGAGTTCACAGTGCATCCTGGGTAAATATATCCCTCACAGATGATAAACTATTCGTCATCTAGAGCTGAAAGGCTGAATCATGCCTAATGGATGATGTAATCACTCTGTGGAAAGGTGTGAATTATGCTTTCTAATCTAGCATCTATAGGGACGCGCTGCATTATGAGAGTCTGCTGATCTAACAGAATGAAGTAGGGATCTGCTCCACATTTACCATATTGTTGTTTCTCCTATGAGAGTGTTTGGACTCAGGCCCACCTATAGACAAATGACACTATACATTCTGGGCATGCTGGTACACAGTAACTCATATCAGGAGGGACACACAACCTGAGCCATAAACATGCCAGGCTGGGTAAGAAATCACCCGCGCTTCTCAGAATCTTTCCATAAAGCAGTGGCAGGCTGATATGTGGGCAAGACTTCAATGTGTCCTTGTCTCCCAGGAGTTTTTCCCTGCTCCAGTATAGTCCAAAATATGTTTCACGAGCTCCTACTCTCTCTCTCTCTCACGCTCTCTCTCTCTCTCTCTCTCTCTTTCTGTGTGTGTTTGGCGTTTTCTACCTTCCTGTTGTGCGGCAAACTGATGACTTAAAGCCCCTTGCCTCCCAACAGCCAGTGTGCACGGCTCCGGTGGTTTCACAAACTAATGAAACCAGAAAGGCAGAAAAAGAATTAGTCATGCTCAGGCTTGTAACATCAGCCAGTTAAAGCCTGGTGTGCGTGCAGTTAGATCGGCATAGTGAAATCCACTTCAGGGGGTTCGACAGGGGGTATCTATACAAATATATGTATACTTGTATGAGTGACTAGGAATATATGATGGCAAATGACTGACAGACAGTGTATTTTGTTTATGTGTGTCTGTACAAGTTTAGTTTACTTTCAAAATCATTGCTGTGGGTGTGATTATTAGGTTTATGTCTTACTCAGAGTATTGTCTTTGCACTCTGTGACTCAGATGTGCAGCAAGGCCACATGATATGTAATTGAGGCTCAAGCCTCGTCAGTGTTGTGTGGGTGCAGCAAGCAGACATGCAGTTTACACGGCCAGGGAGGGAAAACAGTTCAAGGAACAGCAAAGGCTCAAAAGCTCTATCTCTGGCTGCTTGATTGGCTTATAATTGAGTTGCCAAGGAGTTGCATGCAGCGATCTGTACTCTGGGAGAAGAAGAACCAAAGACTTTTGTTTTAAATCCATTTCTCTGCTTTCCCAATAGAAGGGGAAAAATAGCTGTGTGTGTGTGGGCTGCTGACTGAATAACCGAAGGCCCTTGGGAACGAGTTTATTCGTTTTCCCCCACCAAAAACAACAACAAGAGAAATGCCGAGGGTGAGAAGGAAGGGAGAACTCCTCTGTGTTCCAAAGTCAAAGAGCAGCTGGTAGACACAGACGGAGGCTCCGGTCCAGGAAACAATCTCTGGAAATGCTTTATGGATCTCAAAGGATGGTATAGTCAGAAGTCATAAAGTAGATGCACAGCCTCAAGTCACCTGCTTTTTTTATTTTTTATTTTTTGCATGCAAATTCTGACAATGCCTCCTTTGTATGGTAATGACAGAGAGCTGACATTTTTGTGAACTGACAAACACTGAGCTACTTTGACATGCAGCTACAGAGATGCCTTTTTATCCCCTGATGTCGTATGTAAAGCAGCTTTCAGCAATCCGCTCCCTAATTTCACCTGCAGTTACTTTGGTGTTGGTAGCGGAAGCTTTTAGGAATAGCTCCATTACCCGAAAGTGTAATTAATTCTCTTTTCATGAAAATTGTATTACTCAGATGCTCCAGGACCTATGAGCCCCACTCATGACCTTCCATTTATCACAATATTCACCTGACAGGAATTACAGTTTATTTTTAGCACCTCGACACCTCTTTGGTGGCCTTAAATTATGCATGTCTTCCCATGCACCGATCATCTGTTTTCCTGACAAAGAGGGATGTATAGGTCGGACGACAGCGATAATAAAATAAAAGGTTGTGTGGTGCGTTGTGTTGTGCTCGGGTACATGTGTGCCGCTGTTGATTAAAGGTTTCCGTCCCAGCTGTTAGAGGAAGTCTGGTTTTTAAAGTTGGTGAATCATCTTTAGGTCTCTAACTCCGGGGTCATTCCCTTCCTTGCCACACACACATGACTAACGCTCTGAGTAATGATTATGAAACCAAGAAACGGTGATGGGGACGGAACAGAGGGCGACCTGAAGGTATGTCACGTCTGGAATCTGGCTGATGATCCCATCCCAGGATACACAGCTGCACATGATCGTTTAGTGATGACGGCTGACTGCAGGGCTTTCAGGCATTCCTCTGCTCTGTAACGCAGACGCTGAAAATGACACTGATTACGGCTGAGCTGAGTTTTTGTCTCAGGGTACTTATGCCGCGCTGTTTCATTTCATTACATCATGCCATCCCTCATGTTTCGATTTCTAGTCCCACTTTTGGGCTACTCCAAACGAGTGTGGGTCTCCATCCTCTCATTGATTTTCCAATTGAGAGCGAGGCCCAGAAGCAGCGAGGCTCAGACAGCATCCATTGTTTCCATTTGTACGGCATGATGATGATCTCACCGGCAAGCCGCATGCCAGCCTACGCTCCTCTGCTCTCGCTAGACTTCATCAACTGCGAAGCTGCTGTTAATTACTAGTCTATATTCTAATTACTCATCACCCGGCGCGGTGGTAAGCCCTGGAACCGGGACAGAAGCGAAGAGAGAGAGACGACAGCAATGAAGGGGGCATTTTTTCGCAAATCATTGACCTGAGGTAATTGAAAGCACATTTGGACGAAAAGGAAAACAGGATATGGCAGAACGCGCTGGTCTAGCATCTGACATTAGCTCCTGCATGGCGGCCAGAACTGCAGTATCATCAAGGAAGAGTGCAATTAGTGGTTGTTTGGTTGGTCAAGTGGTGGAACTCAACCTGTTATCCAGCCAGAACTCACAGAACTGTTTGTCTTATAGATTTGCAAGACGTACAGCCAGCGCAGGTCGTGCCCTCATGTTTGAACCTCCCACGTCTCGTTGCTCTGTAAACTTTACCTCGAGATTAATATCACATGTAGGAGACAGAGAAGAATAAAGTGCCAACAAACACCGATACGCTCCTCAAGTTTAGTGCTTTCATCTGTCAGAAAGACAAGGTTAAAGCATTTTTTTTACACAACAAGAGTTAAGAGGCTCATTATCTCCTGTTATGATTAAACAATTTCGGTGATCAGAGACACATAGAGGCTGATAAATACATAAATACTGATGAAGCAGTCAGGGATAATGCTTCCTGGCAAGACGATAAAGGCAGGAGCTGATGCTGCGAAAATATATATATATGAAGAGCAGACTCAAACTCAGGAGGATGAAAAACTCCAACCTGCTCTATGGGATAACCTGTACTGTATATCCGCATTATGAGATGCTCAGTAGAGAGGCTTTCAGGTATTGACAGTTGGGTTCTTTCCAAGACAGTGTAAATTATTCATGTTGTGTGTATGTGCGATCAATGCCAGCCGCCTGACAGAGATTCAGCCAGTCTTTTATTGTGTCATTCAGATGTTATAGTGGCTCTTGGTGGCCATCACATCCTTCCTATTTGACAAAGACACACTGTACGAGATTCCTAGCAATTTCCTTTACACCGCTCCATAAACACGTTACACCTTCATCTCCGAGACGAATGTGTTGCACAGATGCAGGTATTTCCTCGCCAGTGTTATGTGAGTTCATAAGGCAAAGAGCAGCCCATTGACCGGGTACTCTGCCGGTTTACACTCATTAATTTTTGCCTGCAACCTGCTGCAAAGAGCCCCGTTGTTCATACTGTTAAGCTTCAGAGAAAGCCACGGCTCACACAGGCAGATAATATTCACAAATCTCCCTCTACCTTGATGTAGATCTGTAAACCTGGAGAGGAGCGAGGGGGGGAGGAAAGAGTGGAGTGAAGAGGAATAGATCTGAAAAGAACAGGGAAAAAGAACGAAATGAAGGCCTGTTTTGAGGGATTATCGTCTCTTTCTTTACTCCCTCCTCCAGCCGCAAACCCCCTCAAAGGACATCTGTCCATCTCTGTGTACACCAAAAGACTGATTAATGACCCGGCTATCCCGGCACTCAATGCTGAACCACACCACACCAATCTAATTACCCGGTGAAGAGCGCACAGACTCGAGCATCTTGCCCTCCTTCTCTTCATGCATCAGAATGAGGCAGCATTAAAATGGATGACAAATCTGGATTATGTTCGGCAAAGAAGAAGGAAAGCAGAGCGAAGGAAAATGCCCAGGAATCAAAGGCCGCCTGTCATGAATAATAAAACTGTCTGCCTCTAACTGCAGTCAGGGAATGATAAATGAAATAAATAATGAATTGATTACTATGCATCTGACTGCACACTGAGATGATTTGTACGTGCCGCGAGGGGGCCTGAGCTTGTTGCAACACCACGGACAGGCTTAATGAAAGAGGAATGAAGAATTCTGCTCTTTTAATACCACTTGTGATAATTGGACTTCTGCTCAGAGTGCTCGGCACAAGTGCATCGCGCTCCTTAGAAAACATAAATTACGTGGCAACCACAGACTTGGCTCATTCGCTGCGTTTGAAATTAGAAATTAGAAGAGTCTCATTCAGTGTTTTCATCTGATTAGTATTGGGAAATCAGCACGCCCATTAGAGCACATCCCCTTTCAAATCCAGATTTTTACTGCCAAATCAAATCCTCAATATGATCAATACTATAACAGAGAGAGTCTGGAGTGGCAACAAATCATTGTGATCACTTGTAATTTCCGCTGACAAAAAGGCAAAGCGGGGCAGGGCAGCCTTCACGTCAATGCTGTTACACTTAACTCTCACATCAGACTATGAACAATGGACTGTCCTTTGCAGGAGACAAATACTGTCATACAACAGACTGTCGAACTGCTGGAGGAAGCGGTAAAGCAGGCCACGATTCTTCCTGATCCACTCAGACACATGCTGGGGTCCTCTGCAGGACAATATGGACCCTGCCAGACCCTCCTACTCACCCACAAAGCCAAGAACAAACACACGGACACACACAAGCATGAGAGTACACACATAAACGTGCACACATACAGTCACATACTGATTAAATTAGTCTGAAGGAGCAACAGGGGCCCCCGGGACAATATTTTCATTGCAATAATAAAGGAAAAGCTTGCTTATGGCCCTCCCCAAGCAAATATTTGGCTTTGGGTCAGCTCTATTATTCATCCCCTGAGGAATATGCTGGGGCCAAACTTTTCAGCATTGAAGCAAAGACTGTAGAAAAAGAGTAGAAAAAGAAAAACAGTCTGGGCATTTACAAGGCCTGGAGGCTTTTGGTTAATAAATCAAACATGTTCCAAAAGTATCTAGGTAGTGCTGTGGCAGGTGTGTCACTGGGGAGTTGGTGCTGTGAGTGGACTTGGGATATGTGACTTATCCCCATCTAGGGATGGAGGAACTAAATCCTTAATCTTCCAGCATAAAGTTCCCTTGGTGGGTGATGATCGCTTTGTGCAGATAAGCCGACAGACAGAAAAATATGACAGTGCCTGTTTGTGTGTTTGAGCGTGTGTGTGTGTGTGAAGCTAGGCAGGATGCCTGGACTAAATCCCAGCATCCCCGGAGGCGGTCTCTGCTATCAAGGAAAGGGAAAGTTATCAGGTAGGACAGGAAGACAGAAGGAGAGAGAGACGGAGACGGATAGGTAGGCAGTGACAGAGAGAGTGGACACAGGCAATTTTGGTGAGGTGTGGACTCCACCACCTGGAGGTCCATCAGGACGGCTGACATTCATCATCGAAATTGTTGGGTGTTATGGAGAAACTGTACTTCCAGAGAGTGAAGGACAAACACAGAACACACCTACTGTGTTCAAGCAGGCAGCAGTCACTTCTAATACTGCATACAGCCTCAGACGGTGACTCACCTCCAAAAACATACTGCAGGCATTTGGGGAATTCTTCTGCACTGAGATGGTTGACTTTTCAGACATTATTTACCTTTCCTCAGTGGCTGAAAATACCTTTCAGGTAGCAATTATCAGTGGTGTGAAAAGAACTTCCTCTCTATGACATGAAATGTGTTACCTGTATCCACTCCTTGTTTGAGTCCTCTGCCGGCGTCCATGCATTTTCATAGTAGTTGAGTCTGGAGCGCTCTGGGGACCAGCTGGGGTTGTACTGGGATGAGGCCATGATTTGGTCTGATGTTATCTCTCCTGATTCCATTCCCAAAGGGTCGCTACAGTCAAAGTCTGAGCAGGGAGGATGAAAAGGGAGAAAGCAAAAGATATTTAGTTGAATTCTGAGCAGGCACAATGTACCCAGCATGTGCTTTCAGCGTCCCCCAGAATCAGAGCTCATCTCTGGGGAGGAGGCCACCACACGACAGGCACTCAGCGCTGCTGGCCGGAAAAGAACAGCACATCAGCAATGCCTCAGTAAATCCTTTCTGTTTCTTTCTCTCCCTCCCTGGTTTTTAATGGAAGCAGGATGGAAGTGTTCCACATTAAGACGTAAAAATGTCTTCATAAAACATTCAGCGTGGGCTAAGTTTACGCTCGTATTAGGCGTTAGAGTGACTTTCACTCCAGTTATTCTTTCCACTGACTGGATCCATTTCCCTCACCTCCCTGTGGGCAGTTTATCTTTTTTGCACACAGTAACTATTTTCCTCTACTTGGTCTCTTGGGGGAGTTTAGGTGTCTTTAGTATCTGTATTTAGGGGCCGTATATCACACTCAGTGGCCAAACCACCCAAGGCAGGAGGTGGCTTCCCTTGTTTGTGTTGACATGGGGCAGCCGTTTTGAGGCATCCGGGGCTCCACGGCTATAGACTCTGCTGGGTCAGCTTGGGGTCGGCCTCTCTAACCCACATAGGTCAGACATGCTGACACCGCTGTGGAGCAACCGTTGGAACGAAGAAAATGACCTTTTGATCCAGGCAGGGGCTGTAAAGCGTCACCACAACAACACGGAGGTATGCGAAGGCACACTTTCACACATTCATGTCAACAGTTATTCGTATCACTGTCTATTTACTTCTTATGGTGAAGTCGGTAAGTTCGCTTCTCTAAGAGCAAGGCTACCACTGCCATAAATATAAAACCCTTCGCCCAAAAATGCAGTCATGTGCTTGTGTGTGTGCTCACACACACAGAGGGCTCAGGACGTGGAGCAGTGTGCAACTGCTATGTGGCTGCTGCCTAAGAGCTAACACAGATGGTCTCCCCATCTGCCACACTGCTAACACACCTCAGTCACTGGGTCAGTGTGTGTGTTTGTGCTTTACAGTGTCGGCGCACGGTCGCATATGCGTGTGCTCGCATGCACAAGTACGTCGGAGTCTCTGCGTGAGGCTGAGAAAACTGTCTGGCACCTCTCCACTCTCATTGTCGGCTCTCTTTGAGGAGACTGCCTGTTCTTGTCAAACTTTTGTACTCAGACCCACATTATCTAGATTAGTGACCACGATCAACAAAAGAGGCGTTTATTTGCTGCGAAGCACACTATCTGATCATGTGGGTTACTGAACAAAGCAGGGTGATAGCAGAGAAAATAGTGAGGGCGGACTGAGGGAATGAGAGCAAAAGAAACGGGCTAAGAACAAAAGACAAGGCCTCTTTTCAGTACCTTATCACCTCTCATCAGTAGCTTTCAGCTAGAGTGTACCCTTCCCTTTCCCCTTGCCATGTAGAAGCGAGAAAATCCACCGTGTATTATGCATAAGGGGATTATGAATGATTTAAGTGGTACAAGCCTGGAAAAGCAAAGACAAAGTTTGAAGATTTTTTTTTCAATGTTGGATCGGTCTCAGTTGGTGATGTAAGACCAAGAAACTCACTTCTAAATGAAGGTATTTACTGATCACAGGTCCGATATTTCACCAAGCCTCTTAATGGCGAACGTGAAAAGTTGATTTGTGTAATCTGATCTTAGATGTGTGATTAAAATGACTCAAGTAACTCGGAGGAATCTAAGGAGAAATGACATCAGCACTCATCGCCGTGCTCATTACTGTGAGGCGGGGTGGTTTCGTTTGTTGTGTGTGTACATGTGTGTGTACACAGTGTCTGTCTTCCCTTTGGGCAAGACAAAATCCTTTTTGGAGATGATTAGTAGATTTGGCTGAATGTCATCCATCTCTATTGCTATTCAAAGGCTGACTGCATGTGTGTGTGTGTGTGTACATGGGGTGGTCTAGCCGCTGGACAGATTTATGACTTCAACCAGAGCTCGTCTTCCTTAATGAAATGTTTAGATGGAGAGTTTTGCAAAATGGGGTCAGGGGGGTCGAGCCCCGTGACAACGATGCTGCATGTAAAAGCCCTGGGGGTGTGTGTAAGTGTGTGTCCAGGACGGTTACTGGTGGGGGGGGCTGGTTTTTGGAGCCTCTCAGGGCCCAAACTTGGGTCTTGTAAACCACGGGAGGCAGACTTGTACCCTGTTACACATTTCCCAAGTGAAGAGGCAGGAGGTGTTTATTTAATAACTCCTAAGCTCTGTTTAACAAGTGGGAATTTGTCTTAATAGGACCATGTGTAGCTTCAGGAGCAGACAGGATCTGCTTCTTACCCTTAGTAATACTCCTCTGGTGGTTACTTTCATGGCCTTTAATTCTTTTACAGGCTCATCTAAGCGGTCTCTCACTAAACAAATCTCTCCGGATTGCTGATTTCTGCCTCATTTATATCAGTTTCGTACCTAAGTTATTCGCCTACCTGTGATTCTCCCACCTTAAAACCCCCATCTGTCTGATTTCTGGTGTTTTAATGGCATCTCACCCTCTGGAACGGTCCTTTCGATGACGGTGAAGTTGGCAGAAAAGCCTTCCTTTGCGATGGCGCTGTCCGTGTTGATTGTCAGTGCCAGGATGCCCGTGTAGGAGATGATTCTGCCTGGGGTGTTCTGTCCACAGTATCTTCCGATGTATGGGCCAACTGGTGATCAGAAAGGGGCGAAAAGCACAAATATTGTTTCTCAGGTTAGACTTGGGTTAACTCAATATTTGTTTGTTTGCCACAGCCATGTCACACATTGGTTTAACTACCAACTCCCCCCTGTGGAGGTGTGAAAACTAGTGTGTCAGTGAGGTATGGCACCGGCTGCATTTCTGTTTCCCCCCCCCCAACCCCATAAAGATGCGTGAGAAAAGACTCCCAACATTCCATGCCTGCTCGCCTGGTGGACACAAAGCGGAAGAGGGACCTGTAGTGTGGGGCAGGTCACCGTTTCTTGTCTGTTTGCTGGCTGTAAATACCTCAAACCTCCTGTACCCAGACTCATTTTCTTAGACTTGAAGCGGACACAGGCACGGCCCAGCGAGTCTTGTGAAGGAGACCAAACAAGTAAAGACTGGGCAGAGACAATAGGCGAGCATTAAAAGACAGAAGGCAATAAAAGCACAAGAGGGACACGTTCCACTGAGTCGAATGGGGAAACGGGGAGGAGGGACGTTAGGGGGAGACAGAGAGGCGCGGGGAGAGAGTGATGGGGTAACGAGGGAGGGAGCGGGAGAGCAAAGGGAGCACAATGACCTTGCCCTACGTCTCTGATGTGTGCTATGATCCATGCACATTTGCGAGTGTGTGTTCCTGTTGGTGTGTGGGGACCTGCAGCTTATCTGTGATTAGTAATGCTGTGATCAGTGGCGAGTGACAGTCCTGCCTCCCTGCGGCCTCCTGTCATCCAAAACATGCCACTTCCAGCCCAGCTCCTACATGAAAGGCAAAGGCCAGGCCACAGGGACTTACGGGGCAGCAGTGTGACGGCTCAGATTAATCTTCATAAACCAGGTGCCTGCTGTATGAATCTATGTGTGCTTTTAAACCCACTAAGTCCCGAGGTGAACAAAAAAATGCCATCTCTTGGATTATCTGCATGACTCCCCAGCGCCATGAAATTTTAAAGAACTGCGCTATGAACTCCTGCCTCCTTGTTTCACAGGGAAGAGAGGCAAGGGAGTGGAGGTTCTTCTTCTTCTACAGCGCCTGTCCAGCGAGGTGTGCTCTAAGAGGTGAGGGGTACCAGGAGGTGCGACTCCCCCACCGCTTCATGGAGGCCTGCATTTGCCTGGACATCTCCCACCTCTGCACACCCCGCTGGCTAGCATGCCTCCAGCCTTCTGTGCTAATGCACTATCGATCCAGCAGGCACCACAGGAACCGCCTGGCAAGAGGCGAGACACTATTTTCTTCCTGTGGCTTATTTTTATACAGGACCGTCTGTCACACACAACAACACTTGAAGGGTTTGATGCCACATGAGTCCAAAGTGGCAGCGTCCAGTTTCTGCCCTGAACAGGCTCAGTGCTGGACAAAAGAAACTGTCACGTATCTTATTCTACTTCTTTTGTGCCACACTTCCAGCTGGGTGAACCAAGATATCTCTGAATCTTAATAAGTTGGAAGTAACACAGGAAATCTGCGCTTTTGAAACACCTGAGGTCTTTTGTGGAAAAAAAATGAATTAAAAGGTGATAATAATGTGACATGTTCTCAGCTCTCCAAGTCTTTGGGAGCGTCCTTAATCAACACAAATCTTGAAAATTAAACATGTGCCACCTCAAGGGGAGAGCATACAAATTAGCGATAAAAATACTTTGTGGGATCAAAGGTCAACTCGGCAAAGTTAACATCTTCAGAGACTTGAGCTCAGGGAAAACCGAACTTTAAGTAAACTCACTTGAAAAGGCGCTCTGATTTACACTTCAACCTTATCACCTGGAACGCAACAGCGGAGAATACCGATGTGCACCAGTTTGAACGCTACCAGATAAAATTCTTTCAATTGTCAGCCGCTGATGGGTGAGAAACGCTTTCATCTTGTCTGCACCCCGTGTTGGAATAGCCAGGAGAAAAACCCCCAAAACTTCAAGAGATGATTTTGCTCGCTGAGTTCAAAGCCTCGTCTCGGGCTGTGGAAGCATCGCTTTGAACACCGCTCGCCCTCTCTCACTCTGTCGCTCACCTGCTGATTTTTCAGACGGATGGATTTTGAGAATGCCACTCTAAGGCAATGTTTGATTGTGCGTCTGAATTTACACCTTTGCCGAACCCTGCAACCAGGCGATGTTGGTTCTTGTCAGGACCGAGCCGGTTCAGTTCAAGTGTAATGAGCACGTTTTTCTCTTGGGTGGGAAACACAAGAAACTCAGAGAGGAAATTCCTTTTATAGGCATTTCCTCTGACTGGACTGTGTTCTTTATGCGTCAGGGCACAGAGAAGCACCAACTTAACTATTGCAGCTGAGATTAGACCTCGAACTCCCAGATGTATAGGCACCAACCAATTGTCCCACACAATGCGGCCTGGGACTGGGAAAGGAAGGGTGGGAGGCTCCTCTGATCAGGAAATGTTTGGCATTGAGCAATGACGAAGAATTACACTCATGATGGGTGTTGGAAACCCCTGCCAAGTCTGGTTAAGGCAGTTAGCCCACTGGCCCGGGTAATGTCATCATATTGTGTAAAACTGTTCATTTCCTCTGGAAAAGCAGTGAGAAGCGAAGTTGAAACCCACCACTCCCCTCACCCACATCCCCCCTTTCCCATGGCAGATCTTTAAGCAGTGAGATATTGCACATTTTCCCATCTTTGTCATGCTGGTGCTGAAACAGTCAGTCTTTTGTGTCCAAACTAAAACAAAATCTACACTGCGAGTCATTTTAACGATTACTTTTTAATAGCTTCGACGTTTTTTTGGTCATTTCAGAAATGAAAAAAACCACACGGTACTAATACTAATAGAGAAAAGTAATGCATGATCTTAACAGAGAAGCTCAATGAGATTTGCAATAAAACCAGGGAAAAGTGTAACCGAAGAACAAGCAGAAAAGAGTCTTAAAGTGCAGATTAACTCAGAAATAGCAGTAACACAACTCTCTCCTAAATTCTCCTTTGGTAAGACTCAAGTTTTTAACCATGTTAATTTGTTCATATAGTGTTATTTATACGTTAGAACAAGCATTGTGATGAGCAATAAAAGCCATGGCTGAGTATTTTCACCTTGAAACTGCAGTTTACAGATGACAGTCTCAGTGTTCTTCCTCAAAATCAGTTTTGGCTGAATTACTGCATTATTACAACTTGACATTATCTAGCTTAAAGTAGCTATGGTAGTTACAGAGGTAGGGGGTGGTTGGAGAGAGAGAGAGGCAGGAACTTCATAGATCCACACAAACTAGTCGA
Source organism: Dascyllus trimaculatus (assembly GCA_024666655.1). NCBI lineage: Eukaryota > Metazoa > Chordata > Actinopteri > Pomacentridae > Dascyllus > Dascyllus trimaculatus. Next base: position 22,979,730 of record CM045466.1, on the reverse strand, counting down.
AGAAAACAGTGTGGGGTTACATCAAAGCAGTTCCAGGGCAGGAATGGATTATTTTCTTGGCAAAAGCTTCTAATATGTAACTTTGCTACACAGCTTTGGGTTTTTAGGGCTTAAATCAATGAGTTTAAGTTTGCTAATATGAGTTAACCAGCAAAAGTTGCTGCTAATACCACATCAGGTAGCACTGAAAACCCGTGAGTGTACTCAGTAAAGAATGGCCCACTTTATTGTTAATGAACTTTTCATTAGCAGCAGAAAGATTGTTGGAGTCCCTCTCCTGGCATTGATTAAACTCCTTAAACCTCATCTCTGTTCATCAAATTTGCATATCTGAAAGTTTTTTTTGTCAATGAAAACATCCCTTGATGCTTTCAGATGGCTTAAATGCAAGTGTACACCTTTGCTTCCTTTATATTCACAGATCTATGACGATGCAAACTGCTCCCTGCCTCTTTCTCCATCCATCCGTCTGGAACCAGTACACTGCAGTTTCAAAGTGGAAATGCTCAGTCATTGCACTGACCACTTATTTCACTAATGATATGTCTTCTAGCTTATAAAAAACACCATATGGACATGTTAACAAGGTAGTAAACTTTTCATCTTAGGAGGTCTTTACTCTTTGTTGAACATGCTCACTTCACATGACATGTAAAAGAGAGAATACATAGGTCAGTCTGAAGTTGCAATGCTTGCTGTTTGCTCACCTCCAGGGAAGCCGTCCCAGATCTCCAGCCGGTCGTAGCGGCAGAATACACCAGTAGGGGGCGTCGTGTCGGGCTCCAGCTCGAAGCTCTCGAACTCCAAAATGATTTCAGACATCTTCGGGGCGAAGATCATGAAAGTGCAGTCCAGGTTGTTGGGGTACTTCTCCGGGAACCCGGGGGACTTTATGACGCCGCTGTTAGAGGTGAAGTTCCTGGAGCACTCGGGTCCTGCAGGAAGGATGAAAAGAAGAAACGAGACGGGAAGTGAGAAGATGAGACGCAATGGGAACAAAAGAATGGGTGGAGATATCTGGTTTGAATGACCGCTGCTTAAGTGATCTGTTTTGGGTTTCTTTCTGTGGTGGGTATTGAGATGCTCTCCCTCCCAGATGCTCTATTGACTGGAGGACAGTTTACAGCCTGCAGCTGAGAGACCACCTTGACAGTTCTTTTCTTCAATAGAAGCTACATCTGGATCCCTCGGCTCTCCTCGATGTTGCTTTTTCCCCTTCTGGGAACAAACATTACACTCCATCACTGTGTGTGCTACATATGAGACTCCTGAGACATCTGGACCGAGAATAGTAAACATTAGTGAAAGGCTTCAATCACCAGAATCGGGCAGCGATGAATAAACAGCTTGATTTGCGCTTCGCAAACCTCTCATACACGTCCTCATCGGGACATGTCTGCGAAACATATGAGAGGTGCTCAGCTAAAATTACAGCGTCGGTGATGGAAGGCGAGGGCAATGACTGCGCATACATCAGCACTCACAGGCACACTTAAACACACAGTTTTACACAGGGGAAAGTCAAAATATTTATGCACAGCTCCCCGAGGAGCTGCCTTTCAGCTGATGAGGAGCTTTAACACATTCCCCAAGTTAGCTACTTCACAGAGCATCACGAGCACAAGATTAGGATTTTAAAATGATTGACATGAGATAAAAAATGATGTTAGCAGGGAAACTTTAAAGAAAGCAATGGAGTGAGACAGTTAGACGTATTCACTATGCAGGACCAAGTGCTGGTCCAGAGTGGGCTTCTCACAAACATACTATCAGGAAAAAAGAGAACTACTGTCATTCAGGGCAATTATTTGGAGCCATTAGTGGCAGAAATGTACCCAGGATAACATCATTTTCATGCTAGGCTGGCAGCTGGCATGATGGGTGCAGATGGGGCCAATCGAAACCAAAATTGCAGGGAGTTATCGCTAGATAAGCTAGATCACTTAAATGAACGTGGCAAACTGCTTTTTTCCATCGTCACTCAAGCATCTTGCTGGGCCCCTAATTGAAGACCATCAGGCCCACTTGAGCCTGTCCACCGGCGGACTGAGTAAAGGGACTGAAAGCCATGTGGATTTCCTTTCTCCCCAAGCTGAAAGCCACGGTGAGCAGCGTTTTGCCTCGACACAGAGTTGACATTTAGTGCGGCAGCTAAAGTGTGGCTTTCGAGAACAGTCGGCGCCATTAATTTCACAGCTTCCCCTCGTATTTACCTCCAGAAAATGGAGAGATTTTGTCAGAGGACAGGGTGAGAGAGAGAGTGTTCCCCAGGATGAGAGGGTTGCTGGATGCTGCAGTTCTGCACTTTGGGAGAAATGTCAGACAGTTTTTTTTTTTTTTGCGGGGGGGAAAGAAACTACAGATGCAAGCCACTTCTTTGAAAAAAGGTGGCTGTGGTGCCTGAGTGCTCTAGACAGCTGCAGCATCCAAAGTGCAATTCAGGTCAGTGTGTTGAATTTCCTGTGGATATTGGCTCAGAATTCCACTCTCCATCCATTTCATCAGCCTCCACCATGACCCTTATCTCAGCTCAGCAGTTGACCAGAACAGATTTGGTGGTTGGAAATGGTTCACTCTGAAAACCTGTCGAAACCCAAGCACTGGAGTGGCACTTTTACTTTTTGTCATTATAGCTGTAACTGCTTTTAATGCCCCCTTTTAACTTATTTGTTCTGTTATTTATTGTTTTTATATTCTTCATTCCGTGTTTGTCTGTAATTTTATTCCCATACACACATATACTCACTTTAATGTGTAGCACAATAAGAAAATGTGACTGTATTTACTCTGTTCTACTTCATACCTGCAGTCAAATATGTCACTCTGTCTGTATGTGTTGCTTTCTTTGTCTTCATGTCAATCACTTGTCTTCCACTTCCAGCAAACACACACTAGTGTACAGTGCCTGGACAGATCCAGGTTTACTGTACCTCCCTCACCATCACCATTAAGTCTCCCTGTTTCTGTGTTCTTTCTAAATGGTCATGACTGAGGCCGAGCCAAGGACAAATTGTCCCTATTGTCAGCCGCTGTGTGCCTGGCTGCATACAACAAAAAAATAGAGTGGCGAGAAAGACTGAGCACTCTGGTCGCTCCCACCGGCGAGATAATCATCCAACAGATCTCTTTTATCTAGTGCCTCCACATGGGAGGGCTTTCGTCCCCTCGCTACACCCGGGACGCTTTGTACTGATGTCTGTGTGAGAGGCATTCATTGATAGCAGTCGTGCTTTTCCGTGGCAGCGTCCGTACATACAGCGAGTGTGCATGCATCTGTGTTGACAAGGAGCTTCAGGAGACAAATATATCCAGCTGTCAGCCAAATGCTAACTCCCTGCCCTTTGCTCACTCCCCATCTCTCCCCCTATTGTTTTATCGCCGCAGTTGTTGGTGTCTGTCCTGGCGGATTCATCGCCTCGATGGGAGAAAGTGTTGAAACAGAAAACAAAAAAGGGGTTTTGTAAATATGAAAGGTTTGACCCACAGGAAACACACACACATACACTGTTCCATTTCATCTGAGATAAAACAGATAGGTTGGCCACAGCGCACCCGGCAGTCCAACCGCTGCTTTTAAACAGACGAATTTACGGCAGGAAAGAGAAGTAACCTTGAACGTTTACCGTCAGCCTCCAACCAGGCACTCCAGTGTTTACTGCTGGCTGTAATGGCTTCTTTTACTCCCGTTTATATTGAGTCCTTCTCCTCTGGATGGGGGAGTAAACAAATGTCATTGGCGACTTGCTCTGTGAGTGATTAGAATTTGTTTAACAGGACGAGTCGCAGCCGGCGAAATGATATTTAATGGATATTTGATTTCAATCTTTGCAAGTGTTTGAGGTTTATAATAAATCTTAAATAAATATGGTTTCAACATTATGGGAGCAGGGTGCCTTTCAGCTGTTAGTCTCCCTGATGACTTGTCCTCCGTGTCTGTATTAAGCTGTTGTTCCAAGTGCTGAAAGCCGACCAGCGGCTGGGCGTTAATCATTAGAACAACATCGCGCCAGGGAACGGGTGTTATATGTGAAAGCCTATCGCCATTTTTAAAGCTCTCTCTCTCTCTCTCTTGCGCATATTCTTTTTTTTTCTCCATCTAATCATCACTCTCTCCCCTCAAGTCAGGGTTATTAGTGGCCGGAGCCAAAGGAGCTGAAGGTGTTGTTCTTGGACTGCGAGGTAAATCACCACTGTTTATGTTGCTCTGTGGCTGATCATTAGCTCGGTCGCCCCCTTCCACCTCCATCACTGCCCCCCCCCCACCGCTATCCCTCCCCTCCATTTTGTCCTTATGCCACACCAAGCGAAGGGTTAATTGCTGGTGGAAAATTAACTCTTTCAGCACTAAACCAAACATTAACCTGGGGCCTGTGGAGCGTTGGGAACAGATGGAAAGGCAGTTTTACATTCAGCCATACACACACGCGCATCCTGAGGCGCCGCACTACTGACATGGCATTTAGCATGTCGCCCATGACATCACCCCGCCTCCCCATTTAAAGGGGGATGACACAGTGCTGATGGGACAGGGGGGACGGGAGGGGGGGCGCGGTCTCCCTCTGGCTCCCCTCAAAGAGATTTGTTGTCTCAAGTTTCCATGAGGGCTGAGCGTGTGTGCGATGACACTGCGTCTCCATGCCAGATGTGACCTATGTCATCAGGGCGCGTCGTCCACAACGTGCCCCCTATTAGGCCCCACCCAGCGCGAACACACGCACCTTTACAGTGTTTTCACAGGTGTGTGCTGGGAGTCAGAGTGCCCGCATCACGTTGACTTGATAAACAGAGCCTCTGCATGAAAAGATGTTTACAGCGTAACATGGTAGGCCTCCCTCCAGCAGGCTTACTCATTCTGCTGAGTAACTGAGACGGCGATGAGCTTGTGTGTGTGTGTGTGTGTGTGTGTGTAGATGAGTGGGATGGAGGGGGGCTACCGGCGGCACTATCTCTGCCTCCTCGCCCACTTCAATGGGCCCTCGGCCAGCCTTGATGTGGCTCTAAGCAAACTGCAGAGCTGCTAAAAGAAAACATATGCTGTGCATGTGCGTGCATGCGTATACTTAAGAGGATGGCTCCTTCCAGAACCATCTGAGGATTTTAAGTGAGAGTCTGTCAGATGACGGGATAAACACAGCCTTCCATCGTCTGTAAGAGCAGCGAGATTTTGGTGGAGGGCAACGCGACGTCAACTCAGTTTATTCAGCTATTCAGCGCTGACATTTCTGATTTTCATTCACGCTGGTGGTTGTTTTTTTAAGTCAAGGTCACAGTTTGCCTTTTCACTATTTTATTTTTTGTCTGGAAGGCCTCTGTAGAGTCAAACACTACCAGCTTGCTAATCTGCTCCCTTCAGCTCAAATATTCCTCCCTCCCTGACTTCTCCCTCCTCTCTATCTCTTTTCTTTCCCCACTGTCTCGCTCCTCCTGTCTCTTGCCAGACTTCAGCCAGCGGAGCGAGGCTGCCAATTTGCAGGCCATAAAATAAATAGCCCATGCTAATTAAGATGGTTGGATGGGATTGAGGAGTGGAGAGCGGTAGAGACTGATGTGGAAGCAGCCATAGAGAGCCGCAAAACAACCTGTTCTCCTCCAATTAGACACTTTGCAGGCTACCGCTGAAAAAAGCCAGCGCTAAGAATGCCAGCATTTTCAAGTGTGTGTGAAAGTGTGTTTACATAGTTTACAGCTTAAGTGGGTAAACCTGTACATATAAACACTTGTATAAGTTAGCATGTGATCCCTAAGGGGAATATGAGTCTAGGTATGTTTGCCTTGTGAGTATATTTATCTTCCATGTGACCTCTGCTTGTGTTTAACCCGGGATGAAAGGCGGAACCAGTCCCCGAGGTTGACTTCAGTGATCCAGGCCTATAATCACACTGATAAACAGCCTGCATTCTTTGCATTTCCCTTCATTGACATGCACAAACGCGAGCCTCCCGTTCCTCCATCCGTTATCAGAGCATCTGTGTATCATCATTAACGTTACATGTGTTAGCCAACACAATGTTTTCCCAACTAATACCCTGCTTGTTGATAAGCTGTGCTAATCAGCTAGCTTTGTGTCTCTCTTTCTGCTTGGTTCTCTCTCTCGCTCTAACAAACAGAGCTGTTAATTGATCTCAGAGCCCTGTTCTTGGCGGAAGCTGGCGCCGCAGTAGTCAAAACACAGAGCGAATTCAAAGCATAGCGAGGGTCTGGATCCACTAAGGAAGCAATGGCACACCCATGGTGATCTTCTCCGCAGGGCCACAGCACTGGTGCAAAACATCCAGAGAGAAAAAAAGTTCTGGTCCCTGGCCACTTTTTTCCCCCCCAGAGTCCTGATTTCTCTTTGGATTCAATCAGCAAAAAAGCACAGATTGCCATCTCGCTCAAACTCTGCAGCCCAGACTCTATCTCTGTCCACACTTACATCCATATTTCTTGTTAGATCTGTATTTCCTCATATCTCAGAGGCCTGTGATTGTGTTCAGCAGTTCCTCCCCTATCGCCAAAGGGCCCCTAACACGCCTCATTTATAATCAGTCCTGGCTAATAGATGAGACTGGGAAATACCAAGCTAATCATGGAAAGAATGTAGATTTAACCAGCCTATCACGGGGGAATGAGGCAGTATGTGCGGACGGGTTTGCGTATGTCGGGGTGGAGTGTCGCTTTGATCTCGTAAATGGACCCACACTCCACCAGCTGCCCCGCCGTGATGGTGACACGCACGAACCCAGACACACAAACGCGAGCACCAAACACACACTAGCCCAGATTAAAAGGAAGGAGGGACCTTGCCGGGCTATTCATCATGTCTCCGAGGTCATGGGGGGGCTGTCCCATAGACTGCTGCTAAGGTTAATTAATGAAAGTGGAGTCTGTAGCACCTGTCTGCCGACTAGTCACTCTCCAGATATGCTGTCCTCCTCCTCCTTCCTCCAGTCCAAACAAAGGAAGGCAGCAAACCAACAGGAAATTCTCCCACTTGTTATGCTGTGTTCTGATAAGATAGACATCCTGAGATGTTGTGCTGGAACATACCTGATTCCCAGCTATAATTACACAGAGGTCCTATTTTTAGGTGGAACATTGAGGAAGGAACCTCACACTGATTGCGTACCGCTGCAGCACTGAAGGCACCTCCTGAGCCTGAATCCCGCTAAGTGATTGAATTCACTTTCTCCACGATCGGCTCGTCAGCGGTTATAATGGCTGCTTCATACTCGAGCTGCGGATTGCCATCTGACAATAAAACCAACACTTGAAACAACATTTGTTAAATCAGTGCTTAGCAAATTATGCCCCTGCTTATTGTATAATAATTCACACTAGATAAAAACTGCTACAATTATGGAACATATGGGACTATGATTCATTGGTTTTGAATGAAGCATATTGCCCGCCATATTGCAATTGCATAATTTGATGCTCTGATGCCTTGACTGAATCACAAACAAACCATGAAATTAGACGGAGAGGCTCTTTCTTGCTTCATTATCGGAATTATTCCTCCAGTTTTCATACTGTAACGGACTCTGCGTGTTTGATAGATTTGGCTGCAGATAAATGAGGAGCTTGCACCAGCGTTCAACTAGCCTTGCGCCAAGATGTCAACAACTGCAAGAAGAGGCTGCATGAATTCTTTTTAATGCAACAGTAGCGAAGATAACAAATTAGATCAGAGGACAGAGGGCTGCCTTGTAGCGTCATCAGTTTTGTATTGTGGGAAATGTGCAGGATTGCTTGAAACAGGAAGAGGACAGACGAATACACTGGTCAGCTGATGTTGGTCTATCACAGAGACATCAGTGTTGGTGTGTATGTTGTTAGATTCATTTTCTTTAGCAGTACATGATGAAGAAAAAGATGCTTGGGGTCACACGTGCAGCAGAGCAGCTTCGATTCCATTGCTTCCAGTACTCTCAGCTCAGTCTGCAGCACATGTAGCAGAGCACACATCAAAGCTGAGCAGATGGTGGTGCAGGGACAAGCAGTCTTACTTTAACTAGTTTGTGAAATGCACTGCTAGTTTCGTATCGGTGGGACTCAAGTTGCTAAAGCTGCGTGGTGGAATGACAGATGGGAAAACCAGCGAAAGACCAAGGAAACACTAAACATCAGCAACAATTAAAACTCTTGGGGGACGGTAATTTTAAAAATCACATTACAAAGCAGGAGTTTGCTTAGTTTTCGCTGAGTTGAAGGGGTTATTTGCAAACACTGATGAGAAGTTTTTAAGGTACTAAATGGAAATTCTACAATATCCCCGACAGCTGGAAAGTTTCCATTTGTTGAACGAAACTTCAGTACATGATTAAAAAAGGCTCCAGAACAGCTACTAAGTTGACTCTGTGGTAAGTTTTGTCAGTTGCTTTTCTTGCTGCCTTTGTGACAAGAAGCAAACAGGCTCACAAAAAGCAGCCTAGAATTATTACTACAGTTCAGACAAAATATATTAATGATGAAAAATGTATAATATGAAATACAGCTGTGGTCTAAGGTCTGTAGCGTTAATAGCTCCAGCGTCATGCCTTGTTTCAAATAACCGCAAGTAAGTAAAAAGACAACTGTAATAGTTCACCCACCTGTCTTAAAGATCTCATATCGGATGGAGAAACCTGCTCCATGGGTCTCGTAGTCAGACACGAACTTGATGAAGAGCTGGTTTCCGGAGGAGACGACCGGAGAGGGCGCGATCTTCCCACAGTACTTCCCCACCAGCTGACCGCTCTCATCCACTCCATCTCTCACCTCCACGTAGTCATACCTGAGCAAGACAAGAGAGGCGGCGTCAGTCCCACAGTGCAGTATAAATCATTTTCTTCATAGGGCTAGTGTTTATGTTCTTTCTAAAAAAGCTGGCGATTAGAACATTACTGCTACTCGGGCTATGCCGCACATGTAGGAAGACAAACAGTACACAGTCATTCTCAGAGGGCCACAAACACAGAGCAACACGGCATATTGTGCAGGTAATGTAGTGGAAATAAAACACTGTGTGCTAATGAGGTCTCAGGTTAAAACTCGGAGAACAGGTGGGCAGGCTATGCTTTCATTATATCAACCTGACACACACACACACACACACTCACACACACACACTGCAGAGGTTTTGTGCTCCCAGCAGCACCGAGGTCAGGTTTATGTAACTGCTTTAACTACGGAACTTCAGCCGAACAGTTGTCTATCTCCTGTTTAACCACAGGATAACGCCCTCAGTGTGTGTGTGCATGTGCCTGTTCTATAAGAGAATAAGGGACGAGAACGTAATTATATTTTGGCCTTTGGCTTAGGTTGGTGTATAGAAAGAGCAGGTGTTAAAGCTATTAAAAAAACACACACACTCAAACATCACATTCAAATGGAATTTCAGACCCACGGCTATTGAAGGGAGCAGCAGCTTAATTGAGTCGGCGCAGAGTTTAGGAGCAGAAGAGGAAAACAGCTTTGAAATAGGACTGGGAACAAGAGCCGTGACACACACACACACACACACACACACACACACGGAATCTGGCAAGCGAAACCTAAGCTGGTAGAGGAGAAATCAGAGCGCCTGGCCAACGAGGGTGGTCTAAACAGCCCCTGGTTATCAGTGTGAGCGTGTGTGCTTTCAGGCACTTGTTAAAAGTGTACATTAAATGCGTTTGAGTTGTGGTTTTCACTCCAGTGCCTGCATGTGTGTGTGTGCGTGTGTGTGAGTTTGAATGATGGGCAGAGATGACTTTTCCGTGCTGTGTTTTGACTGTGAATGACGGGGCGAGCGCTGCTCCAAAAGCAGACTTCGGTTCAGGTTTCCACTGTTCCTAATTGCCCATAACGTGAATTCCCGTGTTATTTTCAGCTCTGCAGGCCACTTATCGAATATATTCCTGCCCAAACTCTGACGGCCTGCGGCACTGTTCGTCCGTCTTCATCAGGAACCAGAAGAAACACACGCTACATGCAGACATGAATTTTAATGTGTGTATGTTCAGCAGGTGTGTGGTCACACACATGTTCCTTCTGTGTCCTCAGAAAATATGTGCCCTCTGGGCTGAGGGGCCTATTTTCATAGTTTTGCTTGATTCCCAAATTACTGTCAAAACATCAGACCTCCTTAACGATTCTGGACTCACTTAATGCATGGGATTTTGCACAAAAAGGCGATTTACACTTTGAATGACGGCTAGGGTGGGCTAAATCCCTCAGGTGGGGCTTGACATGTATCAACATGCAGCCTTTGCCACCTTTTTCTAGTAAATGGCTTCCTTCACCTGACTCAAATTCTTAAAAAATGTATTTTTAAAAGAGAAATTGAATTACCGGGGGTGATTGGGGGAGGTGGGGAACGGCGTCTTCTGGGTTTTTTATATGCAAAATAATAAGGCAAGCAGAAGAAGTCAGCTCGTGAGAGGGAAGGACAGAGTGTAACTGAATGCAGAGCTGGAAAGGAGTGAGGCAGATGGATGACTTCACTCGTACTTCTGCTCACGTGGGGTGATCTGAGGTGATATGAAGCTGTCAAGATGCATCAAGTAGCTCTTCTTGCTCTTCGTCGCTCATTTAATTTTTTAGTGTCTTGGGTTAAAGGCTTGCTAGCAAGAAAGCAGCTGTCTGTCTTAAAACCAGTGACTGCCAGCAGCCTGTGATAGCCAGCCCTTCAGCTTAGAACCTCTATTCAGGGTCGCTTTTATACAGGCATTATAGCTGCATTACAACTCCCATCCAAAAACTGGCTGGAATGATTTGGTTTTCTTCCACTTCACTTCCTAATATGTTTTGAAATCTTTTGGGAGCTCGGTCTTTTTTTTCTGTTTCTATGTGAAATCCCCTCCCAGGGTTTTTGGCTTCTCCCCATTTCTCCTGTAACTGTGCTGTGATTTCAGACCAGGTCTTCTTCCTCTTCCCTCATCGGACCACCAGCTGTAGCAACATCCCCGCTTGGCTTACACAAGTACCACTTTGTCTCAGCTACTTTATCAGCAGCAGCTCAGTAAAAAATACTAGTTTCACATGGTGTTTACTGTGTTATCCTCCGCTGCGTTGTGGTGAAACAGCCAGGGAGTCCCTCATTAGTTAGTTTAAAGAGCTCCCCTGGCATCCGGATTCTGCTGTAATGATGTCATATAGACTAGTTGAGTCACCAGAGCAAATACTTTTAAAAGTCCTGAGGTTATTTTAGTTGCTGAAAGGATGGTAAACATACTTGTGTAGGCGTTTTCTTAATATCACTTAAAATTTTTGTTGAAGTTACTTCCTCTCCTCTCCTCTCCTCTCCTCTCCTCTCCATCTTTCGCTTCCCATCTCACAACCTAGAGCATCTATCTTTTCCGTGGCCCTGCTCTGTACTATCAGCAGGCTTATAATTCACCCCAGAGCCTCTGTCTCTGCCTCACCCTCCTCCCCTCCTCACACACCTCCACCCCCCACCCTCCCACAACTGCCAAAAGCTGAGCATTGCCAGACGTCTAAAAAATTGATGCTGAGATGCATCACTGAGATGAAGAAGGAGAGAAGCGCAAGCTGCAGTACAGCTGAAGGAGCTGAGCAAGTGTTTGTGTGTGTGTGTGTGTGTGTGTGTTTGCCCCAATACATGCGCAAACAAATGTGTGTCGATGCAGAGCATTATGAGTGCTGTGTACAGTATAGCAAGTAGTGGTGTGTGTGCACACAAATAGAAGTGGGACAGCTAATGTTTTCATCCTGCCTGTCCTCATAAACCCCCTTTCTCACCATTCAAACAAGAGGAAAGAAAACCCGCTTATTTTTGCTTCTATTTCGATTCTTTGCACCTCCTGAAAAGCTGTTTATTGCATTTTTATCCTGGCACATCATCAGCTCGGATGGCCCTCGTCAAGGCGGCGCAGCGGGAGGAGAGAGAATGCAGATGGAAGCGAGAAGACGCCCTGGGGGCCCTCACTGTGAAAGATAGAAAGAAGAGACCTCCTTCTCCAGAATGTCTCTATTTGTGCCTAAATGACTAGTGTGTCAGCCAGAACTGCAGCGGTTCTGCGCCAGTCGGTCCACACACTCTGCTCTGCTAACACAGATCCATCCAGGCCCTTATCGTCTGGAAGACATTATGGGAAACGCTTGGCTGGGCAGTTTGACGCCTTCGAAAGTCTCTCCTGTTGCCAGCTGTGTTCAATGTAGCTGTAATCTAGTGCTCTAAACACCTGTGGGTACTCACTTATGGGGCTGTCCTCAGGGAAGACAGAGGACACTTAACAACCTCTGCCAAGCATCAGAAAGGAAATACATGAACATGGCCTACTTAACAACACCTACAGTTTGGTGGCTCTTCTTTGTTCTCCTGACCTGTCATGTTAAACTTAGATCCCTCCTCCATGTGGTGACCTTTTATGTTGTATCACCGCTGCTGATGTTGTTGTTATTCCTCCTGACAGTACAATCCAGTCGAGCCACGCACCTATTTATCTGTCTGCTCTGCTTTGGGTCTGGGTGGGCCTGCCAGCACGCCACAACACACACACACACACACACACACACATAATTACACACACACACACAATGAGCTGCCCACCACAGTGCTAATAGTGAAAACGGTTTGCCAATCCAGTGGGGAAATTAAAGGGAAAAAAGAGAGGGGTAGGAGGGTGAGGGAGGGGGCGAATGTAATTCTCAACGACCTTCGCTTCACCGACTCAAATGTATTAGCCTGCCTTCTTTCTTCAGGCACAGAGAGAAAGCAATCCGCTAGTGTCAAACGAGAACATTAGCCCTCCTTACAAAGCCAAAGAGAAGGCGACAAACCACCGGCCTAACAATATAACAGTTATATTGCCTGAAGCTTTCCCATGGAAATAATCTGTCCTCCCTCTATAAATGTCTGCTTGATATGGTTCTACAAAAGCAATACAATCTGAGGCAATGCACTAACGCTATGACAGACTGTATAAGCCTCATACAATTGGTTGGATTTCTTAATCAGACCATTTATAAGCTCCAGCATGCTGTGGAAACCCCCAGAACAAGAGCTCTTTCTTCGCTCCTGCCCTTTGGTTCAGCTGTGTGCAGAACAAATGCCCGACCCCTCTCGCTTCCATTTCTCTTTCTGCGACTGTCGGTGTACAGCTTACCGCTGCATGAAAACATGTCACCTACAACATGTCAAAACGTCTCTGGGTAGCACAAGGGGGAAAGCCTAAACAACGGGCTAGGGGACAGCGCTGTGGGGCCCGGGGAGACTTAGCAGGAAAAAGGACCTTGTTTTCAGCTGTCAGGAAACTCCGGCCCAGACACTTCACGTATTAACGAGTCTCGTCGAACAAACTGTCACTTGGGGCTCTGGCAAAACATCATTAACGTTTGTACAAGGGGCCCCAAGACAAGCTGATCTCTGAGTTACTTTTTCCAAGCCTGGAGGGGACATACCTTGCCGAAATAAAACTGTCTCTCTTTTTTTACTTTCCATCCCGTACTGCCTCCCCATTGCATATGACATTCATTAACCCGAACTAGAATAACAGGTTCCCTTTTTCCTTGGGCACCAGTCCAGCTGAAATGACCCCCATGTCAACTCGCCTGGACAGACAAGGAAATAAGAAAAAAATGGGGCAGTAAACCAGGTCTACATCTTAATGTCCTCAGCTAAAAAACATTAACCCTAATTGACTTGGTGGCATTAAGGTTTTTTATTGAAGGGAAAGACCTAATCGTTTAAATAGAAGCTTGACCATGACGCATAAAAAAAACAGCAGTTTTTTTCAGCTATCGCCGTCTCCACTGATGTACCTTCACTTTGCAGGAAATTATTGCACAAGTTGAAGGCCTCAGAATGTGGCAACTCACCCAGCGGGATAAACCTCAAACCAATCAGAGCTGATGGCTTCAGAAGTGGTTCCTTGTCGGCGAGGGGAGAAGGGCATGATTGCTTTGCTCACCACCATGTTTCCACATAGATGGATGGAGATAAAAAAAGATGGATGAAGAGATGGATACTGCCCGCCCAGATGGCCCAGCTGCACCCGACTAAAGGGCCTCTTTGGGTGTCACCCCCACACGGTTACACTTGTCATATTTTTAGTCGCCGTGGCTGTTTCTGATTTTGTAGCGGCCTCGGCCACACGTTCGTAAAGCATACTCGCTTTCCTAAACTGCAATTATCATTAGCATTGATGGATTTAGCATGCCTCCATCCATTAGCTTCCCTAATTACACTGTCGAGAGATCTGCTGTCGCCAACAATCAAATTAATGAATTTGGCTGTTTAGAGTCAATTATTGCTTCCCCCTCCCTCTGCAACATGCACAATAATCCTTTATTCAGAAATATGAGCACGGACTGACAGAGGGAGATTTCTGCCCCAAGGGGGGGATCCTTTCTGCTCAGCACAGAGCAGGCTCACACTGCTGTGAGGGGTGGAGCTAAATAACAAGCTGGGGGAAATAAAAGTGATCACAAAAGCTCCCACTGTTAGCAGGCTGTCTAAACCGCCTGGGCTCACCTCACATGTAAGGCCTACTGCACTTTGAACCCCGGGGATGCAAAAGTACGTTCAGCTGACTTGCCTTCAGTTCCCATGAACGGCTATGACATGCCTACAGGGCCAAAGCAGGGCTGTGCATATTTTCACTCATCCTGCTTGGACTTTCTTCCCTTATTAAAATCATGAAGCATGACAAGTAGGTCACAATAACATCATTATACTAATGTGAATGTTTGTCAGGAGCTTCAGCAAAACATTTAGTAGATGAAGCTCTGTTGCTGAGGCGTTTCTCCTGATGTGGTGCACCGCTGCTGATCGGACAATGAAACAATTGAAGGTGTCAGCATGTCAATCAAAAGCTACTATATTTCTCAGACTTTTTGGTTCCAATGCATCCAAAAATGGATTGTTGCTTCAAAATGAGCATGTTCATCGCTTTTTACAGTAAAAAAAAAAAAAAGTGTTCTTGCTGAGCTCAGAAAATCCTTCAACTAACCAGAAATTGTGGACAAAACACATATAAGCTACTGGTTAATCCTTGAAACAATATATAAATAGTTTATATTAATCTGATTATCACCTAGATTTCAACAGTTTTCTTAAGATTTTTAAATAATAAGTGATAAATTCCTGTTTTTTAGAATACAAAATAAGTAGGGCCAAGATTTTATTCCACATCTCTTTTTCTATCACACTTCTAGTTGTCATGAATGCAGTGGGTATAATTAGAAGACTGCTCATGGCAAAATGGAAATAAACATTTAGCACTTTTCCCCACCTAAGTGAGCTTCAGAGACAAAACTGCTTTGCATACAGCAAATACAGCACACATTCATCTTAGTGTGTAGGTGCGAGTATTTCCACTATGAAAGTGTGGTTTTGCAAATGAAGCGAGCAGCCCTTTGGGTGATTTTCACAGAAACACTTCACAGAAGTGAAACAGAAGTGTAGTAATGGCCTTATTATATAGTCATTTTCACTGAGAGCTATTATGCAATGTATCAGCTAGATAACCTATCCTGTAAAGGTTCAACATGTTAACAGAACACAGCCAGAAACTTTGATACGATTCACAAAGGAACCAGAAAAGAAAGGCGGGAAACTGGTGTAAAATTCTGAAAAATACAAGGAAAGGAAGCAAGCCAAAAAGGCTGAAAAGGACCATGCGTTGTCTCAAAAAGAGAAGGGAGAAAGAGAGGGAGGGAAAGAGAAGCACTTCAGCCCATTTCTGGGGCCATTACAGAAGGGAATGGCTCCCATTTGTCCCACCTTGACATTTGAGAGGATCTCTGATTACACAGGAGAGAGGGGCAGGCAGAGGTGAGTGAAGAGATAGTCCTCCACAGGGGTCCGTGGCACGGCTCAGATGATATGCCGTCGTCGCAACAATGAGAAGTCAAGGGTAAAAATAACAGGGCACGGGGAAAAAGGGGGGTGATGTGCCACAGCGGGGCCGACTTGTATACTGTCTCTTTTTAAACACACTGTCCCCGCCCTGCTGTCGTCGCCTGCTCACCCCATGGAACACGTCGGCGGCATGAATACATGCACACCCTGCTGGGAGGGAGGACGCAAATGGCTGCTTCATCTCAGCCTACCGTATAATGAAGACTGTAAATCCATAACCCTCAGCTCAGTGTGTGAATTGGTAAAATATCTCAGTGCATTACAGCCCCTTAAGCAGGGGTCCAATATGCGCCAACAGTGTGGGGGGGGGGGGTTACGTTATTTGGTCCGGCACCTGCTTGAATCGTCTTCCAACTCGTGTCACCTGAGAGCACAAAGCCTCACAGTTCAACCTGCAGAAAACAGAACTAAAAAAAACTAAGCAGAGTGCTCAGTTTTAGTGCTTTCGTTATCACAGTTAGCACAGCTGGAAATTAATTTGTTGTCTTGTTGATATGACACTCAAGCGCTTCTAGGAAAGGAAACCGCTACTTTCATACAATTTTCATTCAAGAATAATTTTTGAGACACTCCTGTCTGTACCTTTGGTAATTTGGTTCACTATTACTCAGTCTAGCTTTCTAATAAAGGAGACCAGGATGCAGATCCATACAGAATCCTGACTCTGTGAACAGCGTCTCATTTATTTTAGGTATGTCACAAAAGGAGGGTGCTTGTTAGGGCACAAACTATTACTGGATATCCTGTCTGTGACTACATGTGTAGGATGTACACGACTGAGGTCAGGCTTACTGGAATCATGTGACAAGAAGAAACATGAGAAAACACGAAGATAATTGTAAGCAACCTTGAGCGAGTGACCCACTGAACTTAAAATGGGACTAAAATTAGCCATGTGAGCGCTTCGTGACTCCACATTTCATGAGCCGACGAGGAAAAAACAACAGCATCAGTATGCACTCCCCGAAAAACCGAGCGGCATATGCGGAGGCAATCATCTATCTGTTTGTGATGCTGCGAGAAGGTAGCGGTGCTCCCCGCCGGGTAACGAGCTGTGTAAGGAGCACGCCGCATTCAAAAAGGCAAGAGGAGCAGCGGAGGAGAGCATGGAAGGGAGGAGGGGAGTTGAGGCTGAGGTCAACTAGAGGTAAAGCCTTTGGGTGCTGTTCAAAACTCTCTCGCCTCTCCACAATGGGCAGGAAGAGAGAAAGAGAGTGGTGTGGGTGGGATAGCGGTGCTGGAGCGTTGAAGGGAAACTGCAGAGGGAGATAGAGAAGGTATGTAAGTCGAGTTGTTGATAGAGGCAGTGAAGGAACTTTAACAAAGGAGAAAAATAGAGCAAATAGCTGATAGTAGTGGTTGGCAAACAGGTGCCAACACGGATGCAGTTAAAAGTTCAGTGGCCTGAAGCATGCTCCCTTTCTTTAAGGTTCTTTTACATGGCTCTGCAATGGCAGCTCGAGGGCAATGGTGGTAATAACTGCACTGGGAATTATTCAATTAAACGTCCCATCCGTTCCCCCTGGCGTTCTGCCTCTTCCGTGTCCTCCCTGGAGCCTGTGGGGGAGTCGGGGGGGGTGTCAGAGAGCAGTCTGAGCTGGGTGCTTCGTGACCCGGTCATCTGGCTGGACATTCAGTCACTTGGCTGAGAGCAGGGAAGACTGTGAACAGACCCTGTGGGAGTGGTGTGGAGGACTATTGTCGTCCTCAGTGTATGCAACACACGGAATCAATCACACCTGACCTTAAACCACACAATAAACCTGAGACAAGACAAGCTATATTTCTACTTCTTAACAGGGAGAAGAAAACAGATGGTGATAAATAAAGCGTTTTTACAACAGGGACATATTTCAAGACATGGCCAGATAATCAGCTGCTGCCAGATTCAGACAGTTTCCTTTGATCAGCTCTCAGATGCAATATCTAATGTTCAAAACCTCATCCTTTATTTCAGTCTGACGGCTGCATTGTTCCCACTGCATACAAAGATTTTCCAATGATGCAGCACTTTGAAAGCCAAATAGGCCGTGCTGTGAGGGCCACATGCCAAGCGGTGCATCTCTTCCGCTGTGTTGGGCAGAGAAGCTGAATACTTGGCATTGCAGGGCTGATTTAAGTGCTGATGGCCAGCCAGCTATTGCCAGCATTTGGAGGGCAAGGTGACTCCTCCTTTTACTGGCTGGACAATCAAACTTTCCTGTCAACTTGGAGGCCGTCTGTCCAGTGGTATTATTTCCCTGTGCTTTCTGGTGAAGCCCTCTGGGAGACTGTGTAAGTATGCACGTTAAAGAGGGGCCTGCTTGTCACTTATCCCCATGTAGGCAGGGGTCATCCTATAACAGCTCAGCAGGCGCCAGAGGTACAGGCAACTAATAATACTTTCAGCACTTCCCTACTGAGATAATGCTAGAATAGGTTGCTGTTAAGCAGAATTTACAGTCTTTTTTTCACAATCACTGCCATCTAACAAAGCAAATAAGACCGTGAGAAAAAATTGCAACGGTTGCTGCAATGAAAAAGAATGACCACAACTAATGTTGCCAATTTAGTGAGGAGGGATCAAGCAAAGAGCAAACAAAGCCAGCGATTGTGAGTGGCTCTAACTCAATCAGAGAGCAGCGGGGTACCGCCCCATCAATCACTGTCTGCTTGCTGCCCCGGCTGAATCACGCAGAGTATAGTGGTGGAGAAACACCAGCAAGTCAACGGCCCGCTGTGCGCAAAAAACAGTGACCGAAAATGACCCCGGGGATCTGGGGCTGGGACAGGAGGGTCCTCGGCTTCCTACTTCCTAACTACCTGCCCTCTTAACCACTGCAAACAAACTTTGGTTCACCCAGAGCCCCTCAGGAGACTTGCTTGATTGTTTGAATAAAGAGCCCTGTGGTCGCTGGGCTCCCCCTCCCACCTGCCACCCCTTGTGGATCTGTAAGCACCGGGGCGTTAGGGCAACAAACAAGCTGCGTAGGACCACAGTAGCATCAATCAAAATCATAGGCTCCATTCAAGGTTAGCCCACTGAACGAAACATGTCTGACAAGCCTGGACACGCCGTATTAAAGTGTCCAGAACTCTCTCATCAATTCAACTAAAGAGCCTCTTCTCTCTCCTCTCTCCTCTGGGGATAAGTAAGACATTGGGAGGTTCTGTTTTAAAGTAATCCACCCCTGACTACTGCTCTGCCACCCACGTATATCTTGAACTTTAATTATTCTTCATTTATTCACACTGTTTTTGTTGTTTTCCATACCACCTCATAAACTGACAAATCAGCATTTGATGGAAAGAAAAAAGGCAGGAGAGGAAAACCTGTTGCTAATTATATTACATGAAGCAGAGCAAGGGGGAGACGGCACTTATTGCCAACTGTCCTTTGGAAACAGAAACGCATAATTGAATTGTAGCCTCAGTGTTGAAGCTTTTTCATCGGCGCCGGAAGGAAAATGAGTATGAATTTTCTTACAGTAAATAGAAGTGAGTCCAGATAGAGAGCTGAGACTACCAAATGTTGTCCTCTAATCATGAGTCTCTCCATACGGCTCCTTTTCTAACAATCTGTTTTGGATAAAAAGTAAAAGAGCATACAACTGACATCTCTGAGCTGTGTGGGCTGCAGCTCCGCTCCACAAGAAACTTCCATATAGGGAAGCTTGCATTGGTTTGGAGCTGGAGAGAAGAAGAAAAGCGAATTCACCAGCCATGTGCCAGAAACAGCTTAGGGACACTAGTCCCTGGCAAACACAACTTGCTAACTCCCACATCGGGATGAAAAACAAAACAGGCAGACACGTGAGACTGTGACGCCTTTGTGCTGCCGCAGATAAGAGACTTGAAATCCAGTGGGTTATTTATGAGCACGGGCCTTGTCGTCTCTTCCTCTCCCTCCCTCGTTCCTCCTTTTCCTACTCCTCCGCTGTGAAGTGGACCTGCCTCCCGCTGCGAGGTAGAGTGGCTCGCCTCCCGGTTGTGGTCAGGTTGTGCATGAATCAAAGTGGTGACAGAGCAGCGGGGAGGATGGCAGATGCCACGGCTAGAAAGCTTTTCAATCAGGCTGCCCTTCCAAGCCGCGGCCAAGGTGAAACACTTCACCGGCAGATGAAAAAAAAAAGACCCTCAACCCCACGGTCACTCACACACACATGCATGTACTGCATGCATGCAAGCACACATGTGCACAGACCTACTTTAATCCTGCTCATTAGCCAGGGAGTCACCCCTCTATGTTTAAAAGAGACGGCGAGGAAGAAAGAGAGTAATGAGAGTGAAGGTCAGTGGCTTTCTGATGCAACACCTCTGTCTGCTGTCCGGTCTTTTCTGCCCTCTGGTTAGCTAACAAGGTGAACACATTTGAAATTTATCAGCACTGTGGCTCTCATTTGCTGTTAGCTTTGAAACCTCCCCTGCTTCATTAACAGTTACGTTTTGCAGGTTGCAAACAGGATGAATTTAAGACACCGAGAGCTTGTCTCGGGAAGTTTTACCATGCTGTCAAAATACTCGTTAGTTTTGGTATAATTGCTGCAAAGTGCAAACAAGATATATTCAAAGCGGATTGCTCTTTGAGGTGCTGCTGACAAGCTTTTTTCAAGGCGCGCTGCTTCATTGTAATTTTAGGTCTAATTTGATTTCCATTGTTATGAACTGTGGGAGTCTACTGCTGCAGAAAATACCAGGTGCACAATTTCAGCTGTTTTTGTCGAAACCCGGTAGTTAAAGGAAGCGGTGTCGCCCAACGCACTCTATTTTGCTGTGCCTATTTTGCGGTGCCACTTTGAACGCCCCCAGCATGGATGCTTCTGTGACATGCACTTGAAAGAAAAGAACACGCTGACAGCAGAAATAAATGTCCTCTAACATAAGTATCCCCAACAATCCATGTCAATCCAAAGCCCCATCTCCTCAACCCTGGAGGTCACAGCACTTCCCTTCTTTAAAAGCTGCCACCGCCACAGGCCTGTTAAGAAAAGGTTCTTATTGCGTTCCTGGCTTATTTATTTTCCTCCATGACAACGGCTAATAAACAGTCACACAGGCCTTATTTGCCCATGGTCGCTTTGCAGAGGAGGGTGAGAGGAGAGTAAGGGAGGAGCTCTTGCTCTTCGCTGCCCAGCTGTGAAGCTCCGCTGCTCTTTATCACCGAGCTGCTGCACGCTATCAGGGCCGAAGCATAACAAGAGAATTAGGAAAAGTGGCTGAGCGGATCTTTTCCCTAAAGCCCCTTCTGTCCTCCCCTCTCACTTCCTAGAAACAGGTGGCACTCTTTGTGGGGCACATGCGAGTGGGGTTAGTGGGATTCCACATGACAAAGGAAGAGCCAGCTATAGATACTGTGTAGGTTAATACCCCCGCTCCCCCTCCCCAGCTACTCTTAGTCATCTCTGGAGTCCAGGCCTGGTCACGAAATGCCAGGAAGGGCAGGATGTCTATTGTAGAAGGTACACAGTGGAGAATGTTTGCCTTCCCAGCAGGCCAAGCAGCTCCACGGGGGCAGCTCAGCAGGGGTTTGCGGTGAAGGGGCAGAGGGGCAGAGAAAGGAGAGAAGCACAATTAAAAAGAGGAAAAGAGTGCTTTTCCAAGCTTTGAGTTACAGACACCTGAAAGCAGGGGGGCTCCCCCAGACTTTTGAAGCGTGGTGAGGCGGGAGGCGTTCGCTGACTCTCCCCTCGGTCTCCCCCACAAAGAGCTGCTTGAGAAGGCATTCCTCAAATATCTCCGCTGCCTAGTACCACCCTGCCATACATCTCATCCCAACGTCTCCCCCCTCCCACAGCCCTCCACCCATCCACTGCACACATTGTCACAGTGGAATTTCTGTGAGGTCCAGAAAAATACCATCCAGACAGACAGAAAAGCAAAGAAACGAGGGAGGGCTGAGAGAAAGCAGACAGTCTCTCTCTCTTTCTCTCTCTCTCTCTCCTGTTTTTAACCCCTCTCCTCTGCTCCTCCAAAACAAACAGTGCAGCCTTGACTGACTGACTGGCTGACTGCAGGAGATTTCAGTGTGCTGAAGAAAGAACACTTTTTTTGGTCTGGTCAGCAAATCCGATGCTATCAATGATTCATAATGTTGTCAGGAGTACATCGTATCTATCGAAAGTTGCCTCTCCTCTTTGAGTCAGCAAGCGAGGAGGGGGTTGGAGAGATCAGCCTGCAGCTCAGGATGAAAGATTTCTCTTTTTCTTTTTTAGGTTCAAGACGAGAAACTTTATCACACTTCTGATCAGCAAATCTTGCTTTAACAATAAGAACATGGTATGTCTTTTAAATTAGATAAATTGCCCTTCAGTCTGTCTTATATGAAACCTGCCTGTCACTTGTTTAGATTCAAATCTACTGAAACCTCCATTTTTCCTTCAGATGGCAGAGCTACTGCAGCCAAACGAGCCTGACAGCCCTTATCAGATTGCAGACAAAAGGAGAATGGCTGCATGGTAAGGGAGTGCAGAAGAAGCATATCTATTTACTTCAGTTTTTCACTTGAGCTTAGCTTGCTCATTCCACCGATTTTCAGAGCAAATTGACTTCAAATATTTGCCTTGATGCAGGCTGCGCCTTTGCCTCAAACTTCATTAGCTGTGAGAGGCAGTGAGGGCGGCCCCTCAAACTCCACTCTGTGAAAGTCTACAACGGTGCGTGAAAGGTAAACACGTTCTGCATTCAGAATCGCAAGGCTCACTTAGTGCCCTTATCTCTGTGATGAAGTGTTTTCCTCCTCCGGCTCTCAGGATACAGGCCTCTGCGCTTCCCCAAACAAACCTGTCAAGGGTAGCGCACACGTGCAACAACACCGCCGCAGCCAGACTCCACTCAGTAAAGACTGTTTTTCTTTTTACGAGCACCACTTTGAGTGCTTCTTGTTTGGTTTGCTGATAAGAGCCATGTTGGGGAACATGTGGTGCATATGTGTTCCATTTGCCCTCTAATTAGATTGCAAGGCAGCGCACTGAAGCATGCATTGTAAACCCCCACCGCCTCCACCTCCACCCACTCTGCCAGTCCATCAGATAAGGAAGCCATTCTGGCTCTCATCAGTTTCCATTATGTAAGGGCTGATTTGGTGAGTGGAGCTGCGACAGAGAGTCTGATGGGTCCTACACAAATCACACCCAACTACTGTCTGCAGATATATAAATGACTATTCCTTTGCTTTTAATTGAGTTACCAGCGACATGCCTTGTCAGCGATTACCACCATAATCCACCCTCATGTTACACAGAGCCATAATTTGAAATTAAGGAGGAAAAGTAAAATGGATTGCCCTCCACGGCTTGTCTTTTCTGACTAAAGCCAACGTGAAGCTGCACAAGTTGGAGGAGATCGTGGAGTGGAACTAAAGTCCCATGAAAACCGCTCCATTAACAACATTAAAAATGAAACGGCACACCAAGTTAAAAATAGGAAAACGCTGTAGGTCAGGACGACCCCGTTTTCCTGCTCAATCTGTGTGGGCCCACATGAATGAGAGGCCGACTTAAGTTTCACAGCCGTCTGCCTGGGCTGTTTGTTAACGTATCCTCGAGACAAGCGGTTTATAACCTTCTGACCACAGCACTGGTAGGTTGTGTCTGCTCCACGTGTAATGAATACGCGCGTAGGACAGAGGCGACCGAAAACAGCACGCAAAGCAGGAGGGAGACACTCATCCGCTGCAGAAACTTCATCTGCTAACAAATTTATGAACAGCCAATTAACTGGCGAACCGCAATCTGCACATTCAGTGTGGCTGCTAAATGACAGAGCACAGCTAATTTTTAAATGATACATTGATGGATCAGTAAACTCAAAGACCGCCCTCTTTTCAAATTAAAAAAATTGCCTTTCCTCGAGCCTGCAGGGGACTAAATCCTTCTATCTGCATGTGTTTAGACACAGGAAACTCATTCCTGACTAATTTGATTAACACAAGCATTGTTACTGCTGTGCGCCCCCCCACCCAAACCTCCCCCTGTCCCTTCCTTGCTCTCTGTTTCCAACTTGAACAGTTTAATAGTCCCTCTGGTGCTGAAATCAGACCCAGAAGAAATGTCAAGGAGCATCCAGCCTCTAAAAGACAGCAGCATCCAGTCTGCCATAAACCTCTGGCAGCAGTGAGGATGGGTTAAAGTGGGATTTAAATCCGGGATTAAAAAAAAACAACACACAAACCCTGCAAGCGTATACGGGGGCCATTCAAGGAGCACAAAAGAAGCAGAGGGTCCAGGTTTTGGGTGGAGCGGGGATACAGTAACAGGATCCAGCAAAGCCCTGTACTCTCCCGAGCCCTGCAGCATAAACAAACAGCTGAGACAGAGCAGGGCAAAGGCACCGACACACGCACAAAAACCACACACACACTCACACACACACACAAAGAAAGACAGGCAATCAGAGCGAGGCAGTCTGCCCAGGCAAAGGCTCACCTCAGGGCACTCACTGACACGGGCTCATCACATTACTGTCTGTCTCTGGTTTCATCGGCTTAAACTATCTATCTGACAACAGGTTAGCCGCTTAGCCTTTCGCTGGATGCAGCAGCTCGTGGCTTACAAGTCAAATCAGCATCAGTAACTAACTGTCACTGAGAAGTCCACCTTAAAAGGGTGTTTTCACTGAGTTTCTGGGGGGAAATCTAAGTGAAAAAACACCATGTGAGTCACATCATTTCACTCGGCTCCATACTCTGACGTTAACAAAGCCTAATTAAATAAGCTGAGACTTGTTTCTTGGAATTTCTCACTTGTTTTTCAGGGTAACTGCATTTTAAGAGGGAATATGAAAGTCAGTGGTTTATTAAAATAGACATTGTTTTCATGCAGTATAGAAAGCAGCCGCATTTAACGGCCTCTTGTGAGGTTTTGGGCCTCATAGTCCCCCCCCCCCCCTTCTGCTAAAATACAGCAGTTCAAATCAATATTACACCCCGGTGACTTCACTCCGCAAAGACGAAAATCAAGGACATTCCAAAACCAAATGGCAGGGGTGAGACATTCCTGCTGCCCTATGTATTCACTGAGCAGGATTGCATTAACTCCAGCTCCGGTGAGGCTGCTGACACTAGATGGCGCAGTTTCATGTGCAATAGGCATGAGGGAGCAGGAGGAATGAGTGTCACACACACACACACAGAGGAGCGCAACAATAGGCATCACTCTTATGAATGGGGCACATGTGTGTATATATTCTAGGATGAAAATAAACGGAAATCTGGAGGAGTTTGTGTGAACAGCTTTAACGCAGCATCTCGGTGCTTCCCAAAGTAAAGTCTGGGGGTCAAACAGGCACCTTGAGAAGCCTCTCCATCCCTAATAGAGACTAAAGCCATGTAGATTTAATGTTTTGATAGAGGTTTCACTGTCTCCCTCTGCTGACATTAGATCAAACCGGGGGCCTCACATGCAAAACCAGATTGAATGAATGAGTTATTTATTGCCAAAAGAAGCACATCTGGTGCTCATAGAGGAGGTCGCTAACTCACGCTGTACTTACTTGCACTCACGGTCCTCCAGATCAAAATGCGGATTGAAGTTGATGAGGATCCGCTGGTGGGGACCAGGCGCCGAGATCACCCACACGCATCTCTGAGAAGAGGGGTAAGACATGGGGTATCCGGGCGAAGTGAGGTAGTTGGCGGTTGAGATTCTGATGTTGCCTCCACATTTATCTGCAGAGGGGAGTGACAAGAGTTCTTGAGGGATGGAAACAAAGAAAACTTGGCTGATGATCTTATCCAAGGCAGCTTCCAGAGGGAGAACATTTGGACTAAATGAGGTAATCTTTGCTCAGGGATACTTCAGGCTGATGGGTTTACACAACACTTACACTCTGAACTGATCCTTTATAGAGAGAAATATTCATCAGGAACAAGATTTAGTATGAAGAGGAGCATTTCTATTGTGGAGTGAGCTTCTATGAGACATTTCCACCCATGAATCTAAACAGCAAAGAGCACCCCAGTCCATTCCTCCACAGATTTCAATTTGTGCAACTGGAGCAAAGCTGCAGTCTGAGGTTTAGTCAACAACAGGGCAGAGTGAAAACAGAGAATTAGAGCAGCAGCAGCAGCAAAAAATTGCTTATAATGAGCTCATAAATTGCACTTAGACAGTTGTTAATTTCATGCTGTGACATGCGTGAGCTGAAGTCACACTGCTGCAGACAGAAGATGAAGCCACTTCTGAGTCACATTAAAAAGAGGGGAAGCTTTTAGAAAGTGATCCATAAAACACCAAAGTCTGACAGCAGGGTGGAAGCTTAAAGAAAAGTTTGGTTTTGCCACTTTTATCTGTAGTCTGTTCCTTTAAAACTACTTGTAAAATATAATTTAAAGGGATATCTATTTATTTTTTTCAGAGGCCGACTACTGCTCCTCATATTTATTTTCATTTGCATTTATTTATTTTTAATTACAAAAACATGCGCGGTCTTAGTAATTTAACTCCTGCGCATTAATGAAATCGAAATAAATAAAAGTAGACACGGAGGGGAGGCTGTAAGAATAGAACATGGGAAGTTGTGTAAGTGGAGTATTCGGGAACGACTTTTTGAACCTTATCTCAAACAGACGCTCCGAACCTAAACTTTAGTCCTCGCCAAAAGTGCGCAAATTTACCCATTTGGTAAACAGTTTATTGTTACGAGGCTCAAAATAAACTGAACTTGTGTGAATAAAACAAATATTTACGAAAATTTAACTGTATTATTGTTGTTTCATGGGATAAACTCTTAAAAGTATTAAGATAAGAAAAACTAACTCGCTGTACGACAGGAATAATAATCATAAATACAAGTTAAACAGTGAAACAGTAGAACACTGTTCAAGAGGACTACAATAAAGTATTAATAAGTCACTGTGGGGAAACACAAGGTCTCTGTAGAAATAATATTAGAGGGGTTTTCTTAAGGCGTTGGCGCTGGGCAGGTGAGCGCCTTGCGAGTTTGCCCAAAGATCAGCGCAGATCAGAGAGGGCTAATCTTTTAAAAAAATATTGGGATTAGTAGCTTCGCAGAGAACATAAAAGCTCAATTTATATAGGGATCAGATGTCACACTTACCGTTTTTGAAAGCCTTGACCACCAAGAGGATTCCCATGAACAGGATAAAGACTAATCCACAATGCATCCTTGTTTTATCGACCAAAAAGTAAAATTACGCATACAAAAAAGAAAAAACTCCTCCAGAAATTAAACTCCTCCAGAAGCTTTTTTTTTCGGCAAGTATTCTTCTTCGCTCTTCTGAACTCAACAAATAAAGCAGAAGTGTCTCTTTCGACGGGGTTAGAAGTGATCTGAGAGCGGGCTCAGGTCGCTGGCATCCTGTCATTCAGCTCCTGTTTCCTCTCGCCTGTGCCGGCTGCTCTCCTCTCTCCAGCGCCGACCGTGCCATATCCTCTCCAAAAGAAGCCAAAGCGCAAGATATGTGAAGAAACGACACACTCCACTCCCACTTTTTTTTTTTTTTAGCGTCCTTTACTCCTTCAGATGATGCCCGGGCAGGGTGTAATCCTTGGCTGTGGAGTGCAAGAGAAGCATAGATGTGAGCAGGTTATGGATGCGTGCCGCGGCCGTGCGCTCTGGACATTCCCCAGTCTGTCAAAAAAGCGCAGATACAAATAAGACTCTGAAGGCGCGGGTACACCCCTTCACCAAACTGTGGCCGCTTTGCCTCTATAGGCTCAGAGTAGGGATCGGAGAGGTTGATGATTGGCTTGATTACAAATAGCCAACCTATGTCTGAAAAGCCCCGCGTCTTTATATATAAGCGGAGCAGCACAGTGAGTCAGAGAGCACCAGCAGTCCGTTAAGTGACACGACTCTCTCTCTCTCTCTCTTTCTTCCTCCCTCTCTCTTTTACTCACTCACTCACCCTCTCCTCCCCTCCCTCCCTCTTTCTTCTTTTACATAAAGGAGCTTGGCATTATTGGTAGATGTAGTGACACAACAGGACTCCCCGCAGGAACATTTAAAAACACCCTCTGCCATTTATAACATACTCTACTTGGTGGAAACAGGCAGCTCTGAAACATCACGGAACTATTTTAAGTCTGGATTTTAAGGAATAGTGTTGGGTATTTCCTCAGGTGGCCCTATTTTACTTCTACCTGATCACTTTATGTGACATCTAATACACACAACAGCACCCTTTGTGTCTTCCAGTCCCTCCAAACACTCATCCTCCAGCTGGAATGGGAGCACATCTGTAGTGCAGTGCTGTTTGCAGGCCCAGTTTTTTGCTCCCGGAGCTAAATGGCACCGAGTAATTTCTCTCCTTAGTTCTGGTGAGTGTCTTTTATGCACCACAAGCTGCCCAGATGCGCCCGATTGTTAAAGCCTGCCCCACAACAGTGACACCATTACACTGGCACTCTGAAATTTAGAGGAAATCAATTAAAGCGTAAATTATAGTAGCCCCGAGTCGTTTACTCAAGGCTGCCCTTAGTGGGTCACACCGCACAGAGAGGAACGGAGCCGGCTTGTTCCCAGCAGCCTCAATCAGCACACGCAATGTATTGTACTGTAAACTCCTGTATGAACACAAAACAAGGCAATGCACGATTACAAAAAATATATATTAACCTGCATGTTGTGCTTTTTATTGTTTTAGAATAAAAAATGATAAGAAAGGATGGTAAAACAACAATGGAACCATATGAGCCTTTTTTTTTACTGTTGTGCGTAAAATCATGGAAAAATCAGGAATAAGGCTATTATTATTACTATTATTATTATTTCATAGAGCTCAAACAACAACCCACGATGAACAAATAAAAACAGCTGCATTCACCTGCGTCTTGAGGACTCGCTAACCCGCAGGCATCCAGCCCTGCTCTCTCCACTTCCAACATGCGTGGAGCAGAGTGTACGATCCGATAGGCTTCCTCCGGTTCTGCTAAAAACGACACCAGACCTCCTCCAGAGCTCCACGGAAGCAAGTCAACTTATTTACCCCCCCCCAAATCCCCTCCTCTATACGCAGAGGAAGAACCACAGCGCAGCCCAGTCCAGCCCGCGCAAGGACGCACACCCGATGCCCGGAGACACACTCTCCTCTCCGCGTACAGGCGAGCCTCGTCACCGCTGATCTCTCCGGTTCTCTCTGCGTGTTTGGCTCTCATTCAGCGCGGTCACAGCTGAAATCCGACCAACGTGAGGGAGAACCCACAGTCCCAAAATGTCTCGAGGAGAGAAAGATCAGTGTAGGTTGACAATAAAAGTCCTTTTTGATCTAATATAAGTTTCCCCCCCGTCAGTCTCTCCGTGCGCCACCGCTCTCGGCTCCTCCACTGATGCAAATGCGGAGGGTTTGAGTCCCCGCCAGCTCCACACGCCCCTTTACGAGGGATGAGTACGCGGGTGCGCGCGGTTGTTTCCGTGCGTGTGCTGATGTGTGCGTCTCTGCAATCGATATGCAGATTTCACCCAGCTGCCTCTCTCCCTCCACCAGCCTGTAGCCTTTATTGGTCGCGTCAGAAAGTCACATTAAACAGAAAATGCGCTAACCCGGTGGCGTCTCTGCGCATGTGAGTCATTGTGGATGAAATACTTTTTTATTTATTTCGTATCACTCACAGAAAATCTTTTCTGGCTTGATATTCCCTCACGATAAACAACAAGAAATACTTTTATAAGGATATTACACAAACATCAGATTCCATCTGTGACTCCCCAGGAGCCCTGTTGAATCATTAAAGTGGCATCACAAGAGATGAAAAAAGACAATGACGTGCATTAAGGCCACTACAGAGCAACACGCGCATTTTAAATCCCTATAGTGATGACATATTAATATTATAGAGATACTATATGGTCTTATGTAGTTTTCTGGGGACATGTAGAGGCTCAAGGGACTCAGTATATGTTCCTACATGTGAACAAAGAAGCTGTTCTCTGCTGGTGTGTGAACAGTCTGTCTGTCTGTCTGTCACCCACTTCAGCTGGAAAGGAGTTTGGTGGTTTAAAAATAGGACAAACCTTGCATCTAATTCTCCTTTGGATAGGAGTCCCCAAACTTTTAATTATGAATAATCTTCTCTTGTTTAAGCAAATTTTCCTCATAGAT
The DNA here is from genome assembly GCA_024666655.1 of Dascyllus trimaculatus. Lineage (NCBI taxonomy): Eukaryota > Metazoa > Chordata > Actinopteri > Pomacentridae > Dascyllus > Dascyllus trimaculatus. Next base: position 22,949,866 of record CM045466.1, on the reverse strand, counting down.
TTTTGCTGTAAAGAGCACCAACAGTGGAGAGACTCTGTTCAAGGCCTCCATTCATACTTTATCTCATTGTGCAACTGTCCAGAAAGCAGAAGTGAAACTGAAACAGGATTCAGCCTCGTACAGCTCAAACTTCCCTGACCCTGCTTCTCCAAACACTCCCACTGGGCCTTAAGGGTTAAACCTGCTGCTTGAGTTCTCTGCTGTTTTAGCTCAATTGACTGCAATAAGCGGAGGTTTCCGGCTGCGGGTCTCTGTGGTTATGGGAGCCTTCTGCCCTGTAGGGGGCATCAGAGCCGGTGAGCAGCTCTGGGAGCCACCCATGGCTCTCTCAGGTTCACCTTCCAGCACCGCTTTGGAGATTGCACAGCTGGCTCCATAAACAAATGCACTGATTCAAGGTTTTTGCAGACTCAATCACCATATTCAGAGTGCACCTTATTCAGAGTTTGCATGCCACAGCATTAAGACTGCTCTCTCATCCTTCTTTGCAGCAGTAGTGGAGCAATAATCCTGATGTACTTTGAATTATAATCTGCTTGTTCTTGGGGGGAAAAAAGCAAATCAGTGTGTTGCCCTATGGGAAACACAAGCAGCACTTAGTCAGTTCAGGAGGCTGACATGCGTTATGCACAGAGCATTGAGACGTCCCCTGTTTGAAAAGTTTTTGTGCCACAATAGAGAAAGATAAGCTCGCAATCCTGCACATTATTATTTTTTATTCCTAGACAGAGACGGAGACAGAGGATCGAGTGGCTTTATTCCCATCCCAGCCTCAGTAATTCTCTGTCTTGCTGATAACACAAATGTTAAAATGGTGCTGGGCATCTCTATCAAAGGCTGCACTAACTAGCCTTTCGTGTCTTCAGGATAACACAGGAACAATGGCTTAGAGTCATTTCACAAGGGTGCCTGCCACTGCCGTATCTAAAATGAGGGGGGGATTGTAGAGGAACAATAAAAGAGCCATTTAAAGGATTTGCTTCTTCGTATATATATATCCACACTAATCTTTAGTACAGCCCTGATGAATAATTAGCTTCGGTACAAAAGCAGACATTTTATAGTTCCTGTGAGCAGTGGACTTGATTTCATTAGCCTGCCCTTTATTCACCAAAGTGAGTGAGTCAGAGTGAAATGTACAGGCTCAAAGCATCTGGCACAAAGTCAGAGAGAGCATTTCACCTCAGCTTCTTGATTGAAAAGTCTATCTTTGGAGTCACCTGCTAAGAACTGGGACATGATTTAACACTCTGTGCTATTTTTGGGTGACAGATTATAGACAGGCAACAAATTAAAGAAGAGAAATTAATAAGTGATGCTCCCATATGGGGGACAAGGGCACAATGGATGGTGAGGTAAGCGAATAACATGGCCCGAGCAGTAGGACGCCGAACCTGTTCAACGCCCATGGGACCGTGCACCTGATTCCGACCTCATCAGCCCATTAAACGGGCGTCATAATTGCATATCATTACCGTACATGGTGGAGCAGGCACCTCCTCTGCCTTCAAGTAGGCCATCGTGATCATCCATGAACAGAAAGCAACCTTGATCACATCTTTAAAACAACAAATGTGGGACTGTCTTTCCGAAAAATTGGCGTCGATGCATCGAACATAGTTCAAAATACAGCAAAAATATGGCTATGGTACAACAACTAAAAACTAGGACACAGAAACGTCATGACTCCACAATATAAATTAGCAATTCTTATTTACAGGTCTGTATATAACTACTAGTCTCCTGCATGACTTTGATATCTGCTACCCCCCATCCACCACTCTGATCTCCACACCCTTACCTTCTACCTCACCTCATAAAGGGCACATCTTTTCATGTATTGACATTGAACATCGACACTATGCATTAACTGTGAGGAGCAGAAACCTCCAACATAGATGTAATTCCCAGGGATACAAGGCTGTGTCAAGACACTTAAGTTCGATTTTGTCACTCATCTGCATGTAAGAAACAGTGAATAAAAATTTGGGAGGAGATTTCATTAAAACAAATCATATGATCCACGAGCTGTGATCTTTAAGTAACATCTGATGGGACATTCTAGCATCTCTGCAACACTCCCCTCTAAAGGTGTTTTCAAACCTGTGTTGGTTAGTCTGATTGATTTGGACACTGGTTTGGTTTCCCCACTGGTATAATTTGTCTTGGCAGGTCTGAACACGGCAATCATACTCATTTGTGGTTGGACCTGATCCAACCTCAATCTGACCAAACTGTAAGGTGTATTCTGCGAGCTTGTGCTGAAAAGCTTTCACAGCCAGGTGCCTACTTCGTATTTAGGCAGATATGGCATTCATAAAACCTTTCTCCTGTATTCACACACTTTTGACCAATGAGCAAAGTGAACATTTTGACCTCGTTCAGTTCCTTTGTGTGAAAAGAAACCAAACCAAGCATGAAATGTACGAAGTCTACCAGCTCATCCACTGGAAGTGCCCTAAAGCTGTATTAGCTCCCATCATCACTGATCCCTAGCCTAGTTACCCCTACGGGCTTTAAAGTACATATCTGTACACAAAACAGTTTTCTGCTGAGGAAAATCAAACCAGCTAGCAGCCTCAGGGGGAATGAGCGGGGCCACCCATTCATAGAGTTCGTCCATTTTCCGATTGCAGCTGCACAGCGAGGCCTGATATTTTCAGCCTTACTGCCCCAAATGACTAGTTGCAGGATGCCAGTCCTGATGTCATATCATCCAACGTATGTTGCACCGATCTCAGCCAAACGCTGGGTCTTGCTTGCTGCTGTCATATGGACCATTTAATCTCTTGGATTTATACGCTAAAAAGCCCAACCTTTGATATGTGCTGCAGCGTATCCATCTTGGCAGTGTTGCCTCTGTTCAAACAACAAGTACCCTGACTATCAGAGAGTGCATTAGGGACATCGCCACAACATATATTCTGGACTTTTAGGTTCAGTAGGAGATGACAGATATGGTATTTCTTCCACCAGTAGGAATATTTAAAAGCATGTTCCCATTCCACTGCACTACAAGGTTGAATTAGAGACACAGACCGTGAACTTTTTAAAAGACCTTGTTACCTACTAATCACACAGTGTTCCAGCTTCTCCTCCATGACAACCGCTGTAAAAGGCAGCCACGGGCTGAAAGGTTATTGTGCAGGTGAATAGGGGCCATACAGCTCTCACAGCATAGAAGTTGCTGTACTCGTTTCACCATTTTGGCAGCTGTTGATAATTACCAGCAAAAGAATGTTTCACACACTCTTGAGCAGGCTTGCTGGTACAAACGGCACACCTTCAAACTCTGTCAAAGAGTCGTTATCCAGGGATTTTTTTGTTCCGAGGAATGTGGAATGCACATGTTTGTGAGGCAGGAGGGAAAGGAAAGAGAGAGGAGAGGGGATTGAAAACCAAAAGGAGAGAGAGAGAGACAAACAGAAGCCGAAGCGAGCTGGCTCTCTTATATTCACTTTCTGAGGCTCTGGGTGAAGACATGGAAAACAGAGGAGACCCTGAAAAACCCCCGCACCACTGACTTTTGAGGGGTGGGCTGGCGGTGGTGGGGGTGCAGGCTCAGTCAGATCAAGGTCTGGAGTAATTGCTACAAAGGCAGCGTTTCTCCTCGGAGGCGTTTGGTCGAGGTGAAACTAAGTGTGAACGGAATTAGCAGAGGGCTGAATAAAGCGCTTCTGAAGTTTAGAGACATTATGGTAATAGAGAAAGAACAACGAAGCTGAAACGTTTTCAGGGATATTCCTCTTTCAAACGGAGGCAGGGGGGGCGCACAGAGGAAGACGGGGAGGAGGAAGAAGAGGAGGAGGGTGTGGTAGAGGGAATAGAGCAAAAACATAAAGAAATGGCTTCATTAGAAGTAGAAACATTTACAGTGACATTTAGTAAAGCGGGGAGGATGTATGAATAAATATGCATAATGTTGCCGGGAAGCATCGAGAGCTTCTCAGGGGCAGAAGGAGGGTGAGAGTGATGGCTCCTGAATTAATGATGAGGGAGCCTACTGTCTGTCTCGGTGTGCATGTGGGCCTGCATGAGTGTCTGCACATGCGACAGTGTTTAGCTGCAAATGGATGTGGGCGTGTGTGTGTGAACTTAGGGCACACACACACACACACATACACACATACACACATCCAACTCGCTCTTGCAGCACCCCAATTTCACATCATCACTGATGGAAATTACCCAATCCTAGATACCTAATCAAGCGATCATTTTTTTGGGAGACACACAGACTTGCGATTTTCTCTGATGCTTAATTACATTTCTGGAAAGCCAGGGAGCAAACCGCCTGGCAAATTCCAATTTTTGGTGAAGATATGTATATTTTTTTTTTCCTTTTTGGGGGTGGGTTAATTTTCTATTCTCCACTTGTTTTTTTTCCCCCCTCCACTTTGGGGGCTGAGATGATGAATATTGTGCTGCTCATCATCAAACGCACAGGGAGAAGCCCCAGAGATCAGGGCAATGGAGGGGAGGGAGGGGAGGTGTGGAGCGGGAGGGAACTGTCAGGAAGAAATGCTATGTAGGTCAATGAAGAATTGCACTGGGATATTGCCTCCTCAGCTCACAGTCTGGGAAGCTGATTTGATTTCCGGTGAATCCATCCGACTTGAATTTTGAGAGATTACTCTCCCTAAAATCACCTTGGTGACTGCCGGAGAAACCCTCTGCTCTCAGGGGGGATCTATACATAGAGATCTATACAGTATATGCTTTAAGTCTGCCCAAGTTCTCCAAAGAAACCTGAGTCGCACAGCTTCGATACTGTGAAGGTGTCTCCTTCAGATATAAGCTTGCATGTACTGAGAGGGAACTATCTTTCACTCCTTTTATCCGCACTTTTAAGGCTGACAGCAGAAGTTACTACTCTGGGTGTATTAAATAGCAGTCTATAGTGAGGGCAACCCATCATCCGACAGGAATGTTGATATTGAACAATTCTGCTTAAACTCAGACTATATTCAGTAACAGGATTTTTAAGAGTCAATACCAGCATTCTGCTCAAGTCAACTAATGTGTGGTGAAGGTTAGGGAAAGGTTGTAGTTATGGATTTTAAAAAAACACACAGCAAATCTGTGACTGGAAAACAAACTTTGGTCGACTGCATGAATATCTCAAAGGCCTCCAAACCACCCCCAGCCTCAGCAACACATCCTTTCTTGATGATTCTCTTGCATCAAGGACACACTACTTTCTGTAAACTTGAGGTGCACAATAATTGCCCAATATGAACGTGAGGTAGGAGCTGGTAAGATGTGCAGTTTGAGGAATTAGCAGTCGTACTCAAGATCAAGAAAGCCAAGAATCAAGGTAACTGGTGAGCTCAAGGCAGTGATGGAAGAAGTATTCAGATTCTTCACTGAAGTACAAGTACCAATACAAAAATATAAAAAAAATAGTCTATTACAAGTAAAGGTCCTGCATGATTGTATATAAAGGGACAGCAGATGGCTCATAATGTGATTAATCCTAGAACAGTAGCGCGGGGTGATTTTCACCCATGCCATTGTGGTTATGTGATTTTCATTGTGTTGCCATTGTCTGAGTTGTGTGTGTCCCCGGGTAGCTTCATTCATTCACTGAGATCACAGAAGGTATAGGCATGTTTCTGTGCTCCCATCCCTGTTTTTTTCAACAGGCTCGTGTTCGGGTGATTTTCACCTGACATTAGTGATAGAGAGTCAAATATTTTTTGTGGAATATACTGTATGTATATATATATATATAATATCTCTCTCCCACAGCTGTCGGTGATGCAGGGAGACTGTGTCTTCGCTGGAAAAGTTCCCAGTTCCATTATTATACTTTAAGTATAGTAGTTTAGGAGCATCTCCTAAACGGGCCTGGGTCAGCTGAACGTGGCAGTGCTGGTTGGATTGTGTAGGAGCAGTGTGAACTGGCACTAGGGGGGGTGACTCTGGAATGCCAGAGTTCACCTCCTAGCCTCCTGGAGGTGTCATAGGACTAAGTAGGAGAAACACCGTTGAAAGGAGGTTTCCACTTGATGACCCCCTGAGATGTGTTAGGAATCACTGCTCACTGGTAGGTAGAGACAGATTAGGGATCCTCGGTCCTTCATTGAGTATGAATCCTCTTTTAGCGCAAGTGTCTTGTTTTTAAATTAACTTTGAGGATATTTTTTTGTGAATGATTCCCTAATTTTTCGCTAATTTTACAGCCTTCTTCTGGGGTCTCCCCATGATACCTTTTTTCGTTTTATGAGACGTTGTATAGGGGAAAATAAAAGAAGAGTGCTTCAGTTTGCTATGTATTGTTTTACTTTAATATATTTTGATGAGAAGTATTTTTTATTGGGTACAAATACCCGCTGTTAGGGATGGTGTTATTAATTGTTATGTTAGTGTTCTAGGGTTAACGAAAAAGGAAAGATGAAAAACAGTCCTGATCCACAAACCTGTTTTCAGTTTTTCTCTAATCTTTGTTTTTTTGGTGAGATATTGAATAATTTAACATTTATTGACAAGAAACACTGTGAGATGTTCAGAGGGGAAAAAAACCCTATTTGGTGGAGCTGTAGACAACTTACAGGCCTCTAAGATGTGACCCCGGTAAACCACTGGTTTAATCTTTGACAGACTGTTTTGTTTTCAAACTTGTTATATTATCCATTGTGTAAGCTGTGAGACAAATGCAGTGGAGTAGAAAATATAATATTACCCTCTGAAATGTGATGGAGTGGAAGTGTAAAGTAGCAAAAAATGGAAATACCCAAAGTACAGGTACCTCCAAATGACACTTAAGTACAGTAACTGAGTAGATCTATTTACTGTCTGATACTAGTTCAAGGGGTAACATCCACATCAAAAAGGAAAGTGTGATCGGCAAGTTACAGCCACTTCTGCAATGCAAAAAAGAGTAGCCTAAATATAAGATAAAAACACTGAATTTGAGAAGAAATTACTTAAAAGCAGTGAAATTATCTGTCCATACAGCAAGTAAATTTTACTTGGTAATAAATCTTGAAATAAGTTTTTTTTTCTCAAATCTAAGATTGTACTGTAAAATCAAGGACTAAAAAGGAGTAATTAACTTTTAAAATGAGCAAAATTATCTATCGTGTCTGAAAATAAGATTTTAAATCTTGGCAAGTGCCAAGTAATTTGCAGTGTGTGAGTATGGAATGGTCCGCCTGGGTCCGAGTAACATCAACTTTGCCAAGTCTCCAAGACTCCACACAGCCGCTGTGCTCCAATGTCTGGAAGTGGTTTGCAATTGTGGAATATCCAGATGATGTTCTGTTTTATTGATCCATAGAATCCAAGCAGACTAGACATGGAAAAAAGGCTTTTTTTACATGGTTCTACCAAGATCTACCAAGGTCATTAGATCTTCATCAAGGTCCACAGCAAGAAAAAAACACATCAGTCTGTTTTGTATAACGTTCAAGTGTCATTGAATAAGCACCAAAACCATGGTTGAAGCATTTTTTTTTCAAAGCTGTAGCTGTAATTTGTTTTCTAATAGAGTTTTTTTAAAAATCATAACATGAACAGGCTCAGAAAACCCTGCAACATGACACCATCAAACTCCACACTCATGTCCCTAGAATGCTTCTCCTCTTTGTGCCTGAAGAGGGTGGAGGCACTGGATTCATTCAGTCATTGTTCTGCTTTTTGAAGACCTCTCCCCATGCAGCTTACGCAATTTGTTTTGACCTGTTCGTTTCTGGGAATTGAGAAGTTTGCTTGTCAGTGGCACTATTTTTTTTTTTCTTGTTATTTCCCCTCAGTTAGAGGTAATAACTCGATCAAGTGGAAATCTAAAGCAGAAGTGATCACAGCGGTGAAGTGACTTCTGATTCTGAAACTTTTACCCTGGAGATGTTAAAAGTGCTGACAGGTGAACTCCAGCCCCTCCCTGCCAACCGTGCTTTGTTCAGTTAGTAATTGCCTCAACAGGTGGTAAACCTAGATGCCCCTCTGGCCCTCCAACCTACCGGGGGGTTAAAGACACACACAACAGAGTTAGAAATGGAGCCTGAAACAGCAGCACAGTAAGAACAAAGCCTAGCGTCCCAGTAATTAAGAAGAGGAAATCCCAACAATGGCAGCCTGGCCTGTGATGGTAAAGATTAGCTGAAACAGTGAGACGGGCTGCTGGCTGCTGAGGAAGATGAGACGCTTGCCTTTGTACATGAGTGTGTGTGTGTGTGTGTGTGTTGCTGGAGGGGTGGGAAGAACCTCCATCAGTCTGTGTGCTTGTGTGAATGGAGACGGAGCAGTCGTACAGTATCTGTGCTGTCATCCTTATATATTTTATGGGGCTATTTAAACATCTTATTGTGCGCGCCTTTTCTGCTTCTGTCATTGTCACAAGGCCTGATTGTTGTCATGAAGCTGCTGTTGACATAACACTGTATCATGTGACAGGGCTGGTGATTTAGTCTTGGATTATTTACTGAGGACTGGCGGGATATGACTAAAGAGGCTGAGCCACTGAGATCAGAGAAAAAGAGCTGATGTTTGATTCAGGCCCAGCTTGGTCAGGAAGTAGTGGTTGCGCTATCTCATGCATACAAACAGACACATCACAAGACTGCATTTCCCCAACAAGAACAAAGATGGTCACATGCAGTAAGAAGGTTTTACTTCATCTAGAATTACCCTACTTTTCCTAAATAAAGTTTTTCCTCAGAAGCAGAACAACTGAGGGGACTTTTCACATTATGTATTTGTATCAGAAACCATGGGACCATGTCACAAACAGCCACCTAAATGCACTTTTCTGTCAAAGTCATACAATTATTTTCAATCCAACATGAAGGTACGAAATTAAAATGCCACAAAAATGCAATCAGGCTGAAGGATTAACTCGTCAATAAGACTGAAATTCCTCTGGCAGCAAACTGATGCACAACATTTCACATCGCATGCTGCTCAGAATATATCATCATCCTCGGGCTGTGAACGGGCAGGACTTGTTGAAATTAAATTTCTAAATGAATCTGGCTTTCACCCTAAAAAGCTAATAGGCTCTCCAGTCTCCTCATCACAGCTTAATGGGATTTTAAGGTGTAGCAACAGAGAGGAATATATTGTTCAGTTTCGGATAACGTTCTATCCACTTTATAGACTGGTAATAACACTTAACACAGAAACTCATCTGGGTAATTTGTGCCTTTTTAAAATGACCATCATGTCTTATTGTGGTTTTTAGGCCTTCTTGGTTCAGAGTTTCTTTTTTTTTCATTGACTCGGCAAAATAACATCAATCCAACACGCCTGGTTTCCAGACTCACGATGCTCCATTATGATTCCCAGTACAGTGGACTGATTCCAGATGCAGACATTGGTCCAAAGCTGGCCTGAGAGCAGCTACAGCAGCGCTCTGACTAAACGAGCCTTCCTCACTGTGTTGGATGGAAAATATCCAGTTTGATATTTTTCACCATATTTCTACAAGCTTCTGTGTCACATATAATTACAAGTACAGTGTGTACACAAATGTAGGCAGATATCTGAAGTTAAACAGCCATACAAGGTGCAATTTAATAAGTTCAGACTCAGCACCTGTAAAAATCGTAGCTGATTTTAATTTGGCCACCGTTCCTTCAAAGTAGCCCTCTGGTGCACCAGTACACGGCTCCCCGCGTTCCTGCCACACTTGGAACCCTCCGTGGACGTCCTGCTGTATAAGGGCATCTAAGAGCATCTGCGCTGCTATCTTCTCCACTGTGTCAGAATGGCAACCCTTTAACTTGAATTTCATTTTGGGGAAGAGTAAGAAGTCACAGGGAGCAAAATCTGTGACACAAAAAAATTGTGTGTCAGTGATCGGGAGTGTTTTAATTACGGAGAAACCATTTCCCCTCACACTATAAATCAGGTTATTTGTCCCAAATGTTCACCTTCTCTGTTACAGAAGAACTCAGAATTAACAGAGTGACTCTGGGTGCTGAAGTAATGGTGCAAAACCCTATGAATGGTAAAGAAAATGGTGAGCACAGTCTTCGTGCGCTCCTGACCTGATGGGACTCCTTCAGTCTTGGATATACTTGGGGCTCTTCCACTGAAGGCTACCATTTGGTGTTATAGCTGTAGACACAACTCCTATCATCACTGATCACCCTAGAAATAAAGTCTGGGACATCCCAGGCCTGTTGATTGAGATCCTCAACCTGCAGGTCCATGGTGAAGTTGAATGCACACCAGTAAGCGGACAAAAAAAACACATATAACCCAGGTCCCGACGGTGTGCTCATAGTTGTTGCATGTGTGTGACTATGCTGTACTTTCTGATCACACCTTGCACACCTACTTGACTCTGCAGGGCTGCAACTGCAAAGCAACATTAGACCAATAACTGTTTGTACATTACTGGACCTTGATGTGGAGAGAAAAATACAAATCAAGTGAGAGCAGATGCCACTGAAACTGGAGGTATCAGTGGCATAAGTGAAATGAGTCCTTTAATTACATTCCCAACAGTAACTACTTTTATATTCTTACTTTAACATTCATCCAGTTTGTGATATGTGAAATATTGGACCTTTGTCTACTTACATAACTGCAATTACTTAATAAGTTGCCTTGTCCTTTGACTGAATGAGAGGCTGCTGTGATGCAATTGCCATCTTTACAGTGTTACACTCACTGTGATAGTGAGTGGGGGCTGCAGTGAAGAGAAAGTTTGCAGTGTAGATGGCTTTGTTAGATGTGTGCTCCTGAAAACAAGATAATTGAGCTATGTTTTTCCTCCATGTTGTCTTTACTTGCTACAGTCTCTAAGTCCACAATCTAATACAATCAAACCCTGTCTGACTGATTATAGCTCTTGCAGTCAGCTCAGATGTGTAGTTACCTTTCTTAGGAGGGATACATCAGTGAAGGAGTGTTAACCCGTTAACACAGAAGTAGACACTACTGTGCAAAGGTTTTAGATGGTAAGATTCTTACCCAACATGCAACACCATCAAAGCGTCCTCCGATCAGAACCAAATTCACTCTGCAGCATGACGGCAAACCCAAACATTCAGCCAGAGTCATAAAGAACTACGTTCGACCACAAGAACAACAAGGAGCACTGCAATGGAGGGTTGTGTCTCCCACAGACTGATCCCAGTGAGTCAACATTATGAAGACACAACAGACAGTGAGACAGCTGAAAACCACAGGAGAACAGTGGCAGCTTCTCCAGTGCTGCTGCTGCTGCATGAAGCAACCTACCTGTGTAGCACCTGGAAAAACTGTGCGCACCTATACCGAATCCAAAAGAGAAAGGAAGTTTTTACTGCGTAAAGTTAACCGCAAAATATAATAACAACAACATTATTGTTCAAATTATCCTCATGGGGCCTTTAGTGTCTTAACTGTTTCCACTGTGCTGTAAACAAAAGTTTGGTCTCGCTTTCACCATTAGTCATTCGCCACGGCTTGTAATGTGCTGCGATTTGGCTCATTCTTAAAAAGTCTAACGGGGCATGAAACATGATCAGTCAGATGATCAGACAGGACGTGAAGAAACCTTTAGGCTATTTAAACTTTTTTGGAGAAGAAATAAACAAGACAAACAGTAAAATTATTACCCAAACTATCCATCGCAGTGCACAGACTTTAACCTACAGCTGCTGCTGTGACATTTCAGGGGTGTGACTATAATGTTCCAAGATTCCAGCAATGACTACCAAAACAAACCATGACAAAATAATTATCCCCCCAGAAGATGTCCCATCTGAATCTCAGGCTATACTTGTGACTTCTGTGTTTTCCTCTCACTGTACCTACAGCTAATGTCTGCAGTGGTTTGGAGCTTCACCTCCCTTTCCCGCCTGCTCCTGGTGACCCCTGAAGTCCTCCTCCTCCTCTCCGTCAATATGGGGAGTTGTTATCCTGACTGCAAAGTGCCGCCGTCGCTGCAGGAACAAACTAACTCCATTTCGCCATGTCAGAGTGCAGCCCTCAGAGAAACCAACCTGTCCACTGAGACAAATAGAGACAGACAGCGAGAGAAAGAGATGCGGCAGGACACAGACTGGGAGGGAGAGGAGACAGGAATAGACAAATAGAGGCTGGACTACAAAGGGAAAAGAATAGAAATATTTGCAGTCAGATGCAGTGAGAGGGACAGTGAGTGAGAAATATATAAACATCAAGAGTGAGAAATGGGGCTGGACGTAGGGAGAGAGATGGACAAGAAACTGTGCACAGCCGAGAGAAAACTAGGAAGGCAGGAGTGAGAGAGGGAGCAATAGAGAGATTTGGAGTTGGATGCAGACAGAAAGCAAGGGAGAGAGAAATGGAGGTTGACAGGGAGAGAGAAAAATGTAATTGGATGCAGACACAGAAATAGAGCAAGGGAGTAGAGTAGAGAGAATGAGGAAGTGAATCAGAGGACTATACTAATCACATCTGCTGTATACTGTGATGTAGGAGGTGCATGTTAATTGAAAAAATCGTCTTGAAGAATATGCTCGCTATTCAAATCTTACACACAAATCTGGTGATACTCACTGTTAACAAATCCTATAAAAAAGACAATAAACAACAATGAAAGTTATTCCTCTGAGCCACAGAGCTCCATTATTGTTCAAAAACGATTAAAAACCATCAGTGAAGTGCACTGTTGTACTGGGGAACATGCTCTTTCATTACACACTGTAGGTTATTTTGACAATCCCACATCCACCATCCTACTGGCCCAAATACTCACTGGAGCACCAAATTTTTAATAATCCACAGCTAAAAATAGCTTCCAAGAAATGCACTGTTCAGTCCTGACTTCAGTCACATTTGCTATAGACTCCTTTACTCCTCATCTGGTTTAGACTATGGAGGAGCGTTATTTAAAACTATATATTTGTGAACTGTTTTCATGGGGCTAGTCTTCAGAAGGAATGAATGGACATGTGGCCGAGGAGCACAGACAGTGAAGGGTAATCCTGCCTCCTAGAAATTAAACAAAGTCGTTTACTAAAAGTATCTGCGAAGGGTTTCTTCTTGCATAGCCAGGCCTGTCTCCATAGTATGGTGCCAGTGCTGGGGAGTGGTGGTCATTATCATTCGGCTACAGGGAGTAAAAACAAAAGCTCTGGATTGTTTGTATTTCGTAAACCCATCCAAACACATCCTTGGCAATGCTATGCCCAGGATGTAGAGATGGTGCCCCTGTTGGTTTTGTTCCACGCAGGGAGACAAGCAGTGTCATCAAAATGACTAATTCACCAGTAGAACCAAGCAGTCCTGCCTTATTCTGCGATTCAGATCCTCAATAAAAGCTCTTTTGCATGTAGCATGTAGGTTGCCGATCTAAAGTAGTTGTTTTCTGTAGGTAAGGAGATTTTGAAATACTAACGCTTAGTTATTGTCACAAATACATTTTTACAGTATTGTGAAATGCTGTGTTTGCATATCCCAGTTGGGGTCAGAGTGCAGGGTCAGCCATGGTACAGGAAGGGTTAAGGGTCTTGCTCAAGGATATTCAACTCAATTGTAGTCAGTTTTGCTCTACGATGCTGAGACATGGAGGATGACAAAAGAAACCATCAACAACGTGCAGACTTTCATCAACAGCTGCCTCCGGAGAATCCTGAGGGTGTACAGGGGAGACAAAATCAGCAACATCAGCCTCTGGGAAAGAACAGAGCGGATCCCAGCAGAACGGGAAATAGGAAGGAGAAGAAGGGGATGGATAGGACACACGCTGAGGAAGCCAGTGTCAAGTACCACTACATAGGCTTTGTCCTGGAATTCACAAGGGAAACGGAGAAGAGGCAGGCCGAGGAACACCTGGTGCTGAGACCTCCAGGCAGACATCCAGAAGATGGGTACAACCTGGAACCAAGTAGAGGCAAATACACAGGATAGGGGGCTCTGGAGGTCTCTTTTCAATGGCCTATACCCTGGAAGGGGTGTTAGGCATAAGTAAATAAGTACGTAACACTAAGCTAGCAGAAGGAGAGGAGAAAGCCATGGTAAATGAAAGGTTCCTACCTGAAGTCTATGTCCGATGAATTAGACTAGTGAAAGGTTGATTGACGATGTGTTTCATTTTTTTATTTCAGGCATTCAAAGCACTTTGTTAATGCTAGAGAAAGACTGATCAGTTCTTCAATATTTAACTAAACCCCCAATTGTTTCCTTGAACTCTGCCTACACAGAAAACATCTTTTGGTCATCAGTATAACACTTTAAAACTAGCAAAGGAACTAGAGCTGACAGTGATGGTTGCACTTACTGGTGACCACTGGAGCCATCTGGGGAATCATAGCTACCTCATTGGAGTGTTGCAGTTCTCAAGAGTGGTCATGGACTTTAGATTGATATGGTTTTGGAAGGTCTGTCTTGTCTCAAAACCAACTACATTTTTACCTAACCTTGTCTTGGTCTCAGACAAAGAGAACTTGGGACTCTTGACAACTGCAAGTGCACCACTAGGCTGCATTTGTGCTGTCTGACTTTGGCTATTTGTTAACATAATTTTTTGTAATAGGATGTAAAACTTCTTGCATCAAACGTACAAATAACTGACTAATTTCCATTCTGAAATTTCTGACTTTTAGCAGCTGCCACCCCTTCCTGATTCCTTCACATGCCCTGCAAGAAAGTGACTTTTGGAGACAACAGAAGAAGAAGAAGAAGCTGTGGCTGTCTGGGAGGTGAAGTCTGTCTATATCTCATGCAGTGAAATTCTGATGCCTCGAGAGCTGATGAGTTAATGAGAGTTCATCTGCTAAACAGCGTCCAAAAGAAAACACACAGCAGTATGCCAATTCAGCACTGCAACTGGAATTCTAACAGTAGTTCCAGTGCAATGGTTGCATGTTCCTCATTTCATTGTGAGTATGTGTGGGACTTGCAGTTGTCTGGTCCTGGTCTTGACTCGTTCTTGCCCTGCGTTGGTCTTGGTCCTGTCTTGTTCTTAACTTCTTAAAGTCTCGTTATTGTCTGGGTCTACACTGGTCTTAGTCATGAGTTCTTGGTTAAGGTTGTTTTGACTACAGCACTGCTTTGGGATTACAGTCAATTATACAGATGAACAGTACAAACTACATTTACACACTTTGACAGTCATGAAAACAGAGAAGAGACATGATGCTGAAGGGTGTGCTGAGCATTTTATGGATTTAGCGACTGTGAGAGAGCTGTGATTTGGGATTAATTTGTGAGTAATTGTGATTAACTACACAGAGTCATGTGATTAATCGCGATTCCATTTTTAATCACTTATCAGCCCCAATATATATAAACAAAGCAATACTCAGACAAAGAGAGGGGCAGAAGTAGACGGCAGAGACACAAACAGAAAAAAAGTAGACAGGGAGTAACTTGGGAATACAGAAACTTCCAGTTCCTCTGCTTCCACAGATTTAGTGGCTTTTAAAAAAGAGAAGACTGTTATCAAAAAGAAAACCAACTCAGTCCCTGGTGAACATCAGCACTGTGAAGCAGAGTCGGCAGAAGTACATGTTTATTGGTCTAGGCTCCAACACATGTCATGGTGGTTACTAAGTAGTTTCACTATGGCCTTTTCACTTCTCTTAAGATAACAAGAAGAATGGCCACTGTGACTTAAAAACACACATACTCTGAACACTACCGTCTGGTGGTAAAGTACAGGGTTCAGTACATGGTTCACCAGTAGAATTTTTCACTGGCTTAATGACATTTGAATTTCTGTCAAGACAGATACAGTAGATGGATGGAGACACACACAGAGCTGCAGACAGCCTCTCTTCTCTGTTTTAATTTTCTATAAAGACTCATGAAATCATCCTCCTCGAGGAAGCCAGGCCCGTTTTTTGGACAGCGGACAAAAGCGACAGCTCACCACAGTTCTTCCAGTCATATTTTATGGTTAATTATAAAGCCTTTGATGAGAGTGGCTGCTTTTAAAAAGGCCAAATGGATTGCATGGCTGTGAAGCTACAGTGTTCACAGACTAGACATATGGCTGGGTGTAATCGCCACAAGGTTTCAGCACACGCTTTAAAAAAACGGGAGCCTGGCGTGAGAACACAATAACACAAACAACACACTTGTTCCCAACGCATTGCATTCTTGTTAACTGTTAATTTGCAATTGGATACACAATCATTTCAGGCTCTGTTGACTTTTCAAACACACACCCCTCCCTCTTACGCTTCACTGATATGAATCAAATGCCAGACTATGAGCTACAGTTCTGTGACTGTTTTGCAATAGTGTGCCAGCTCAGATGTTAGCCTTGCAGAATCAGGGGAGCTGATAAACTAACAGTCACACCAGCAGCAGACTCAGACTGACATTGTGATGTTATTGACCTCTGACCCCATTTGTTCCACTGCCAGCGTCTGATGTAGCGATGTGCCTCAGTCTGTTTTATCAGTGCTGGTCTGTGCCTCTCTAACTCTGCACCTTCACAGTCTCACAATGGGCCTTAGAGGCAAACCGCAGACACAAGCACATATATTCACCCAGCATGACACATATGTACAGAGGTTATCTTGCCTTGACATGCCAGTGGCAATCAGTGTCACATCACATTGTGTGCGAGCATATCCAACAACTCTCCAAATGAGGCCTATAAAATGAAGTGTTCTTCTCAGCTTTATGGTTCCTTGTGTGCTCATCCTCTCTTTTCCCATTACGCCGCCCCCATCATCTTGTCAAGCTGAGGAAGTGCGCCTAAGCAGACACTTAATTTGTCTTGTTTTGTCATTAGCTCTGCGGCCACAGAGCAACCCACAAATACATGCCCCCCGTATCGATTTAATGTCAGCCGCTGCATGGCAGTGATGCACGAATCGGCCGCCCTTGTTTTGGTTTTAGAAAAACTGATGGGATATCGCATTGTAATGTATGTCACACATTGACAAGATACAATGGGCAGCGGGGTGACAAGCAGGACTGATGGCATTTGATATAGTGTTCTTTCACTGCTTTGAAAAGTCAACACATACAGCGGGCTGGCTGTCTGCGATGATGAACTAATGGAGGGCTGCCTGAATTTATGAAGGGCAGGAAATCCTGTCTGTCTGCTGCTCCTGCTTCTCATCTGACACGTTTCCTGTCCGTTAAACCCATAAATTAGATGGTGGATATTACAAATAGGAACTTTAAAAGTAAAAAAAAGCTTCTTGCTTAGTTTTCTGAAAACTGTAAATCCTTAAATGCTACAGTTATGATTGATATTTCCATGACCATGAAACTCCATCTGCTAAAATCTACATCTGCGGAACAAATGGAGGTTGTGGTTAGATTGTTTCGTCTGGTTCTGATTGCAAGGTTCAGAGAGATTCCTTAAAATAAGACTGAGCTATCTTAGAAAGTGGAACCCATTTGTTCATTAAGGAATTTAAAATTTTACAAAACGTATCTGATCCTTGTGAAAGAGTGGTCGTGCAAAAAGTCTTTTCAAGATTAAAAAAGTGAAGAGAAACATTTTTGTGGTCTTGAAGGAATGATTTTGGCAAACACAAGGCGGACAAGGATGCTTGAGCTTCCTATAAGATCTGACCTTATAAGAAGCTCAAGGAAATGGATAAGGCTCCTTCTATGAATGTCTTAAAACTTTATTAGGAAGAAAAGAGTTTAAATAGAGAGTACTTTTGAAAACAGAAAGCGAATAGAACATGTTCAATTTGTAGAACTAAAGGAGTCATTTAATTACCGGACAAATCAGGGTTTTTTTGTTTGTCTTTTGGATCGGTTGCTCAAAACTCCTGTGCTGGAGTGTGGAAGTTTGGCTCCATTTGTAAAGCATCAGCAGATGTAGTACGCCCAAATGGATTGATCTGTCACTCCACTGGGCTGGACACTGACACAGTGACTGACTGCTTTGTTGTGAACCACAAAACTAGGCGGATCCTTCTGCTTTGACTAATGACATCACATTTTTTAAAAAATTGATTTCAAGTGACTGCTAGCGATCGGCGGCCACAATGAGCCTGTTTTTGTTGTTGAGTGCATTTTTTTATTAATGTCACATTCATTTATGTCATGTTGTGTGATACTTCATGTTTACTGCTCTCTCATTTCCTCAGAACTGCTTACTTTCTGTAAAAATAATTCAATTAGGCAGTAAGTCAGTGCAACACTAATAATGCCGCTACTTCAGCTGTTCAGCCCTGTTGGTGCAAATATTTTACAGAACATTGGATGGATGAATGTGTTTGTTCACGTTTGCTCATATCCATTCATCTCAGAGACAAATTGTATTAGTGTCATGAACACACCACATTACATTTTGCCTGATAGCATATTTGTAAATGTTCTGTGAAGATTCTGACTGGCGGATTCACAGTAACTTCCAGAGTGACACAGCCTTGTGTCTAACTGGGCTTTCTGATGTGTGGATTGAAAAACTCTGAAATTGAGGTATAAATATGAAGTCAGTCCTCAGCTCAGTGACATATGTCAAAAATCTACAGTGGAATTGGATGTCTGTGGCCTCAAAATGAAAATACTAGAAAATCATTTTACAGCATTACATAACGTTATAGTTCATCCATCCATCCATCCATCCATCCATCCATCTGTCATTCTTTCAGTCATTACTCAGAGCTCCTGACCGTAGGCGAAGGTTGGAACTTTTTCGCTTGGATGGGTGGAAGGGTGGATTGTGAGCATATTACCATTTTAGAGAATAAAATACAGTTGCATTTTCTGGTGCTTCACTTATGCTCCCTCTTATATCCCCCAGACACAGTTATCTGCCTCTGCCATCATTTTGTGATCGGCAGAAAATGTTCTTGCCAGGATCATAAAAAAATTTTCTGAGAAAAAGAAAACTAAATTCAAAAGGTCAGCTCCCCAAATCTTCTCTGGCCTTCGGCAAAAAAATAAAACAGCCAAGAATGTAAAACACTATTAAACAGGTTTCCAGTTTAGAAGAAGTTTAGCATGAAGGAGTCGATGAAGGCGCACGCTATATAGCCCAAAGCAGGTCTGCATGCTTTTGTATACTTTTCATTCATTTGGACTTGGCCTCTCAGTTGTAATGAGAGGAAACTCTACTGCATCTACAGTATCCGATCATATTTTATAACATTTTTATATTCCCATCACAAATGCTAAAAAGTTCACTTGTGACCAAGATCTCTTCCTCTAAAGGGTCTTGATGGGCTTGTTTTGGTCCACACCCAACTGTGATGGCTGTCTTCAGACTCGCCCAAACAAATAGTGTCAAAGGGGAAAAGTGAACCAGGGAGTGATTCAACCAGACTCAACAAAGCAGGCTTGAAAACACACTAAAACAATGGCTTACTTCAAACTTTGTGGCAACAATTTGGGGAAGACCCTTTCCTGTTTCAACAAAACGCTGCTCCTGTGTACAAAGCCAGCGCCAGAATTAAATAGCTTTTCCAGTTTGGGGTGACCTGACCTCCACCCCATCCAACAAATCTGGAATGAACTGGATCAGCGGCTACGCATCCAGCATCAACACCCAACATCAGGAGCAGCAGCTATGGCCCCAGAAGAGCGGAGGTTGATGCTGTAGGAGATTATGCTCATGGTTTTGAAATGAGATATTGACATTTGGGTTAAGTTCTAAAGCGTTAACATACTTTTTAAATATATACCTTTGTTTGAGACTTATACCAACATAAACAGCGTCAGTTCAGCAACTGCTCCAAAATGATATATGCTTACATTTAAGTGACAAAGCCCTCGAGAGGTCTTGCTCATCATGGCATGAGCAAAGTAAAGCAGCTTTGTTGTGTTGGATGGATAGGTCAAGAAACATCTTTGTTTGTATTCCACCTCCAATCACAAGTCAACTCTGTTTTTAAGCTTCATCGTGATTGTTGCTTGATGTTACATCCCAGCCTTTAGGGTCATCCGGGTGCAACAAAGAAACCAGGTGTTATTGATGGGTAAAGCAATTTCTTACTTAGGGACGAAATTAACACAAAGGAACAGTGATAAAACAATGAAAACAGGGCTGGTGGATGTTGTTAAATCAAAGAACCAAATAAAACCAAAAAGAGGCTAACAGAGTTCTCAAACTAGCTGAAGAAAAACAAAGAACTACCTCCTTACTCAAACTTAAATGCAATAGCAACACTCATAACCAACAAAAGAAACTAACACAACAAGTGTCTCAAAACACACATTAACACACAAGACAAGTAACTCCTACACTGAGGTGAACAGCTGCCGACTGAAGTTCCGGTCTTCACCAAGACATGGGTAACTTCCACACTAAAGGACCAGCTGCCAACAGAAGTTACACACACATAACCTCTCCACTAAACCAACTACTGCCAACCAAAGCCACTAGTTACACACACAAGTTGCTTCTTCACCAAGTCGACAGCAGCTAACCGATGTGACAATAAACACAAACACAAAGACACAAGTGGCACCAGGGTGATATGCTCACATTAAATCCCAGCTGCCCTGACTGTGAGGTTGGATGTAGATTTATAGCAAGGTGTGGTAACTGCTGCAGTCCTGTTGTAGGAGGAAACCAGGTTGTGGACCAGTCAGCCAGATCAGTGGGTGGAGAGAAGGACGAGGGCTGGAGAACAGGTCTGGAGCTCCAGGCCGATCATCAGATGCAAGCCGGATGCGGTTTGGAGGATGGTCCTCAGTCAGCTGGGATCAATTTCATGCAACTATCACCACAAATAGAGGCCACACAGAGTTCACCACAGAAGTGAGACGGTGCACTGTCACCAGTGGCCGTAACACTTGACCTTAATGACATGATTAAAGTTGCGACCATGACAACAAAGATCCTATGACCTCAACAAAGGCCATAGTTTAACTCAAACACTGATATTTTTATTTCTCTTAACTTAACCAAGTTGTTTTTCTGCTTAAACCAAAACCTTCACCATGGAGCTGTCACATGCTAAAACGGGTATATTTTTCAATAGTGAATTGTAATCGTATGGAAGGCACAGATAAACAATGCTGTTTGACAATATGCGTTAGTGTTGCATCAGAAAACCCTTCTAGGTATCAGCCTAAAGAACAGTTAACAATGACAGGAGTTTGCTTTGTTGATTTTGGAGGGGTTTTAGCATTGACCACATAGAGTAGATTATTACTGAGAGCACTAGCTTGATATGATGTATGTTTGATTTTTATGTTTGTTTTCACTGAAAAAGCCACAATTGGAGCGTCTCTCGTTAAACCAAGTCTTTTATGCTCTGAAATCACATCAACAACAGACCACAACACAGAAGACAGACAAAGCAGCGCATACAGCTCGGGAAATGTTAATTTATCCAGCACTACACTCCAGTTGATCTTTGCTTTCACTCTGAAAATGTCCATATCCTTTATATAGTAAGGTTTGACGTATACTTTGTAACAGAAGGTATTCACGTGGCTTTGTCAAAGTCAGTTTCCAGGCAACTGAAGGTCATGGTGAGTAAGGTATGAATACACAATCTGTTCTTAGCTCAACAGCAAATGCTTAGAGTTTAATGTTGGATTGGGAAACGACAGAACCTAATTTTATAGTAGTATAATTAACGTTGTAGTCCCTGTTACTATTTAGATAATTGTTTTTTTTTCTGGCACTATACATGTGCTCACCCATAGACACCAGGCACTTTTATCTGCCTCTGATACCACTGTGTGATTCCAGAAAATGTATTTGCCAACATCATAAAGAAACTCTCTCATATTTAAAAGACAACAGAATTCAGCTTTCTGACATCTTCTCTGCCTTTCTGCAAAAAAACGGGTCAAGAATCTAAGACTTTACACCAGTGAGCCACAGCAATAAAACCATAGACAGTTGGCATGATCAATTGGCATGATCAGTTCAACGTTCAGCTGGGAAGGCTTGCATCTTGCCATTCATGTAGATGTTTCTTTGACACGTACCACCCACCTGAACATTGTTGCCGACTTAGTACCCTCCTGGTCCGTGCAACAGCATTCCCTTAAGCCAGTAGCACCTCCCAGCAGGACAATGCGACCCCACACACCAAAAACCTGCTCGGGAAAGTCTTGAGGAACACAAAAAAGGGCCCAAATTGCTAACCGCTGTAGAGGTTCCAAGCCTGATCCATGGAGGCCCCACCCTGCACGACATAGTACCCACGGTGCCAGTCACAGCAGGACACCCTTGATGGATCTGAAATGTTTTGGTGACACGAGAGGCAGCTACACAATATTAGGGTGGTTTTATTATTGTGGCCCATCGGCGAAGTAAACACCCTTTCAGTTTACTTTCAAGTTTATTACCATGCTGTCAATGAAGACACACTATATAGCCAAAAGTAGGTCTGCATACTTTTGCATACTTTTGATCTCTGCTGCTTCTCTTGGTTTGGCCCAAACCCTTTAGTTCTAATAAAGGAAACTGTACTGCTGATGAGAACAGCAGAGCACAATGCGGGGCTGGCATAGAGGCAGCAGGAACTTGACAAGTTTAATGAAGACAGGCAGGGAAACAAAGAGCAGAGAGAGAGAGAAAAAAAAACAAAGCTGGCGATGACTGGAGGTCAAATGAATGAGGAGCGAGTGGAAGAGCAGCACAGCAGCTCACAGACGGCTTCCAAGTCTCCCACAAATTCAAGCAAAAAACCAAAGCCGGCCTTGATATATGTGGTAATAAAGTTATTAGGTGGCTCATAGGCAAGTCACTCTGGGGGTGATTCAACCAAATGACCTCACTTAGATATGGCGCTGCTTTGGGAATGGCTCTCACAGTCTGTGATGCTGAACCCACAGCTCTCCCAAAGCCCCTCTGATATCAGTACATGTGGAATGTTTCACTTGGCTCGGCTACACAATGCAATGCTTGGAATTTATTTGGGTTTTCAATGTGGGTGAGGGCTTTGCGAGCGAGGGCAGCTTGAAGCTCAGCTGAGAGCCCTAGGTGGGCTTTGAGGGTTTAGCTCGGAAATTGGATGATTCAATAAGACGTCTGTGGACACTTGCACATACTTGGATCTTTTATTGCTTGTTTAACTGGCCTCATTCCTGCTGCTCACATTCAGACCGGTTACAAGATTTCACGGTTGAGCTGCCCACTGAAGGTAATGTTTATTGTGAACAAGAGATGGGTAATTTTTCAAGAAGCCTTAGAATATAAACATTTTAGCTTCTATAAAAGTAAGATGTCAAACCAAAGGTGCACGTAAACCTTCTAAGAGCTAAACCAAGGATCAAGGTTCACCTTTCAGCATTACCAGTTGAGAGGCGTATATATATTTATATGCCAAAGAAAGCCTCTCTCCAAACATGAAAACACAGCTTCTATTCCCCCAAACACTTGAGACAAGAGGGGGAACCAGACTTAAACAAACACAGCGCACCACACGGGTTTGAAGTTTGAAAAGTACAACTTCGAATGTCAGTGCTGGGCTCCATGGTGGCAACGGTAATTACTGGTACGGCTCATTATAAGATCAGAAAAGTCTGTCATTGGGGCTGTTTGTTTTCAGAAAGAAGAGACCAATATCTAGTTGCATGCTAACACGTATATAATCTTCTCTTGGAATTAGCAGGGATAATAGCAGCTTGTGGTTTCAAAGAGGAACATCTAGTTGACCAGACAATATCACCACAAGTTCCTCATAGTAGATATTCCCCCCCGACCTCTGGTGAAAACCAACTTTTTACTGTCCTTATGATGTTTTTTTATGTGCTAGAAGACATATTATGGGCGAAATAAGCTGTCGGTGCCATGGCCACGCCTCAAAAACTGCAGTGTAAAATGGATTCAGACAGGCAGGGTTTTATATGTAACAAACATCAGGAGACAGGTTTGGACTTTCCCTACAGTCATTCTTCTTCCGAATCAGTTGCTCCAATATTACAACTTGCCTTTGTTTAAGTGTAGTTTTACAAGTGGGGGGAGAGAAAGGCAGGGAGAACAGAGAGCTGTAGATTCTAGAGGAAGCAATGGTGTAGAGTGGCACCTATTTAAGGAAGCAGGGGATTCTATTGATGGACAGAACTTTAAATACACAGAGATGTTTCATGTAGCCTAAAAAAAAATAATCACACAAGATTAATTAATAGTGAAAACAGTCAGTGGTTTCGGCCTATACTAATGTGTGACCATAAAAATGTCCTCAGTTCCGCAGCTCCAAACTTAAAACACCAATAACCTCTTTCCATGACAAGAGAAATAATCAGTGGCTACTATCTCGACTGGGCAGAACAATTTCCACCTATTTACTTTAATACTCTGGTTTCATATTTCCGCTTCTATCATCCGCTGGTTAAAAGTGGCTTTAACCAGCGGATGGAAACGCCACTTATTACCGTGTGGTTCATATTCAAGGTCTGTAAAAGGATGTTAATAAGAAATGATTAGTGTTTGATATCATAAATTCAATCCAAGCCTTGCATACCCTTCGATACTTTCTCAGACAGTTTGTCTCTGATTCCCGCTGACTTATCTTCAGACAGTTTGTGAATGATGCTGTTCGGGCTGTTGACACGTTCTGCATGTCCCCAGACTCCCTGTTTATCAAGGAGGCTAGCTGTGGAATGCTGCATGTCTTTCCGTGCGACTGTGTGTTGAGTTCACATCAGAAGGGAGCTGCTGGAGCTTTTGTCTGAGCTAATTACTAAAGCAGCATCAAACAGGAGAACAGAAAAAGCTCTCCATGGATAGCCTCAGCTGGCCGGACAGTTTGTCGCAGCTTCAAAACCGCGTCCCACCGCTGCGATAAGGTGTGCGCGTGTGCAGGTGTGTGCAAGTTTGTCAGTAGGATCGCAAAGAGTCTGTCTGTTTGTCTGTGCTTGCTCGATGTGAGCTCGTGTGTGTGTTGTCACGCTGGGTGTCTCGCAACAATTTTAAGCAGATAAAGAGAAGTGTCTGTGTGTGTCCAAGCTTTTTAGCTGCACACGGACCCACCAGTGTGGACACATTTTGGTGAGGTTCGGTGAAATATTTCCTCTGCAGCAGCGTAGGCAGGCTGGCAAAGAAGAGCTGTGAGGTTTGCAGGCCTGTGACTTCTCTCCGCAAGAGTTCAGTGACAGCTCAGCTCTCACATCATGTCAGCCAGACGACTGTAAAGGATCATTTCGTCCAAATCACCGAAAACATACAGCACTAGTGAGCCATGCGGTGTGAAGATCTTATCCTTGGATTCTACTGCAGTACAATGGAAGTAAACAGACATTGTCGCATGCTGAGATGCTTCTGGCATTGACCAGGATGCACACTGACTTTCTCTCTCTCTCTCAAGGGAGGTACTCTGATTGCATCCAACTCAGAGACGACGACAGGGCTGACCTCAGTTAATGGTCTTTCTGCTGCTCCTCCTGTGATGCCCGAGATGGCTATGGAATGGAACAACTGGGCTACTTTGCTTACACTGTTTAGGATACCTGTTGTGCTCAATCTGACTTTCAAAAACAAGAAAATTAAGATTGTGATGATTAATTCAAATACAGGACAGGCTATCTGCGCATTATTTGACATTCCTATACCATGTGTAAACACTGAACCGTGAGAAAACTGGTGATTATAATACGTTCTCTTAAATTAGTAGGAGTTGCTTGAGAGCATTTCTTTGGAAGAGTCACAAAATGTCTCGAGTATGGGAAGACATGCAGCCGTTTCATTTTTCACATCAAACTTTTGATGCTTTGAGCAGCGTAAATGACAACTTCACTGACTTCCGTTGCACTGGAGTGGAGTCAACAGTTAAAACCAACCGACCAGCCAAGATCAATCCCACAATGAGTCTGTACAAAATGTGTAAAAGCGATGTTGGTCTACAGCACAAAAACACGTTAGTTTCACAATAAAGAACTGGACCTGTTCTTTGCTACTGGCTTGCAGTAATGCCATGAGACTGGCCGGTTTCACATCATGTCACTTTACATATAAAAAGAGCTACAAAGTCCATGTAAGGGGGCTAGAAGTGTGGAGGCGGTATGAACCACAGGACTTCCATCCAACAGACTGAGGTTTGAGTCCTGTGTGGAACCTTTGTTTTTGTCTTTTCACTCGTTTTCTTTTGTCTTTGGCCTGTTTTCTATCATATTTAGTCACTTTTCTTCCTTTGTTAAGTTTAGACACCAAAACTACTTGGTTAGTTTCAGTAAGAAATCATGGTTTGGGTTCAAATACACCCATGCAAATGCTAACCACAGAGCTCTGATTGTTTTCTCTGTTGCTGGGGTGACAACTCCTGCCCCAAGTATACCTCCCAAAAATGTAGGCATGTGCTGTCCGGGCTGAATTTAGGTGAACTGAATCTTTAAACAGTGCGTACATGCTGCATTAAATTTGCACTGCACATCGCAATACTCCGAAATATCCCCAAATAACAGCACAGCAGTAAATTCTAACAGTTCTCTGACACACGAAGTTGAGAAAGCGCTTGTGTGTGAGCTTTTACCGAAATCTCTACCTCTGTATTTGGATGTTTTGAGTGCTTAAGATTAAGAGCTATCAGTTTGGGAATACTATTCTTCTCACGCTATTGTTCAATATTTCAGGTAGAATCATATCATCAGTGCCTTTTATTAAAATCCTTATTCCAATATCTTATTTTCTTATTGGAGTCACGTCTTGGGCCCAGTGAATGACACAATGAGTTGATATCTTATTCAATTGAAATGCCATGGAGCAGTAACAATTTGCTACAGCAAACAGCTTGCAAATAAAGCTTGTCTCCCTGAGCGGTAATAAAAAGCCTCATGTGGAAGAGGTTATATTAGGGCTGTGAGAAATCAAATAGATAGGATCTGGAGTGCTCGATTTCACTCAGAGCTCTGAAACGAGTGTTTGGCTGGCTGGTGGGGCCCGGCAAATATTGAAGCGTTGCAGACAAACTAAGTCAGGGGAGTTGAGCAACATGCTGAAATGTCAGCAGGTCACAGACACAAGAGCAAAAGCCGCCTCCTGTGTGTCTGAGGCCACACATCGGGCTCCACTGACTGAGATTTGTCAATTTTAAGTCAGTGGGTTTGCGTGCACTCAGCCAGGTTCCTGTGAGCGTAACCTCATTTCTTTAGTATCATCCTGAGAAGCCCTGTCTGGTAATTGGGGTAATGAACTAGAGAAACCAGATTTATCCAGCTAAAAATCTCCCAGACAAAGCCAGTGTTTTTCACTATGGACTTACACGGACAGATTTTTCAGTATGAAAGTCCCTCCTTGTATTTTTCCACAATGTTTCTTGCTGAGCTGCTGCTGCTGCAAGAGATACTACCACAAAGAGGCAATTGAGTAGTAAAAAAGCCATGACTATGGAGGACACTCATGGTCTCATATTAGCTTGAGCTGAACTTACAAATGCACTCTCAGATGGGAAAAAAATCTTTGTCCCCCATATCTTTCATAGGATGGGTAGTAGAGAGGGCATGAGGAAAGATTACAGTGACCTAAAACTATCTCAGTGTATAGTACATGTTAGCATGGGAGTTTTGTATCGTGTGAACCTATTAATTCTACGAGCCCTAGGATCTTTTCTGAGTAAATTCACCACCTTTACTGTAAGGTTCTTATCTTGGTCATTACAGGGGCTATAGCGATACATGTTATATCTTGTCTTGTTCTTATCATTTGATCTGATAATGCATACAGATAGAAGGATAATATCTAGTATTATGAATATTTGTTTTTTACCTTACCATAAAATGCTGCCAATAGAGAGAGAGATTGTTTGAAATATGACAATATCGGAACAATGATGTTGGGATACTGAATGATTTACGAATTGGGGAAAACATCTGCTTGGTGCCTAACAGAAAAAAACTGTCACTGAAGTGTTTGTACACAGTAGCCTGACCTGCAGCGGTTGCAAACCAGGGAAATGTTTCCCATCCACTCCCACCCCCAAATAAGAAGCTCCCAAACGTCTGCTTTGCCATGGGTCCCCTTGACTGTAGTCTATTTGTGCACAGGTGACCTCTTTGTCCACAACTTTGTGAATTATTGCAAAGAAAAGATATATATATATATAATATAATGTTAACTATGTTGGAGAAAATGCAGGCATTAGCTGTCATTTCAAAACTCATTTGGCATGCGGGGAAACACAGAGGATCGTCACAGAA
Organism: Dascyllus trimaculatus; assembly: GCA_024666655.1. NCBI lineage: Eukaryota > Metazoa > Chordata > Actinopteri > Pomacentridae > Dascyllus > Dascyllus trimaculatus. The sequence continues at coordinate 22,921,927 of CM045466.1, read as the reverse complement.
GCCAATTTCTGCTGTTTATGTTGATAGACAATGGGCCTGTATTATAAAACCGCAGGGACCTCATGACCAAGAAGCAGGAGGGTGGAAATGAGTGAAATTAGTTTGCAGAAGTTTGATCTCTCTTCATCACATGGTTGCTTTGGTCTGTACAAATATGTAGTGTAATTACAAATCTCCGGTTCCGCTCTTTCTTGTGATACGATCGCACTGCATATTTTTCTGGACATGTCTTGGTATTAATATATACAATGAAGGGTTTATGAGTTATTCAAACAAGAGTAATGAGTGTCAAGACGGACACACAGCAGGAAGCAGTTTGTAACCATGGATATATATGATGTAAAATCAAAATGATGTTTTCTTGGTGGAACTTTGTCGCACACACAAGCAACTAGAATTGCTGGAAAGGTCAAGTTTTATGTTATATGCAATAAATACTTTGAGAGCAATTTGCCTGAGTTCAAGGAATGTGACATACAGTGTGTCTATTGGGCTCTAAGGGTTAATGGCTCCAATGTTAGATCCTTGTAGAGGAATCTGATGAATGACTTCTTTCCTGTATACACAAATTTTAAAGTGTGAATTCTTGTGAAACTTGATTGTCTGTGTCTTATATACATTTATACCTGATTAGAATCTAAGCTGTTGTGAAGTTATGCAGGATGCCAGAGATACGCTGCCCAGGCTCCAGTAAAAAGCATTTAGTTTCACCCTGTGTTACTTTGAAATAGAGTGTATAGCTTTACATACTTGTGCTCTTACACGGGTGATGAGATCCATGCTCGCAAAGGTCAACAACTACAAAAACTCTTTTATTATGCCGAGTGTTAACCTTTAACCAGGGCCAGCTTTGAGGTTTTCTATGCGCACAAAGGCTAACAAGGTCACACAAGCTTGCCATCCTGTCCGCATGCCTGCAGGGTCCAGACTCCACTTTCAGCTGGAGATAACCTTCCTCAACGACAGAGGTCCTGGGACTCAGGGCCGAATGAGTCAGCCATTATCTGTGTTTACAAAGGTCAGCGTCACTACAGGCCTGGACGTGGAGTGTCCACCGGCTTATCTGTCACCTGGTCTCGATGGTCAAACAGGCTCCTGTGTGAAGAGTTAAGAGTGGAGCTGTCAGGGCAATAGAAGGTGGTAAACAAGCTAAAGCTCAGCTCACCCCTCTCTGTGTGAGACAGAAGAAGTTCATGTGTGTTAGTGAGGGAATAAGTACGTGAGAGTGCGGGAGTGAGATGGAAGCCCCTCTCGGCCCTCAGGACATAATTAGACTTTCCCATTCCACCCAGTGCAACATGGTGAGTATCCAACTCCAGTGCTCTGCTAAATCTTTTGATTAGCCGGCCAGGGTTTGCGGTGGTGCGCTGCCTTCATCTTTTTCAACCATGTGCCTTGTAGCAGAACACGTACATGAAATGTTATTAGAGAGAAAAGACTGTGCAGATTTCACATTTCCCTGCAACATTCTAAAGACGAGTGATAAAGGCTGGTTTCTAAACCCTCTTGAGAAACATTTTCTTGTCAACACTGGCGCTTTCTTCCGGGCCTGCTAACAAATGCTATTATCATGATGTGTGATAGTCTGAGTGCAAATGAGGGGTGAGTCTGTCTTTGATGCCAACTTTTAAGTACATAAAATGCATTTGCAACATAATTATGCTGCGACTAGCTGCTAAGTAGTCGCGGCATCTTTGCCCTAAAATTTTACTGTCTTGGCTCCCATTCTCTGCCTCTCTCTTGCGCACAAACACACACTCAGACACACACAGGTGACATCCTTTATCAATCAAGCTCGGAGGAACATAGAGGCATCCACGGGGCGATTGTAATCTTTGATGTGTATCATCATTTCGTACGCCTCTTCTGTCTTGAGGAGGAGGAAGACAAAATGATCTCCTGCCTCTAATACAAAGACAGACATTACCTGTTTTTGTCATGGCACACCCTGGGACAGATGCACATGAGCCAAAAAGGCAGGAAATGCAAAGTGAAAGTTAAATACGTAAAGCGCATGCATATCGTAGCCGTCAGATATTGAAAGCACCAGTATTTCTTTGTTGTTGTCAATTTATGTGGCAGATGGCGATTTTTAAATGGATTCAAGTAATCTGTTTTTGTTTAGCCTTCATTTTAGCATGAAAACTGAACATATGTGCTCCTTTAGAAAAGACTTCTGTTGTTCGGGTCCACGAAACTGAGCATTTGGCGATACAGAGTTTGGACAAGAGGATCCATCAAAAGACAACAAAATCCAAAACCAACAATGCTTTCTGTCAGAGTCAGATCACACATTATTTTTGTCTTTGCAGACGGTCAGAGTGTCAGATGTGAGGTCATCACAGACTCCCAAATGTGTGCCATGACTCAGCTGAGACACATGGCACATGTCTGTATGTTGGACCTCGATCAGCATTTGGTTGCATCTTTCTAAAAGCTTCACGTGTATGTTTGTGTGGCACTTGCCAACGTAATTTCCAGAAAAGCAATGACAAAGTAATTGAAGATTTGTAATTTTTTAATAGTGTTATTTCCATACTGTCATTTTCTATTTTTCCATAGTTTAATCCAACACTTTGAAACGGTAAAAAGCAACATGCTACTTTGTCTCTCAAACAAGGTAGAGACATGTTGCTAAAAGGAAGAATCTTGATGACAAATGTAAGGTTTCATTAAAGATGCAGATACTGATCCATCCATCCATCATCTATACACCGCTTAATCCTCTGCAGGGTTGCAGGGACACTGGAGCCTATCCCAGCCGACTCGGGCGAAGGCAGAGGACACCCTGGACAGGTTGCCAGCCTATCACAGGGCTACACATAGAGACAGCATGTTATAATCCTCAGCATGTTTTTGGACTGTGGGAAGAAGTCTGTCTCTATGTATAGCCCTGCGATAGACTGGCGACCTGTCCAGGGAGTCGGCTGGGATAGGCTCCAGCCCCCCTGTGACCCTACGGAGGATTAAGCAGTGTATAGATGATGGATGGATAAACTGCATTCTCAATTACAGTTTTAAGGAAACATATTTTCTACCACATTACATTAGTTTGTGGCATACCACAGATGCATTTTTTTTTACATTTCTTGGTAGTTTTGGTGCCTAAACTCAGCCATGGTTTGGGCAAACACTGTCATTAAAATAGATAATTCATCATTTGTTTTTATTGCTTTTTCATAACCATGTGCAATCTTTGTGGCTCTTTCGACATGGAACTTCCTACTACCTCACAGCTGTTGAGCAAATGTGTTAGATTTAAAGTGAAATAATGTTTCTTTCAAAACACAAATGAGAATGCTGTTAATTTGTATAAGAAAAACATTTAAAGCCTTTATCAGCTGAGAGCATCCCTATAGCAAAGAATGCATTTGCTGGAGATATATTTTCAGCGGTCGATTTATACAAACTGTGTGCAGTAGTGAGTATTTCAAGCAGTGTAAAAGTACATGTGGGACTGAGCTGAAATAAAGTACAGCATGTATGTTGGTAATGAAGGAATATTGGGGCTCAGGGTCGTAATAGTTTTCGACAACAGTGGACAGAGGAACAATTCATATAATGCTTTGGTACACAGATGATACTTGTAAGTAGTAGGATTCACTGTTGGTTTGGATCTAGAATATTGCAACAATATATTTAAAGGCAAACCGCTGCCCATTCATTCACCCCACTAGAACAGCCTGGATGTTTGAACAGACAAACAACCTGCCACTCAAATCACTCGCGCTGTTCGGAGATGTTCCGTTACAAAATGGTAGCCAATTTGTCTCTCGCTTCCCTTTTTTTCTATCACTCCCTCTTCCCTGATAGCTCGACACAGACCCCAGTATAATGAGGCCATTTCATTTGCTGGAGCCCCTATACAAAACAAATGTGTCGTTTTAATCAACGCTGGCTGGCTGATTGCAATTCTGCCATGAAACGTCGCCCCCTTTATTTGCATCAAGCCTGGAGCTGTCAACGTGACCTCGCCGTGCCCCGTCTTTGGGATTCACCCTTGAGGGGCCCAATCAGCCCACCCACTTGTGTGATATCATTCCACAACAGTGTTGGGATATTGATGTCGGATGTCTGTCACGCCCACTCGCATAGCTCCGTGTCGGTAATGTGTTTGAAGGGAAGAAACATCTTCTAGGTTCGGACCCTTGAAAGAGACATGAGAGGAAGCGAGGCGACGTCTTTGAGGTGTCGGCTGCTGGGTTTCAAACAGCATAACATTTGTGTGTGCAATGCAACATGCAGCGCTGAGAGGGATGGGATCTGTCGACCGGGGTCCCTGCGATGAGTCGATGTGCCACTTTCATACTGACCCCCTGCTGCTCCCGCTAACATTCTGCATCCTTCACTGCTTCATGCCTCAAATCCTTTCTCTCCTGCATTTTTCGTCCACTTTTATTACAATTCCCCGTTTTTTTTTCTTCCTTTCATGTGCTTTTTATTATGGTATTTCAAGGAAATTATCCCCTCTTTACTGATTCCTTCTCCTCTGGTTGAAGGGATAATGTGCAGAGGAGGTGGGAACATGCAGCCGCTCTCTGTCTTCCTCGTTGGCAGTTTAATGCTGCCTGTCTGCTTGACTCCTTCTTCTCCCAGACGGGGGACTTGTGGTGATGAAGATGCTCATCTCTCTCTCCTCTGGAGGGCCAAATTGCAGTGTTGTGCCATTAAACAGAAGTCGTGCTCATGCCCTGGCAGCTTATTAACATATTTCATCTGCAAGCACTACTGCCTCTTATTTTTCTTGCGGTAATGTGCATGTTATAAGTTACAATAACTTATTTTGGTAATTCAAGTGAAATAATCATTGTTTCCCATTAGGAACGGAGGCAAGCATTTTAGCATATAATTACACTGTGGAGGAAAAAAAAAGAAGAAGTTAAAGCTCCCGCTGAATTATGGAGCTATTTGTAATGTTTTGGGTAACAGTGAAAAGACAGAGGTGGCCACACACATGCACAGAGGGAAAGCAAATAGTTGGCCACACACTGACATAAAACCACACAGCATCTGTCAAATGCGCCTGTGAGAGTGTGACAGAATCTGGGAAGTGAAACAGCACGGAGAGAGACAGAAGAGGTTTTTCTTGAGCGGCGACACCTCCACACCAGAGGTGCTGAAGGGACTGTACATGTATGAAGACACAGAAACATGCACACACACACATGTAGTCATTAAAATGCACCTGACTCCGCTCTGCCCCCCTCTCCCTGTCGCCCTTCTTTTGTCTGGTTCCTTTGTTTGATGCAACCTCTGGTCATCCTGAGGAGCAGGAATGTTGCAGCGATCAGCAGGGAGGGGAGTTAACCCTAGCAGCAGAGAGGGTCTGGAGGGGCCAGAGATTTTCTTTTACACAGCCTTGCAATGGATTAAAGTTTGACCCAGAGTGCGAAGCCCTAAAAGCTCTGAAGTCATAGGTACAGATTGAGGAGATGTGTATAGTTGTTTATTGACTCAGTGTAAAGAGGCGGAATTGTTAGTAGGCAGGTGTCAACTCTCAGCTGGACTTACCATGAGCTCTGGTAATTATGTGAGCTGTGTGTTAGTTAGCTAGTTCTCCCATGATTGGATCTGTTTTGGCTTGCTAACTACTTAGGCGGGAATCTAACTGCCTTCCAAGTGACTCAAATGGTGCAACACCTGACAAATAAACAAACTACACTGATAACATTTGCTTTTATTGCATCCAACTGACTACTCATGTGAAAACACCAGGGATAATACATGCATTTCCCTCCATTAATGGGCATGAGTGAGCTCCTTGCAAACTTGTCATCAGTGGCTCTCCGCGATCGAGCTAATTATTCCTCATCATATCCAGCAGGTAGTAATTAGGCCTTTGTTACTCACTATCATACTGTTGATACAATACACGGCTCTCAGGCTCCAATTGTTCTCTGCAATTGTGAAGAGGTAAAGGAGATTATGCATTTTAATAGGTGAGAATTAAAATAACACGAGGCAAAACCCAGCGAGAGCAGAGACCACCCTCTTTGTGTTTACTGCTGATGTTTATTCATGCAACATACGAGTGTAATATCATGATTCATCAGGCTCAATCAAGTGTTCTTGACTGCTGCTCATGATCAAAATGCAAAACCAAGACGACTCCTGTCTCAGCTGATCTACAGCAGAGGCAAAACAAAGAGCAAATTGGCAATTTGAGACATCAAGCTATAAAAAGCTGATTGCTAAGTGTGTTTCTGCAGATGTTGTTTGTCATACAAAGGGATGAAAGGGATTCTAAGTGATAGGCTAGCTGATTTTGAAGAACACAACACTCAGAGGACTCTTAGTTGATTGCTGTTACACCCCTTGATCCAAATTGCCAGGGACCTACGCACAAACATCTTTTTTGGATTCTTCATTTATGCTAACTTGAAAAAAACAACAAGAAAAAAAATACATTCTAAACATGATTGTGACAAGACAGGACCGTCTATGCCAGAACAACAACAGTATTTCCAGGATTTCTAAACAAGACTGTATCTAAAAGACGTAGCTACTGTCATGCCACCCATTGGTGTGTGGACTACTGGTGAAAGGCCTTGAATCTAGAATTTTGCTTTCGCCATAATGGTCTTTTACAACTGGACATAACATCACAATAATACCTCAAGGACGCTATAGGGTGGTGGCTTGTCAGTCACAAGGTAGCCCATACCCTGCTTTATGACCTATTTTCATCTCAACAGGACCATAACTTACAAAATGAACACTATGCCATATTAAAGGAGACTTGAAAGTACCTATTGAGACCATAAACTCAATGGGAAAATGTTTATTCTGGAAATAAATCAAGCGAGAAGTAGGATTATTTTCTCATATTTTCTCTATCCAGTCAAGCTGCTTTTTAAAATCAGTGTAGTCTCAGGTTTAGGTCACTTGTCGGCCTCACTTTTTATATCCAGGGGCTACGTCCATTTTTTACTCACAGTCTGTCATTACTCTTCTTTTTCTTAGTATCCTATCTGTTTCCTGCCCTAGACCCAAACATGGTCGGATGTCCACATTGTCCATCTTCTTTGCTTTGGGAGACACAGAGCACAGAAGTTGCTGAAATTGTTAAATTCCTCCCAAACCTGTCAGGAATGTCAGTAAAGGGGGGAAGATAACCGGTTAGACGAAGCAGTTTGCATCCCATGTTCTTCCACTAGTCAACAGTGGTTAACCATGACCGCTATTGCTCCCTAAAATTAACCACGTTGTTTTAGGAAACTCTAGCCACAGAAGTGCCAGAACAGAAAACACTGTTTGGGACACAAAGATCAAAATTTCTAGTGGTTTCACAAAGGCCTGGGTAATAAAACGGACACTTCATCAATAGCACTAAGAAGGCAGTTTAAGAGAATGTTCAGTAGTCTCACTTAAATGCATCGGATGCAAAGCGCCATGGAAGTACAGAATGAAAATGTAATGTTAGATTGCATGAACACACCCCAAGTATGCTCCCGCTCTGCCTCATACCGGCCTATCGCATCCCTTGATAACGGAGTCCCTTGGTGTCATTCTCCCTATGGCTTCCGTGCACATCTCCTGAGGCTCACTAGTTTGCAGCCAGTGTAGCCTCTCCTAACAGAGATCTCCCTTGGTAGATATTGCAGGCTGCACTGACTAGTACTCATGTGCTTTGATAAACAGGCTACAGTGCTTACACTTAAAGTAAGCCGTTTGTCTTTCGGTCTTTATGAATGTTTAGCAATAATTTCTGATATCAACTAAAATGAAGCATTTTATATAAAATATACAAACAGGTCAGCCCCAGTTTCACAAAGCAATCTTCCAGACTATATCTGCATTTTGGGAAATACACACTTTTTGCTGCACTTGTTCCAGATATACAGAAAAAAATACCACTCTCATGTCTGTGCTGTGAGTATAAATGCACAGCGAGGTGATGTCCAACAGATCCAAAGCTAGGCTATTTGGCTTCTCCTGGTTTTGTCCAAAAGAAACAAAAATCAGTCTACAAGAATCTGAATGATGAAGTTTTTAGTTTTATGGGCTCATGTGTTGAACTATTTCTCAGGCAGGCCCAGCGGCATCCTTGAGTCTTGTTGTTATCATCACGTTGCCGGGCAACCAGTTAAGACTAAAGTACACTCATGAGCGAGGTAGCAATCTTTTCACTTAAATCTTGCCAGGAAGATTATTAAGTGTATATTATAAAATGTCAAATCATTTCTTTAACTCTAATGTCCACTTCTCTCAGTGTCTGGTCATTCACTGACTTCTGTTCAATCATTTCTTCTTCTTGTTGTTGTAGTGTTCCTAGACAGGAAATCTCCTAATCTTCTTCTAATGATTATGAAGGTTTGAAAACAGCCGGTAATTGCATCTAAGGATCTGAATGAATGTGTTAAATAGAGTTTGAATCAACAATTCTTTTAAACCCTTACTTACCAACGTTGTTTTGTTCCTTATCCTTGCACTACCCAAATGAAAGCTTTCAGTGGAATTTCCAGCTGTGCACATGAATAATGCTGACCTCCTAAAAAATGTGAAATATGTCTGACCATGCAGCGGAATATACGGGGGAGTCTAGTGTATTAATGTGGTTATCTGGTCAGTGGTCAGTGTCTGACAGTAATTCACTGCATTTCTGGACATAATGTGAAGCAAAACAAGAAGCAGGTGGAGGACATACCCGGAGAGCTGAAGGTAGAGGGGAAGAATGTATCACTCTCTACGTCCTACGCTAGTGTGATCTACTGTGCTCTGCATCACAGGTCAAAGCGAGCCCAACGAGAGCGAGCAGCGCATTTATTTAACATAGATACAAATCTACTTCTAAACCCCAGAGCAATAATCAGTTGTAAAATACTATTTTCCTTCTGTCACACAAGCCAGAGATTTTCAGTTGGTTCTATATTTCTTTGTCAAACTGTCACTACAAATGACTTAGAATGGGAAGCACACAAACCCAAGCGCAGCCTTCTAAAATAAATACACTGAGAACATTGGCTATAATCCTCTCCATTAATCACAGACAGGGATCAAGGTGAGATTTCATTCTTTCACAGTCAAGACAGCCCGCTGCAGGAAATACAAAAAGTCTGAAAGAGCCACTACTACAAATGTAAACTCAACTTTACGTAAGAAACATTTTTTATACCAGCAAATTAGATTTATCTGTTAGTCTGTATGGTATCAGAAAATGAAACAAATGCCCATCACAAGTTCGAAGAATTCACGTCTGGTTCAAAAAAAGTTTTTAATAGCTTTAGACAGACGGTAAATATGGCCGTCAGTCTAAAGCCAGAAGTTGTTAGCTTAGCCTAAAGACTGCAAACTGCCTGGCTCTATTGAAGATAACAACAGTTGGCCTACCAGTACTCTACAGGATTTTTTCTGAAGATTTGTTTTCAAGCATTTTTGCTTGTCTTTTGAAAGGGACGGGATCTGTGCAAAAACCATGAGGCCGGTGCACGAGAGTGGATTTAAGGGAGTTCGTTCACAGAGAAGTTCTTTACTTTGCAGTAACTTCAGGAACACCAGGAAGCTACTGGAAAAACAAGATACATAAACAGCCAATCATGTTTTGAAGATGGAGCATATTCACGCTCTGTCACTCTCCCTGTGGCTTTCATGCAGGTCTCTTGAGGCTTGCTAGTCAGCGGCCACCTCGGCCTCTCCTCACACCCGTCTGATCCCAGGTGAAGGTCACGGTTGGTGGGTACTGGTAGTTGTCTTTGGTCTAAAGACACCCACAATTCAGTTTCCCCACCACCTCCACCTTGGCAAAACATGTCTGGTGACCTGCTCCAAGGTACTAACAGACTTGGTGTGCTCTGAGGCTGGTTTGGGATCCCTGTACAGTGAAACCAGATCCAATCCAATTAGTCGTAACTTTAACCTCAGCGTGGTGCCCTGTTTCGTCCTCTATGCATCTCAGTTGCTTGCTTTATTTACTGTGAATCAAGGTGAGAACATTCCTTTATCCTTGTTTATTCCTGTCTTTGTGAGCTTTTCATTTCTGTTAACATTTATGTTGCTGCCTATGTACCTTGTTTATTAGACTTTTTTCCTGGTCTCTATTAAAATTGATGAATAATTATTGACATAGACTAAATTGAAACATTTTATCACGATAATTTTTTCCACTATACTTCCAAGGCCTAGATGACAGAAATACAATTATTCATGCGTCCCCTTCAGCATTGAGATAGTCTACTAGAGCAGCATACTTAGTGAATGGTCCACATAATTGCAGTGCTGTTATTAAAACATATTGCTAGGTTTATCGACAGACAGGCTTGGATAACAATGTGTGGCTAAGGCTAAGGGCTGGTGTCCATATTTGATCATGTCATTTGTATGCTAAACATGCCGACATGCTAAAATGCTTAATTCTCATGAGGATGGAGAATTTGTAAGAAAATATAAGTTTCAATTTTAAAAAGCCTTTACTCATGTGGACACCTGCAATCTGTGTCCAGTTTTTGCTCACCCCTTTTAATTAAGACCTCACAGCTTTTAATAAGTTCCACCAGACGCGAACACACAAATCACATTTGATAAGATAACAACTTGGCCGACTTGCAAAAACGCTGCCCTTCACCGTGTCCACTGTGTGTAATAGCCTAACGCTCAGTAAACTACCCATGGGGCTGTGGAGGGTTGGGGTGGGCTCTGCGTCAGCGTGATTCATGGAGCTTTAGGACTACACAAACCCCTGCTTTTTGTTTGTTTCCTTCAGATTTTGTGTTGAGCTTTTATTAAGAGAGTAATAAATCAGCTGTGAGTAGTGAACACGGGAAAACACCTGCCACCTCCTCCCTGCACTGGATGATTGCTTAAGTTCCTCCATCAGGTCGTTATTTTTTTTCTTTGTCTGATATTTTCAAATATGAAAGAAAGTGGGAAAAAACAGTTTTAACCTTGCCCACGCTGTGGTGGTGTTCAACTGAAGCGGCGAATCAAATGTTTTATCTCACTCCTCACATGAAGTAAAGCGATCTGAACTTTCAAACACCTCCATCTCAGGCGGATAAACCCGATCTGACTTTAAACAACTTCTTGATCTGCAAATTCTGTAATTCACCCTGACTGTTCCACATTACCAAGTTGGTTGAGTGCTTACCCAATGACGGAAACGCCATCCAAACTTTACCAAGATTGCATTTTAACTCAGACTCAAGAGCTCGGAAGCGCAGACGCTGGTGGCGTGATGAATCAAGTGGTGTGTTTGTGCCCCTTCTGAAGTAATGCATTTGCCGTGAATGCTCCTCCTGAGCCCTCCTTGTGCATCTCTATTGTCCTCTCCATGCCGATGCTATCAAACACAACAAATGAGTCCCCCTGTTATATTTTCTTAGGGGCTTTCATCTTTATCTAAGAGGGGGAGGATGGGGAGTGCTGTGACATTTATCGGCGTGTTTGGTATGTGTGCGAGTGCGTGCGTACGGTCCCTTTCTCTTTATCTCTGAGGAGCGGGTTAGATACACAGGGTGTTAGAGCAGCAGAAAGATGAAGATAGTAATGGGAGCTGGAATGCTGGTATCTCGCCGGGTTTCCTGCTGAGCGCGGTGGGGGAGGCATCTACATCTGTGCATGTGCATGTGTGCGCAGTGGAGCTTTCAAAGGCTTTATGATGCTCATTTACTAAGTCCATTCTGAGAAGCATTTCATAATAACGCGGCAGCTCAAGACTAAAGGTCCTTAGCAGGAAAACTGTGACTCACTTAGAGCTTGAATCACTGTCAGCCACAGGGACGTTCACCAGTTTATGATTAAATCCATGACAACAAAACAGATAGGACCCTCTGGAAGTGCTTAGGACTTCCCAGATAAGAGCCGCTGTGGTTTGCAAAACGTGCCGTCGGTCACGGCTCAGCCCTTTGAAGACCGCAGCGAGCCTCCTGTTCGAAAGGAAAACTTCTGTGTAAGGCATCCTGTGCTTTACTGACACGCATTTATCATTTCGGAATTCCTGCTCGCCCCTTAAACAACTCCACCATTTACATATCCCAAACAACATCTGTCTTCATGTCAACCTCTTCCCCGCAACCCCAAAACACACCACTGAGTGTAAGAGAGAGCCCCGACTTCACAAACTGCCTTCAAATTAGTTTGTTCAGAAGGTTTGATGTGGCTGCGAGACTTCTAAGCAAGCGTCCTTTACGAAAGCGCTTCAGTGACAAACAGAAGCGGTGCAGTATGTGATCAGCTTTCAAAAAGACCTCCAGAAATTGAAATATAAGTATCATGTTTAAAACGGAAAAATCCACAACATTATTTGAGCCTTTTCTTTCACGTTTTGCAACTGCACTTACTGAGCCAGCGACAAGCACCTGGAGTAATGGATTTAGTAGCAACTTCTGTCAGATCTTGAGCTGCGTCTCCTTTCAAAAAGAAGTGAGTCAGATGGGCAGAGATTATGCCCGCTCTGATATATTGTCCATGTCAAAGCAGTGTCAGCAAGCAAACAAGCAAATAACAGCTGCTCATTTCAGCTGACATCTGAGTTAATGAAATGAAAGACAGAAAAAATTAGGGCCGGGGAAAAGTACTGCCTGTCTATACGAAGGAGGCGGCCATATTGATGGGCTGTACTGAAAAGCGGCTGAAGTGCTAATGTCCACTGAAATGTCATCAGTCAAATCAGCGCCTTCATCTTCTGCTCCCAGCTGCTTCGACCGGGAGATTTCTTTCAGCCCAGCATTGATTGACAGAGGAAGGATTGATGAGGGCTTCTACATGAGCTCGTCTGCCCAGCCGGCACATCCCCTTCAACAGTTTGCTCTGAACAGACAAGACAAAGTCACTGGTTGCCTGGTTGCAGATTCCCCCGACGTTCCTCTTTGTCTCAAACAGGCAAAGTGACAATCTGTCTTAGCGTGTGTCACTTGTTCTGAACATTCCTGTTTGTTCTGTACAAGCCAAGTGACTAAGTTCTCATTGCGCATGTGAACTGATTATAAACAACTACAGCGTGTTGGCTCTCAGATGTCCCTTGGGCTCGGTCCTGGGCAGCAGATCGCTCAGTGCTGGCAGAGGGGAGGCGAGGAGGTGTGAGTGGAAGCTCCCGAAAGAAGCCGGTCGAAGGCCTCAGCGGAGGGTCGCGTCTTGCAGGCAAGCGGGCGGGTGTGATGAGTGACTGGCACCTGCTCTGGTGGCAGCAGATGGCCGGGCAGGGACCCGTGCCAGAGGGGTGAGGGGACCCTGTGTCACTCTGTGCATCTGCAGCCTGTGTCAGGATTCTGGCAGGGCGGTGATGTTCGGCCAGCCGTCGCCACTCAGAAGCCTGCAGTCCTGGGGATGAAAATTCAAGTTGGGCAAGGGATGAGTCGAAAATGCAACCACGCACCTGATGCTATGTTGACGTGCTGGGAATCAGTGGCAGTCGTCCAAATAGGATCTGAGAGTATGGATAGGAGTCAGAGTGAGATTGGCTTTGGCATCTGGACAGCCTACCTAGGTGAAGTAAAAGTTAGAGCTCATCAAAAAGTTCAGTATAATTATGGACTTGGCCAGGTGAGCTGCAGTGCCAAAGAAATTATATTTTGAATATTCAGCACCGTGGAGCATGGCTCAACTTTCATGTCTGACAGAACTTTGATCTCCTGTGAGCCCTCATTCATCCCCAAAAGAAAGAATCTGTGGATTGATGTGCACCTGCTAGTTAGTCCACTGATCTCTCAGATATCTAGGACACAAAGGTCTTGATTGCTGAGAACTGGAGAAATGATGTGATTTGGCAGGGTTTTAATGACTTTGTTTGGCATAAAAGAAGGCATTTGGAGAAATGAAGTGCTAAAAACTGCTGCGAGAAGCTGATAAGAAGCCAAGTTTCCATTGATTAAGTTTTACTCAAATCTCTAAAATTCTGACAAAATAAAATGCCCCTCCTTTATGTGCAAGCGTATATGCGATTACACAGTTAATCAAGCTGTGGTGACTGATACATCACAGCATTTCACTGCTGCTTTCCAACTAAGTTGGCATTTGTGACTGAATTTGTCACTTTATTTCCGTCTGTGTCCTGTGGTGTTTTTCGTCAGACTTAACGGTGATAGACAGGGACCTGGATTCACACTGGGGGATGTGCAACCAGGACACTGAGACTCTTTTTGGCTGTCTGGCTGACTGAAAGCATGTAATGGTGTTGTGCAGCATGACATGAATGCTTGTCTTGTAGTAGAAGAGCCTGAAACTTAATGTGACAGAAGCACTGTTAGGATTCAGACAATAATAATGCAAACTTCTCCATCTCATCAAGTGTAAAAGCTATTTTGTGATATTTCTGTTTTTTCCACTCAAGCTTTTTATGTACAAATTAAAAGAGAGCTTTGGGGAAACTTTGGAAGTCCATTTCATCCTTTCTTATTTGATGACTGTGGAAACTTTGATATATCAATGTATACGTTTGTATGGCATTTCGTATGACAACCCTGAAATCGGACAAAACGCTCTTGTGTGGCCTTTTGACTCTCACTGATCAACCATCCACCCCAGGTCCATCCTCAGGGACTCGCCATCTAGCAGAGCTGAACAGAACGTCAATACAAAGGTGATGCTCTCCTCTCTCTCCCTCTTGCTCTCCGAGGACTTTCTGCTGTGATAGAAGCAGCCGCATCTGCCAGTGGAATGTGGACAACCCTGCGAGTTCTTTCTCTCTTTGTTGCTGCAGCCTTTTTCCACCCACCACCGATTCCCGCGGGCGACCGACTGCCTGAGACTAACCAGCTCAAAGACAGCTCCACTGATCAATATTTGAGCAGCTCGGCGCTGCCTCAGCTCCCCATCCATGTCATCGGGGTCCCCATTCTTCTCGCTGGGACAAGTGCCAGGACATGCCGGGCTGTTTGAGGCCTGCTTACTGAGGTGATCCAGTACGAGCAGCTAGAACATCCCTTGATCCATTATAGATGAACTTGGGAATTTGCTGGCAAGTTGCAAGCGAGTAATTGAAGGAAGCAAGGCGGCAACATTGGTGCACAAAGAACAAACATGTATACATGCTGAACATATGCCAAACACACAAACATGCGCGGTCACACTGTGAAGCCCTGCAGCACACACACACACACCGTCAGCACACAAAGACAATCCCTGCATCTCCTCTCAGTAACTCATTACAGAGGTTTGAGCGACAAAACAGGTCGGCTGCTCAGGGCGCGCCACATGAAGAGGTGGGTGGATGACAAAAAGCGCCACTGCTGTCATCGCACTGTTAAAGGCTTAAAATCTACAGCTGTTGGAGGAGAAGCTTTGAAAAGGAGCGCGTGTCCTCGTGTTTGTGCGTCTGAGAGCGAGCCACCTACGCAAATGCTCAAATTACAAATGTGATCCAGCAGAACGATCATCGCAGTGAAGGATGGAAGGAGCTTCTGCCTTTGATCACCGCCGAGCCGGTTGCCACAAATAGCCGTTCTTCAAAACCAAAAGTCCACCAGTAGAAAATAGTTTGTGACAGACTCCAGATACTTTGATGCAACACCAGAGGCCACAAAAACACATCAAAAAATAAGTCCTGAAAGGTTCATACTTCCCTCAGCGCTTTATAACCTAAATTTAGTCTTCCTTGGGCTTCTTTCACGTTCTTCTTCTTATTGACTAACTCTGGTGCAGACTTGCATTTATTTCGCTGCTAATTTATACAGTGAATCTTTTTTCTTTTTGCATCTTATCACATCAAGAAATACTTTGATCAATGTCTAATTACGCAAGAGAGAGAGAGAGGAGAACTGTGTTGCCCGATAAATACTTCGGAATACATTATCATGTGGATGTATGCAGAGTGCTGATTTATTTTGTTGTTCTCGTAATGCTCTGTTAATTAGAAGAGGGGAGGGATGTTTAATTAATGCTGGCTGGGAGGATTAAGGACAGGGGGGCAATCGCTTTCAACTTGTCAATTAGAAACATGGACGTAGAACAACACGAGCCAGACAACTGACAGATATACCGGCTGAACGCAAACGAGATGCTAACAAGGCTGAGTTTGTCGCTGCTGGTTTTCAGTCAGGGTGGAAGTGGGATGTTTTGTCGTCACGATCCACATTAAGTTTCTCCGAAATGGGCTTTGTGAGTACAAGGAAGAACAGCAGCTCTTAAGGTAAGGCTTCAAGGCAAAATAACTCCTTCAAAATGTGCTTCTAACTGCTTTTCATCACCATTTTTTATTCCGCCGCTCAATGCCGTGACATAGCAGAAAACTGCCCCTCATTTGTTTGTTTTGTTTGCTTGATGAATGCCTCACAGCTCCGTTTCCACCCACCGACTCCTCTGAATATGCACACGTATGCAGGACACAAACATTTTCAGATTTGAATATCTGCTCTGTAAACCCATCGGTCCTGGCCTCCTGTCATGCTTCTTCAAGACATGAAACTGTAGATTTATTTCATTCACTGTTTCCTTGGCAACTCTCTCTGAGAGACCAGCAAGGTTTCAGCAGGAGACAGAGTGCGGCAGCGGAGTCATTATTTACTGCAGGGCGCAAACTCTGATATTCACTGACATGCTTTACAACGTCATCCCCTTTCTTCATGTCTATTTCCACCCCTCACATCAGGATGCACATAATTACAGTCTCCATGGCAATGCTGTTGGTCGGGTTACGGACTGGACATTTTAAAATACAGCAATTATCTATTATGAACAAAAGAGACAAATCCCTTATTGTTTGTGGCAGGTGGAAAATGCATGTTAACAACTAAAAGTTACACGTTTAATTGGGCTCTGAAACTACTCCGAACAAGAGCTTGTTGAGGTTCATTTCCAAATATGTGCTTCAAGGCTAATTAGAAAAGTTATTCTACGTGCTAATCACTGTTTGTCGGTTCAACGTCCTCACAATGAGGCAAGGCAGGCGGCGGAGCCACCTTCTACTGGGTGATAAATCTAAATTTGAAAAGTGTGAAATTCAATAAGCCGGGGCCTTAATTACCGCCCATGTTCACTTTCTCCACTCATCCATGACCATAAACTGAACAAGACTGCTCTGAGCGGCTGCAGCACGCATGGAGAAACAAATGGAGTTCACCTTGTCCCAAACCCATACATCATCAGCTGTCAAGACCAGAGCCATGTTAGTTCACTTTCATTAGTAAACACCTTATGAACTTTGCTTAACAATTACGTGCTGCAAGACAATAAGTGTAGCAATAATTTAAACAAATGCTTGAAATTCAACAACTGCATGTGTGTTTAAAAAAATGTATTTGCCCCCGAATAATGGAGCTTCGGATTAGTTCATACAGGCACGGAGTCAGGCCAGTCACATGGTCTATGCTGTCCAATCATGCTCATAGTCAGTCCACTCCTCCCTATTGGCTTGCCTTATAACTGAGGCAGCATTCATTCATTCATTAATCCATTCATTCATTCATTAATCCATCCATTCATTCATTTCTTCATTCATCCATTCATTAATCCATTAATTCATCCATTAATTAATTAATTAATTCATCCATCCATCCATCCATCCATTCTTTCATTCCTGATGCTCTGTGCTCGCCACATTGCTGCCACACCAGTTTTCGATTGTCAGCTTCTCCTCCTCCTCCCCAGCCTCCTCCTTGTTATAAGGAAGATCTGTGCATGTATAGATTTGCTGCCTATTCAGACTGTTCCATTCTGTATTCTTTTAAACATTGTTAATATCAGGCTCTGATCCGGGGTGGGGGTTCTGATCTCAGGGACTGTCTGTGTCATGCTTGCGCAGATTGTTTCAGAGCATCACTCGAGCAGAGTCACCGCCAAACACAAAATGCATGTCAGTCTGAAATAAAGGGTTAAAATCTGACGAAGTGTCCCGTCTGAACTGTCAGTATTTGCAGTTTTGTTCCAGCTCCTCGCAAAGTCTCTTATTGGGAGGTTACAGTACTGAGGAATATCATGACATGCAACGTTTGCTATGCATCATTTGCACTGTTCATCCGCAAACTACAAAACTTTCATGCAGAAATTTATTTATTTTTTTGTTTTTTAGATTTGACCTTGCATAGGTCTAGTTTCTTTGTCTATTGACATTTCATCTTGCACCATCACCAGTGTATTACTGCCATATATTTTGGTTCTTTGATGAGATACTTTGCAGAATTAATGACGTTTAATCTCCGCTGTAGGCTACTTTCTGTTATAATTAGAAAATATTAGCAACTAAGGTGGAGAACAGTTAAGCATCAGTATGTGAGCATTGCTGCCATGAGTGCACAGTTCAGCCTTATGGAGCCTTTAGCGTGACTGTAGGCTAAAGGGATCACTCTGATTTATATAATGGGAGTATTTGTCATAGCTGTGGTTATTGTGGCTTTATGGATTCTGCTAATTTTACCTTTGCTGCCTGTGGAAATTTGGGGAAAAAAAAGCTTTGCATTGATGTAAACTGTTTTGCTGTTTTGCTTACAGCTTCCCAAATATACAGAACTTTAACATAAATGATGTACTTTTCTATAATTCTGATCCAAAGTATGCAGTTAATGTAGCCGCCTGGAAAAGTTATTACGACTAAATACACAGGGATCTACTTAAAAACCGAACAAGAAGGAGCATGCAAAAGTTGTGAATTTCCCCTTTGTCATTTGTTTTTCTAGGTTTCTCATGTTGTTCCCCGCTTTTCAAAGAAGGAATTATCCCGTCTTATCTTGCAATACTCGAACAAAAATATCTGGACACCCACTAAGAAGAACGGTGGTTTAGGCCTCCTAGTTCTGTTTTAATTCTTAAAGAGCCCACTGAATGACAATCAAGTGTTTAACTTGTTAACATGGGTTTTTCTTGGAAGTAGAATGGGCCTTTGGGGGTTGACTTCACAAGACATGTTTGATCAGTCTGCGAATCGAAAAGCAGTCTGTGTCAAAAAAGCAGTCCAAATGAGGCTGTGGTTCCCTACTTGGAAAAAATCTATGAATTTACTTGTTATTTTGGACCATGTAAAAAACTAAAATGTCTATTGTGTTTGAGATTTTGAAACCCCAGTTAACAAAAGATGTTAGCAATATGTATTTTTTGATTCTCAATTGCTATTGTTTGCATGCTGCAAAGCCCAGGGTATGGTGATTCTTTATAAGCTAGAAGATGTATAATGAGCATCATAAACTGACAAAGCCATGGCATGTCTGCCTTGAAACTGTAGTGTACCAGTGACTGTGAAAAACACAGTTTCACTAATAACACACCCAAGGAACCAAACATATCAACTTGCAGATGCCTTTCTGTATCCTTATTCTTCTCCAGTGTTGGTGTTTGGTTACAGCGCTTGACTCATAGGTGAGCTGGTGTGCTTAAGCTACAGCAAGCAGCAGACGGATGTGTGGAAATAGAGGTGGGAACTAAGATAGAACTAAAACCTAAGATATGAAGACATGTGATTCTGCCAGTTCTTTTAACCCCCCCCCAACTCATTGGTTTTCAGAGCAAAGCAGACAGTTTAGAACAATCCAAAAAAATAAAAAAAACAGGGGTCCTACAGTCATGGTGAAATTTTGAGCAGAAAAACTGAAAGATGCGTGACGTTTAATTAGTTGAGAAAGGGCACAACATGGGACCTTCAATGAATGCCTGGCAATGAACCTTACTAGGTACAATGATAGTGTTTTACAGTGGATTGCCACATTCTTTCACTTCTTGTGTATGAGCATGATTTTCCTATCATGATGTGAGAGAACTTGACTGGACTGCTCAGTGCCCTGACTTTAAGCCCATGCAACACCTATGATGTGAAGTGGACCCTTGAGCGAGATCCCAGCCTGATACTTAATGGTCAGCTTCATTTATGTTCTTGTGTCTAAGTACCAATCTCTGCAGCCATGTTTCAAAAACAGTGAGAAAACCCTTCTAGAATAGCTACAGCAAATTACTTATAACAGCAAATTGGCACCATTGGTCTACTAATGAGGTCTTAAAATCACAAAACTGCCAGTGTAGTGTTTTCTTGAGCATGTGTGTTTTTAAATGAAGCAGACACTTTTTAATATCATTTCTAATTCGATTTCATTAAGCACTGTGTTCATACAGAAAATGCCAAATAAACACAAACTCAACTGAGCTTGAATATAATCCGTTTTCAGCAATAAAAGCAATCTTGTCAGGCCCCGCATCATCCCTTGTCTGTTCTTTGTCTTGCTCGCACTTAATGACCAGTTTCGAAGCATTCATTTCCTCCACAAATGGAGCACCTTGAAACAAAGAGTTGCGCCTGTCAAAGCAATGCGATTCCAAACACTCACTGTGCCTCGACAGACACGCAGGTGTTATTGGAGCCCTTCTCCTTGACTGACCTTCGGGATTGCCTTGCACCAAACATCGTCTTTGTCTCAGAAATGGCAGCAATTAGCGGCTGGAGCCAAGCGGCGGGGTTATTTTGAACGTGCGAGGGGGCAAACAGAGCGAAGGAGGAGCGCACGGGGAGAGAGGAGACCTGAGAGAGCCATGGGGGCCCGGAGTGGGAGGCAGAGAGAGGGGCGAGCCAGAAGGTCAGGGATAATTAGAAGCCTTTGTGGCCCTCTCAAGAGGCACAGGAGGAAGCCCACAGATGGGCCCTCAGCTCCCAGACGCTATCGAAAGGGTGATGCACACACATACACTCACACTCATACACACCTGAGGGATGCTGCAGTGAAAAGAGACAAACAAGTGACAGTGGAGACAGGTGTATCTGGAAGAAAGAAAGACTGACCAACAGGAAAATTGAAAAGCTGGAGGCTGACTGAACCTCAGTTTTTGCCTAATTGTCATCAAGATCCTGTAACTGATAAATGGAAAACTATTTCAGCACTTTCCCATAGGGATGCTGTTTACAAATCACAGTCTGGCAGCCCGTTTTCTCATTCACAACACATCATTCTTATAATGTCACACAGTTGCACTGGATGAATTAACTTTTTCGCTGTGGAATGCGCTGCCACCAGTGCTTGACTTTTAACTTCAAATGTCAGTTATGTCACCCGGGCCCATATCCGGCCTTGAGCCTGCCTTTCTCAGTGACCCAGTGAAAAATCAATTAAAGTAGCCATGACTTGCTGGGCCTCAGGTACAGAAAATGCGAAACAGCCATGACACTGGCAATTAATAACCTGACATTTCTATCCAGGACCTATGCAAATCTGCTGCACTGGAGTATTTCGCTGTGGGTCTGCAATGTCGTCTGTTGCCAAATCAAAAGTTAGTAGCAACATAAAGACACATCCATGTTCACATATGTGTTAACTAGAATGAAAACCAGCAGTACCCATCAGTTAACTCCTTCATAAACACTCCAGTGGACCTCCAAAGCCTGTCTGGGAGCTAACCTGCTGATGTTAGCGCTTCTGTCGCTGTTAGTTGTCTGTCAGTCAGGTAGCTTCTCCATTAGCGGTGTTGATGGCAGACCTTACCATCACTGTCATCCGATTAATGTAAAGAACATCCGCTATCCCCTCACATGTCCGCCTGCCTTTCAGCTGGCATTTGTAATTTCCCTCTTTGGTATGCAGCCTTGTTTACTCAAGCTGCTTTTTGCTGAGGTGAAATCTTCTCTGAAAAAGTGCGACACACACACACGCGCACACACACACTCACAGATCCAACCATACAAATGACCTTACTGCTTTATATTCTCTTGCTGCTGGTGCCATAACATCTTTCAGTGTTTTGGAGTTGGTGTAGTGAGAGATGTAAATGGTAAACAAATGTATTATGACAGAGGGTCAACATTCGACTGCAGTGCTGACAGGCGAGGCAGTAGGAAGAAATTACTTCTGATTGATATTTTGGCTCTTGTCAGCAGAGCAATTTCAACCTGAGCAGACGGACAGGGTTGAGAATTTCCCCTGCAGAGATACTGTGTTTCGCTTCACTGCTATGTAAATAACTTGTGTGTGTAACATTTTAATAAAGGATGGGGAGAACCAGGACTAAGTGGATGTCTACAGGTCACCTGTAGTAAATCTTTGCATGATATGTGTTGTGTAATTGCCAAGCTTTGTTTAATCTGAAGCTTAGTGTTTAGCATGCTAATTCAGTATCATGCATGGCATGTAAATATCAGTTAAATGTCACGTTCATTAAGGGATGTAGAGCTGTCTGGATGTGGGACAGCCCTCCTTTCTGTCTGTGCAGTGGATGCAGATGACTGCTCATGATACTGGGAGGCATGGGGGTGAGGGGAGAACCCCAATCTGGGGTCATCCTCAGAGACCACAGCCTTCTGTGTGTGTGTATGTGTGTGTGTGTGTGCCAAAACAGGAGTGTACAAATATGTGTGTGTGCTGGCATCACATCTATTATGCAGACAGTTTTTCCTGAGCCTTGTGCTGCTTATGAACAATGACTTGATTGTTGACTGTGGTGTAAAATGTCAGCTGTCTGCTTTTTGGGATGTGACATGTCACTTTGACAGGAGCTGTTTTGCTCCATTATTTCATCGCAGCTCCAGTTGTTTATTTGAAGGTGTTTATATGTTCTCAATGCGGCAGCTCTCCTCAGCAGGAACCATTAAGAAAACTCATAGATCATTCCCACTTCTCATGCTGGGCTGCTGACATGCACAGCATTTGGCCCAATTATTCTTGTTTCCATTGTAGTGATGGATTGCATGTGAATATCGATATTTTCCAAATGCCCTTTGCACAGCAGAGGGGAGAGGTTTCCTTGTCCATCACTAAATATCCATCCATTTTATGTCAACTGAATTAACCACGTGAGATATCATCACAACAACTTTCCTGTGCTTTGGTGAACAGCAAAACCTAGATTCAGCTCTGTTCAATACTGTGAACTTCTTGAGTATTGATAGCGGTGCATAGAAGGTCAGCCAGATGGCCGGTATCTTCCTGGTTCCTGTTCCCATCATCATCCATTGCAGGTTCCTCTAAGCTCTCTCCAGTGAGGAAGAAACTCCCTGTGGGGTCCTGCTGATTCTAACTGGTAAAGCCGCAGCTTTGGCCTTTTCCCTCTGGGCATCCACACAGAGCAACGCATGCGTGTCTGTTTGTGTGTGTGTGTGTTCGGCAATCATCAGGAGGTGTAGACATGGGTGCTGCCCTGGTAATTAGCTAAATAGCATTCCAATCGTGGATCGCACCATCTGTCCAAAGGGGCGGGGCACAGAAAAGGGCTCACACATTTTTAATGAGGCTAATCTTCACACAGAGCAATAATAGGAGCCACTGCGTGACCTGAACACATGCTTTCTAGAAAATGTCTATCAGGCATATCACATTTCTCACTTTTCTCCACTTTATTAATAAATACAAGCACATACATAACCACAAGGGCACTTGAATCGTTTCACACATAAGGTCAGTTTACTTGTAATTAAGAGAACTCTCAACTCTGTGACAACTGTTGAAAAATGTCAAGTCTGAAACAACCCTGAAGATGTCATGAGGGAAGCAACAAACTATTTATACAAAGTCTGACACGTGGAGTTTGAAAGACACAGATACTCAATAGAGAAGAAGAGTGTAATAAACAGTTGCCATTGGTGGAATTTTGGGAATAGCAGGATCTAGCTTGATCCCCACCATGCTTAAAAGTCACATTTTCTCTGCTGCTTTCATTTTTTGTGTATGTCTTTTTTTTCCACCAATAAATCTTCGGAATACCCTTTTAATTTGCCAGACAGAAATTAAAATGTATACGTACATAATGATACATTTAGGTCCACATATGCTGCCCAACATGGCTTATGTCTTGGAAAGCCGTGGATCTTTAGTGATGACCTCATGTTGTGGTGGTGGTCTAAGTAAAACAAGACTTGACAAGAGTTCCACCCATGCTGACCCTCTAAGGCTGTACTAACCTCAGAGGATTAATGCTAATGTTTAATACCAATGTTTAACATGTTCACTGTCTTAGTTTTGCACGTTAGTATCGTAATATATGTAAAACTGAGGCTCTGTGAAAGGACATTAGTTTTGCAAGTATTTAATCAAAAGCCAAGGTAGTGGACAAACTGAGCTTTTGACGTGATGATTGAGTTAGACATTCACAAAGCTACTCATTAAATCTTCTTGTGTTGGACGTGGATATCTAGATCAAATGATGATGGCAAATCCATTTAATTTAATAGTTTGAGATATTTCACGCAAAACTTCACGGTGGCACGAGAGGAAAAGTCAGGCAATCATTAGGGTCAGCAGAATAAATCAGAATTTAAAATCTGATGGATCAAGCTCCATCATATCTCAAAGACCTTCTTGTACTATATTAACCCAACAGAACATTTTCCTTTCAGAGCGCAGGCCTCTGCTTTTAAGATTAGGTTTGAAATGTTTCTTTCTGATAAAGCTTGTAGTTGAGGCTGCTCAGGTGGCCCTGAACCATTCCTTCGTAATGCTGCTGTAAGTCCAGACTTCTCGGGGACCATGATGCACTGAGCACCTCCCTACTCTCATCCCCTTCACTCTCCATATATTCATACACCACCATTGCATATCACTAATTATCTGTCTTCTTTCTTCTTTAATTTGTGTTTGTCCTCTCTGCCGGTATCTCTGGTTGTGGAGCTACTTGTTTCCAATCTGTGCTGACTGGCCCCGTTGACCTCTCCAGCATTTATTGTTCTCT
Organism: Dascyllus trimaculatus; assembly: GCA_024666655.1. Taxonomy (NCBI): domain Eukaryota; kingdom Metazoa; phylum Chordata; class Actinopteri; family Pomacentridae; genus Dascyllus; species Dascyllus trimaculatus. Next base: position 22,897,429 of record CM045466.1, on the reverse strand, counting down.
TATGCATTGTTTGTTTTCTCTCTGCTATCCTGTTCTCTCTGAACTTAACCTCAAACAGCAGACTGCTTTCCCTGAGCCTGGCTCTGCTGGAAGTTTCTTCGTCTTGACAGGAAGTTTTTTCTTCCCATTACCGCCAAAGAGCTTTTTATTTTTAAAGTGAACTGTTTGGGTTTGTTGGGTTCCTTGGGTATTCACCTTACTATGTGAAAGGACCTAAGATGACTTATGTAGTGACCTGGAGATACATAAATAATGAATCATACTGGGACCATAAGCATGTGCTCATCTGAGATGTTTCAGTCTGGACCAAAGTGGCGAACTGACAGACTGACCTTGACAGCCTTAGAGGCTGTGAGACCCACACAGCTACCACCGCTGTCAGACAGAGGAAATGGAACTGTAACTGCTGTGGCACATCCAACATTTCCAGGCACCTGCTGTGAGAGGGTGCAGGGCAGCTGACCTGCACACTGCTGGCTGTGAGTGTCAGACCTCCAACTGTAAAAAATAATTACAGCCGCATGTTGGGCTTGATCTGGATGTTCATCATCATTAGCTCCACACACACAGGCATTAGTTATTACATGAAATCCCTCCACAAATGGAGGCGCAAAGACTCTGATGACAGCAAACAATGGAGGTTGATGCTGCACAATGGGTATCATTAATGTTACAGTATAGTAGCCAGGACAGCCAGAAATTCTCTACTTGCAAAATCAAAACTGATGAGCTCTCCCTTCCTTTTTCTATTCCCTCTTCACTTTTTTGTTTACTTGTGTCTTTTTTGTGTCACAATAAAGCAACTTTTGCCCTCTGTGAGCCTCCACACAGTGACTGGTGATTGCGATTGGTGGGAACTTCTGATGAGGTGAAAGCAATCGCGCAGACAGCCTGAAGCGGGAGAAAATGCTGGCACCATGCAGCAAGAAGTAGGAGAAAATGCCAACCTCACACAAACCACTGTGTCAACAAAAACTTAAACCAATTTTGTAAATAACTGCAGGCGTGGAGGGTGGACTGGCTGGAGACAGGGAGGGCAAAGTGGCGCCATCGTTCACTGTAGGGCCGTGAATCGGTTTACAGAAGTATTTTAAAAAGTCAAACCAAATCTTTGAGGTTATTTTCCCCCCAATTTGCAGAATAAATGCATTATTCCAGTGAGTGGCTCTGCTGTCTGAAACAAGTTCAATCTACAGAGAACCAAGTGTCTGCAATCATACTTGCAAAACACACATTCTGTTTGGACGGCACATCGATGGCTGCAGCACTTTCTCCACTTGTAGATTGTCTCTTTAAGCACATAAGGCAGCGTATTGATTGGGTATATTGAGGTGGGTCACGGGCCAGCCATTAGTGAACATGGGCTCAAGCAGAAAATGAGGAGATGGGTGGGTGAACGCTCGCTACCGGCTTTTTAATAATAGACCAGTGGGCTCTCATTTTTAACCACTCGTGGAGGGGCGTTGTTGATTGATTTCATTCTTCAGCTAGAAATATTGATAGGCTTCATGCTCCTTGTTGTGGAGAATCGATGACAGGATAGACAAAAAGAATAAGGAGTGATAGAAAAATACGGAGAGATGGGTGGAGAGATGATGGAAAGAGGGGGTTCGGTGGGTGCAGCAACATCTGGTGTTAAACTGGGTAATGAGACAATACCAAGTAAAGGGGGATGTCCTAGAAAGAATGGCTGAAGTAAACCTCACAAGGGAGCAGACAGGAATGGGAATGAGTACAAAAGGAAAGGTTGTGAAGGAAAGAAAAAGGAAGGAGTGAAACCAAAGGGGGAATTTAGGAAAGATGAGGAAAAAACACAAAAGAAATTACGAGAAAGGGCAGCAAGAGGAAGGAAGCGTTGGAGAAAAATGGAGAAGAGATTAAAGAAAAGGAAATAAAATTAGAGGAGAAAAGGAAAGATGGGAAATAAAGGGAAGAAAGGAGGGAATAAAGGAAGGAAAAGAGGGAAAAAAGGAGGAAAAATGGAATGAAAATGAAAAAGACAGGCAGGGAAATCAATGAAAACAGAAAGAAAAGAGTAAATGATGGAAAAGGAAGGAAAAATAAGGGAGGCAAGAAAGAGGGAGGAATTATAGAAAAGGAAGGAAAAATAAGGGAGGCAAGAAAGAGGGAGGAATTATGGAAAAGAAAGAATAAAAAGGGGAGGGAAGACAGGAGAGAAAGCCAAGGGAAGGAGAGGAAAAGACAGACGAGGTCAGAATGAAATAATGAAAAGAGGGACACATGAAAACATCGCTGGGGAGTATCACACACAAAGAGCGCGCTCTGAAAGACTGGTTATTCGGCAGTGACCCCTCAGGGCTCTGCAGAAAGAGGACCACTGCATGTTGTCCTCCCCACAGACAGAGCTGTACGACTGTGATGACACAGCCAGCCGAGTCCCGGGACTGAAGAGGCCTGTAGAGCAGCGACAGGCCACGCCACAGCTAATTACCCCTCAGAGACATGAAGAGAATCACTCAGCTGTGTCTCGCACACATACACTGAGAGCACAGATTAATCCTATTCCCCCTCGTCTCTGGTGACAGAGACTCTTTAATGAATCAAGAGAGGTTTCTAAAGCATCTTGTGTCTTTCACTCTCCCTCCTCAATTTCATTTGAAAGTAAAATCTCCATTTTTCCCCGGGTCAATCAATGACAAAAGCTCATTTGGATTGACCCAAGTGATTTCGGCGCATTGTTCAGATTCAAACATTTTGATGCGCCGACACATTTCATCATCTCATTTGTATGCCCGCTATGCCGATGTTTGTCTGATTTGATATCTGCAACAGAACTGAAGTGATCGATGCAGTCGCTGGTAATGGCACCTGCTCAGACTCCGCTGAATAATTGGACCGACATTTTTCCACTCCAATTAGGTGAGCTCTCCTTCAGACGGAGAGATGATAGACGTTAGCCTTGATAAGGGTTGTAAAGTTGGAGGAACTGTTTTGGGTATAAGTAAAAGTCCTATTATTCTGCTGACATGTTAGGTGACTGGACTGTCAAGATTTGCATGGGCAAGAGACTCTCATCAGTGCAAAAGATGAGTAACTGCATTAGAGAAACACAGAAAAAGCCTGGGGTTATAGCTGAACTGTCTTTTTTGGTTAGGAAGGCTCCTAACTGTGTGATAGGAACTGAGTGAGTTCTCTGAATACTAAAGAAAGGTGCCTCAGTGTTTCCTGCCTTATCTCCTTTGCCATCTGATACACTGGTCAGCCCTTACACAAGGAAGGGAGACTATGTTCTTGTAGCCCTGAGGTTGTCTTTTCATATGTCCTCATGAATTCTGATTCATATCTTTCCTGGACCTCATGACATTTTCCATTAAGATCAGGAAAACATGCTCAGACAAAGACATAGGATGGAATGTTTTTGACTTTTCAACCACAACGTTAATCTTTGATAGAAAATCAAAGATCGAAGAAGTCAACAGGCCAGCCAGAAGCCCCAGTCAGGGCTGCAAATGATAGTTTTCATCACTTTTACTGATTATCTTTTTGAATTCAAGAAAGCAATCTGTCCCACACTGACCAAAGAATGTTTATTAGAGTCTAGGTGTGTTGCTTTGACTTCACTGTGATTGAGCATTTTTTGCCTTACAACGAATCAATTACTCTGACAAGCTCAAAATTTATTTGCAAGCACTGCAAGCAACAAGCTGGAACCAAAGATTGTAATTTGCTTGTGTCTGATAATTTAACATTTTTAAAAAAAAGTTTTTGTATGTCTGAATTAATTTGGGATAAATTTAAAAACCGTGGAGCAGTACTTTCTTTCCAGGTGTCCAACTATCGCATCCAATGGCTACCAAGGCTGAACCATCTGCCGTACCAGACTGATGAAAAACAAAACACAAATTCTTAGAAAATACACACAAATCCAATAACTAGTGGCTGTAACTTAATCTTTTAGCACTGGTAAACAGTCCAGGAACGGTGGCTCATGCAGCTCTGTGGTCATGTCAGGCCTGTTTACCACACAGTGGACATTCACCTCAGCCTGTTTGATTTGTTGTTTGATTTTTAAAGGCTGTGTTTGTCAGGGGTTTCTTTAAAAAGGTTGACAATGGAAGAAAAGTTTTAATTGCATGAATTGTTTTTATATTTTTTAATTGTTCTAACTGATTTGTCTTATTGTTAATTCTTACACTCTTTGTTAGTTTGTTTCCATCTGATGTAGTCAAGTACTTTGTCTTTAATTGATTTTAATTTTTAGGTGTATCTGTACTTATTATATGTGCCTCAACATCACTGAAAATGACTCAGAAGTTTGAAATACACTGAAATCAAATATTAATTGACCAAAATAATATGTTGCCCTAAACAGAATCACAGTCAGGTGACATTTTACCGCAAATCAGTACTTTTATTGCTCACTATAGAGTAGATGCCTGGGACAGGGGAATAGTAAATAATGGACACAGCTGTGCAGCTTTTCTTCAATATATTCTATTAACAGTGTTTTCAGATGTGAATGTATTTTTCTGCCACATTGTTTTAATGGTAAAACCCTTAATGTGACACCCAGCCCCTTTTAATTAAAACTATCATAGTTCAATACTAGACAACAAAACTAACAGTGTGGATTAGATGGCTTGTCAGCAGCAAAGCTGTTGGTGTGACATTAGAAAGTTATGGGCCCCCAGGGGTCTGAGCCTGAGTGATGAGCTGTATGTCATCATTGTGCTTTCTCCTGAGGCTCCCACGGGTGTCCTTCCCTAAAGGCAACACTCTCCCTGATGAGACGGCCTCAGAACAATAACTAGCTACCACCCGGTTGTGACAGTCGAAGTATTTTTATGTACCAATGTGTTAATTAACCCGTCTATCTTCCAGTCTGGGCTTCACTTTCTGCTGTTTTTTTTAGCCTTTTATACTTTCCTATCCCCTCTTGGTGTGGGCCACAACTATTCATCTGTTGTTTCAGGATGCTGGAAATGTCAATGACATGCAGCAGCTGGAGGGAAATCTTCACAAACCGCAGCATTATACAGCTCAAAACTGACACATCACGGGGCATCTCACAAATTTAACCTCTCATCCACTCTGAGGCGGGAACACACGCCACGTATGGATGGATGTGTGCGCATAGAGGGAGGTGGCACTCTGGTGATTTCCCCACAATTTATAAGCTTGCAAAAAGTAAAAGTATAGAGGGATTTGCTGGACCCCTTTGATCTCCCTTCTGCAACCCACACAACCCTTCCTCTCAGCTCTATTTTCTCCAATTGTCTCTTCTAAACAGTGTCATTTCAGCAGCAAACAACACCTGAGTGTTCAATCCTCCTCAGCCCCAGTGTGTGTGTGTGTGTGTGTGTGTGTGTGGATTCATGTGTGTGTCAGCTACTATTGGGAGCCCCAGTGGGCCATCTATCTGAGGCGGACACACCACAGGAGATAATGTGCCTCCCTCTTCCTCCCAGCTGCCCCGCCAGGACCACAGAGGTGTGAATGCATTCCTGTCTTTATTTCATTTAACACTCGGGCACCTCAGCAGAGGTACGATTATGAGAAGAGAAGACGAGGAATAATAAAGAAGGGGACAGAAGGTGGGAATGATACTTCCGTTTCTTGTCCATCACCGGAGAGGGCAGCGAGTGTCTAGCTGTGTAAGACGCCTGACAACAGCCAGATTCTGGGCGGACATTTTGCTTTTTGACACTTACTGTGCCCCTTCTTTTCATTCTTCGCTCTCCTCACCCTTTGTGCATGCATGAGTTGCCACCTCCATATTTCATTATTCCTCAAATGAGGCCAGGCCTGATCCACCCTGCTATGAGACACACTCAATTTTCCATTTGGCCTTTTTTTTTAATAGCATACCTGAGAGTCCTGGAGCTTGCAATCTTAATTGGAAAACTCAAAATATGATGCACATTCAGACGCTTCCCAATTGCTCCTAATGAGACTCTTGTAAACCAGATAGCTTTGAAAGGTAGGGAGAGCGTTTGGGTCAATTCTCGCCTCCCGACACTCTCCCAACACCTGTGTGCGCTGCCTTCTTGTGCAATTACACCCCTTGCCCAGTCATTTCTCTCCCAGCACTTTTATTGCATCTGCTGCCCAAGACAAACAGCAATAAAGCCAAGGTAACCATGGATACATGAGGGCCACGTCTCTCTTTTTTTTCTTTCCCTGCCAATGCTATTGAAACATCCCTCTTTTGAATTTAAGTGGTAGGAGTCTCTTATTTCTCCCTCGATCCTCAAGGTTATGAATGATGTGTGGGAAGGAAACAATGCCGCTCGGGCTTTAATGAATAAAAAAAAAGAGAAGCCACCAAGGTGACGCTGGAGAAGTTAAAGAGGAAAACAATGATTTTTAAGCCTTGACTTTTTATATATATTTTAGCGGAATGGTGAGTAATGGGAACAGTGAAGCAGCAACAATGATCGCAGGAACACCCCTGAGTTCTTGTGTAACTTAAACACACATAATCACAAGAGAAAGGAGCATTACCAGACATGTTGCCTTCTGTTGCACCTGACTGACAGAACGTCTAATCTCTCGATGGAGCTAATGAACAAATAAACTAATTTAGAAGCGCAGCCAGTGTACATTTACGTTCGCACACAAGAAGCAAGAAGACACACGGATGCCTCAACCCTCCCAAACACAAACAGCTATTCGTCTTTGTTTCCCCCCCTCTATCTCCTCTCCCTTCTGTTGTAGAGCCGGCAGACCTAGGTATAGGTAATCATGTATTTTCTCTTGTAGCTGTTGTTTTCCTCGCTCACAGTAATTGTCAAGATGGCAGGTTGGTGTAGTGAATTGGGCTTCCTAGTGCCCAAAACACGGGGGATTCAATCCCATGTCTAAAAAGGTGATTGGATACTGTTTCCACATTGTGGCAGACACCTCGTGCAAGCAGAGGCAGAAAAGTGAGAGCCGGAACGAGAGCAAGCGAGGAGAAGAGTCGGAGGCAGGGGAACAGAAGGGTAGGCAAGTTGGAAAAAGGAGAATTAAGAAAGGGAAGGCGAGGTGAGAAAAAAGATGGCCAGTCTGAGATGAAGAGGAAGGAAGGGAAGGTCAGATTCTATGATTGTCCCTGAGAAGGAACATGACAGTGGCTGTAATAGATTTTCCTCACACCTTCTTTGAGGTGACCTGCCTGTGGGAGAAGGCCTCTTCACGAATGACAGCAGCAGAGGCGGCCTTCAGAGGCTTATCATGTGCTGTGAACGATCATCAGCGTGGCCTCCGGTTCCGCAGCGCTGCCACGACAGTAATTTTTTTTTTTTTAACACGACCGCTCGTCTTTGTCTGTTGTTTGGGTTTTGAAGCGATCAAGCCAAAATGCCGACATGCTTTTATGGTAATCGAAGAGGTGCCAGTGAAAATGATTCCCTCTTTCCTCACATGTAATGTCTCCAGCTATTATTCCCTCACAAAGAAAAGGCGTTATTAAGTGAGCCGTAATCCAACAAGCCACAATGAACTCAAGTGTATTTCTTCCTCTGCTCTGTTTGTGCTGTAGCCTGGAGAGTTGGAACAGCAAGAGATTTCATTATCCTATTGTACGGCCAATGCGGCTAGCAACGGAGTCACCAGGCAACGAGGCACCACGCTCCCTGTTCTGGGTCTTGTTCTAAAGAGTGCAAGTGTTTGCTTCACACTTTAACAGCAACAGTTTTTCTGTACACATGCACACGAATACACACACACGAACACACACACACACATACACACACACACATACACACTTCCCCAAATCCCCCTTTTCAGTCTCTAAATCAGTCCTAATCCTTTTGGGTCCGACCAAAGTCCTCCAAACAAACATAATGGACAATAATCAGCTCTGCGGCAGGCGGTGTATTGGCTTGTTTTGTCATGCTCCGATGACCAAACACAATAATACTGTTTTCTTAATAAAAGAGGAGGCTATTAATCTGATGATCTCCGTTCCCTGTGTGCCATAAAGACCTCCAGCTCCCGAACTTCTCTCTATTTGTCTCACTCTCTTTTTGTCAAAGCGTGGATGTGCGTGTTTGTGTGTGTGTGTATGTGTGTTACGGGTTGGCAGAAACGTGCTTGCAATCAGACTGATGACAGAGTGATGAGGAGTGACTAATCACTGTGTTATTAACAGTGCATTGCCAAATTGTGAGCCATCTACATGTTTGATTGAGACGGGAGAGTTGATGAGGGCAAAATATTTTCATTTAAGGGACAATTCTGGGTTTATTATAACTTTCTAATTTCCTATCTTTGTGGTTTTGGCAGCAATCAATATGGCTCCCCACAGCAAAGTCAAAGTTATATGGTAAAGCGATTGCACACTTTAAATCTAGAAAACAATTTCTGATTTTAGTGAAAAACCACATGTAACTTGTGGCAGGTTCAAGTTCGACACAGGAATTCAGTCTAAACTGTGATGATGTTTAAAACGGACAGTTTAGACAATAAAATTACTGCTCACCTTAATTTTAGAAATTCAGGAAGTTTGGGTAACATGATTTTTATTTTTTTAAATATATCATGATGTTATTGTGTTATATAGTGATATTACTACTGGAATCTAACTACATGTCCACTCAAGGTTTTCATTTTCTACCATTTTCCACCCTTGTTTGGTCTCCATGTCTGACCTGCTACCTACTTTCTATACCCCCACTCTTCCTTTTTTTCTCCTCCCGTTTGTCCTTGGGGGTTTTTGCAAACAGTGGGGCCCTACGGCGGTAACCCAGCCGCGTGCAGGCCAAACAATAAAAGGTTCATCCAATTCAGTCTGGCATGTGGTCCTGCCTTTCCGAATAGAGAGGGGAACAGCACCTGGTATCGCTTGTGCCTCCATTACGCACTGCCAAGATTGGAGAAGATTGCTCTGCCAGAACAATAATGTGGACATCCACCATGAGCGTCCATCACCCCCCACACCCCATCGTCTCTCCCCTTCACCCTCTGCTCACTTTCAGCCACTGGCCCGAATCAATCTGTGTGTGTTCGCGGATTCTCCCTCCTCCCAGTCTGTCCTTTATGGAATAAGTCATCATAGGTCTTTATCTCTCTTATTCGATGTGTCTCTCTTACAGTATTGGCTTTCCTTATCGTGGTTGAACAAACTGCTAGCCCCCCCACCCTTTCCCACCCTGACTGTCCCCCATCCCCGGACTCCCCTTGTCTAGGTTCAAGCTTAAAGCCAGATTTCCATCTCTTTGTCCAGGTGTTCCAACGCTCCTGCACAACATGGAACCAGACTTAGAATTTCTAATGTCTTTTTGGGCACTGCACGAATCCTGTAGGTCTGAGGCTGAATGGAAAGATGGACAAACTCTCTGTGACATCACCCACAGGTTTCCTGGAGAGCAGTTTTGAGGCTCAGACTGGTAAGTTCCTGACTCTGCCTAACTACTGGCTAATCCAAAAGTGCACAAAGTAGGTGTAGAGCTGAGGCAGAACATGTAAATGTCTCTGGACACTCTCATGATAGCAACCATCTATCAGTTAAAGTTATCTACAATTAAGGGCTTGGCTGCTTTAAGTCTTAATATAGTTAAAATGGGCAAATTATTTAAACATGCACCCCCTGTACAGGTGTCATGAATAAGGAAATTAGTAATAGTAACAGGTTGTAAACATGTTTGTTTCTGTTGTGAAGTCAGCTGTTTTAGCATGGGGGTTTGTGGAGACTGACTCACTTTTAGAGGACCTGAAGTCATTGGCACTTCCAAAGTTGCTGTCATTTGGTCACACCGGCACCTACAGACATTATATTTTGGGCTGAAATGAACTGTTTTTAATTGCGATTGCCATGAACAGTGGAGTCACACATGAAAGCCAAGTAATTCCCATGGTTTGTGGAGCTTCATTTTTGTTAATTTTGACATGCAAATTCATGCAAATGAGCAAGTGCAAACAACCTCAGTCCTGACTTCAGGGGCAATGGAGAGTCCAAAACAGAAGACGCAGTTACCTGAGCTGCACAACAATCACTGAACTTCAGAACCATGTATCTTGTGAGGCCCTTTGAACAAATTCCATGGTTCCATTTTTTGATTATATACCTGATATTTAATATTTTGCCTTTCTATTCCAAGGAAATGAGTACTGAGCCAAGCAAAACATCCAATGTCACCATTTTTCATTCACAACAACTGTGATGATGACTTGCTCTGAAAATGTCTTTGCTATGTTACAAAACAAACATTTGTCAAGTGTAAGTCAGAAAGCAGCTTTTTAGTGAGCACTTGTTCAGCTAGCTATATAGTATCTTGTCCAATTACAGTAGCTGTTGAGGAGCTTCCACAACACCCTGATGCAGAACAAATCTAGCCTGAACTCCAAAAATGCACAGCCACTTCCTAGAGACCTCTGCACATGCAAGATTAAGTCGGCATCTTCACTGCTATCAGTCCTATGTCCATCTGATTCCATTGTTCTTCAGCTGCTGACCCTCTCTTCCTGACTCCCATGCTTTGAAGACCACCCATCCTCCCCCCCTCATCCACTCTCCAGCTCTTCCCCCTGCTTATCTGTCATGCCTTGGATAAGATGTTGCTGGGCAGATTGGTAGCAGGCTGGAAGGCATGACTTGAGCCTGTTTGCTGTGCAGCCACCGAGGTGTAATGCAGGGTGACACTCACACATGGGAAGAGGATGGGATGTTTTATCACTCTGCCCTGTACTGGAATCAACTAAGGGATTTCATTAAGCGCTGCTAGTTGTAGTGTATGTTTCTTGGAGCATGTTGTGGCAGGATGGAGTTTTTCAGATTTTGTGGTAAACACCCAACTTATTCAGCAAGAAAAATATTGTGCAACCCTGTATATAGATACCGATGTGATAGATGCATAAACCTGTATATACTGTAAATATGAATCCACACTCAGACATTTATTATCAAATGATTTTTAATGTATCCAGACTCATAATATTAAGCTGTCCACCACACTGGCTCATTACATTAACGGTAAAATGAAGCGGAGGCGATAATGTGGCGCAAATTACAGCATACTTGGTTTCCAGCACTGCCACTAATGGCTGTGAGTACTGTCTTTTCATTGCACAGTAAAGTTTAATAGCATTATTAAATGAGGTCCAAATATATCACCACATGCATCTGATGCAAGAGCGGATCTATTTGCATGAGCAAAGTAAACAATGTGTTTAATGGTTTATTGGCAGGCCAAAGGGATAATCAACAGGTCTGTCAATGCAACAAGAGGTCCTGCATGGTATCACTAATAGCTTCAATGCTAACAATCACTAATTAGAACACGCGGATGCCAGGAAGTGTCAGGGGAGCTGACCCTTGATTGTGTCATGGGGATTCTTATCGTCAAATCAGAAAAAGATCAATGGGGAAGTAACTGAGCATTATTTAAATGTAGAATTAAATCATCTACTGTGTGTAAAATGACTGTAGAACAAAAAATGTGAGTTTTGTTGGAACTCCAAGGCAAAGAAATGCACCCAGCTTTAATCCCAGGATCAGAAAGTTCTGCGGCGTAGAAAAGATATTGAACCAAATCCTTTAAAGGCCGAGAGACCGAGAGATTTCATCAACTAAAAGGACAGTGTGAGTCCCAGTAGAAAATGGAAACAGCACGATGACTCAAAAGACGACTCAACGGCCCAGATGAGACACAAAGGTTCAGAGACAGTTCACTCACTGACACCCAATAATCAATGTGCTTTAGCTTGACAGCATCAGATGAGTTTCTGGGGCACTGCACATAAGATCCACGCCGTCAATAAAAACAACTTTACTTGGTCCGCGCAAGTTCTGACACAGGTCAATGAAGAGCAGTGCGTCAAAGGTCTCATTTTGATTGACTCTCTCAGATAATCCTGTGAGAGAACATCCTGTGTCAGCGATCATTTACAGAAATGTCGCATGCAGAGTGCTGCTTTATTGCATGACTTCAGTTTAATACAAAATAAATAGGCTATTCTTCATAAAAATGAATTTGTAATCAAGCTGTCAAGGAAATATTTTGCCTTTTTATTTGCTCTGTCTTTGCACAAAATGGGTATTTGTGTGCAATTTGTCCCTCTGTGTGTTTTTTCAGACATTTTCTAATCTTGTTCCAGGAGGAGTTAGCTGGGAGAGCACAGAGAGCCAATGAACCATTATGACAACTTGTCAGTATAAATGTAGTTCATTGTCACTGGATAAATACTCTCTTTTTTTTATTCATTCGTTTTTCCAATGAGAAATACAGAAATGAGGAGGGAAAAAAAGTAGCCTGCATTTTATTGCCACGGCCACGCACTCAAAAGCAGTGCAGAGTGTTATAACCAGCCACTCAACTGACTTCATCCCAGCTTTTTATACACAGAAACCTCGCCGCACAATAGCTCCAACGCTGCCGCTTTACAGTGAAACCAACAATTGTATCCTGAAGGCTCTTCTGCAGCTTACCGACGTTCCTTACAGCGTGTACGAATCAACTCACCCACGTACAATATTTCACACGCACACATTGTCGGGAGTACTTTCATACATTTGACCTTGACGGTAAAAACCATTGTGTGTGTGCTGACAGCGCTCCCTGTCAGTGAGTGACTTGACTGTTGAGTTGTGTTTTCACAGGCTTCACAGATTTACATGCTCAGCAGTCGAGAGACTTAAAGACAAGAGAGAGGGGCTGGTACTGGGGGGTGGGGGAAGGGGGGAGGACGTGAGTTACCTATCATTTGATGCTGCCTCTCTTGCATAATCCCTTGCTTTCAAATGGAGGCAAAATGCTGATGAAGCCGCGGAGCAGAACAATGGAAGGCAGAAAGAGAAAGGAAGAGAAAGGGAGGAAAGCAAAGAGGAGAGGCTGCCCTCTTCTTTGGTGTATCAATGTAAATTCCTGACAAGGCAAGCCTCCTCTTCTACACCAAGTTTGTGTTTTCCAGGCTCGCGTTTTGACTGGATCAGCATTCTAATGAAAGACTGCAGTGCCCCAAAGCTCTGTTTGAATCCCTCAATAAACAGTCAGCAATTGTCTCTTTTTGTTAATATGCAACTTCTGCTCTGCACCTGTGGAGAAACTTATGTTTTCATCCTTACAGCACAGGAAAGTTAGTTTTTCGCCTCTACCAGACTACTTTTAAAGCGCGGAGGAGCATGAAAAGACATGTGAAAACTTAAATTTCTAAAACATTTAGTGCAAAGATTTAAGGATGTCTCTAACTCCTACTAAAGTCATTCATCTCTAGCTTTCTTCCCTTCGTACTTTTCTGCTTCCCTTCATCCCCTGGGTCCTGCATGAGCTCCAGAATCCTTTAGATCAGGTACAGAATCATCCAGAGCATGCAATGCACTGCAGGCTAGCCCCGTCACACCCAGAATCAACCTGGAAAACATTAACCGCTCAAAAAACTTTTTTTCCTCGTATGGATGTATCGAAACAGCCTCGGGCTCTTTCATACTTCTGTTGTGTGTGTGTGTGTGTGTGTGTGTGTGTATCAGAGGGTAAGATGAAAGCATTTACCATTTGCAAATTACTTCTGTGAAAATGGGTGCTGACCAGCTGGTACCTTATGTTTGTCAGGGGCCTTGGCTCGTTGCAGGATGAACAGCAGGAAGCTCTGGCAAGTGTTTGCTGTTTTACATTACCAAACAACAATAGTGAGCCAACATCCTTGTTGGTATTTCATACCGGTTATTTACAGGCTGCACAGAGTACATTAGATTGAAAAGGAGGTGTGACGGTGCATATTTTTAATTGTACCGTATTAATACATGGCGCCATGAAAATTGCAACCTGCGTGAGTGAACAGCTAAAACAGCCAGGATTATTTATGGAGACTCTGGCTTGGTGACGAGTTCAAGGTAACTATATGAGTGTGTGCAAGACCATTACAACCTGTTCACCTTCACCTGCACTTTGTGTCACGTATGGAAAAAAGAAATCACATCAGCTCTGTGTTTTGACAGGGTTGGCGATACTAAGCAGATGCTAAGCTGAGCCATGAGAAACCTCAACCAGAGCCAAATGTTCAGTGTTGTATGCACTGATGAATGCATTGAATTTACTATAGGTGCTATGCAATAAAAGCCTCCAGCCAGTCTGCAGATGAGAAAATGCTACTACCAACAACAAAAAAAATATTTGATCTGCATACATAAATACATCACTCAGCTCAAATACAGCCTTGATACAGCTGTTAGAGCAATTTGCGAGGAGTAAAAGGTTTGATAGCTGCAAGTACAAACAGAAATGTAGGAATGAAGATTCCAAACCACAATGATTCAGTCACAAGCCTCAGTAATAGAGTGGTGAATAGTCTCCAGCACTGCCACAAATATGATGCTTATCAGTTTTGCACAAGACATGGTATTGGTTTGAGGGGGTGGACCAGCTCAGGATGAAATTGCAAGCGTGCTTCTTGAGATGGTTGGATGGTTAAATATGGCAAATGGTTTGCACTTATACAGTGTTTTCCTGTCTTGGTGGTAGTGCTTTATAATGTTCCTCATTCACACAACCACACCAGTGGTGGCAGAGCTGCCATGCCAGTTGAAAGCATCTTGCCCAAGGACACTTTGACATACATCTCTACAACTTCTTGCAGCTGTACCAAAAAGAGAAAAATCAGGGTTTCAGCTTACAGTTGATTTTTTACATGTGCAACACTGTGAATTCCATCCAAACTGTCTCTGTGGAGGGAATAGGCCTTTTCCACAGCAGACATCTTAACTTGTCACAGTAGGATCTGCCCTAAATGGAATGCAGCCATCATGAGTAGTACAGCTGTGTTGATGCTACTGTGAGAAGTCAAAATGTGCTCTGAGAAGGACCTTGTTTTCCAAATCACATTCTTTTTCTTTGTCCTTTCACTATTTACTACAGCTGCCTTCACAAAGTATGTACTGGTGCCTGTAGTATGCATACAAGTGGGACATACTACCCCATCATAATAGTACGTCTTAAGCTTTGATTGTCTTACTTATATATCAGTTGCAGTCTGAAGTGTGAAATTACCTGCGTGTGCCCTCTTGGCAGTTCAGACTTGTTACTTGAGTCAGACACTATGACGTATGTGTATTGTCTTCCTCTGCACAGAGAAGTGTGAATCAGAGTGGCCAGAGAAGCATGTTGACTTTCGTCGAACATCCCGGTATGTCAGGCATACTGCTCTGACACATTATGTATTGTAGTTTGGTTATTGGAATGCACCCTTTGTGTTGCAGTTGCTTCTCTTCCTTGTTACTCTGTGGTAGTTTGAAATAATTTTAAACACATTTGATAGTTGAAGCTGGTGCTTTGGTCAGAAACTGATTGAGCACAATCACCTGTCAGCATGAGGAAGCTAGATTTTGGCCCCTCCTATTGGCTCTATTTTCAGGCTTTAGAAAGTCCAGCCAGTCACAGGACATTGCTGCCATACACAGGGCCTTTCACCCAAGGCAAGAAGAAGAGTATAAGGTGTAGCTGTGGTGGTTGCAATGGGGTATGCTTTCCTGAAGCTAAACCATACGAGTAGGGAAGAAAAAGCATGACGTGTAACATTTATTAGCTCGTCTATTTTTGTCATTGTCTTTTAATAGTTTTTTTCTCTTCAAAATTTTTTAAAAAGTTTTGCTGGAACGTCACACATGGCATTTAAAGTGATGGGTTTTTTTTTCATTATAGCTCCTGCAGGATTCCTCAAGGCCTTCAAGCGACACGTTTCAACAATCACGCTTCAAAAGATCTCAGTCAAAAAAAAAAAAAGAAAAAGACCTTGAAAGTGAATGTAGAAATCCCAATGAAGAGATCAGGGGGGGAAATTTATTAGGAAACTCAGAATCTCTCGTGGCTGAATTTCAGCAAATATCACTGCAATACATCGACATCCGCTCAAGAGCTCCTTTGCACTTCTTTTTTTTTAAACAAAACTGTCTAACTGGTAGTCCCCAGCACATAGAGCTGAATCTGCAAACCTGACTGTGCTCATCACTGCATTAAATATGCAATGAGAAACATCCGCTGGGACTTTTACTGTCTACCTAATGATATGAACGAACAAACTAGGGCACAGAAGCTCCCTGCCTGTCTATTTAGAAGTTCGGCTAGCAGCCCATAAAATCAAACTTACTCACCAGTGTGTGAATCACTTGGCAAGAGATTGACATATCGAAGGATGAGGCAGGGCCCTGATAAGCGAAGCTGGCATTTGTTTGAACATTCGCCCATTGCCTCCCGATAGCTGAATTAAATGCTGGCTGGGAATCGACTCAAGGCAATCCACAAACAGAGACGACCAGTTCCCCACCTGTTTCCTGCAACAAATTCATGAGTCTTTCAAAAGAATGCAAATCAAAGCGACTGTCTCCCAACAAAATGATGTTATCAAAGCATGGAGACAATGTGGTAGCTAAAGGGAACCGGGAGAAATTGTTGTTTGTGGTTCTTTAGTATGAAAAACAGAATGATTGCGCTGGAAGATCAGGCCTTCCTCGTGTATTCTCCGACAGATGAAAGACTCGTACCTGTTTTATCACAAACACACACACACATTTGGCTTTGCACTCTACCTTCACAGTCCAAGTGTATATCAAACAGTCCTCCTCCGTGCTGTAATTTCTTTCGCATGATTTTCTTCCCTCCCTTTCTTTCATTTTCTGCCCCCTTTCCTTTCATTCTCTCGTTCTGCATGCCAGGGAAATGAAAACAGAGGTGGAACCCGGTGATTGAATTGTTCTTTATTCATGCCGTCTTCCCGTGTAAATATGGAGCCGTCAAGTGTAAACTGAATTCTGCAGCTGGTCGTCACCCGGAGCTTGCATGGAGCTGTGGGATACCGTTGGGACGCCACATAATCCCACAGTCGTTCCTGTCATATCTTCCTGCCATTCAACCTAAACACACCTCCTCTTCACAGCCACCACAGCTCTAAACAGGAACCAGATCCCATGAAAAGGGGGAAAATCCTTCTTTTTGGTCTTGTGTTTGTTTTTTTTAATAGCTTTTGACCTGTTGGAGAAAACCAGGCTGTCTGGAATACAGGTGATGTTTTAACGCCATTATGAATTCCTTTGTTTCTGGGTTTTTTATATTATAGACGGGCTCCAGTGTAGATCTAGGTTAAATACTGAAAGAAGTAATCAGCGTTGCATATGTTAATTACAGATATGAAGATAGCAAACAGCTCCTTCATAATGACCTCCCCTGGGCCTCTGCATGGTTATACAGCAGTGTGCTAATGGGGTTACTCCCAGTCCTCTGTGGATTACCCACCACCATCTATGAAACCACATAAGCATTATCAGAGTAAACACTGAACATTTCCATATTCATCATTACAAACATGACCTAAAATAGTGCTATTAAAACACTGAGATGAAAGTTTGGAGATCCTTGAATATTAGCGAACTTGTAAGAAGACAAAAAATGAGTCTGCAAGGCAATGTTTCACACCGTGGAAAATCACTATTTCATTATGTGCATGTAACAAGTCAGAATAACTTCTACTGCTAAAAGGGAATTTCAGCCTCATTTTACTGCTAGAAACAGATGAATCCAGATAACACTCTGGTCTTTGTTTTTCCAAATTGTGTTCTTCAGTCCTACTGAACTTCAATCCCAAACTTACCAATATAATTGCCTATTTTTAAAATGACCTATACTGTGTTTTCTGTAGATGTAGTTGTTCTTATGGTTCTTTAATATTTTCCTGTTTCTGCTGCCTGATAATGAAAACTTTGCCACTCATTTTGGATGTTATCAGCCATTATCATCACTGGACATTCCCATACCTATGGACCAGTATGGACATCCTCGACCATCTAGTACACTCACTGGGCACATTATCACCCCATTTAATGGCGCTCCATTATCACCTCATTTAGTGGCATGTAGCCACAATTAGCGACAAAAGTTCACATTTGGAGGTTGGAGGTGATGCAGGACTGTGGACTTTTACCCAGGAGACTTGAGTCAATTTTCATCTCCAGCCATTTGCTTAAGTTTCATTATGACTTTTGCTTTCATTCAACGGATGTTTGGTTAAGTATTGGTTCAAAAGTGTCCTGTCACTATGTTTACAGCATGTTACAAAGCTCCCATTTGTATGTTTTCATCTAGATTTTACATGCACTTATTGTATAGTAGCAAGAGGTTCCTCACTTTGTCAGGGTTAATTTCTGTTTGTCAATCCTCAGAACATGTGACAACATGCCTGTTGAACCTACTAGAAGATGAAGGAGGTCCTTGTTTGGCCATATGCACTTGCATTTGCACTGATAACATCACAATCAGGTGACTCTGTAGCTGTTTGGTGGTTTGACAAGCAGCACTTTAAAAACTTTATGGTCATAAAAGCAGTGAGACTAAGCTAAAACTGCAATGTCGCTGGCCACAGAAACCCTAAAAAGTGATCCATTGATAGTGACCTCTCATAGTGACCTGTTTCACATGTCACACAGTGGTTTGGTTCATCATTCATGTTAAAATATTTAACAGCCCTTTGCATATTTTAGGGACAAACACCTTCAGAGGCCTACACATCCACCTTTCAGCTCTTTATGCATTCCAGACGACCTATTCGCCCTTCCCTTTGTCTTCTCTACATGGGGAAAGCTATCTTGACAGTAGGAGATAAGCATCGGCCAGACGCTTGGAAACACAAGAAAGAGGTAAGCAAGGGAGAGAGTTGTTGCACAGTACACACTCTTCCCTTGCAGCCATGTCTTGTTTGTACACTGGGGAGGTGGCAGGATCTCATGTTTCACCAGCTCTTGTCGCATAGCCTCACTACTAGACCGTCTGCTGCTGTCATCCCCATATACCCAGTTCTAAAGAACAGCATGCACTGTGCATTTGGGCTGCTTTGCATCTTTCAGGTGCTGCTACAAACAAGAGGAAAAGGGGAATAAATCAGACTAGCAGAGTGAGACACAGGATCTTCCTTTCCCTGGTTATTTCATGTCCTGTTCTTTGTGTCAGGCCATCTTCTCTCTACCAGCCTCTCACCTGATATAACATGACTCCAGTCTGATGTCTATCACAGTCCTCATTACACCTCTGTTGTCCTTTCCCAGACCCACACAGAAGAACCTCTGTCTCAGGTGGTCCTTTTTCCCCCACTCCCTTACCCCATCCATTCTTTCACAGAGAGTTTTCTAATAAAGAGATGAGACAGATCATGTAAGTTTAAAAAGGTCAAGCTTCAGAATTTGAACTAATTATCTACGGACCAGCAGAAAGTGTAGCACAGCTGGGTTGTAATGACATTTAGATGTCTTTTCTTGCAGCAACGGCTCCAAGGGTGATCTTTTCAAAAGTGTCAGAAATCTTGAGTTGCAGCCAGAATAAAAAAGGAAGGTTCTTATAGAAATTCTTGGTAAAGAGACAAAGTACTGCCACAGTGTTTGATTTAGAAGTGATGTCTAAGCGAACAGCAGTGAGCACTTGAGATGCGAACCAAGGCATGGGATTACCACTTTAAATAAATGACCTGCAGTCTCCCAAATAAAAAAGTGCATTTTACATTTATAAGACATTGCAGAAGTACTCTATACAGCATTAAAAAACAAACAGAAATAACAACTCTCAGACAACTTAATTCTCAAAGACCTTCAAACTTGATGGAATTGCTGCAATCGAAAGTCTGCTCTCCACAGCAATCAAAGTCCTCTTCCAGAAGTTTGAATGGTTTGTGATGATGATTAGCTGACCATGTTGTGGAGCCGAGGAGTGGATGCAGATGTGGCTAATTCCAGTAGTGCGGCTGATTGTGTGGCACAAAGTGCTAGCAGCTAATCAATACAGTTAGCACCGCTGGCCCTTGTTTCTTCATTTGAGGGCTCAGCACCTGTGACGGCAGCCTTGTGATAATTTCAGCTTGATTATCATCAGAGCTCATCTGTTTCCTTGCGTTCCGAAAACTCTCCAATTAGAGGACTTGGCGTGCTGTTAAATCAAAGTATAGAGCAGTGCACTGTACACACCAGGGACATTATTCAAATATGAGATTTAAGATTTAGCATTTAGAGTACATTCGGTCAAAGTCTTTTGAATGACAATCACACGTTCACGTAAGGGTTTGGTGAAGAGAAACATGACTTGGTGAACTTAATGAGGTAAATAATACACCACCCTACACCAAGTAATGCTGCATGCATCATTGATGTGAGTCATATCAGGAAGGGGTTTTGTAATTGTGAAGTCCTACAATCGAATAACACAAGTCAGGATGATACCTGGAAACCAGAGGCTGCAAAACTAAATATTTTATAGCTACAACATGTTGTGTTTACTGTTGCGTCCCTAGTCCCGAGACTGGGTCGTAACATAAAGTGGGCTCATCCTCATTGGTTGTAACATTTACCAAGGCTATGTTTACCATTATTAGCACTGTTATCAACTGACAGTGTGTTTTGAATTTGGAAAGAGCACAGGAATACCATTTGAATTGCAAAATAACTTCTATGTCATGCACACAGCTCTATACACTAATGTATAGCCATCACACCTTGCCTACGTGAAAAAAGCGCTTGAGGCTATCATTCCCCAGCCTTTGTTTTCCCCTCTTTTGAAGCAGGAGACGGGCCACAGAATGGCGCCATTAATGCAGAACCTATTTCTTCCAAATCAAAAGGAACACCCCACCCAGTGTAATGACAGCCTCTTCCCTCCTTGCCTCTGGTCCTTTTCTTTTGCTCATCACAGGAAAGAAGGTCATGAAGGTTGGGGTGTACAGTAGAGCATTGTGTAGAGTCAATATGCACGAGTGTGGTGATGTTTCAGAACAGTCAAATGACCAACGTGGATTATAAAACGAGAATATGTCATTGCTATAGTCGAGATGGTTTGTACTGCACTTCGCACTGGTGGTCAGGCCTCATCGGTACCGGTTCACTCGTGGCAGTTCCACTATTTATTTCAATCCAAATGTGAGGCAGTTTTGCTATAGCACTTCTCTGGTGTATAGAACGGTATGTGTAATGGCTTTCTGTACTTATTTTCTTTAACCTTGCTCGTGCTTAGGTCTGAATGCTTTTACACGTAATTCCTATTCTTAATGTTCATTCTATCTGACATTGGGACGCCTACTCCACGAGGGTTTTCTTTTTTAGCTTCTCCCTTTCATTCCAACATGTTTTTCAGTCCACACTGAGCAATTTATCTCCTGCGACACATTTTGGTATTAGCATTACATTTATAAAACTTGTATTACCTGAGGTCAAAAAAACAAGGATTTATGCATGCTATGTGGAAAGGTAATGACTGTATTTAGGTGTTATCTTGAATCGGGGCCATGCGACCTGTGCTGCTATTTAAATCCACCCTGCATTTAGCCTCTCTTTGCAGATGGTCACCTGTTGTGGGAGTTTGTGCTCAAACCACTGATGGTTAGCCTCTGTGGCTTGAGTCCTAATTAAGGCGGTGCAGAAACATCGTGAGCCAGCATCATAATGATACTAATTGTTTGCTCCTGCCCAGGAAAGGTGCATCATGGGTATAATAGGATAATAAGACTCGCTAATGCCACCCCCAGTGGGACAGCACCTGCTTATTACACACTGGAAGCTATATTTAGCGAATATATGTGCCAACATACACAAGCCATGTATGTACACATGTGTTTTGGATGTCTGCATCATTCATGCTTCACTGGATTTCTGTGCAGGGTTCATCCTGTTTGTTGGTGCGCACTGCAGTTTGTAGGCTTTGTGTAGAGAAAAAGGGAGAAGACAGAAGAGGAGGGAGAAGAAGAGAGTTTCTGGGGGAGGGCGTGTGTGTGTGTGTGTGTGTGTGTGTGTGTGAGAGAGAGAGAGTCAGGGGGGTTGCCTTTCATATTCCCAGCATGAATCCTGCAGAAAGTCATTACCCACAACAATAGAATTTCTGCTCTATTTGCCTGGCATATTTTTCCATCTGGCCTCTGAAGTGTGCCACCCTCAGTCCGGAGTCTAAAGAAGTGCCCCAGACAAACAACTCCCTCCATCACTGTTACAAACATACCATGGCCTCTGTCTGCGGGTGCACTGGCAAAATACAACTCACATTTTTTCCTCATGTCTGCCATTCTTATGCAACAATAGAATAAGGCCGTCAAAGGTGAGAACCTTCTCTCTCAAGGTTTGCCATGACTGTCTGCCCGGACCGGTGTTTTCAAAGTAGAAGCTTCTCAGTTTGACATTCTATCCAGATGAAATTCAAAATGTGCTAACATCAGTATTCAGACTCGCGAGGTTGGAAACCTCTGGAGGCCTCGGGTCTGTGTACAATATGGAGGGTTTTCATTAACAAGTGAACAATGCAGTGTGTCATTCACAGGAAACACAATCAAACTTTCTATAGCACCTGCTGAAAACCTGAAAATAATTTTGCAGTTGTGTCTGTATTGAACTCTGTGTAATCATGCCTCAATGCTCTCCAACAATTAAACAGCTTTGGGAAAACTGAGATGCAATAAAGGATCCAAACAAAACCCTTGGCAAACTCCTGTAATGGCCCAGTCCTCCCACTGAAATCCCAGTAAGTGGGAACGAGTCTGTAAAGGGTGGGAGAGCTCTCATCTTTCCTCCCATCTCCTCTTCCAGGGCCTGCTATGCTTTTTCTGTCTCCAGTAAGCAGTGCAATGAGAGTGGGAGGAAGAAGGAAGGCTTTCTGGCACGGGGGTCCTTTTGTTGTCTTGGTGACTGCGGTTCAGCCATCTCTGGGCCCTAATACATCATCGCCCGTGCTCCCCAGGCAGCCACCGCCAGGCTCTGATCTGATTCTCTACAGAGCGTCATCCTGTTCCACAAACACAACCCAGAGCAACATATCACAGTTGCCCACTTATTCAAGTAAATCTGCTTCCTGGCAATGGCCCAGCACCCTAACGTTCACCAGAAATCTCGCTGTGTGCATGTCCCCCTGTTCATCTGTAGTTATTTAAGTGAAGATTGTTTTTCTATGTGTGCATGTTGACTTTGAAGTGCCTGTTCTGTATGCTTGGAGCATGTCTGTGTTTTCCTCCAAGACAAAGCCTCCTTCTAATTTCTGCGGCTGTATGCAATTTTGGCGGACAGCCTTCAGATTTACATAGCAAAGTGGCCCACCTGCTCTGTGTTTGTCAAGCGGAGAGAGACGGATACAGTGTCTTTGTTTAAGATTGTAGATTTGATTAGAAGATTACTAATTCATCCTTACAAAGCTTGGGTTACTTGAGTGCTCCATGTTTTTGGATTTACAAAGATCTTAAATTTCTATTCCTGTGCTGATGTAAGTAGATAGGCTTATGTAAATACAGCTATCTATGAAAGCTACAGTAGACTTCTCTGGATAATGATTCGAGGAAGCACAAGACAAACACTGTAATAAGTTTCCAATAAACATGCTTTAAGTTATGGAAAGATCTCCATTAACTCTGGAATTTGTTTCTCCGATGTCTGGCTCCCAAGCTCTGAATGTATAAAGACCTGCTATTGCTCCGAACGTGAGATTGTTATTCATTGTTTTTCATCTTAATTTCTGTTAGCATTCCCCGCTGAGAACACACACTCACGTGCATGCACCAACACACACACACCCACGGTTCCTCTGGCTTTATGAAACATTTCCCGGGAGGCTTAGGTAGTGTCACGTAGATCATTTTCTCATTTCTTCTTTTGATGAAAGCTTGTTTTGAGAGCCCCCACCCTCTCTGAAAGCAGAAACTAAAGTGACTAGAGTGAATGAAGACGCTCAACAGGATATCATAGCTGTCACGGCGATATTACATTCCATGAATTGTTTCTTGGACCATTGTTAAATTGAATTACGCTGCAAGTGAGCGATCAACATCATCTGCATACAAATACGTATTTAGATTATGCAGAGATTTAATAACCAAAGTTTAGCAATTTCATGCTGTTAAAGTTTGGCTGTGAATGGCTGCAGGTGTCATTGCTGATGCAGTCGATCTCCCCTGGACCCGGTTTGAACAATATTCAAAGTCAAAGTATCGAAATAATCTCCTCCACTGTGAGCTGACCTATTCTCGATAGCATGTGGAAACCAATTCAGTCCAGCTTCCCAGATATGTGATGTGACTCCAGTCTGGCAGGGGTGGACAGGAATGAATGGAGCGATAAGGAAGTCCAGACCCAGTCGCCCACTGCCCGCCGCAGAACGGCAGACGTGTGACAGATCATAAAATTAACAGCCTGCTCTTTTTTTGACATACAGAGACACTGCACAAACAGAACTGCTGCCCAGAGATAGCAGGCGAGGCAATCATCATGAGAGACGGGGGAGTGGGGGGGTGAGGTGGGGAAGGGAGGATGAGCAACATATTGTGCTCAAGAAGAGGCGCTGTCTCCTGAAATATTACTTAGGACAAGAAAAAATAATGCTGTTTTTGCTGTTTGACATCCAGAGTCCAACGCATTTTTGCATTTGAAGCGCCGGGCTGCAAATAAGAGTCATTATGTACTCAAACAAAGACAGGCAGCAGCGAATGCCTACATGGGCAGCAGGCGCCTGGTTCTGATGGCAACAGGGACTCTTAAAGCAATAAAGAGTATTCATCTGACCTGGCCATGATTTTCAACATTAATGCTGCTTTTAGGGCTGAACAATTAATCGATTTCGAATCAAAACTGCAACTTGAAACAATGCAATTAGCAAATCGCAAAGGCTGCAATTTAGGATATATTGTGCATTATCTGTTCCAGGGTTTAAAGTGTTCTATCAATAGTTTTATAAATTAATGTCGCCCTCCTTGTGTGACAGTCAGGCTTTTTATGGTATCTCATGTGGTTATGCTCCCTTTGTCTGAACATGAACTGATGCTTGATGAAATGTTGAAAATCAAATTGCAATATTTTCCAATGACATATTTTCTCCTAATCATTCAGCTCTGGTTGTTTTGCTTTTCCATCACAATTTCCTAGACCCCAAAACGACGTCTTCACCCCATTGATTCTGTCGGACCAACGGTTTAAAATTCAAATATATTGTGTTTACAATGATGAAAATCAAACCAAAGTAGCCGCATATGAGAAGCTAGGACAAAGTAACTGGGCAGCACTTTTGCATTATTAATTACTTACAGAATGAAACAACATAATCACACTGAAGTATTCCACAGCAGTGCAAATGGTACTTTGTTGTTGTATTTCAGCAGAGTGAAGGACAGATGATGAATTGTGTGTCCAGTGTCAGGCATCTGTAAAGCTAAGTGTGATGTAAATTTGTGTCATCCATCAATATGCGCAACGGTTCACACAGCCTGCTTTGCAGATGACCGCATGCACCCCAAAATTTGACTGTGTGGATTGTCTGTGCTGCAAGTGCATTGTCCAAGCATCCATCCATCCATCCATCCATCCATTATCTATACACCACTTAATCCTGGAGTCTATCCCAGCGGACTTGGGTGAAGGCAGGGGACACCCTGAACAGGTCGCCAGTCTATCACAAGGCTACACATAAAGACAAACAACCAAGCACACTCACATTCACACCTACGGACAATTTAGAATCACCAATTACCATCAGCATGTTTTTTGGAGTGTGGGAGGAAGCCGGAGTACCTGGTGAAAATCCACGCTGCACAGGGAGAACATGCCAGCTTCACACAGACAGATCCCAGGTGTCACAACTGGGACACGATCAGGGGACCTTCTAGCTGTGAGACAATGGTGCTAAAAACCGAGCCACCCTGCAGCCTGCCAGTAAAACAACTGGTACTTAAAACAAATGTTTGGTATGAGGAGAGACTGTCTGAGGTAAGTCTTTTTCATCTATGCTTTGTAATTCATCATTAACAGAGTTGTAATTACAATAGTTGCTGCCAGGCTTTGGAGGTGTTTTGATATGTACATGTTTTACATAGACTATGCTCAAACACAGCGGGACACCCTGTGTTATGTGTGTCCATTGTGTTCAGCTAACCTCAAAAGAGAAAAACAAAAAGTTAGCATGGTGCTAAGGGGAAATGTGTAGCCTGAATAGAATTGCATGCACGGGTCCACTTTCTGCTATCCAAAGCCAAATCAGTGACACAGGAAGCATGAATTAGCCCTGAGCTAGCATGTTAACATTTACTAATTATCACTGTGGCTGATTTGTCCTGTGGGAAATTTCAGTATCAAATTTTATGACAACCTGTCCAATAACTGTTGATACATTTCATTTGGAACCAAAACCCTTCTTGGTGGTAACAGAGAAAAAGTCAAGGAATCATCAAATTCAGTAGCATTTCTGCTCTGTGGACCATGGATATCTAAGAAATTTCATGACAGTCCATCTAATCGGGCCCAAGTTATTTCAGTCTGGATGAAAGCAGTGGAGTAGCTGACCAACCAGGAGTCACTGACATACCTACAGCCATGCCCCCAGCACAGTAAATAGAAAGTACACCTGTTAACTGTGAAGAGAAATTGGACAGCGGTAAGGTTTTTAACATTCACCGAGGCACCCGTAAGTGCCTTCTCCCAGATATAATTTAAAGATACCCATCAGCCACGTCTTCGCTCCCCAGCCCTCTGAGCTGCTCTCCAGGATGACCAACGGGCCTCAGCCGTGGCCATCTCTGCTCCGGCTGATAACCTCTCACAAAGCAGAACCTCGGCATCACCGCAGGCCAAAGCAGGGCAGTGCTTGGAACACATTTTCCACTTGGATGAACCCAATGTTTTTGGAATTCAATTGACTCTGCTGCTGCTGATCTGAGTACGGGTAAAATAAACGAAAAAAAGAGTGACAGTGGGGAGATGTATGAACCTGCCCTCAGTGATGGAAGGTGAGATTGCAAGGACTGGTGAAGTGGGTGGGTTTGGGCTCCAGGGTGTACAGCCTGTGCTCGTGCTTCTGCCCCTTATACCACTGAAATGTCAAATCTGCCCTTTTTGCTCAGTTCCAATGTTATTATTTTTTATCACATTCAGTACAGTACAAGCCCCGCTTGCTTGTCTGTCACTCACCTCCCTCAATCTCATTCAATCATGGTTTTTAAATCTGGCTCCTGGCTTCAAGAACATCCAGTTGCTATATCTCACCGTCTGCCTGAATACTGCATCTTCTACTTTTCTTCTATCTCTCTTACTGATGGCTAATAAGTTCCAGTATGATCTGATAAACATTACTGTGTCATGATTTTCACATTGTTTAGATGCTAGATGCTCAGTCCTTGAGGCCAGGTCACAGAACAAAGAGGCACAGCCAATTTAATCTGATATGTTGGTCTGTGTTTGCTTTGTTTGCACATATGCTGCATTTACTGTACATGTTTTTGCTAATAAGGTTTTGAAAGGATCTTCTGGATGGTGGGCGAACTGCCAAAGAATCAGCCATTTGGAAACATGGCAGTCAGTAACAATCATGGATGGATAAAGAAGAACTGGATTCCACATTTCAAAATGCCATCTGATTCCTATGAATTTCATTAGCTGGGCTCACAAACCGAAAAAGTTTCAGCCTCCAAATACAGAATCCAGTTGTGGTGATTGGTGGGTTGGAGAATTCTTGTTGGCTCCCTACACACAGAATCGGCTTAACCCCATGAGCCCTATGCTATTTTCAGGGAGAGAAACTGAGAAAAAAAAAACACTTTGTTTGCTACCTGTCAGCTCAGTAACTAACAGGGCAATTACTATACTAAGTTTTTCAAGGGCCATATTCCTACCTTTTACTTTGCTTCCTGACAAGACAGTTTTCTACTAGTTCATCAAAGTTGAATCCAATGTGAAGGATTTGCACTGACTTTCTTTACACCCCACAAGCGAACCGACTGATCCATCAAAATGAATTGAAATTTTCAGTTTTAAGCAACCTTTATATCTTCCTACTCAACATTTTGACAGTAAATTGGTTTTAACATGACAACATCGAAGCTGACGTTCTCCAAATCGTTGGCCACAATGTCACCGGTGCATTGCCTGCATATTACCCAGAAAACAACATCCTCAAAGTACTGATTAATATGTATAACTCCCCAACCTTTCAGACAGAGAGAGCTGCTCTCTTCACCACAACCGGCACAGTTACAGTACCGCGAAGGAAGCACGGTTATGAAATGCCACATTGAATTTGGGCATTATGTCGAGACACCGGAGTTGCCAGGCTCCGTGGGATTCATAACGTAATGAAAAAAACTGCTCCTCGCCACGGCCTGTCTCATTTAGCCCTCACGTCCGTTTCCCATAATGCTGGGCCACAGGGAGTCAAGTGCTCTGAATGGTCCTCTCCCTCGGATATAATGTGTGCCCACGCTGTTGTCAGAATGACTTAGCTGTTACCTGGTGAGAGGTGCCAAACGTCACTTGGGCTTTTTCACAACAGAAAGCGAGCGGGGTGGCTCAGGAAGCTGCTTCCCTGATACCCATCATCCTTCTGAAAGACAAGACTTTCAGAAACGGGTGCTTCCTATTTTTGGGCGTAGAATACCAGACACATGAACCCTCCTCATACATTCATCCATGCATCTGTTTTTCTGTCCCCATCCTTCTTCCTCCTCTTGCCAGACATGCTCTCATGCGCGCATGCTTCGCTCGATAAAGCTCCGAGCCTAGGCCCACTTCAGCCATGTAACATCCTGACTGATGGCTCCCTCAGCAGCACTCTAAATGACTGTGCCCATAACCATTAGAAAATATGGAACATGAGCACTTCGCGAGCATTCAGAAACATGCGCTGCCGATTAATCAGGGAGGGGGTCTTTCCCCTCTCTGACGCGAACTGCTGTATTACATTGGCACAGGGGACAACTCAGCGCTGAGGAGGCCAATAAAACAGCACATTCTCTTGGGGGAACCGAACGCTGCCAGGCTCGCCGCCGTCGCTGGAGCCCGGTGATGTACTGGGCCATTAAAACTCAGCGACACCCGATACTGGATGCCTGCAGGGGGCCGTGGGTCTATTCTCATCTCAACTTTTACAATCTGGCTAATTTCTTGGGAGGAATCTATGCACAAGGTTCAATTCTAATGAAGTCAGAAACATGTGTGCGAATAAGCTGAGGAAATGTAACTCTATATCCGTATGGGTGTTGTGGGACGCTGCAGTGAGCTAATTGCTGAGGGGTAAAATGACATCAATTCAAATTACTTTAGAGAACTCTTTGTAGCTTTTAGTGTGACTCATTATGCAACATGATAACCTGTTTGAGGAAAACAGAAGCTCCAGTCGGGGATGACACTTGTTTGTTTTTTAGTTTTACTACAAAGCATAGGAAACTGCTGGGATTGTTTTTAAGTTAACAAGGTGGACCGCTGCCTAACAAGGAGCTTGGGGGAATAACATGTTAAGTGGAGTTGTGAGCTAGAGTCCTGCACTGTTGTGTTGTTGTTTATTGCCGACAAACAGCCAGGCACAGACTCTGCCTTATCCTCTACATGAAAGCCTGGCCCGATTTCAAAGTTTCCAAAGAGAGCGCAGTCTGCAAAACACCTGCGAGATAACACTCAGGGAGGATTAAACTGCCATTTGACTCTCTCTATCCCTTTCTCCCTCTATCTCACTCTGCCTCTCTCTCTCTTTTCATGTGTCGAGTCTCAAGTAAAGACTGCGACCGTGGCATTCCTGCCGGCTCCAAAGGCCGACCCGCTGATATCATTCAGAAGTGAGCCCCTCGGATTTGTTTACTTAATCCAATATTTATGCTCTGTGTATGTTAGCGAATGCAAAACAGTTTGCGCCTCCAACAAACAGGACACACGGTCCCCAGATAAACGCAGAAAAATTTAAAAAAAATACAGAACTGGCTGTGAAAAAAAAACAGAAATGAGAAAATAAGAGTATTAGGGGAAATTCTGTGAGGAATGTTTGCGGCTCACTGCAAAGCAGATAGCTGGAGTCAGCCCTGCGAGGAATTATCACAGCGTGTAAGTTAAATGTGTTCAGCATCTCCACTGTTCCTTTTCACCACTGCTTGTTGACAAAATAATGCATGCGTCTGGCCAGAGCTTAGTCAAATTGCAGTAGGAGTGTGTAAAATCACATTTAACAGCCAGAAAATTATACGTCGGTAGGCATCGCATGAACAGATTGGACTGTCTGAAAGGTAAAAACAAGTGTGTCTTAAATTTCATCAAAGTCAACAAAGACTGATTATTCCTTGCAGCTCAGGACTGAGAGCATAAACTAATCTAGCAGTCAGTGTGGGGGTGATGCTATAACCCCTCGAGGAAAATGAAATATTCCGCCTTTCTTTGATCTCATCTGATCTTATCGTAGAGAACCGTGTGTCCGATAGCCCCAGCTCTCGCCATTTTCCAAGCCTAGCCATGATGGTCTCCCAGAGGGGAGTGCTGGGATGTCCTCGTCTCCTCTCTGCATGTCCAGATGAATTGGTCAAAGGCCTCATTTGCTGCTGATTTCTCCCAGCAACACGCCCAGAAGACATTTATGCTCACACTGCCTTGTAGGAAGCCTCGCCTGGATCCAGGGGAGCTTTTAACGCCCCACTCCAGACGGTGGAGGACATATTGCCATATATATGTGAATAACACGGTCTTGCTGCATTTCTCTTTAGGCAAAATGGCTAATCATCACATTTAATTGAGTCTGGTCTTAAGATCTTTAGCTGTTTCTGTAAAGTCCCCCAAGCCTCCATAAGTGTGGGTCTTATCAGCAGCCACACACATGGCAACAACACCAGATAAAGCATCTTGTATATGGCACACGGCGTAGATAAACACATGCACAGATACAGATAAATAGAAACATGGATCTGGAGTGTAACATGCTACATTTATTTCTTCATATATTTTCATACCCAACCAACTCAGTCTCGTACCAAAATGTGCAAAACCACTCGTCTTTTTTTTTTTTTTTTTTTTTTCTATGATAAAGGCTATAAAACCTGAAAATGTCTGTGTGTGTTTTTGGGCTAATCTATTCTATTGACTTGCATCCATTTGACATGACATGCAAATTTGTTTCGGTTTGCACATGAAAAGATGAGCAAAGTCCACATCTTTTACCCAAACACAGGTATTTTGGAGTTCAATCAAGGGACATTCTTCTTTTTGTAATACTTTTACATTTACTTGCTTTTTCAGCCGCTGGTTGCTTTTGTTTACACCAAAACACTACTTGGTTAGGTTTAAGAAAACACTGTATACGGCGTTTACTTCGCCTCAAAACTAATGCACTTAGAAACAGATGTGTGCACATGATATGAGCTTAGAGAACACAATCTGTAAGCCAAAAAAAAAACATCCTTGTGAGAAAACATTTCTGCTTCATGTGTGCAAATGTTGTCTGCGGCAGTCAGTTTTCAACATGATGTGATTAATCAGTCAGTAGCTGCAATAACCAAGAACTACTCATATAACCAATCAAAAGAGAGAAACATCAGTCACTGTCCCACCTCCAAAGTCTCAGAAGTCAACTTGACAAGCGAGCCAGTATTAAGCAGTTGCAAAGGCATGAAGAAGGTCAAGTGAGCGCTCGTCACAGTCCTGTGCTCCAAAGACTCCCTTTCTGCACGTAGAGCAGTGTCACAAGGGTGGTTTTCTGCTTATGGATACTGTTTTTGCACTTGTTTCCCATGCTCGAGCACAAGTTTGGACACTAATAACCACCTACAGCCATAGTTCATAAGCAACTATTTGCTGACAGCTTCACTATATCAACTGAAAGGGGGTAATAATGTTGTGCCCACTATCAGATTTCAGTGCAATCAAGTAAAAAAAACAAAATTATTGTCATGCAAACATTGCAATGTGCCAATAAAAGCAATGTAGAAGAAGTTGGTCAGCTATCAAAAATTAATGTAAACAATTTTAATTAATTCTGATTAGGACAAGTTTCATGATTTTCAAAGACACACAACAACTGTGATGAGTAACATTGATTTTAAAGATTGTTTAGTGTATATATGGACTACACTGGGCACAAGTAAGCAGTTGTTAGTGGAGGATGTCCAATCTGCATCAACCTTAGATGTGATTTAGCAACACTAGAATCTGACCATGAACAAATGAACTATTCCATAACTTAAATCTACAACACCATAAAAACAAACATCTGCTTTTAAATCATTCCTTGGGGGATGGAAATCACAAATTACACAGACATTTTTTCCATGCACATTTTCTAAGCTTGGGAAATCCAGTTTTATTTACTGGACCTCCAACCTTGAATGACATAAAGAACATTCTAAAGCTTGACTCATTTATCTTAAAATAATTCAGGTTTTTGATTTCATCAGCATCAAAACCACTGACAGGTGAAATGAATGACGTGGATCCTCTGGCTACAATGCAACGCTCTTCTGTTAAATCTTGGCTCCTGGCGTCAAGCGGATGCGACTTTGGCATGCACCACACACCCAAACATTGCAGTCCCTCAGTGGTAACAGTACTTCCAGATGGCAATGGCCTCACCCAGCAGGATGATGTTTTTGCAAAAACTACTCAGGAATGACTTGAGGAACATGACCAAGAGCCCAAGGCCATCCCCCAGCATCCAAACTTCCAAGATCTTAATCCAACCCAGCATCCATGGGACAAGGAGGGAAGAAACCCAATTTACAAAGGCCCCACCTCACAACCCACAGGACCCAGAGGATCCACTGCCCACATCCTGGAGTCAGCCTCCACAGGGCACTCACACAGGTCTCATGTCCATACCCTGATGGGTCAGAGCTGTGTTGGGGGCATGATGTGCCTCATTGATTAAATTCATTTCTCTTCCATTGTATTGGGATGGTGGCCTAAATCTCAGAGGCTGTGTGTCAAAATCGAGACAAAGAAAACCTTCCTAATAAAACCACCTGCATGGCTAGATTACATTAGAGATAATGAGAACACGTGTTTTCATTTAATTTGGGTGAATCAGCCATTTCAACATCCCTGATCATTTCCTTATATTAATACAAAAACAGCTCAATCCCTTTAACAGCTCCCCCATCTCCTCTTCCATGACCTGAGGCACGATGATGTGCACACCGAGGTAGAATGTCATGTAGACTTAAGCTAAATGAGTTGTGAGGGCATTATTTATCATCAAAGGACTTTCTAATTACTCTTGATAGTTCAACATGTTGGGGAGAACACCAAGAAGATGAACTTTAGCTCTTATCACGTATCTGTAGCTGAGGCAGAATTAAGGATTGGCCCTGCGCATAATCACTTAGCACAGGCAATTATAAAAATAATTAGAATATTAATTAGAATTTCTCATTAGTGCACCCTGTTGTTTTAGGAAATGAGTTTAATGATAGGGAGGCCTCTGGTCTTCAGGCTTCCCAGCGGGGGAACTATTTGCCCTGAGAGCAGGAGTCATGGCCTGGGGAAAGTGGTGATGCACAGTGGCAATATGATGGAGGAGAAGAAGAAAGAGAAGATCTAATACCAATTAAGTGACGCTGGATGGAGCAAAAAAGGAGAGGTTAGGATACAGGAGGGGTAGGTTTAATTGTGAGCTAGGGGGTATTTACATAGTTAATGCCTAACCCAGATTTGCAAAGGGAGACTGTCATCATAT
Organism: Dascyllus trimaculatus; assembly: GCA_024666655.1. Classification (NCBI taxonomy): domain Eukaryota; kingdom Metazoa; phylum Chordata; class Actinopteri; family Pomacentridae; genus Dascyllus; species Dascyllus trimaculatus. Next base: position 22,864,097 of record CM045466.1, on the reverse strand, counting down.
CATCTTAGGTTCACGTGCAGAACAATGTGGCTCAATGCTTTTGTGCGACTCCTTGCCACGAACATAATGCTTTTTTCCAAAGCAAATCTCATTTAGCTTCTGCACACTTTCTTTCAGCTCTTATTATCCACAATATTTCATTTTAGTTCGAGGCCATTCTGTGTCCCACATGGCGCGGTGTTGCAAATTCAGTTAGAATGGTATCTTTCAATTAGCCCTGCTCCGTGTTTGTCTAAAGAATATGAATAGTTCCATCTATTCCCACCACCAGTGGCAGCGCGTTGCGTTTCACCCCACAGCAGACAAGCAAAGAGTAGAAGCGGGAGACCCATTCATTTGACTGGAAGGTTAGTGAATAATCAGTGCAGGCCCACCATGACACTGGATTGCACTGGAGACTGGGCCAGGTGCTCCGGTTCACAAAGTTATTTATTAACCGAGATCAGCATTCAAATTTATTCTGCTGCCACAGCTGCCATTCCCACGGTCATCTCACAGTTGCCGCATAGACACTCTGCATGTTTATCGTCTCTCTCTGTCCCTCAGTCTTTATCTCTCTCTGTCTGGCTTGTTCTCGTTATTTTTCCTCCCCGATCCCCCCCTTCCGCCCCCCTCGTTTTCATTTGCACGGATTGTAAGTCCCAAATAAACAAAAGTAGAGAAGTCTCGAATTCAAACAACAGTTGTGACACCGGATGAGTTCATGAGATGCCATACATATTAAAATGTTGTGTTGACAGCCGCAGTCATGGGACCCGAAGTCCTAGTTTTGCGGCATGTCTTTATACTAATAAATAATTTGTCTCTGAGCTTTTTTATTCTGCTGTTAATTTATAAATAAAAATCCTGTCTCAAGTGTCACAGTGTCTGTGTAAGCTGTCACTGCAGGCAATGACGCCACCTACACAATCAACAGCCTAAATTCCCTGTTGGTGATGGCTTCACACTTGTCGAACTGAACCCCTGGATGGGAATGAACCTTATTTTGCAACCTACATACAATAACACGCAGCACAATAACACGCCAGGCATCAAAGCAATCCCACTGGCTATCCAAGGAAACCCATTTCACTTCAAATCAGCCGGCGCACAAAAATTTTAAAAACCCTTCCATTCGATTCCCTTTGAAAAATATATCATCATGTTTGACAAATAAACCCACACGGGTAAACAGGTGCACCCATCCCCTCTGTGCGGAAGCATTAAATGGGGCAATTGCCAATTTGCATGAGTGACTTGAGGTGTGTAAACAGTTAAAAATAAAGCGCTGCCTATTATACCAGGCCATTGATACCACTGCCTTGTGTGCGTCCTCAGAGCGCAAAGAAATGCCTTTCATCTTTTGTCAAGGCACACAATGCTGCGTGCAATGTGGTGCTTTTTGCAGGAGGAAAGCTGAAATGATGAGATGTTCCAATGTGCCATTGTATGTTTTTCCATCAAGTCTCCATATGTACATAGCTGACAAATGACTACACAGGCCTCCATCGCTGCAAGAGGCCATTCTCTGGGCGCCGCGATTCCTCTTTTTACATATTCGAGAAACGCACGCTGGTGCAAGAATGAATGATAATGCTCTTGCCTTGGGGCAGTGTGCTCTGCAGTATCACACTGCATATCCCAAACTATTCAGCAGCTTCAGCGAGGGAAACAAAGACGCTGCAGCCAAAGAAAGGAGCGTCCGACCGTCTTTCACCACCTCTCCCAGTAAGTGACAGTTTTGAGACCTTGCCCGCGGAAAATGCCATGAAGACAGAGATGACAGAGAAGGAGGAAGAAGCTGGAGTCTCAGAGGAGCCGCACGCTGCCAGTTGTCTACACGTGGATATGATTTCATTGTTCCTGCACCTGCCTATGCACACACGCAAACGGAAGTTGCACACATGCTACATACCATAGCACAAATCTCTTGACGTTAAGGAACAGATGGGAAGTTTCTAAAAACAGTCAAGAGGCAGAAACGAATAGATTTTTCTTAGCAAACAAATTCTCAATTGACATATTTGAAGGAAAATATTGGTGTATTACAACATTTCTACCTATATTGGCATCACGCTTGGGTTCAGGAAGTTGTCGTAGGCATTTTCTGCTACTGTTCTATATCAAGACAGTAAACCGCAGATTCACCGATGATGAAATTAATCTTTGCAGCCCTACTTGTTAGCTACAGAAGCCCTAAACAGCCATGGTCCAACTTAATTTTTTCGCTCTGTTTTGTCGTTATAATGACATAATTTTCCAGTGAGGTACAAAGTGAAACCAACCCCCCAGATGGGAAGGTGCTCTGCCACCGCTGCACACTACCGACTGAGAGTTCGTTAAAGTTGGAAAGATATTCACAGATCTGGACTTCCAGCGTCAATAACTCATTAGTGACACGTTGTCAACACATAAATGATGCCTCTTTCCCATCGTTGTAAGGTAGACAATGTGCTACAAGCCCAGTTTTATTAAAAGTTGCTGTCTTTCAAGCTGCACAAATAACACTGGTGTCTATGTGCAGCCGGCTGTACGACGAGTGTCGAGGGACCGTCTGCAAATTTAAAAACTGCTGCAACAGCAAAGAGAAACACTACACAAATATTCAATAACTTCACTCTACTGTACTGTAGCGTCACCAGAATCACAGCAGCCGTCAACTGCAACTACAGTTGTTTATGTTTTGACGTGTCACTAATGAGTTATTGACGCTGGAAGTCTGAATCTGTGAATATCTTTCCAACTTTAACGAACTCTCAGTCGGTAGTGTGCAGCGGTGGCAGAGCTCCTTCTGGTCTGGCGGGTTGGTTTCGCTTTGTACCTCACCGGAAATTTGATTTGTTATAACGAGAAAACAACATAATGTTGTCGTTATTACGAGATAACGGATTTTGTTTTCTCGTTATAACAACAAAATTATGTCATTAGAACGAGAAAACGAAGGAGAATTATCTTGTTTTCTCGAGAAAACGGAACGAAAAAAATTAAGTTGGACCATGGCCGCTTAGGGCTTCCGTAGTTAGCTGTTCTCTGTTCCGAACATGTTTGGCTAAGTAGAGGAAATGTTTAAAACCTTGTATGACTGATCATGTTTCTGCATTGCTCACTTTCAAGAATGGGGAGTACAGTGTTGACGGCCAAAACTGTAAAACAAGTCAGAGGATGCATGAAGGTGGAATTTCCCCCTAAGACCTCCAAATTTGCATAGTTGTTTAAATAAGCTACTCAACTTTGCCTTAAACCAGTTCCCACACCCTCATGTGTGCAATGATGAGGTGTGCACTCTCGATAATTATTCCTCCAGTTCATCCTAGTCTTTAGGAAACGTTTCAATTAAAGTGTTATTGGAGCAGAACAGCTGAGCACCTGTGACAGTGCAGTTTACAGTTGTAGGAAGTAGTCAGAAAGGCGTCTCAGTAAACTTGAAGTCACAGAGAAAATGTTTTTCATTGCAAAGCAGTTTCTACAATGCGAGTTCCACATCTGTAGAATATTTTTTCAGAAACACTTCTTTTTTTCTTGGATACTTTTCTAGCAAAACACAAGTCAATAACTACAACTCAGTCGGCCACTATGTCGCTCAAATGCTTTTCTTTTTCGCTCACAAATGACAGGTTCCGAGTTGGTCCTACTTTTGCACCACACGTCTCTGTGAAATGGGGGAGTGAAAGTGGCTTTTGTATCTGCAGAGACATGGCGGGCACTGTTCAGAGCTCAGAGAACTTTTGGCCAATCAGAGGCGCTTTTTTGCAGACTCTGATGCTCCTCCTCCTGAACGAAAACAAACAAACAAACAATCAAATAAACAACAACAAAAGAAAACTTCCTGATGGCAGCAGAGGAACATGCTCCTGATGTTTGTGGAATGTTTTCTGAAATCATCCACTGCACTGCTGTTTTTTTTTCTATGTTGGTTTTTAATGGCGTTTAGTTAGTAGAGGTCCTTACATTAGCTTGCCATCCACTTGCTTCTTGCTAGTCGGCTAACAATAGATGATAAATAATGGACTCCTTACATTCTTTCCTTTTTTTGCCTTCCAGGAAAAATATCCAAGAACAAAATCATAATTGTTAGAAAACATTCTGCATGTGTGCGACTCTTATTGCCATGAATTCACATACTGATTTATAGATCTATATTTTCTGATATGGATGTGTGAATGTGTTTTGCACCATGTTTACTGTAGTAAAAACAAAAGTGTAAGGAGTCTCTTGACGTGTGATTCATGGAATAGTATTTTTCCACCTGCAATGAAGAATTTATGAATGTGTCACTTTTCATTGTGTTAGTGGGGAAGGAAAAAAATATACAAGTTTACAACTAAAATAATTTTTCACTGATGTTTTTACATGTGTGGCCATTTTCTACAGTTGCTTGGTTTTCTTCTAGTAATACCTTCTTGTTTTTTGAACTGAGGATGACAAATTTGAACTGTACCTATAAGACGCTTCAGTAGTTTTTCTTCCCTAGACTGTAAATCTGAAATGTACCTAATTATCCTGTGTTAGTCAGACTCCTTAAGTTCTAAATATGTTTTAGTTAAACCTTGAAGGCCTGGATTCTGTCCCCTGTTACTTAAAGCTGTTTTAAAACATACATAAAAAAGATGAATCAATATTTTAAAGATTTTGCTGGGAAATGCTACATCGAAGCCTAGAACCACAATAGAGCCAACCTTGGAGCGCTCTCTGTTTGACAAATGCAACACTTGACCGACCATCATATCCCTGCTCCATGACCCTGTACATCTAGGTGGTAATAGGTGAAGTGGAGGCTGTTAGCACTCCCTCCTCCTCCACCCATCACCCAGTTGCTCATAAACCACTTCCGCCATTTTGTAACTGGAAGTAGCTGTCTACATGTTGACCTTGCCACGCACCATTGATTTGGGTACTTGAAGCTCAGGTTGTCTGCATTTATTAAGATCAGAAGAGAATTGGGGGGTTGCTTCGAGTTGACGGGTCTGACACCAGACACCAGGTACCTTCCCCCAACGCTCTCAGGTCTTCTGACACAAGTGTAATAGGCACTGACAGGCTCTCTGTACAGAAAATGTTAATGACCAACTATGTTAGCGAGATGTTAGGAGCTCGAGCTGATAATATCAAAGGGTTTGGGGGGGGTTGGGGGGGATTCTGAAAAGTGACTGGATATCCCAGATCCATGATCGCTCAGGATGTGAGAGACAAGGCTGAACAAAGGGAAACAATGCGATGTGAGAAGAGAAGGGAAAGAAGAAGCAAGAGAAAGAAGATGGTGTACGTACCCAGTATTTGTAGCAGGGATAGCAATATGCATTTATGGGCTTCCAATCGATGCTTTTAATGCATTTCAGATTGACTAAAATGTGTACCAGTATTCAGTGCATATTCCATTCAGCAAAAACAGACTACTTTTGAAAGAAAAGAAAAAAATGAAATAGTAACACAGCCATTGAAGGTATCTTAAGTGGGAGAGAGGAATTCTTCACCACCGCTCTTCACAAAGAGAAAACCCTTTTTCATCTGCAACATTCAACCTTGAAATCAGTCCGTTAAAGCCGCTACCTTGACTTAAAAAAAAACTAATCAGGAAATCTGTTTGGAAATTTAAAAAGCAATGAGTCTTTGAAAAGGAGGAAATGTGACTGGCAATAAGAGCAAACAGCAAGGAGAATTATCCTTGGTTTTATGAAACAATAACAGACTAAGGTGATTTTTATTTTTAGAGTAACGGATCCTTTCAAGAATTTCCAAATGACAAAACTACCTTCATGCAACTAAAAAGGGAGGAAATGACTTGAGTGTTCTCTTAATTTTTAGCATAATTTCAGTAAAATAGAATTTGGTACAAATTAGCAGTGAGGACTCTGAAATTGCACTTGCTCCCTGGCTTCTAATCAAAAGGTACACTTCAACAGACCATAGACACTGTTCTCTCCAGTCCACAAGTGGCCTCAAAAGAGTCAACTCCAATCACTTAATTCACAGAATTAGACGTCATATTCAGTACACTGTGGTTAGTTTAAATCCGTCTTCTTAAAGGCGGCTCTCAGAGCTTCTGAAACACACCTTGCGTTGCTATTTGGACACGTCATCAGTTTTTTTCTAATGTGGACTGAAGTCCGTTCTGTTACTGGGAAAGAATGAATCAATAGCAGTACATAAAGAGGTCATGAAGACTGAAATGAAAGGTGTGAAAGCTTGTGGCAGTTGGTGCTGGTGGTTTTTCTGTGGTGAAAGGCTTGGTCAAGGCAGGTAGTCTTGTACCTGATGATCAACCTGTCAGATATGAATTGAAGTCCTGCATCAGGCAAAGACATTCCAGGCTCTGGTAAAACTGCTGCTACTGTTTAGGCCACATTTTCTGGACAGCAAATTGATCCTCCCTCTGTCTGAGACCTTGCATCATCACCAGGGGAGAAAAAACAAGACAGAGTGTACTGAAATAACAGGTACAGCAGCAAAGGTAGCAGTTTAATGTTGCCTAACTACCCAACCTCCTTCTTCAGCACCAACTCTTACAGCTGGAGTTGGGTTAGATGGTTTGGTGTACACTCTGTGGGCCTCTGCCAAACACTGTAGGTCATGTTTCCAACCAACAGTTCACTTTGGTTTCTTTTAATCATGAAGGAAGCCACTCCAAACATTATGTGAGTAGTTCTAGTTGCCTAAACAAAACCATACTGTAACTGTTGGGGTGGCAGAACAGAGAAAGCTTGATATACAAGGGCATTTTTATTGGGATTTATTTTGTGCTGCCATGGCCATGATATTTTCCTAGCCTTAACCAAAAAGCCTTTTTGACCACAGCCACAATCTTTTCCCAACTGTAAGCAGGCACTCTGTGTACTCATTACCAAATCTTACCAAACCACAGGAGTGACAAAAATTTGCAGTTATGGAAGCAATGGGCAATGATGTTGTCCAGCCAACAGGGCTTCAGATGCCAGATTATAAAAGTGATTTGGAATGCAACAGCACCAAAAAAGAAAAAAATATATATATAAAAAATGAGATTTGGCAGCTATTTCAGGAAGGATTTTTGGGAAAGCAGTGTTTTGTGTCAAAAAAAATGAGACAATCTACTGGAACTAGAAGTTAACATCTTAAATCAAAATAATGGCCTATTAACCCTTTTCCACCAAGAAGAATCAGGTACTAGTCTGGTGCTGGTGCTAGTGTTGATGCTTAGTTGGTTCGAATCTCATTCCTCCTAAGAACCTGTTTACTTTTCTATTGGCAAGGAGCCAAGGTCATTGTGCCACTGTAACACGACTAAACAAACGCAATAAGTTGATGATAATATCTGATTGCGAGGCAAGGTCACCTGTTGCCTGCACACATCTGCCATCACGCTACTGGTGGGACACAATTGTGACGGAATTCAGCGCACAACAGTGTGCAAAACTTCCATGTGTCCCGAAAGTCATTCAAATACATCTGTGATTGGACCAGGAATGTTCTGGAGAAAAAGGACACACATTACCGCTTGTGTGTCCCTTTCCACTGTTGATCATTGGTCACGATAACCCCGCCCCCAGCCCCTGAAGTAGTCGGTGCTTAGCTCTGGCCCAGCAAAGAGTTGGTGCTTGCTAAGAACCAGTTTTAACACCTGGAGCCAGTGCTTATGTGGTGTAAACACAAAGAACTGGTGCTAAGCCAGGCTCTGGCTCCGAACTGACTCTGGAACCAGCTCGGTGGAAAAGGGGTATATATAGATAAGGAATATATGGTTTTATGAAAGTCAGGCACTATTGTAAGGAATGTACTGTAGCTGTCATAGGTAGGCTATACTGGAAACGGTGATATTCCAGGTCATGTTGGATCCACTGACGTCCAAATCTGTAGACAGTTTCAGCTGTTACTTTATATTAACAACTTGTCCTCACAGCGTTCACATCCTGAAATGTTGCTAATTTTGACAGTAAGTGTTGTATGCTTCTTTAGCCTAATGTAGCAATAGCTCATAATGTGAGCTAGGCACCGCTGACAACATTAGTTAGCTACTGGTGTTGCATAGCCAAACCTCCCTCTACAGCGCCGTATCAGTGCTGCAGAATGGTCTGATGCACCTCATTAACAGCCTGGGAAAACATGCTCTGGCTGTTGTGTGTTAAAGGAGATTTTGAAAACAGCAACAAGCAAGAAAGCAGAAGTGGAGGAGAAAGCTGAGTGAAATGCATGGAAGAGAATTGTAACCGTATGCTGGAAGTGTACATCCAGTGAGTCAGACTGTGGTTTTCTTAATCATTTCACAATATCAGCATGAGGAGGATGTTGAGCAGGAGAAAGAAAGTAGACCAACATGCACGTTGACAACAATAAAACTTTTGTTATTTGCATTCTTTTTGTATTGGCCGGCTTGGCACTGCAGTAGAATTCCTATGCCATCATAAAAAGAGCACAACACTTGCTTTAAATATTGGTAATACATTTTTTTTTCATTGAAAGCTCCATCACCAGTTTGTCTCAAATAACAGAATTGGATGCTGAAACACATTAACTTCATTGGTTTATTTTTTGGCACTGACAAATCAAAACTGGTATCTGGATTCACAAATTTTCAGTGGTATCCAACTTTCCAATATTTTAACATGCCTAAATACTACATTCTTTCAGCACAGCCAAACACACCAACATTTCAAGCTAATAAAAATGCATGACTTTAGCAGAAGTGGCTGATAGAAAAGGGTAAATGCTATATTGCTCTTCTTGAGAGAACGTGAAGTCATCACCTGTTGTGATCTCTCTCTCCCTCCTTGCTTTATTACTTTTGTGGCATTTCCTTTGCTGGCTGAGTCTGGTTCCAAAAGATTACCTCTTGTTACGCCCAGACAGGATATCTTCAGCAGTATCCTTTCACTTTTTCTACGCTGTTCTGTTTGTGAATCCAGCAAAGGCACCTGTTGAGTCCCATGCTGTCTGATTTGGCCTCTTGCCTCAACCGCAAACTCAGAGGGCCTGTGCACGAAAAACTCACGCCAGACATGAAAATAAGTTTTTCTCCTTGCAAAAACTTAACTTCATATCATATTAGCCTGCATATACTTTGATCAAACTAATTAAAAAAGACTTTTTTTTAGAGTCGGTAGCAGTTTCCAAAACCATTCCTTCTACAAGAGGTACACCACTGGAAACTACAGTGGAGAGCAAAAAATGTACTAGAAATGCACTCATGCTATTTCTGGCATCGAGTGTCCTTTCATCCCTCTACCTCCTAATAGGTAAGCTCCATTGATTTTCCCTCCAAACATCTGTCCTATTAGTATGTTCTCATCAAACCTCTGATGAGGCCTATTTCCAAGATGACAGTAAACCATGCAGCCACAACAACAGAACCCCATTAATGTGACCCTGAAAAGATACCTCCAAGTACATGGCAAAGGGTGGAGGAAGTAAACAGGGACCACAGGATATAATGGAAATAACATTGGGGAATAAAAGGAGCTCAAATCATTGCCAATGTAGCTTCTGGGTTGTAAGCGGTCCTTCCATAAAGGCGATCAGTCTTCATTGTGTGTGGCTGTACTGCGGCAGGATGGGGCCCACATTACCAAGGTAACTAATTTCTATTAGCTTGGAACAGCTGAGAGAGGATACGCCAAGTAGTGCAGTGGGGGTTGGATGGAGGAGGGGTGGGGGTAAGTAAGAGTTGATTGCATGTACAGCCGAAGCTCGGACAGCCGCTGTAATTGGGACAGACATGCATTTCTCAAAGGAAAAGACAAAGCACCTTTTGTTCTTTTTGCATATGCCCTCTATTTTAATCACACAATGAACCACATAAGAATGATAAAATAGGAAAACGGCTCTTTTTAACCCCTATAGAAAAGCTTTGCAAGGTTTGATTGCATACATGACCATGACCAACTCCATGAAGGCCTTCAGGAGTGAAAATATAAAAACCTATATATGACAATAGCTACATTTATGCAACAGCATGAATGCTTGAGAGCTTCAGGCAATTTTTATTTAAAGGCTGTTTTTCTAAAAAGATGCATATGGACTTCACAAAACATTTGATAAGAGAAATTACAAAGCTTGTGTGTGTATAACAACTGTCCTCCCCTACATGTGGGGTTCTAAGCTGTCAGTGCTCTAACTTGTGCTTTATTTAAATATTTTTAATATTTAATATTTCCACTATCCTTCCCTAGATAGGACAAGAGAATACATGGTGTTGCAGAGATCATAATGTCACCAACCTAAGGAGACAATTATCCTCGTCTTAACAGGTTTCCATGTCTACACTAACCAAAGTCCCACCTCTCACCCCTGTCTTGTCCTACATGTGAACATGACTCCGTTCACTCAGCTACATTCTCCACCTCACTCAGCGTGCAGGTGGAGAATGTCACGCAAAACCATCTGGCAGGAACAGGGAGAAAGACAGAGCATGGAGAGTGGCATCTATGTCCGGGTTTATTGGTAAAAGAGAAGGTTTGTAAATGTTTGATCCCCTTTAAAAGGCTAAGGTAGCTGTGTTGTTAATGGAAAGTAAAGGAGATGGCTGTTAAAGGGGAGGAGGGGGGAGCGAGGGGAGAGGCATGAATCATATAGAAAACGTGTGTGTTGGAACCCCTGAAACAGCTGTGCAGCGCCTCATAAATACACCATGGAGACAGGTGCTCCCTAACATGGAAATATAGTCGCCATGCCAAAAGGAGAGGCCCTATTTCATGCGGCGCTGTGGGATGGGGTGGAGGCGATTCACGGTTCATCTCTGCTGACCCGTCTGTCCTTCAAAAAGATTAGCCCGAGCACATCAACTCCGAGCCAAAATGGAGGACAGCCCGGCTGTGGATGCCTGGGTCCATCCTTTTCCTGATGTTTCGGGGGGGAACCTGTAATCAATGCTAAAAACACAGTTGAGGAGCAATAGAAGAAACACTGAAGCGTAAAACTGGCCTGCATGCTGAATGCTGAAGCCTTCAACATCCCTCACAGCTCTTCAATCAAATTGATGCAGTTGCCCTTTTTACAAATGCACCGAGACGGTGACAGCCCCCCCCCCCAGACCCGGTCCCCCTCACCCCCACCCACCCCCACGTTTAAAATGAAGTCTAATTTCAATGTGAAAGTGAGCTTTGCACATAATCAAGCTCAGAGGGGACCCAGAATTGGACACACTCTAATGGTTGAGACCCAGAGCTTTTTTTCCACGCTGATGTCTCTGCTCTGCACTTTCCTGCTTTAGCCATGTGTATTCTACTTATATCACATGACTGGGTGTTGAGATAATAAGGTTTCAACCCAGTGGCAGTGAGACAGATACATACATGCTATGACTAATGTAAAATGTCGTTAACATACAAAGGACAAAAGGTTTCAAGAAATGTAAGGAGACTATCACTTTTTTATGAAATGGCACCATGTCTGCGGCAACTGTGCTATGTGACGCCGTTTTTCAACCACATTGTGATTCTGTTTGAATGTGCACTTCACTTCAGCCACTATCCTTAGACATGGTCTCATTCTAGCATTTTGTACTTCCAGGTCAAACATGCAGAGTAAAACTAAATAAAATCAAAGCCTTCTATGTGAACTCTCCTTCCTTCTCTGTGAATAGACTGCAGCTTCTCACAACTTTGGATTTATTCGGGTGTGTGACTGAAGACGGAGGTCACACAGAGGTGGAGTGAAGGAAGGCTTTGGAACTCCCCTGGCATCACCTTGCTGGGTTAAGAGGTTAGCAGGTTGGTACATGACATACATATCCTGCCAACGGATGCTATTCCTGTCTGGGCACCTGCTTGGAAGCTGGTTGGAGTGACAAACAAGTGCAGACTCTGTCCTCCAACACTTGAGAGCACCTGCACTATTCATAGGTGACAGTCGCTGGCATGCTACAGTGACTTTTGAAGAGTGTTGACGTGCCCTCTGCTTGTCCTGCTATATTCAGCTGATCTGGAATCCTGGATGGCGTGTGGGCGTGTGTCACTCTGTGGTGTTCCAAAGGAGCCTTATGTAATTCACATATTTTATGATCACTTTGCAAACTATTTAAGTGGCTATAACGAAGATTTTTTACTGCCTTTTAACACAAAAAAGGCTATAATCGACTGCACTGGCATAATCTGATAGGGTTGTTGATGAATACCAATGACTTAATAAATACTTTTCCAGCTGCAAAGATTTCTGGCCTTCTAGACTTATTTTCTGGCCAAAGCTGTGTTGGAGCAAAAACTTCCCCCTGAAGCCAAAAACAAATTATAAATCTATGTTTCTTCTTCCAGTGTTTAGCAGAGTTGCTGCTGCATCCTGCACTAATCCACTAGTGGATTAGTGTTTATAATAAAGACAGTCACTTTAGTTTGTTTCTAATGTTGTGCTGTTTAATAAAGTTGAATTAAATGTTGGTTTAAAGGATCAAAGTTTCCTCGACATACCTCTATTGTTGTGTGATAAACGATGAATAATTGGGTAAAAAAGCAAAGTTTCGAATCAAATGAAATCCGTGTCTTTGTTAGTTTGGCAATTACTTTCTTATTGTTGTGAGGCAGGCGATCACCGTTACGCTTTGTTGAGACGCATGGAGTGCAAGGTGAAATATTGTCCATCTAATTTTATGGCTTACAAACTAATGGTTACTTTTTAAATTGAAACTGATTTAGCTGCAAATTGGCTCAGAATTTCTTTTTTTCTCCAGTGCAGCAGCATGAAAATGGGAACTAATTCTGTATTAAAGTGGTTTGCTGCTTGAAAGTCGGAAAAATATGAACCTGAAAGGTGCAATGTAATGACATGATTAGCCAATATTCCGCTATAGCACTGTGAAATGTTCATGTGATACATGATCACATATACTTAAGTCTTAAAAACACAGGCTGTTAACCCCCTCTAAGCCGCAGCAATGGTGCCATAAGGATGTACTAATGACGTCTTCACCATGTCAAATCAACCCTCATTACTCGTCCCTAAGTCTACATCTAGACTGCTGCGATTGGCAGGTCAAAGCCATTATTGCTCGGCGTCGCCAAAGACAATTGCATGTGTAGAGGTAGGTTGGCTAAAACCACTGCTCTATTGGATTAGGAAGCCAATGAGAGGGAAAGGCGATACCCCATAATGATGTGTCGTGGCGGCCTGAAAAGGCATGGTCTGTGATGAATCGGAAGGTTTGGCCTCATAAATTATAATTATTTTGTGCCAGCACGGTTTGAGCGAGCCACTTAGCATCGCAGCATCTATCAGTCCACCCATATGGCACAGAGATTAACGCTGGATGTTTTTTTTTCCTCCTCAGAAAAATGTCATTAGGGAGAGGGAGGAAAACAGAGTGATGTGGTTAAGGAAGCAAGGAGGCTGCATTACATATATAAATCAGACAGACTTTAAAACTGTCTTTGAAATGCGAGCACTTTGTTCATAAATAAGGTCTTGACTGTTGCGTTTTTGCACAGGGGTTATGTCTCCGTTCACCCTAACCTGAGACACCCCAGGTCTTGATCGTGGATTCCCTTAACATACATTCTTTTCCTTGGCAATAGTAATGAAAGGAAGTAAACTTCACTGGCTTTGATTAGACACGCTGGCATCATACAGTATGTTTTCTTACTAACTTTACTGCTAACAACTGCTTTTAGTTAGTCCCAACAGTTGATTTTGGCTTTTGTGCAGCAGCTGTGATCGAATGAAAATTTTATGTTGGTCAAGTTGTATTGAGATCCTTGTCTACACAGACCAACCAAAGAGGACTTAAGTGGACTGAACACAGAGAACCTTTTATTCTGGAAATATTACAGTGTAATTTCCACAATACTGTGTATGGGTGGCACCCATCGTTCTCTTATGCAGTTTAGATTCCAGTCCATTGTGAAAGTACCTGGCTGCTCCCCTCCTACAGAAACAAAACACACTGAAATCCCACTTGAGCAGAGCGACACATGCTCAGACAGGCTTTGGGAGCCAACACTTGTACTGGGTTTCGTAATTTCTAATTAGCCTGCAATTCCAAGTCCTAATTCGATCCCAGCCAAACTCATTTGCCAATTCATGTGGCAAGTCGTGTCTCATCTAAAAATAAGCATTCTAGGTATCTATAGATTCCATGAAGAAAGTGGATAAACATGTTATTGTCATCTCTGGCTGGTATGAGACTGTCAGATGGCTGCAGTAGGAACACTAAGTCATAGAGGCTGTGTAGAGAGAAAAAAAAAAGAAAATGACAGGTTGACAGACCAAGAGACAAAGAAGAATAGGTGAAAAGAAGGAAGGAAACCTCTGAGGTTGATAGGTTATGATCTTAACTAAGGAAAATACTACTTCCCGCCTCAGTCTGGCGCCTGTCCAGAAGCTCCTCCACAGCTTCCCTGATGTTTTTATGTGACCAGACAGCAGACCGCAGGGCACAAGTTGCTCTGATAGCAGGTCCTAACATCTCCTCCGTGGTTTTCCTGCCCCACCAAGCAGCCAGCACTGAGAGAGGACCTGTTGTTTGCAGCACTGAAGGAGTTTTGGCTTCGGGACAGTGTGGCTGTAGAGTTCCCTCCATTCAGAGAGGTTTCAAATCTTGCAATTTAGGAATCACCCTTTATGGTCTGACAGTTTACTGCTTTGACAACAGAGGAAAAGAGTACATACACCTATAAAAACATGCTGGCAATTGCTCATAAGTGGCTGTGTTGTTTCTCTATTTTGATTAACACCATACAAGAGTCATTTACTCCAGTAATTTTACTGCAGTACAGTGCAGATGTCTACCTGCAGCGAAAAAGATGGTTCATGAAATTTTAATGCCAGTGCTCAGTGGCACTTTGTGTATAGAAACCCCTGCCAGCACTGGATAAATAATGACAATACAAGGGAGTTGTTCGGGTCACACAGGCAAAGAGGGATTGTAGCTGGAGTTGTGAAAATGATAAAATAACCTTTAGTCTGAATTTTGCGGCGTAAAACTCGACCATTTCTAGCAACAATAACATTAATAAAAGAGTGAAAATGAAACTGTTTCTGATATTACAATATTATAAGATGTATCGTTATTCTGTTCATGCATCAGTTAGACTGAAACTAGTGTAAACAGGTCAACCTTAGTCAACCTAGCAGGTCTGACATGTTAGAAAACCTTACTAAAGGATAGTTAGCTGAGACATCCAGTGTCATGCCTGTGTAGGTTCAAGTCTCTCTACGACCACTGATGAAATCACTAAAAATTCATTTCTGTGACTCAGAGTTACACACTTAGATTCTTTTCCCCAGAAATAAGCCCCACATACCTTAAAATAACTTCGATGTAACTCTAAACCATTGCTTTTTCTTGTATGTGCAAATCCACACAGGACTCCTATCTCCACCCACCACCATTCCCTGCAGCTGGAGCACACCAGCTCATCTACGACTCTGCTCAAGGAAACTACTACACACAACAAAACGGACAAATTCAGACATTCCATGTTCAAACCGGAAAACAATTCTGAAAAATAATAATGACTCAGAGAGCCCAACCCTGCAAGCTGACATGATTGGTTCCTTAAGTTTGTCATACACGAAACACTGGAATCTGAATTTCTGTTTTTCAGACAGTAGACTGTCAGTTTCAAGGTTGTTACTACCTTACTATAGTCACAAATGAAAAAAGTTATTATTAAAATAATAATAATATTCCAGGGATTATTTTAAGCAATGGATCTGGTTTTGGCACTTTGGTTGTGATTTTTATATTTTTGTGAAATTCACAGAGTACATCACCAGACATTAATATTAATCTTGAGATAGAAGTGTTTCGCAGTTCTACTGAGGGGTCATGTTTGTATGCTCATCTCCGCAGAACTGCAGTGTAAAATATTGGAGTTCCACTTCTACCCATAACAGCTTCTGTTTCCTGATGAGCTTTGCTGTCCATGCTTTGGGGATTCAGTGGAAATCCAGTTACCAATCTGGCATTTGTTGGTTCCTTCTTGGCCCACACAGAGTGTTCTGAGGTGGAGGTGTAAACCCTCTCCCTTAGAGCCTGCCTCTGTAAAGACCACCACGCTATTTTTTATTCCACCAGCGAATTGAAAAGAGAGATTTTTTCCTTTCTTGGAGAAATAAACTTGAATTAGTGAGGCCCTCTTAAAGGAAACTCTATAGCTTAACAAACCTACTGAGCCCTTTCTGTATGTGAGAATGAGCAGTTCACTGTAACAAGCTCGAGTTTCCATGTCTAATGCCGTCATGTAAGTGCCAGTGTTAGGTAGAAGGTACACATGTGCAGCCCTGAAAATCCTGAAACGTATAGGCAGTTTTCTCTTGACATCAGTGCTCTTGCTGTGAGTCCTTGATATAGAGAGGAATAACAATCAAACTGCTGTATCTGTTTCCGCTGGGATATAGAATTAACATTACAAACAGTGCATCCACAACACCTCCTCCCTCCGCAGCCTCTCTGTGGAGTTGGAAGAAAAATAAAAAACAGGCAAAGAAGAGAAAAGAGTTTTTCACCTTTGGGCTATATGCTAATTTAAATGCTCTAACTAGTATCAGATTTGGAAGTGCATGCTGAAAGTGCAGTGAATAAAGAGGAGCGCTGGATCACAGATGATGTGAGAATGAGTCAGGGAGAGAGAGACCCGATACGGACTCTCATTATCATAAGCCATATGCCTGCAGCCTGTGGAGTGGCTGCAAGGTAAATAAAGCTGATGACAAACAACATTGCACATAGTACCAATACCGCCCCCTCACTCCTCTCCTTTCTCATCAGAACAACACAGGCTGCCAAACGAATTAGCATCAGCTGGCTGATACATTTGTAATCTATTCTGAGCATGGCAAACAATACAAATTGGATTTCTAATTTATCCTGACTCATTTATGCAGAGCAAGAGTAATGGAGTGTCGCCATGGTAACAACTTTGACACATGGCAACTTTCATCGCAGAGCTCAGGAATACCTTTATCTTCAGTCCTCAACAGGAATTGGTATCAAAGTGCGTGATTTCTGGAAAATGAGTTTCACATATTTGAATTTTAACAAACTCTCCGCTTCTCTTATCTCAACACGCCTGAACACTCCCAACCTGTGTCGTACCCACAAAATCAAACACAGTTGGGTTTGTTTTTTGTTGTTGTTGTTGCAGTGGCTACAAATACACACACCTATACACACAAACACACAGGGAAAATGACCATTTGCAGCGAGACAACAGGTGATTCAAAGAGCTCACTTCTTTACGCACTGGCTCCAGGCATCAGCCATTGATTAGTCAGATTAATTACAGGATAGCTTCCGGGCACCACCTTTTTCCAGGCAGGAAATGAAAACAAAAATCTGCTCCTGAAGCAAATTCACATAAAGAAAAGGGAAAAAAAGAAACAAGAAGGGGAAATCGATGCTAAGGCCTCATGATGCAAGCAAAACCTTAGCCCTCACTCTTTTGATTATCTAACTCCCAAGAACAACAAACCCAATTAATGATATCGTTTTCCGGCTCCATTGAGCCATTTTCTCCAACCGAGATAACCTAGAGACACCAAACATTCTGATAAATGGTCCGTAAACTCCTATCTGCTGAAATAACAACACTGCCTAATGTGTCCACTAGGATGCTTATCACAATGTAATCATTATTGTGTTTGCAGTGAGATTACGATGTAGGTCAACGCTGCATACAGAGTATAATGTTCATTACTTAGCTTTGACTTGACATTCAAAGTCTTTCAAGTGTTTTTCTCACCCACTCAAACAGAAGGAGTGATGTTCGTGCTTGAGTGAGGTGTAAATCAGACACTCTATATGTTTTTATATCACTGCCACCTGACATCACTTTCTAATCATGTATTATTTGGGATTAGATCTGGTGGCGCTTTGCTCCGTGCATGAACAAGAATGTGTCGGGCATACTTCTGATTAGTATGGCTTCAATTTGAATAAATGAGCAGAGCAATATGAACTTCTGAAGAGTATCAAATTGGCTGTGATTATACATTCCTTCATCCCATCCGACGACCACATCATTAAAAAAGTAATTTCATGATTAGCATAAATACACAGTAATAATGGCAGGAGGAAAAGGGAGCAAACAAAAGTTTTTTTTTTTAATCAAATGTAATGTATAAAGAGGAGTCCTGCCACAGCAAAAACTTAAGTGAAGCAGGAAAGTGACATGATGGGTAGAGACTATTGCTGAATTTAAGTGCCTGGTTTAAATTCTCCAAACTGGCCAATATTTGATCTGCTTAGGCATTTCAAACCAGGAAAATGAATTCCTGACCACGAGACTCGCTGCACCTAATTATCATTCTGCTATAGAGAGGAAAAACCCTCTGGCTTGTTTGTACTCCACAGTTGTCTTGGGCAGAGCTGCACCAAGGATGTGGCAGTGGCAGGTGTTGCCATCCTTGTACAGGGATAGTGGCTGATTCACTGTTCAATTCAATTCAATTCAATTCAATTCAATTCAATTTATATAGTGCAAATTCACAACATGTCATCTCACAGCGCTTATAATAGTAAGGCACAGACCTTACGAATTATAAACACAGAACAGAAAACCCAACAATCCAAAGTTGTGTTTGGATTTCCTATGAGCAAGCAGTCAGCGACGGTGGGAAGGAACCCAAAAAAACCCTAGGATAGGGAGGGGAAGGGAAAACCTCCGACAGAGCCAGGCTCAGGGAAGGCAGCCATCTGCCTCGACCGTTTGGGGGTGGGTATTCAAGTTTACAGCAATATGTCTAATAATGTAATTAAAATGTGTTATTCTCCATTGCTATCCTCATGGCTTGTGTGCAGGTCCTCCCAGTTCCCAGGTCCACCTGATCTCCCCTAGTGGAGGCTGCAGCTGATGGGGACTGACGGTTGCTCTAGTTAGACAGGTCGAGATTAAAAAAACATCCCATAGTGTGGGCCTTGCTCCCAGCCTGACCACCCTGTGTCCTTCATCACCCCCACCTAAGTGATGCATCAACAAGAGGCTGACACCGAGGACTGACAGACTTGACATCAGTGCACACCATCCCCATTTTGTGACACCTGGTCCTGGTCTGCCTCTCAGAATATTAACATTAAGTTCAATATGTTCTATAGGATTTGTTTATTTAGTGCATCTTATCGATGTTTGGTTTGTTTACTTTGAAGCTGATTTTACTTGCTTTCATTCTCTCATGTGTATCAAGGTCAGCTCCTTCCTTCATCCTCATTTATTTCTCCTTGTGTGGATACATTTCTTTTATTTATGTGTTGTTTTTATTGTTGTGTTAACATTACAATAATTACCTGTGCGCCTTGATGAATAAATTCATCAATTTCAAAGTAAGGCAGGTAAATTCTAAAGCGACTTCTTTCCT
This sequence comes from Dascyllus trimaculatus, assembly GCA_024666655.1. Lineage (NCBI taxonomy): Eukaryota > Metazoa > Chordata > Actinopteri > Pomacentridae > Dascyllus > Dascyllus trimaculatus. Next base: position 22,844,864 of record CM045466.1, on the reverse strand, counting down.
CTTGGTCTTTAAAACAACAGATCATTAAAAGTTAGAGGGAATGATCACTGCAAATCAGTACAGCATTATACTGAGTAAACACCTTTATCCTATGATGAAACATTTCTGTTCTGATGGGAGTTAAGTCCTTTAAGGTGGGAATACCTCCATCAATAGGGCACAAGGGGTCACTTCATCTGCTATTGCTTTTACAGTCACTTGATTCCAACCTGACTTAACACCTATTGATAATTTTGGACCGATTGTACTCTACCAACATCATCAAAGCAAATGAGAGAATACAATTTGTAAGGCGGTGTTCATCCCTCCAGTGGAGTTCCACAGATTTGGAGAATCAGTGTCAAGATGCACTACTTTTTGTAATTTGTCGCCTGTCTCTATATGCTTTAATGTTTGTATTTTAAACAGCATAAGTCAGGTGATGGACATAATTTTCAGACTCTTTAGCTACAGAGCCTCCTGCACCCTGTTGAGAAATCCAAAGCATGACAATCCTGTCATGCCTAGTTGTGTCTGCTAAGCTGATTAGACAATCAATGTTTGGGCTGAGGTTTAGTGAGCGGTCACTGCTTCGGATACCTTCAACCATTCAGTTAACAGGGAAAACATGAATATTCTACAGGGATCAGTAAAAAGCCATATGGTATCAACTACAAACACTGTTAGAAACCAAAGCCAGCACTGTGTTTCAGGTTAGAGACCACAGACAATAAAGAAGCTTACATGGAGTAAACACACCGGTAAGAGAGAAAAGGCACAACAGTAATCACCAGGATATCACTGCCCAAGGTTTGTCTAACCTTAAATTTTCCACTTCACCAAACATCTGAAATTGTCCGAACCTTCACACCTGATTCTGGCAAGTCGGGCAATTTACTCACTTCTGTCTCCCCCTTTATCTCGTTTTTTTCTGTCAACAAGACAAGATGAACAAAAATGGTTACACGTGTAGCCTCTGACACTGCACCATGATTTCCTGTTAGGACAGAAAAGCTAAATACAGCAGAGGAAAAAGAAAAGACAACTTTTTTCAAGTTCTCCTATATACTTGTTTGTTCCCTTGTCGATACACACTGCAATTTGTGGTGACAGAGGATTATATTATTTACTTTCTATTTTCAAAAACCATTCTCCTATTTTTTAACTGTCAGACACATCCCTTGTCGATATCTGTTTGTCCCCTCAATAGAAGTCTGTTGCTGCTCCCACCTGTGACACATTCTGACACTGTGGCTCATGGTTCAGTAGCTTTAAGTAGATTTTACAGCAGCCAGCAGTAAGTCCACTGTGCTCTTCACAGATTGGCACTGCATGCTACAATAAACTACACTGCGCTGGGATATCCAATACACATGATATTTCTCTATATCACTGCTTCTCTCTGTCTTCGTACTCATTCCTAAACTCTGACCCCCTGTAACCAGGGGAGATTCATAACTTTGAAACCATACTGCCAAATCCCACAGCGGTGAGTCTCTGACCCGATTTCACCCAAACCTAAAGTAACACAGCCACTCAAAGTGATATGCAGACTCCAGAGAAAATGCCACGTGTGACAAAATCAAGATTTGAGCTCCTACAAGAAGCTTTGCAATAGAAATATATTCCTATTAGTAGCTAATTAGTCTATTAAGGATCAACATAACCAATATAAAACTTGTTTAATGCACTTCCAGGGGGCACTGGGACCTGGTTCCAAAAAAAGCAAAGAAAAGGAAGTGAAACTTCCAACTTCTCTCTTACAAGACAAGACCAACGTTTTTTTAGGAATCGAAGAATCAGTCTCAATGACACAGCAAGTTCACTTCTCCTTGTGTGTGTTTTTGACCTCGATTCTGAAAAGTAAAAGTGTTGCAAAGTCCATCATGTTCCATTGTTAAATAGAATTAGCACCTTGCGGTTTCATGCCCCCGCCAGCTGGTCAAATTGCAGCTTACATCCATGTTTGTCCAGACCCAAGTAACAAACAGTCATATTCCTTGTATGTGTTGACATGACTGACCAATAAAACTGATTCTGATAGGACACAAAGTTGTAGCCATGAGTGTAGACAACGCTTCAGGGAGGCATCTCGTATATCTTCAGCCTGGCATGAAAGAAGATCTATGCAGTCACCCCAGTTTCAAGGTGGCCAATCAAGATTAGTGTCACCAATTCAGCATGTGACCAGATGTGAAATATGATCATAATGTCCTTCTGTTCCTGAGTTATGGTGCTGAATAATGGATGCAGGTGTTTTTACAGAAGATGATGACGTCACAGTAAAGATAACCTTTGACCTTTTGGATATAAAATGTAATCATGTCTTCGTTTTGTCCTTTAAGACATTTGTAGGAGATTTTGTCACAATGAACAAATGAATCCAGTTAGTATTGCCAAGAAGCCACTGGCTGGAAACCTGAGCACTAGTTTGGAAGCTCAGTCTGGGGGCTCCAGTTGTCAGTATCTTGGCAGTGCCTGACTCTGCTTAATTCCTGATTAATGCCAAAATGACCAAAGTGATGCGTGAGTGGAGGTGTAGGGGGTACACCCACCTGTCACTCCAAGCAGCCGCGCCCTCTTAGTCTAATTTTTCAAGCCAGCCTCAACTGGCCATTCAAAGAAATTCAGTTTTGACACTTTCTTGTTCAATAAATTTTTCAGCCCCAGAGGTTGTTGGCAAAAAATGGGTTTTCTGAGGTCACAGTGACCTTGACCTTCAGCCCCCAAATTCTAATCAGGTTATCCTGAAGTCCAAGTGAATGTTTGTGCCAAATCTGAAGAGTTTCCTGAAACAGCTGTTCATGAGAATGGGAAGGACAGACCAAGACATAATGCCTACAGCCACAAAAAACACACACATCAACTGGTGTTCAAAGAAAGTGTCTGACCTCTTAAAATTTAATTGTTGTCTGGATAACGCAAGTATGTGGCAATATTTGCACAGATTGCCTGAGAAAAGATTGACATTTGATAATGTAATATTGCATCAGCGGTTACTGTCAGCTTTTATGAGCGCTCTGAAAAACTTGCAGTCTCCCTTGCTTATTTCAGGATGGCACCTGGTAAACTTTTCTATTGTTTCCATTTAAAATGACAAACTGAAGCAATTCTTTTGTGTTTACCAAAACTGTTTTTGTCTGTCTACGCTTCTGTTTGTAATGTAATTATTAATGCAACATAGCGCTGCAATGAAATGTTGGGAATATGAAATTCCTAGGTGATGCACTTTTTTGTACACCGGTGTATGTGATTAAAAAAAACAGATGAGAGATGTGCAAGTGAAGTCATCTAAAATTTAATCCACTGAACTTACTTCGCTATGCCCAGTTGTAAATATTTTCTTTGCTTATACGTTGATAATTTTCCATTTTTCTAGAAAAATGTGTCCCATCCCCAGAACTAAAGACCTCCAACCACCATTTCACTGTGGATTTAAAGCCAAAGGTTTTAGGGGGCATCTACTGTGTTTGGTTGCACAACAGGTGTATTAGGAAAAATTAAAATAAAGTGAATATGGCAAAACTGATATACATTAGCTGCAAGTATAGTGCAAACCACCATATACCAGTGAACTGGGTAAATCGGTTTAATCATTTTTTCTACCCTACTGTCTATATGAACCATTTGTGCGGCTGAAACTGCAATCTGCCTGTCAATGTAATACACTGCCAACAGTGAGAGATTGACTGTCAGATTTCTGCCCTAGATGATAATGGCATACTCAAACATCAACAGACTATTGGCTCATTTTCATGGCTTCCATAACTGAAGCAAGCTCATGGTGTGTGTGCATTTGATGAAGGGGATCTGATGTGTATCAAGTCTCTTGTGGCAAAGGTCATGGCTGATGCTTGGCGGAGTGCTTATTCAATGGCATTTATCCTTTTTTTACTGTCAGTTAGGATCACACACGCACAATGGCATGATAGGTTATCCATACCATTAACGGAAGACATGGAGACGACAGGCAACAAAGACGAGGCTGTCTGAATGGTGAGATGGTAATGTGTTTACTGGGAGGAGAAGGAAGGAGGGGATCATGAAATGACAGCAAGAGAATTGAAGCTCAGTGCTGGGATTTGTCTTACATTTCCCTGATGTCGTCTGCGAGCACTCCCCGTTATCATCCTCGGAAGGAAGAATTTATTTTCTATTTATTTCACTTTTATTTGGGTCTCTAGTTGGATATTTATATATTCATTTGTGGCGCCATTGGAGTCTGAGAGGGGAGCCGTGAAGTGCATCACATTAACTGTATTGACATAAACAGCTCGCCCGGCGCATTGCCTCAGCCTTTGATGAGGGTTTAAGTAGGAAGCCATTGAGAGACTTATGGAGAAATGTTCCCACGGGATCAATAGATTAGAGCCCTAACTAATCTTAGTGAGCTAGATCGAGGCTCTCATAAGGCAAAACGACAGTCATATCAGTAACATATGGCGCACCATCACTCCTCTCTGCCCTCAAACTGTAATTATTCTTCACTCCAATATGGGTCATGAACTAGTGAGCACAAGTAATGGTGTCTGTTGTTCTCCATGAGCTTTGATATTGCTCTGAGGCCATCATGGAACAAAAGCATATGTGCTCACCAGTGCTTTCATTCCTTTTTCTGTCTGTGACTTCATTTTGAGATTTCACTGGATGTCCATTATCTTTTTAACTGCGCTGCAGCTCATATATTCTTATCATTGTCAGGGAATAGGATTCACTTACTTCACACTGTGGATCCGTAATATGAGGAAAACCTTTCTTGGATTGTTTGGTGCTTTTGAATGAAAGCTTCCACAAAATAGTCTGAAATTGATCGACTTCAATGCTGCGATCCTGACACTGTTGAAAAACTGAAATGTCAGTCCAGCATCACATCGGATTGTTTCTTAGCATTTTGACTATAATATACATTTTGACAAACTGCTCAAATCGGATAGCTTATTTTAGTTGGATATTTCATCTTTTACATTGGAGAACACAAGGGAAAGTAGACAGAGTAGGCAGAGAACAACCATTTTCCTAGAAACTACATTGATATAATAATAGTATGTAACTTCAAATCTGTTTTGAGAAGAGCTTAATGCTGTCTATGTTCCATTTCTATTAACATAATTAGGTATGTTTGTAAAATGTTCACTGATGTTGTATTTCTGTTGTTTTTTCTGTCCACTCTTGCAGCAGTAACATTTGAAACAAAACAGTGATTCATTTTATGCTTCTTTTTAAAGCACTCACAGTACTTGGTTAAAGTCAAGAGAAGTTTGTGGACTCAGTTTAATATTGAAAAGGTAATAGTGACTCAACATGCTTGCATAATAATACAAATTCAACATCTGCCTGACAGTAGGCCTGGGCGATACAGCACTAGTAATAAGTACCAGTGAAAGACACTTCATCTATAGCAAAATCTAACAAAACTTAGACATAGTGTGTTTGATAGTTTCCCTTAAATGCATTAGGTGCCATGAGAGCATAACAAAAACACAAACCTGTGTTGCAAAAATTTCTCACAATGGTGTGGTAACTTTCTCATCACCCTCTGTGAGCCTCTTGGGTTTACTTGCTTTCTTCATTTAATTTGTAAAATGAGTTCAGTCCTTATTTATCATTATTTATGTGTGTAAATCTTTCTATTCATGCCTGTTTTTTATGGTTTTGTTAACATTAAAATGATTACCTGCTTGCCTTGATAAATAGGTTAAAATGGCTCAGTTCAAAGTGTTAGATTCAAATTTAACCTTTTGTCTCCTGGTCTATATTTTTTTTAAAGATCAATACTGACAATTTTATCTTTCTTCAGTTCCAGTCCTACCTAAAAAGATGACCTTTCCCTAGCCAAAGTGCTTTTCTTACCTAAACCTAACCACATATAGGAGAACAACTCCAACCACCACCCTATAACTTGCCCACTAGTACAATCAGTTTAACTTTACCTGTAGGGAAACTTTATAAGTTAACAAAATTTCTGCCATAATCAGGTTTTTCACAATAAAGTTGACTGGCAAACAGCAAAATGTAACTTTCAATATGTATAAACTGATCAGGCATAACATTCTGACCACCTGCCTAATATTGTGTTGGTCCCCTTATGTGGTCAAAAATGCTCTGAACCATTGGGCATGGACAAGAGGACCTCTCAGGGTGTCCTATGGGGTCTGGAACCAGGACGTTGGCAGTGGATCCTTTGGGTACTCTGGCTTGTGCAGTGGGGCCTCTGTCAATCAAACTTGTTCCACTGCATCCTGTTGATGCTTGATCAGAATGGGGTGTAGGAAGTTTGGAGGTCAAATAAACATGTTGGGTCATTGTCATGTTCCTCAACATGTTCCTGATCGTTTGATGTTGTTGTCATGTGGTGGGGTGCATTTTCCTTCAGTGACATTTGGGATTTCTATTTGCATGATGGAGTGTGCTTGTTCTGGGTCAGTGTTTATTTGGGTGTCTAAGTCTGATCAACAGGGAAGCCAAAATCCAAGGTTTTCCATCAGAACAGCACATAGTACCAATATGATCGATGTTATTCACTTCACCTGTCAGTGGTCATGATGTTGGGGCTGATCAGTGTATGTACGCTACAATGAACAACCTGCACACAAGTTGACAAAACAACTGAAAATCCCTTGTAAATGGTAACGCAATAATAAAAAATGGAACTTTTTATATGATAGTTCTATATATAGTCATGTAAGAGTTCTATATATAGTTCTCTGATAGTTCTTTCTCCTTTGCCCCACCCATACACGACATTACCTGCTGCCTGAGTGAGATGGCCAGTGTGTAACAGATCAAGGTGAGGTACTCAGGACAGAGGCTCAATTAGACCTCTCTGTGGGGAGTGAACCTCTGCACCATTAATCATACCATTTCAATTAAAGCCATCTAAGAAATGATTAAATAATCAGCTGCTGGCTAATGGAGCCATATATCCTTGTTATGGGAGCACATTGGTCATCGGCTTGGGAATGTCTGGCCAGTGCCAGATGTCGCACAGCAATGCCAAACGAGGAAGACGGATGATCAGAAGGAGGGAAGAGGAAGGACGGTAATGAGAAACAAAGAAAAAGGAATGCTCATTAGGCTTGGGTGGAATGTAAATATGAATTCATCACAGGGAAAACTTCTCCATCTATGAATTTGATCACATTGTGGAACACTCTGCGCTCATTTAAATTTCTCTCACATGTGCACCAGGGAGTGGAAGCTGCAGGCTGAGGCGAAATGATGAGGTCAACAGTTGAGCATGCATCAGTGGACAGCAAGGGGTGACACAGAAAATGTCATGATTGTTTGTTTGCCATGATTGTAATGCAAAGTCCTGTCCCTGTCACCCTCCTAGCTACAGTACACAGCCAGAGAGTGCAACCATTTAGCGGTGAGGTGCTGGATGAAAAGAGCCTGAAACAAACAGATAATCATACTTTTCGCCCTTTCTACACCCACAGTTATGCTGAAGTATCCATTTCAGTATGTTTTATATTTTCCAATACCCTGACTTGGCTCTAAACCTAATTCTAAGAATAATTACAAGAGTGTCTCTTTAAAAGTATGCCACATGATACTCACTAGAGCCCATTATTGTAGAGTTAATCTTCTCATGCAGACTTTTTATTGCAAAAACAGACCACACATACGCACACACACACACACACACACACACACACACACACACACAGAAGCATGTACAGTAAGGCCAGTTGGGTTAAATAGCTGTCATTATCAGGCTGTGTGACTGCAGAATGGAGGTGACCCTGGACAGCTCTCCATCTTCCTGCTGTACGGCTGCACATTAATGGTTAATTGATGTCACAGGGGACTGCTGATCAAAGGCTTTCTAACCAGCCCCCTTTTCAAGCATGCTCCACTGCTATTCTATTAGCAAGGCAGGCATGTCAGGCATGTCAGGCTGGTACTCCGGCTGGACCGTCGTCTGCTGGACAATTCAGTCTCAAAGCAGAATCCGTGCCCCGCCGCCTAATAGAGAAAGCCAGTGCACTAAGATGGCTTTGTGAAGCTGTAATATTGCGAATTTGGCGGGCAGCCTGGAATAATTAGTGTTGCCCTGGGTCTGAGTTACTGTTTGCTGGGCTCGCAGAACATTCCCTCTTAGGCTCTTTGGCTGCCAATTAACTCACACACGCACAAATGGTCTCGCATGCGCCCTGAGCTGTAATCTTATTACAGATTGCAGCGTGCGAGCCTCATTTCTGTGCATCTTCTAATGGTTTGCCGTCTGATTGCCACATATTCCACAAACACAGATTTGTCTGTGACTCTTGAGGTTGTAGGGAAGGCTGTCAAGTCACACCTGTGGTTTGTTATAAAGTGAGGAGGAACCTTATAATGCATCTGCAAAACTTTTAAAGCTTTGCCTGCTAAAGAATAAAGAAATGCGGACGCACTCTACAGGCACACTTGTGTTTGCTTTAACTAGCCACAAAAAAAATTCCTCCAATACGTCAAGTAAATAAAAAGTATTTAATGTTTAGTGCATCTGAGCTGCTGGTTCGAAGGCGTACTGCACGCTGCTTGAGCGAGGCCAGCGGAGCCAGTTATGCATCACAAAGGAAGCTAGATAAACGCATCATCCTCATCACTCTCGCACAGCGATTTCCCAGTAGTAGGTCTACTTGATGAAGTGCCAGATCCCCTCCCTGTTATTCTCCATGCGCCAGCCAAGTGTCCATATGCATGAGTGTATTCATCAGTCAGGTGGCACTAGCATGGCGTTTTTTTCCTCCCTCCTATTCTTCCTTCTCGCTGTGCCCAGGTGTGAATGCGATTGGGCTGATTTATCTCCAATGTGCTGCTTATCAGTGAATTGTAGCGATAACCAAACTCAGGTAATACAGAAAACACACACGCTCGGTGATTAAATATGTTGTTAGCATGCAATTATGTTCTGTATCACATTTGTAGGGCATACTGTACAGAATATAATACTGAGCCTGCAAATACTTACATGATTAATGAGTCACCCAGGAAATCCAGGCCTATAATTGATTAATGTGATAGCCAAGGAGGAGAAAAAAAGAAAAAGCATACATGCCGTAAACTACAAGAGGATAAAAATAATTGCTGTAATCAAAACAAAGCCTGGAGCCATTGGCACATTAGCCTGACATTTCTCTCTCTCTGACACCTGCATAAACCCTGTTGTTGCTCTGTTTTCTTTGTTTGGAAGCCAAAGTGATTAATGCCAACAGAGTCAGGTCTTCACATGCAGCATGCCCCTCCACGGTGACGTCTGTGCTCACGCTCTGTTTTTAACTGTCACATCTAAATCTATGCAGCATACCTGTAATTACGCTAAATCCCCAAAACTGCAGACTCAAACACAGAGGAGCAAGGTTAGGAAACATCTTATCTGGCCTCCACCCTGCCATTACAGCCTACACAAACTTGCATAACCTCACATCCACAACAGCCACACTCATCTCACCCCCCCCACTACATATCAACTGTGAGCTCTGGTGAGTTCTCACAAATATTTCTCACATCATACACACCACCCTCCCCTCTCGTTTCATTTGGGGGTTACTCACTAAGCCATCAAGGGTTGAGCTAATGGAAATGCCTGGATGAAGGGGCTCTCTGATGAGCAACCTTGGAGTTCCTCTCACAGCACTTCAAAGAAGGAATTAATAGAATTAGCTGGTCAATAGAGGGGGACTGACTGCAAATGTCAGATGGTACTAATCATCCGCTAGAATAACATTCACTGAGACAATGAGTCATTGCATAACCTTTGGACTTAGTTTCAGGGGTTTCGTCTGTCTGTGTACACTGACCCTGACATGACAGCTACATGTGTGAATCATCACATTAGAACAGCACTCAGCAAAACATATTTGTTAGTATACTGTGGGGGAGTGAGTAGTATTTTGAAATGTAACTGTACGTGTTATGATGCATCTATGAAGAACATGGGAGAAATCTTTTGAATTGATCATTTATCATGACATAAAGAGTAACAACTAAATGTATTCTCATGGCCTCAAACATATGTGGTGGCAGGAGTCTGGTTGAACAGGCCCTTTGAAATTGGTCTAGAATGTTTGTGGCACAATGGACATGGACAGGAAATGTGATTGATGCTATGCTATGCTATGCTATGCTATGCTATGCTATGCTATGCGAGGATTGCTACAGTTGACTTTTGAATTGAAAATGGTTCGGATGCATGCAGCAGGTCTATTGTTTCCTCTGTTTTAACTCCCTCTTTTGTGATTGAATAGGAGATCTTACTAATTCATGCTACAATCACACACCTACTATCACAGAATCCTTCAGCTCATCTGCTTTGCTTTCCGACAACAAACAAACCGCACCAGAGTACATTTAAAACCAGGCCCAAAGCCGTTTTTTTTTTGCCAGGCACTCTTGGTTTGGTTGTTTAGTCCAGAACAGTCTTTCATACCAGTAAAAACAGACTACACAGCAAATGGATCAGAGTTTTGTAGGTGTGAAAGAGCTCAAAGAGAAGGTTATGGGTGCATCTTCTTCTCTGTGAAAGAACTGTCCTTGGGCAGGTTCACGCCTGCATGTCTGATCTTCCTTTATTTTGCTCCATGTGGTTCTCTCTGTTCCTTTAAAGGTCAGCACTGTCAGGCCGATTTGTAATTGGGCATAGGGCTTCTATCAGTGTACTGATGTGACAACCTAGTCTGCACAAACTTATGTTCCTAAGCTACTAAACTGCATTCTCAATTACATTTAGAAGGAACCAATTTTCTGCTGGATTACATTTGTTTGTAATGTATCACAAATATGTTGCTAATTAGTTTCTTTCCCATTTATTTTATTGCTTCACTGTCGCTCCTTTTCATCCAGCCAAACATATATTAGCCAGCGAGGGACTTGTCACTCTGCTAACCCAGAAAACGGAGAAGAGGCTCCATTTAAACCCCAACCACAAAACCCTAATCAAGTCATTTTGGTGCCTGAACTTAACCGAGCCTCTAACATGTAAAAGTGTCTACCAAAGCTCAGTATTTCCCTAAGCCTAACCATGTAGTTTTGGCACCTAAACCTAAACAGAAACCAAGAGAAAATCAAAAGTAAATGAAACTTCTGTCAAGACTAATAGTTCCTTGATGGGACACATTCCTGGTCTTCTGGATGACGGTCCGGCTGTTTGTTTATACCTCCATACTTCTTTTGTACCTTTTTATACAGACTTTGTGGCTCTTTCAAACAACAAAACCACCCTCTATAACTGAGAATGCAGCTTCGTTGTATGGAAACATAATATCAAGACAGGGTTAGATCACAACTGTCCTTGGAAAAGAAGGGTGCATTGTTGCTAAAAGTACTGGCAACTGAATGCTTTGACCCTCAGCTTGTGTATTGCTGTGAAAATATTTCGATCTATAGCCTCTTTCTAAGAATGCAAACCCTTTCCACAGGCTAGAAAATCACACGCTGGCATTCAACCACGTTTGGTCGAACACATTTGTGTTTTCAGTGGTTTTGCTACGAATGGCATTTATGTTCGAGAAGTAAAAGAAATTTTAATTGGTGTTACTGACCATGATAATTCTGCCCCCAGCCCTCGACATGAGCATTTCCTGGTTGTAGAGCAGCAAAGAACCATCTTTCCTGGCTGAGACTCATTTCTTTGGCTGTAAAAATGTAGAACTGGTTTGAGGTTCGGCACCGGCTTCGAACTGGGTGTCAAACTGCCTTGGTGGAGAAGGGGATCCAGTGTTTGCTTTAGGTGACCCTCTCCCCCCAACATAAGGCAAAGACACGAGTGAACATACAGGCACTTGAACCCTCTTAACTCTTTTTTCGATTTCTGTATTCCACACCATCATGATCATCTGTACCCTTGCAGTCCTCATTAGTGTTCAGTGTCTGTTGATCTGTTGCATCACTTATGTGCATTAAGTCAAGGGCAGCTCATTTAGAGAATGAATAAATCATTGAGTGGGTACAGTAGGAATACAGAGATGAAACACAGCTGAAATATTAGAGCAGGGGATGTACATATCTGCAGTTAGGAGCCCATACTACCAACCCTTGCACTGTAATGTCTGCCTTTTGCGAGTTTTAATTAGACATGATATCTTAATTTGCACACAGATGTACCACAAAGTAATTATAGAGTATTTTCCAAAGACTAAGCAGAACATAGTGAAATCCCCCAACTGCCTGTTGACTGGTAGAGTAAAAATAGCTCATTTAAAGACAGTGGAAAGCTGTCTTCTTTGAGTAAGACCTCTAGTCTGGCCTCTTGGGATGAGGCTCACTGCAATTTATCACAGTCACTAATTATTCATGTTATAAGCCACACTCTCTTGCAAAAAAAAAAAAAAAAGAGACGAAGAAAAACAGTCAAACACAACAATGAAATCACCACTTGCATGAGCGCTGACACAAGAGCAGAGCAATGAAAGCACCATATGTCTGGATTGTGTGCTGCTGGCTGATTATAAGACATGCGTCTCCTCCAGAGGGAAATGAGGACTTGTGCTATTTAAGTGGAGTGTCTGCTTCCAAGTCTTGTTTATTCAGAGAAGAAAAAATATCTCACTGTGTGATCACTGATCCCTTGTTACCAAAAAAAAAGAAAAAAACACAGTGTATCTCAGTGTTTACATGATGTATTTGTTAAGTTATTTCCTCAGATGACCTATAGAATGTGATTAACAAACACTTCATCTAATTTAACTCAAAGACTATATGGATGAAATATCCAGGCACACCCAAACACGATGCTTCACTCATTTGTAGCTGAAAGACAAGAGAAAAAGAAGCAGCAGCCCTCAGATCCTACTTTAAATTCACTGTCTTGGTTGTCTTTGAATGTGTTTTTAATTCATTAAGTTGCAGCACATTCACATTATTCTAGGTCAATGACTCCGTATCTTGCAGAGAGATCAACGCTCGAGCTAATTACACTAATAGGCTCCAGCAAAATGTTTGATACCAAACTACTAGCTATAATCTAAGAGCTAAATGGGACCACAAGCATTCATTCATGGATTCCTTTCTTTTACTTTCATTTTTGACAGTGTTTTCCTCCAGTTTAACACACGGTAACACGGTGACACGGATTCAGGAAACTCAACTGTTAATTTACATGCAGCTAGAGCAGTTGGGACTTTTGAGAGATACCTGCCACTATTTGCATCTAAGTATTTGACTAATCAGATAACAACGCCACTATAGTATATACAAGCTTACTACAGGGTCAAGTAAGGTGCAAATGGCAAATATGTCATCACTGAAAGCTACTGAAAGAGGAAAATGTATGTTCTCACATTATTTTTCATGACAAAACACAACTTAAACTAAATAAAAAGTAGCCTTTGAAAATGTTAACCACAAAAAAAATCTAATATTAATTGTCCACAACTAAATGCTAATGTATGAATTAATGAATTACTGCTTTAATGTAAAATCTTAAACCTGCAATTTGCAATAATCTGGAAAAAAGCACAAGCCCCTCCCATCAGATGAGCATATGCATATGGTTCAGATGTAAAAAGTAATCAAATTAAAAGCCAACAGTCACCTGTGGCTTCAAACACCACTCTCCTTAGTGACAGTCCTCTGTTTAACCCATTGCAACACCACATCCCACATTCTTCATCAACTTTGTTTCTCTTTTTTTCTGTCTCACCTGGATCTGGATGAGAAGATCTGGGATCAGCATAAACTCTACATAAAAGACGGCTGTAGAAATGATGACGTCACCCACTGGTTTGTGGACTACTGTTTTGAAGCCTTTCATTTGGCTGTTGCCATTTTGATCATTTGGAACCAGACGTAGGGAGAGAAGGGTGGATGTGACTGGGAACTAAATGACATTCAAATAGTAATACGATTGTGGCCTGTCAATCACAAGGTAGTCCCGCCCTAAAGATAGTTGATAAAGCATATCCTGCTTTATCAACTATAAAACTGTCTTGAAACTATCGATAAAGACCATGAACCCATTGTGCAAACATTTACTGAGTTAACAGATCAAGTGACTAATAGGGTCATTTTCTTATAGACTTCTATACAATCAAACATATTTTTGCAACCAGAGACATCAACCTCTGCTGGCCCAGAGACCGAGAGACCACATTTGTATGCAGATCTTCTAAAGTCTGAAAGCCTAAATGAAGTGCAGTGGTCTAGTTTCCTCCCGGACTGTATGACTTACAATATGCTGAAAGACAATTATGGAGGTTTTGCCCAATTACACCAAAAAATACTGCCTACCCCACCTTTAATGCTTTAGTAAAGTTGCCATATCCTACTAAAGAGTAAAGCAGTATCTTCAAAAACAGCGAACAGTTAATTGACACTATGTTTCTTTCAATAATGTTTGCTAACATTATTATCCTGGAAGAAAAGAAAAGAAAAAGAAGACCTATAGACTGAATTAATCTACAGTCCATTAAGAATTAGATAAGTTGAGGCAACAAAACAGCTGGAAAAAAACTGTAGAGCCTGGTGCTGGCAGCTTGACATTTACAACAAAGGTCACGTAAAGAAACATTATCAAGGGCTATGGATGTATCATTAGTGGTACCTTCAGTCCGCTATCAGTCATGTTGTTACCAGTAGGAATGAGTGCTAAACCCAGACAGTAACCATGTGAGTTACCTCAGTCTCTGAACGATGCTGCCTTGCAGTGAAGACATTGTTATTATTTTTGGTTTCTGCATTAATGCGCTTACACAATATTGCCTACGGTGTTAATGACCAAAGAACAATAAACTCAGCTTTTGTTTGTGATTAAACAATATGCAAAGTAGCTGTGTTTCTTCCAGGTCACCTTAAATGTTACAAATATCACAATGTGTATTATGAATATACATGTAACGCCTCAGGGTGATCACTTTATATGTATTTTGTTATTTTTCATACGTAAGTAACGTTTCCTTATCTTTCTATTTTTATATAGACCTCCAAGGTTGAACATAAATCTGTTTCTTTGTATTTTCTACATTTTACGCGAATCCAGTTCACCCATTCAGAGTTACGACAAAAAAATCCCTGAGCACACAACACACTGACAGAGCTCACAATCCCGAGATTACATGTGCGGTTTTCCAACAATAGAAAATGATGCATGTGGTGACATGAATTTTTGTCAAGAGATCCATACAGAGTGGCATATGGAGAAGCAGCCTCACAGAGGAGCACTGGTTAAAGGTTGCACACTGACAGTCTTTCCACTGAAATGCCTACCTGGAGGGAAACTACATAAAGCAAGACATCCTTCATGCTGTGGTACAACATCATGTATAAAAGCACAGCTGTGAAAGAAACTTTCACTCGTTGATACCAGGACTGAAGCAGCAACAAGATGTCAACTTAAATTTGGTGGAAGATGAAAATGCATTACTCTCTGACTTCTACTTTTTTTTTTTACATGTGATTCAAAGAAATAAAGCTTTTATTGATCACATATAAAACATGAAGGAAAGGCCAACAGCTGAGTGGATGTTGGCATTTCTTTAATGCTTTTACTAAGAAGAGGATCTATACAGAAAAATATAAATGAATGCGGTAAAAGCACTTTCCTGCTTCAAATAAACACACCAAGTACGGCGAACGTTCAGTGGTATAATGAAAGCAGTTGTGGAAACCATCATGTTCCAGCACTGCCCCTGACCATTACTTTTATACACAACTCAGTGTTCAGTTTGTGAACAAAGTATTTGTTGACAACCCGCTTTTCATGACAATACACTAAACAATAATCAACACATGATAAAAAAAAAAAAATGTTGAAGACATACGAATGGACAAGTCCCATGCAAGAAAAATGTGCAGACCTTTGACCTATCAGATGGACTGCATTCCCACCATTAGGCCAATCAGATGAAGGCTCAGCTAGCTGTCAGCTCAGAGGATAGCCAGCATGACTGCTCAGAAAGCAAAGAAGAGCAAAGAAAACCTGAGGAGATGCTTTTGCAGAGATTAGAAAAAAATTGATTTTAAAGGTAACAGCGGCGGAAATTAAATCATTGTAATTCAAATCAAAGTCTGCCTAACTGATTGGGTTCTCGTGCAATTTGTTTGATACATACATGCTGAAATAGTGCATCTCATCTCTTTAGTCATTTGGCATAGGCTACTCAGTGTATGAAGCCTATGTAAGCAGTGTGGCTATTAAAGCAGAAAGATTACCAGCTGATTACAGTTTTCTATATTCAGCTTTTTTTTTTTTTTTAACCAGGTCTCTACAAATAATTTGAAAAATGCACTACTCTGACTCTGATGCAGCTGCTTCTCTCAGTCTGTTGTCATCACTCTGTGGTCCTGAGAATGTTTTTCCCACAGCACATGTAACAAGTAACATCCTATCGATACTGAAAGATTAAAGGTGAACTTTTTTAATTGAAAAAATATATATAACAAAGAAAGAAAGGCATTTCAACAAAGTGTTGTGTGAGTTCTACTCTTTTGACACCAAGAGTTTTACTTTTACTGCGAATATATGTCAAATACAAATATCACTTATTACTCTCTGATTACTAATCCCTGAAAACTATGAGTTGACACACAAAAAAAGCTGTACAGCTAATATGTATATTTTAATATTTGTTTATTTGTTGCTAATCGTATTATCATCATTTTGCACATTGACGGTGTTCGTATTGGAAAGGCCTTCATACTAAGCATTAATATATAGCGAGTCAGTTTCAACAGTTCAGTTTTCAGTCCTGACAAAGTGATTATGTTTAATGTTATGATATGTTTACTTACTGTGTTAAGTCCTATGAGATGACATGTGTTGTGAATTGGCGCTATATAAAGAAAACTTAATTGAATTGTTTTTCTAGTTTACCTGGGCAACTAACCTGCTTCTGGACCTGGAAAGAAATCACAGATACAATAAACCATGGCTCTACTAAAATGTATTTATCAAAGAAAATGAGCATACAAGTACTTGTAAGGCTGCATGTTTGCGAAACAAATTAAAAAGTCCCTTTTTACAACCAAAAACTGTCATGGGTAAGTTTACACAATCCAAATGTAATAAAACGTACAAACTGTAAACCTTCAATATATGAAAAACATTCCATGTTTTATCAATGCAGAGTTTTTACACGTTTGTAAAAGCCACCTGTCCTCCCAACAGTCAAATAAATAACTGTCAGTACACATAGAAAACTGCCTCATATATCCCCTGCATGTTTACGCGTCCATCACTTTATTCCAGCAGTAGTTGTGATACACTGCTCGGATTATTGTACACAGTGACAGGCCCGGCTTATCTACCCAGTCGCCATTCATATTGCCCACTTGGCCAAGCATCTTGCATCACACCCAAGTAAATGATTAACCGAGTGAGGCTCAGTTATTACCTCTGAGTTTCAAGCCAAATCTCACAACCTGCAAACCCACATCCATTTTAATTTCATCCACCAGCTACACACGAGCGTGGCCCCGCATTAAAATTCAGCAGTATCAACAACATTCATTCAACGAGTCTCACAATAAGTCAACAATGAGAATGTGGGATGAATGTGCTTGATAGTGCAGATATTCAATTATGATGGATTGAATGACGGCTTAGTGTGCATAATGCTTTCGCTCTTCCCTATTGGGTTGTTTATTTTGGGCTTATTGTTTGCCGCCTGGAAGTAAATTGTTAAAGTGTTCTAATAAGCAGGATGCCATTCTTCTGTAAGCTTCAGAAACAGTCCCACAATATGTCCTCATACAGTTTAAGTAATTCCAAGTGGGTGGATGGATTATGGACGAAAACCCTTTACACACCCAGTATGTTTAATCACCTTCTTTTTTTTCTTTGTACTGGACCACTTGACCTGAAAAACAAACAGCTCAAAGCTCTCCATACCTGGGATGCACATGCCTTCAGCCTCCATGTGCTGCTATGCAAAAAGTGGATTTCGAAGTTAAAAACAGTCCATCAGGAAAGCATGAAGGAAGCTGTCTAATGGAGGAGAGACGTGAGTGAGGGGAGTTGGAGGGGTGAAATTGCCTGCTAATGGCCTCTCCTTCCCCAGCTGTGAGAGCTGCAGATGTCTGGGGGAGCTGAGACAAATAGAGGTGGCTCACGTGGGGACCACAGCATCCAGACAACAGCTCAGACATTTCCCTTGAACACTATTTGGCCACAACAAATTAATTTCGGACCGCTTGGGAAGGAACGAGATCCAGCTGGGTGTTGGCTAACAAACATGTAATGTATTTTACAGTGTGCCGAGCCTGCTCTGTCGAGGAGATGCATGATTGAAAAGTTCGGGGGAGTTGCGAAGATATTTGCTCCAGTTACAAGTGATTCACCACAACGTGACCTAGAAATTATGTCTGTGAAAAAAGGGAGGGAGAAAGTATACGGATGATGGGAATGAAAATGATAACTAGTGTATTCGTGCTGGATGGGAAAAAAAATAGATTATGAAGGGAAAAAAATCATCTGCAACCATCGTTATCAGCGCTGTGGCCAACTCATTCATATAACCAGAGAGGCTGGAATGAATTTAGAAAGACACTGGCATACAGTAAAAGAATACAGTAGATGATAAGGATGAAATCCACTTGGCATAGAGAAAGCAGGGAGCTATTTCCAATATCCAGTCTCCTTCTAGCTCTCTACATCTACTCCAAAGAAAATATCTTGCATTTTAGCTGCTACATGTTTCTCTGTGTTAGCAGTGTGCTAACTGTGATTGCCTGTCATTTGGTGCTCTTCATGTAGATGTGAAAATCCTTTTGAATCTTTATAGCATGGTCTACTTTTAAAAAATCAACACATTAAATTGCATCACATATTTCTAAAGATTCAACTTTACCTTAGTCTGTACCTTATTACTCTCTGTAAAGAAAAAAAATACTACTACAGAACTTAAACCACACTTTCAGCACATCCACCAACGAACCAATGGAATTAACCCTCTGAACCCCGAGCAGTGTCATTTGTTGACCCTGTTACATTTTTACTCACTGTGCGCTCATTTTTCACTGCAACACAAAGTCCTGCTCTATGGGACCAGCACCACCATAAGCACACAATCAGAAGTCATATCTTTTGTGAAGTATGATGAAGTAGTCGTACAATAATTCTTTTTTGATCATTTATTTTAGTAAAAGTGAAAAAAGTGGAATTAATATGCACAACATTTTCCAAAGTGCCCACAGGTGATACTGGTAAAAACAAAAAAGGTGGCTCTGCATGTGATACACATGTTACTACTTATATCATTCATCTGTTTCTAAACATGTTGCTCATCTTTTATGTGCAAACACAGCCTGCAGTTCAGCCCAAAAAGTCATTGAATGTTTGTCATGTGATTGTCGTCACAGCTGAGTCTCCAATGTCTCAATGGCCAATTGTTAAATGATACCTGTAGTAGAAAGTGATTTTGATGAAATGTCACAGTTGTAAGCTGAGATCTGGATCTTTATTCTTATTGAATGGCGTCTCACAAACGAGTAGTTCAAGGACCATTGAAAATCTGATGATTCTTTCCATTTTCACAGCCTCTGTCATTTTGGCAGTTTGGTAAAGTTAGCATGCCATTCAAACCTACCAGTAGGTTTCGGAGTCAGAAGGTTAACGCTGGAGTCTGCAATTCTGCAAACACATTGTTGATATTTAGCATATTTCGGTATTTAGCATGTGCCAGATTCATCACCGCCCCTCTCGCTCCCACTGCACCCTTAACCCCCCTCATCTCTCCTCCCTTCACGTTCCCCCTGTGCACAAAGCATGCTGGAATAGTGTTACAGCCACTTTGCATTTACAGAACCAGCGCTGTTAATAAACACTAGATATTTTTTAGTGCAGGGAATCAACAGTTAATAGACCCCAAGGACACATACGTGGTTTGACCTCTCCACACAGACTCAATTATGTTTAATGGTTAAAAACTATTTGCATGCTGCGCACATACAAACATACAAAACAATCAACTTACATGTACAGATTCCTCCTGGAGGTCCTGGAGAAATATGCTGCCAATTAATTGCAGAGAATCACAGCTGCTGCATGTTGACTCCCATCTGAACTTAATCTCAGTTACATTGTTTGTTTGTTTGTTTCCAGAATGCAAAAAAAAATATCAGTATTTATTCACCAACAGACTGTCCATGACCTAAATAAATCATGGTTCCTCTCATTTGGAAGCAGAGCTATCTAAGCCACTGTTTTATTACGGCCTTTGAACTATTCCTCCCAGACCGATGACTGGTTATTAATTCATCCATTCTTTTGAAAAGAGTGCCTCATTATCATCCCAATATCAGCCCGTCCCGCGAGAAGTTGCAAAGCCAAGCAGTCAAGATTTTGCACTCCAGCTTCACAGGCTTGTCAAATTAAAAGGGTCTGCCAGTGACACTTTGAGGATGGCTCTCCAAAAACAGGGGGAAAAAAAGATGAATTATGTAAGATCTCTTTGAATATTGCATTGCAGAGGAGGGCGTCCTATATGCCCACCGTTTTCGGTCTCAGACAAAGCATGAATTGGAATGTGCTCACACTGGCACAATACAGCAGCGGTAAACTCTTTTCCTCTTCCCTGTTATCACTGTGAGCGGTGCAGAGTCGGCTCCTGTGGGTTTTCTAAGAGAAAAGCTTTGGGAGATAAGGGGAGAGGAGACGATCACAGGGTGATTGAACGAGATCTGCATTTGGAGAGTGGGCTCGGATAACATCAGAAGTTCTTGGAAGATGACCCTGGTTCTGGGAAGTGCAAAGAGAAATAAGACAGAGCTGCTGTCTGTTCTCTAACAACTTTCTCCTCCACATCCAGCTCCATTTGGAATAATCGAAAATGTGATGTTTGTGCCTATTATTGAACAGAATCTGACGATAAAGGCAGATTCAGAATAGACGAAACCATTCAAGGCTCATTTCTAAAGCAGATCTAACAAAAAGAATGAGGAATGTACAGTGCAGCATTGTGATCTGGAACATCACAATGCAGGGAACACAGCAGGGAGCCACGATTTGCCATTAGAAACGGATAGAGTTGCTTCTAAAAGACACTAGTAAAGAAATACCCTAAAAACTCCCATTTCCAACTGAAACAAAACAACTTAAATGGCTCCCTTAGTACAATATTCCACAATCTATTAGTTTTACTGCTAATCACTTTTCTCTTTCACGCTGTTGCTTTTATTGACCTTTTATCGGTACCAGCAGTCTCCTGCTATTTCACTGTGTGTAGCATTTCCATCTACTCCCTTCATTCCCTGCAGCAAAACAAAGAGATAATTGAATTGCACCCAACAGGCCACCTGATAAGTCAATCTCATATTCAGAATTTTTGATGAAGTCTCTCCGTATGGCCTGCATCCTTATTTTCTGCCCAGTAAGCCTGGGCCTAATTGCTATTATTATAATTACTGGAATGGCAACAATTATTTTTCATAAAGGATGTAGCGCAGCTTGTCTTAGATTGGTGATCTCAACTTTGAGATATCTCAGCAGTCAACTAATAGAGATGGTAGCACCAGAACTGTAGAGTTTACTATCTGAATTCCGATTTCCTAATTATGGTAATTAATCTTGTCTAATTATAATAATGTAGTATTGTGAGGGAGAGAGAGGTGTCAAAAAGTATTGTAATAAAGAAGAAAAGCTACTCTGACTAAAGGTATAGACTTAAAAGGAGGTGAGATTAAACACATCATTCTGACAGACTCCACTATTTAAATATTTTGTGCTCTAATCCTATAAAGGGTGCATAGTTGTATAAAAGATAAAGGAAAACTGATTGCAGATCTGGCAATGTGGTGATGACAACCGCCAGCTATTTTAAATCATGCCTCTTCTTGAGTAAAGAGCTTAACTTGAGCCTTTGTTATGATGAAAATGAAAAAAAAAACACACACACACATTGCAAAGTTAAATCGCAAAACAAGCTTGGTGGATGAGGAGCCACCAGGAAGGCTGTCAACCTGATTGCTTCGGAGGACGAGATGGTCCCTCATCCTCCTCCTGCAAACCACAAAATGGGTGCTCTGGATCTTTTCTTAATTAGGTGAACCCCTCTAATCAACCCAGCCTCTCGCTGCAGGATGTATGGTAGTGGTAACCTGAGGTGAAGTGCATGCTGGGTCTCCAGGGGCAGGGACATGTTTACCATAAGCTGGAGCATGGGAGGTCAAACAATGAATATCAAAAGCCTGGAGATGCACATGCATCGTCTCTAATTTACACAGACAGAAAGACTTATAGCCCCCTTTCATTTAATAACCACTGAAGTCATGATGAGAGAGTCTTGAGTCATTATTCATGAAAAGCATTTGCACAAGTGTGCATGTACAGCAAACCGAGGAAGATTCAGAGAAAGAGTTGTCCCACATGTCCACCATCTGTTGAGGATCCCTACAAGGCGCATTTAGACAGCGCCTGGCACTTCCAGAGACTTGCATGGCAGCGGGCCTCTGCTGAGTGGTCATCAGCTCCCATCGAGCCCCACTGGAAGAGCTCGCGCTCTGTCGTTTGCTTAATTTCTCATTTGTTGTAAGTCCATCATCCCTTCTGCACCAGTGACATGCTGGCTGGTCTTAAACGCAGCCGTGTGGTGCCAAGACGAGGAGAGAGCAGAAGCAGAGTCTGAGGCAGACTGTGTGAGGCACTGTGGATGTATGGAGGCCCTCCATGCCAACGACAACAAACACAATGAGCGCAGACACAACGTCAGAGCTGAGTCACCATTTGGAAACTGATGCAATACTATAGTCAAATAATTGGTTACTCTCTTGTCTCATTTTTGCTGTTAATGCTGATGCAGTTGATGGATATTGTAACTTTAGTTTCATTTCCACTCACAATAGCATTGCACTTCCAAGGTTAATTGTTGAGATCTGTGCATGTGGCAACATCACTAAAATGAATTCAGGACATGACAAGAAACCTTATCAGACAATCGTACAGCTTTTAAGCATCCATTGTTCATATTTGTAGGGTTTTTCCCGCATTGAGGAACTTTTGGCACCCTACCAAAGAGGTTTTAACAAGTGCCAAGGGAAGATCACCAGCACCAAAATGATAAGAACTGAAAATCAAATAATAAGTTAATTGGGGCTTCATTTGCAGTGCATATTGGACATTTTTGTTTCTCAAATGCTCAGAAATAACAGCTAAATACATCCATTTCTGTCAAACACTCTAACACAGACTCATTGTGTTTACTGTACACAGGCCGATCGTGCTTACTGCCGTGCCTACTCACCCCCCACAGGCCATTTGTGAGCCAGGAAAAACCCTGGTTAGCCACATTTATTTCAAGAGTAAATAAAGGCCAACTGGAATTATTGCCTGAGCTATCAGCTGAAAACATCCATCACAGTTCCGTCAATACCTTATCTTAATGTAGTTGTACGTCAGCGATGCCAAATGCTGCAAACCAATTAATCATTCAAGTTTCATCGCAAATAACTTGTGAAATGCAGAAGTCTCTGTGAGGGACTGTGAGCAGCAACAATGGAACAATACAGCTGGTTTGATAGTGTTTCACTTTTGCAAAAAAATGTGAAACTATGACACGATGAATAATTGTACATGTCGGCTTTTAGAATTATTGACCTTACAATGTACAAAGGGTAAAAATATTGTAAAAATACAACCTGGAAACACTGGCTGCATACCAAATTACATACTGAAATTACATACAGTAAAGACCCTCCTAAGCCTAATGCTACACTGATACGGTACAACTTGACCGTCTCGGCACTTATAGCTAACATGTCTCTGGGGTCTCAGGTAGGAACCTCCTTTCATAGATGTTTCGTCCAGCTCGTCCTACGACACCTTCGGGAAGCTACACAGTGATCTCTGACGTCCCAAAGACACTCCCCTAATACCAGCCATCACTGCTCCTCACACCAACACAGCTACTTCCCTTACCTACCACATGGCTATCAGAGCCCAAACAGCACTGCCACCTTCAACAGACCCAGGCTCCGTACATGCCAGCTCCAGGTAGTGACAATGCTGATGCTACCTTCACTAAACACATGCCCTCTGCAGGACTACAATCTGCTTCCTAGTTTGAAATGAATTGAGGATATACTGCTACAAGTAAAACAGACTACAGGTCATCATATGGCAAAAAAAAGAACAATTATCAGTCAATCAATTATTCAATCTTACTTAATAACAGATGAAAAAGTAAGCTGGCAGAAACAACAAGTAAACTTACCTGGGTGGCTGCATGGTCCCAGACAATCAGATTCAAATAGGCCACGCCCACCCCTTAAATAACCCTCCTCTTCCTGGAGCTCCACCTGAGAGAAGTGATTGGCTGATTGCCTCCACCTGATGTCTTCCACTGAAGACTGGTGGATCTCACCACAAAAGAAAATAGAGGGAAAGAGAAGAAAGAAAAACAAAAGATGAGAGGAAAAGGAGGGAAAAGGAAGAGAAGCAAAAAAGGGGGATAAATATTTAGTTCCTATCCTTATTTTGACTCCCAGCTACCACTATTCCTCCTCATCCAAATCCACGGACTAGATTTAACTGCCTTGTTTGACATTTCCTTCACCATCTTCCTTCAACTCTGTCCCTGCACTCCCAGTTCCCCCCAGGAGCGAGACAGCTGACCTTGCTACGAAACCTCTACATTCGACTTCCACTGGACGAACCCGAACCTTCCATCCTTGCTGCTCAGCTTTTGCCCCTAAGTCTGCATATCTAAGCTTTTCCTCTCATAAGCTTCCTCCACTGAGTCCTTAAAGGGAACTGTCAACTCAATGAAGTAAACTAATCGTTGACTAACAGACCACAACACAATATCAGGCCTCAGATTAGTGCACACTATTTCCCGTGGCACAACAACCTTTCCTCCTAAATCTACCTGCATTTCCCAGTTGCACGCACCTTCCACCTTCCCTCACCGATGAACTGGATTCCGACGCTCCCTTTGTTAGAATTATCTGAATTTGCCTGTCGACGTCTAACTTCAATGCCTGCAGCTAAACGTTTCAAAACCTGGTTATGCTGCCATGTATAGCAGGCTTGTGACAAACTAACTTCACAACCTGACAGAATATGCCTTAACGTTGCTGTCCCTGAACACAATGGGCATAATAGATCCCCACTTACCCAGAGTTTTAGGTTCTGTGGGGTTGGTAAGACATCATATGTAGCCCTATCAGATGAGAGCAGACAGCAACAGACGGAGTTAAAAGCCAGAAGTTGGAGAGTTTCCAGCAGGATTTAGTCTGGACAGGAAGGTACTGAAACACACCAACATTTATTAAAATGTTTGTCAGACACATATATTAGATTTAATTCTAATAGAGTAGCATATTAAACTGCTGCACAGGTGATATGTGATATTTTTCCATGGCTTAATCTCCATTTTAAATGGAATCTCACGTAAATATGCATCGTATTGGTTTGCTGCTAGTTATAAATCAGCTGATCAGACGCCTTCCTCTCAAACTACATAAATAAACTAAAATAGTTAGGCACAGAGGAAGGAAATGTAAAGCAGCAGCTTTCAGTATTGATATGTCAGATATTCAGACTGCCAGGGCTTCACATCTGTACTGCACATCTGTTGGTTGTGGCTTTCAGAATCCTCACGTCACACTTGCCAGGAGTTTTGGTCTTTGTAGATACTTCAAAAATTACATCAGTCAGACATTATTACACAGCAGAAGAGAACTTTGATATATATATATGTGCAGTTTAGTAATGGATTCAGCCACTCTGACTGATAAATGTCACCATCCACCACACACTTATTTGGTTACGAAATAAACCAGACAAATAAAATCTAAAACTTTCCAATTTGACTAAAATGAAATGTTCCCGTCAAACACCAGATTTCTGAGCCAACATTTAAACCAATCAGCTGTCAGATGAAGTCAGAGCCAGAGGTTTCCAACAAGCCTCAAACCGCTGGATTGCAACTGTGGTACCTGGTACTAATAATTGCAGCTGCCTTGATCTCACAATGGCATTTGTCTTCATCACAAAATCAGAGCAAGTTGGGACAGAAGTCAAACGTACATGTATTGCATGACGATCGCTGGTTATCAGTTTTTCACAGGTTTTGTCCATCTTGAGCTAACTTTGGGTTTTACCTGTAAAAAAAAATGATTTAAATATTTTGGCTGAGCTGTTTTCTTCACACTGATCACCTGACTGTTCACGTTTCTCGCCCGACTGATATCACATCCTCCCAGATCTTAGCAATTACAGTTGTCTTATTACATTCAGTAGGAACTGAGGCCCAAACTAAGAAAATATGACTCAAGTGTAATAAACCAGAACTATTCTTTTTAAACACATTGTAGATTAAAACACAGCAGCCAATTAAAAAAACTATTATCTTGACTTGCATGTCTTTTTCTCCGAGCCAATATTGACAAACATAATTTGTATGTAAGTAATCAGGTCGCTGTCTTATTAGGATTATGTGCCAAACTGTCATGCTGTTGCAAACTGAGTGGTGGCTTGGGCTGTGTTGTGTTTAATAGGGATCTAGACCTCTTTCATTTTTTGTTCAGTAGGCTTGCCCACAAGGAAATCAATGGCGTAGCAAATCAGAGCTCACAGCATTAACACATTAAAGTCACAGTCGCAAAAAAAAAAAGTAAAGGTTTCAAAACAGATGGTCTTATTTTATGCAAATGTTATTATGCAAAACTAAGCCTGGAGGCTCGGCTATTTTTTCCAGCCTCTTAATTGGCAGAGAAGAGAGAGAGGTGCCAGACGTTGCAGGTGGCAAGGTAGCCCCACTTTCTTTTGTCACATCCTGAGAGAGAATTTTCAGAGAATTTTATTTAGTGTTATTTCCACCAGGGCCTCGCCACAGCCATCTGTACGCTAAGAGGGGAGCCCATTGAGCTCTGTGTGATGCTGCAGCTTCTCAAAGCCCGGTGAACTGATAATGTAGCACGCTTTTGCTCGCAGCAGGGGCCGCCTCACCAAGGCAACGACGGCTGAGAATAAACCATTGGTTAAGAAGGTGAGCATTATCTGCCGTGCTCTTTTCCCCCTCCTCTTTCATGGCCTGAACACTCTCGCTGGCTGATTAGAAGCATGCCGTCCGGAGGATGTCAGGATAATTAGGAAATATGATTTGAACAGACCTTCACCTGGACAGCTCTGATCAAGTTGCCTCCTTAGGAACTGAGTGATGAACAGTTAGCGTCTGACGTTGGCAGGCCTCTGAAACAAAACATTTCACTTCAGTTTAATTCAAATTTTATTTTCTCGTAAACAATGTGCCTCAGAAACGCAGTTTACGATAAACACGCGCAATAAAAACACAACATTAAAGGGCTTTTAAATCGCCACAACACATACCAGTGTAGACTGACATCAGCTGGTAAAACCTAAGTTGCTTACTGGTACAGAATAAAAAGTTCTTGAACAAGCATCAACACACCATATCATGTCATGAGCAAATTAAGTAATCTAGTTTAAGGGAGAGACTTGAGCTGTGGGTTCTCTTGATTTTGTTTTGAAGCCTACAAAAACAGCATGCAGAAGCCATCAGCTCAGACTTCCCTTCTAAGAGAAGCTACTGAGCCTTCAAAAAGAGGGAAAATCAAGCAAGCAGCTCAGGCAAAATTACCCCAATCACTCCTGATGAAATCCAGTTTTTTGGATGCGGATCAGATAGACATATTCAGAAGACATATAGGACTTTGAAATCCTTAAATGTATAACCCGTCCCTCCTAAAATATTAAAAGCTTTTGATCTCAGCTCCTCTTCCCAAGATCAATCTTTCAGAAAATGTGCTCTTTATCAGTGGAGTCGAGGATATTGTGTGCTGCTTTTCTTCCTTACATTCTTTCGAAAGTCTTTCTGCTCGGGCATCAGTCATCTGCTCACCAGGGGACTGGAATTACAGGAAATAGTCAGATTAACTGTGGGCACGCACTGCACACACAAAGAACATATGTGAAACTGCTGCATCACTCTTAAATGTGATAGCACAACATTTAGATTCTGGCAGCACAGCTATGGTTTTGGCTCACGTAGATGCATTTTCATGAGGTTTCCTTCTTTCAATAATGGAATCGGACTATCCAAACAAATGATTATGACTTTGCTTTTTAGGAAAATACTTTCCACTGTCATTACCCAAACAGGCTTCCTTATGTCTGTTAAAGATTTACATGCAAGCCATGTGTAGCCCTACAGTAAGGGTGAGAAGACATGAGCTGCTCACATGTCTCTGCTGCTCAGTGCTTGTACAGGGTAACAAAGCCTGCATGAGGTAACACTAGATGCAGTGATCTTACTGTAGCTTGACCTCTGGGACGGCACAAACAGCTCAGCAACACCTCTGACTCTATAAATATGTAAAATCCCTGGCATGTTCCAGGGCCCATGCTGAGCTCTGTGCCTCTGAATCATTGAGCCACCACCACCTCCTCCAGTGGTGCCCCTGCCTGGCCTCTTTGGGGAACAACCAGAGTAAACAATGTTAATAAGTCATGATGACCAGGACTTGTTGGCACATGCTCACACAACCGACAACGGTGTTACATTCTGTTCAGTCCTGAATCCAGTAATGGAGCCTGTGAGCAGGCGACAGTTGCTCAATAATAAAAGCAGTGTTTTTGGCATTTCATGCCAACATAACAGCCAGTCTGATAACCTTGTTTAGTTTGTTTCAGTGGCTTTCTCACCTCTCCTATATAGTTTAAAGTTTTAAATCCACTTTCAGCTAGAAATTGTTTTTATTTCATCACTGCAAGCTATCAAGGTTAGATTCAGTCTCTTCATAAGCTGGTTAAAGATAATCTGAAGCAAGAAAGCAAGATAAAGACCACTTCCAAACACACTGGAGATGTACAAATAAAAAACAAAAACAGAGCCCATGACAAACACGTCTGCAAATGATCATGAGAGCAATTGCTCGTGGTGGATGTGTGTTTTCCATTATGTTTCATTTTCAATCATATTCAACCAAACAAGTTGATATATTTCCTCAAGGTTTGTTTAAACGGCAGGGTTGGATGCTTGCCAATTATGAAACTGCCAGTCAAGTGCTGCCAGGTTGTGTTTTGCTAAATATCACAGAATAATAAGGAAAGAATCTGATTGAATAATTTGTGCTTGATGGCTTCAACTTAGTAGAAACTGGAGATTGGAATAAAAGTTTTATGGCCAGTGACTAGGGTTGTAATGGTACATGTATCCATTCAGCACAGGATGTTTGGTTCAGGATGAGACTTCTTCAGTTTGATACGCCCTGTGATCAAAACAATTACTGTGAGAACCCTATTTATGTCTACATCCTCACACTCCCACAATGGAAATTCTTAAGCAGGAGTTCCAGGAGTGTGCCAGCTGTTGTCTACCAGTTACAGCACGCTATCAGGGCTACACTTGAATGTTGAAATGCCAAAGGATTTTCATTAATCTTGTAAAAAAAAAGTGCGTTAACTCATGTTTTAATCTGCCTTCCTGCATGACAAGACCCTGTGACAAAGAGTTGACTGGCCTCACATTGGGCGTTAGCGGCAAAATATCCAAGGGTTGGTTTCACCACTAATAATTCCTGTAAAGTTCATGTAAACAAGACAATTGTGTCCTCAGTTTTGACAAAAACATAAGAACGCAGTGTTACTTTGTACAATTCCAAAGACAACACTGCACTGCTTTCACAGCTTTAATATTTGTTTTAGGTTAAGGGCTTTTTCTACCCTCTCTCTGTTCTGGGCCACTCCCACCAAACAAGACATATAAAAACAGTCCATACTAATCTAAGGCTTGTATGGATTTTTTGCCCATTGATGGCCAAAAAACATTGCTTACCCAGCTTTAATAATGACTGTACTGCATTTTTTGGCTACTTTGTTGATTGTATAATTGAGACTAAACACATCAATGGAGTTTTACTGACATTTGGGTTGTTTAGTTTTGATCATTATTATTTACATTTCAATTATTTTACAGCATTCGAGTGTCCAAATGGTTACAGTTTGAATTATGGCCAAATAGTCCCTTTGATTTTTTCACATTTTTTAAAATAACAGACAAAACCATTATGTATTTCTTTGGTTTTATCTGCTGTACTTACAATGTGTTTAAATGTGACCACACCAACGACACCGACACCAGATATCTCTGCGAAACACCACATGATATACAATGACAGTCTTCTGATGTTCAATGCATGACTGTACATAAAGATAGAAGAAACCTCCATTCTAAAGCTCAGTGTTGTGGCTCTAGCTGTCGGTATCTTGGCAGTGCCTGACTCCTTCCGAATTCCCACCTAATCCAAAAATGACAGAAGAGGTGGAGCGTAAGTGGAGCTGAGGGCCATGCAAACATCTCTGAGTCATGGATTGTGTTGTTACCTGTCTGGTGCCAAGCCTCTAATTAGACATAATTTTAGGCCTTAATGAAATTTAAAAAGGTGAGTTATTTAAAAATTCATCCTCCACACAGCTGTCATGAATACAGAAACTAGGTATACAGATCAAAAGTGTTTTTGTAACATGGTGGTAGATGTGTTTATTTCTGCTGTAAAGTTGGACATTTAAACATGTGGGTCTGTAGGGATTGACTTGCTTTAGGCGCCAGTCTCAAGTGGCCATTTGAGGAACTGCAGGTTTAGGCACGTTCATGTTAGCTTCAGGTTTCGACTCCAGAGGCTGCGGCTCAGTCTAATTCCTACTTCTTAAGATTCAACATTACTACTTAATGTGCAAATGGTAACTATGGCTGGTTTAATGTTTGGGAATTACTGTGGCACAGAACGATCACATCACATCATCCAATAGGACATAATTCTCAGACACACTGGGAGCTCATGTCATGTCTAATCCAAAGAAAGATCTGCCTCGACATATTATGGGTACTCACATCATCTGGGATGCAGGTTTAAATTTGATTAGCCTAGCTGTATAGTACATTAGTACATTTATTATTGATGAGTTTTTCCTGCACTGCGCATGTTCACATTGAAATAAAAACATAAATATATTCAGCCAAAACCTCTTTAAACAATTAAAGTCAGAGTGTCATTAGTGTTGTGTTTCAGCCTTTTGCTCCCTGTTTTCATGTAAATGCCTCTGCGAGGTCCAACTTAACATTCACTCCTAATTCTCCTGGTTTGCTTTGACAACAAGAGGTTTAATGTCATGTCTATAAAGATGTATATAATTGGACTGTGGAAAATACGCTGACTGATTTAGAGCCCATGTTTGGCCAGGCCATTGATTTCTCCCATTTTCATGAAAACCCTCTTTCAAATCTAATTGCATCTGTTCCTCAAAATGAAATAATTGTATCAAGGCAAGCATCAGCGCTTGGCTGCAGAGCCATTCTGTGCCATGCTGGCGTTTAATTGATGATGGACTCTGTGTATTCAAGGCATTCACCGTCAGGGCAGAGATACATTTGCCAATAATCTCTTATTACGCGGCAGGAAGGAAGAGAATTACGTGAATGGCAGTGGCAGAGGCTTTCTTCTGGTTGAGAAGAATGGCAAGTCAATGAAATAGAAAAGAAACATAGCAGAAATGATTAATAGTGAACTCCATTATTGAAAGGCCTCACTCATAAGATGTTCTCATCTCCCTGGGGAGCCAGCACAGGACTGCCGGCTAGGCTCACACTGTTTTTTTCATTACTAGAAATTTCCTCATAACACCACTGCAGAGGAAACAACACTCCTGGGGGTTCAGATGCAGGAGAACGGATGTTTTAAAACACCTATGAGGCCTTCAATTAATCCTGAGAGCATGTTCCTCATTCAGTTTCTGGTCTTTGAATGAAAAACATATTCAGCCTAAAAGTGGGGCACTGACAAAGACGATGGAGGCTGAATTTACGGCCACATTGCTGCCTTTGTTATTTGGTTTTATAAAGAAGGTCAAGCACAGTAATAAATGTCCTGCACCGCATTTTCAGTTGTGATTAGAAAGCTGATATCAGTATTCAAAATTTCAGCAAAGAAGCCGTCATGTCAAGTTGAGCTGGCCAAGATATTGTTTTATTTTCTCATTGTTTAAATTAATTTGAATTCACAATTCAAATGGCTCATTTTGAAAGGGACCATTGGCACTCTCATGAATAGGCTATTGGTTAAGTAGACTGAGTGCTCAAACGACATTTTGAAAGCTTTTTGGAGCCAATAATGGACTTGGATGAATGTGGAGTGGACCTGAACATAGCTCATTAAACAGTGGGGTGAAAAGCTCTCGGCAGGCTCTCGACTGCATGGCTGAGCAGTTCCAATCACCTCCGGTGAACCGCTGGCTAGAAGCTCGGGTTAAAGGAGCTCCTCAAGTCAAAGGTGCTTTGTTCTGTTATTGTATAGAATAACAAGTTAGTGCCAGCCACAGGGTCAGAGGAAACAGCAGTGGACATCTCTCGTGACAAATCACTCCCCTCACAGAGCTAAGAATGGAATCTCTGTCTTGATCTATTCTCAGCTCAGAGAAGAAGACTGATTTTGAAAAATGTTACTTTTTACAGCTTGAGACTTGAACATAAACCACACCTATATTTACATGTCTTAAATGCCTCTGTAAGGGCAGTCTAGTTGCCCCCAAAGGAGTGACTATTTCTGTTTAAAATGCCAAAGTAACAAGTGATTTTGGCATTTAGCATCAACTATAAAAATGCCGGCTTCTGGTCTCGGCAGTTCCTACTTGACATAATGTGTCTGCACAAATGCACCGAGACGAAAGACAGCTGGTTTTTATTTCAGTAACCTTTATGCCTCCCAGTTGGTCTTATTAACCACATGCTTACTACTTCCCACGTGACTTGTTATCAGGGTTTACATTAAAAATGAATTTTCAGGTTCTCCTGGCTGATAATTTGTCATTAGGCTGTTGTAAGCCCTGCTTTATCACCTGTTTAATTCCTTATGCAGATTGGAGGGTCAGTGCCCTTACAGGATGTGTCTGGCTACGGTGAGCAGAAGTGGCAGCGTTAGTAATTATGCTGTAAAGGGGCCAAGGTCAATTAGAGAAGAAATTCTCTCAGTGCAATTAAATTAATGTTAATATATGTTCGCTGCTACCTAAATTAAGTGCCTCAGCTGTCAGATTATTCTGTTAGGGAGGTTTCAGAGTGGCTAAAGAAGGGCTGCTTCCACCTTTATGGAGCTAATGAACACTTGAGCTCTGCATCAGTCCCTTAGCATGTCCTCCTGATTACTTAAATGAACACTGTTGCCTTTTACTGCTTTGTCTTCTTGTGCTCTGTGCCTGGATTTATTTTATACATGTTAATAGAAAAGATCAAATTGACCCAGATTGACTGCCAATGAGTGACATGTCCTAATGGCAAGCAGGAAATGGGTTGAAATAAAGAAGATCATCAGTCACCCTCAGACAGATAAGTGAGGAGCAGGTAATAGGAGGGAGCCAGCGGTGGCTGCTGTTGCTGCCGATATCTCTATGGAGCAGGCGTGATGCTTGAGAGGATTTGGGAGACAGTGCTGGCTGGCAGGAAACATCCACACCGGAGGCGAGATACTGTAGCTGTCTCAGCGGCTAACAGATGTCTACTGTAAGCAATTTTTAAGTGTTTGTAAATGAAACGGCTTCAGTCTTTTGAGGAATTTCCTTCAATTTCCTTCCTAACAGTCGCTGCCAAGGTGCTCCGAATCAAGACTATTTTGATTCTGTTTGTATCAAATTATGAATATACCCTTGAATAATTCAGAAAAAATTCTTTAAAGCCAAAAAAAGATCACCTGCCTTCCTTCAAGACTGACTGCGACTGCCCTTTACCTGACAATGTGTCCCACATAAAGTCAGTCCAAGCCCCAGACAGAGGGAGGAAGAGCTGTCACTGTATCCCTTATCATCCGCCACAGCATTGTGGATGTCAGGACTCCTGCTCTTTTCATTTCTTCCTCCCCTTTTTTCTTCTCCTCCCTCCCACCTTTGCCGTTTTCCCCTGGTATTCAAGCGGTTTAAGCAACGCATATAATCTTCAACCACCCAGCCACCCCTAAGCCTCAAAGAGTCACCCAGATATGGGCAGATGGAGGTGAGCTATCAGCTAACCTGTAACCGCGGGCCTAAGGCGATAATCATTTCAAAACTGCGGGGGGAAATGGTTTTAATAGCCCTGTAAAGGTAACGTTTGTCTGCCTTATCACACCTGGCAGATGCATCGCACAGAAGGAAGGGGAAAAGGAAAACAGGGGCACGGGGAGGAAGAAAGAATCAGCTGATAACAGTCCCTCCCCAGGGAAAGATGAGTCTGGAATTAAAAAAGTGCTTCCTTCAGGAGAAAGTTTAGGGGATTAAGGTTAGTCGCTCTTCTCCTCTGTTCCACCTGCGCCTCATCCTCACCTTACCTCATCCTTCCTCCATCACCAGCTGTTAACCCTCGGAAAAACCTTTTATGAGCCTCGCAATACATTTGACAGACGTCTCGTTGTTTTACCCTCAAGGTTCAAACTCCAGCTTTCTTTTTCATCATGTTCGACAATGTTTTGTTTTCTCCATTATCACTTGCTCTGTGTGTTGTACCGGCCAGTGGCATGGCAACAGTACGTGACACTCCAGCTGCTTTTCCATCCAGAACTCTTTTCATGCCGGAGAAGTTTCCATGATGACCAGCCTGAAGTGAAACACCAAACCCACGGTTTCAAAGACCCATCTCTGCTGGTTTATACTTGACCTATTGGGTAAGTCATGGGTGATTTGGAAAGGTTCAATTGATGTTTTATGGGGAGCATGGCCTTGTGTGCAGTCTTACAGCATAACTGTAATATTCCACTGTGGACAGACTTGGATTCAATCACAGCTCTTGGCATTTGAAGGTATGTCTCTCGGGGCTGTTTCAGTCTCTTACATCAGTCTTGTGTGTGCACTGCTTTGGATTTATCTGTGACCCCACATTGTTCACTTCTGCTTCAATGTTAAACTTTTATGAAGTGGTTATGGGGAAGTTTATTGTTTTGTTTATTGTTCCCAAACCAAGAGTGGAGTAGCCTCGGAAAGAAAAACACAGGACGGGACACAGTTTCAGAGTGAATGCTTTCTGGAACAATGCAACAGCAGTGAAAGCTATTATCTTGTGTTGTTATTCAATATATTTAATGTGATACGCTGTAATTTCTTCATGTAATCATTTATTTTTTTTTCATCTGCTTATCACATTTCAGAGTCACCATGTGCTGATTAGAAAGCGAGGACAGTCAGTTATATTTGTGGCTGCTACACTGTAAATCATTTCAGGTTCATTCAGCTTAGAAACATGGGTTCCCCTGCTGCCTTTAAAATCTAAGTTAACTGCACTTCAGATGTTTCATTATTTCAGAGTCGAGTTATGAGTTGTGAAAGTGTGAAATTAGCTGAGTTAAATTAACTTAAGAAAACAAGTTCAATAAAGTCAGTCAGTGATGTTAAAGGTGCTAGACTATGGTTACAGACGGATTTACTCTCTTCCTTCACATCTTCTAAGTTCTAAGAGCTTCTTTTTCACTTTCACTCAGCTGTTGAAGCCATTTTTTGACCAATGTCAGCACAAAGACAATCTGTGAGGCGGTGTAGGGCTCAGATCAGTATTTGTCATGGTTAGAACTGCTTTGAATATTTATATACTTTCATATTTTAAAAAAGAAACACCTATAACTCAATACACCAAAGATACAGAGCAGGTTTCCACTATGTCTGTCTGTCTTCTTTAAAAATACACAAGGGTCTCTGGAGAGTTTAAACTCAAACAATGTATCTTAGAAAGTCTGCTTATATGCTAGTTTATTTTCTAATAAACCTAATTTCATGAGGGGCATGAACTCTCCCTGCAGTGCATTGACTCAATTTGTCATTTTAAATAAAAAATGTCTCGAGTTATAGGCTCTAATGTTTTTAAGTCCTAAAGTGGTTTGAAAACAAATTAATTATTTAATTGAACTGAAATGAGCTAAACATGTATATTCACATTAAATGAGTTAGAAATGATGAGTTTACTTGACTAAATTCATTTATGAAGTTTTACAGTGTATAAACTCATTGAACTGTGACTCCTGAAAGAAATAAATAGTCTAAGAGCAAAGGCAGAGCTCAGCGGTCTTGTAGAATAAAACTGAGCCAAAACATAGTTGGTCATTTTCTCTGCGACCTTTCAGATAGCTGAAGGAGGAGACATGCAACCAGTAATGACTGATCACAGGTAGACACTGGAACGGACAATAGTTTGGGATCCACTGTCAGATTAAACTACCCAGCAGTATAGAGTGAACTAATAGTATTCTTTCTGTTCGTGTTAACAAAACACTCTGGAATGGACCATTCAGCACCATGATTAACCTCCATCACTGAGCCCATCCTCACCTCCTCCATCACCGCCTGGTACTTTGCTGCCACTGCCAAGGACAAAAGCCGACTGCAGCGTGCCATTCGTTCTGCTGGGAAGGTGACTGGCTGCAATCTGCCGTCTCTCCAGGACCTGTACGCCTCCAGGACACTGAGGAGGGCAGGAAGGACTGTGGCTTCCACCCTCCCACCCCGGACACAAAACTTTCTGAGACACTTCCCTCTAGCAGGAGGCTGCGGTCCAAAACCTCACGCCACAACAGCGGTTTCCTTTGTCTTCAGTCTGTGGACTCCTCTGCTGCTCTCACAGACACTACATGTTACATTAATATAAAGCCTGCTCCTCGTCTGCATTGCATTAACACTCTTTTTTTCTCAACTATTACCCTTGCACACTGCACATAGGCTCTTGTACTGTGAACATTTGCACTTTTCATGGTTTGTATTATGTGCATCAATGCACAAACTACACAGCTGTTTGAATTTAACAGGAGACATATATTCTTTACATTTCTTTACACAATATTTTCTTATTGTAAATGTTTCTTGCAGTATTTGCTAACTGTGTTTATTGTCAGTGTTATGCACTAAATGCAAAGACTCATTCTTTAGATGTGCAAACAATAAAGATTATTATAAATTTGATTCTGTAAGTTTTTTCAGTTTTAATCTTTGTGGTGTTTTAAATGTTGGCCTTTCACTTCAAATGTAACATTTTTTCACAGTGGTTTTGTTGCATTTTTTAAAATAAAGCAGCTGAATACTCCATCTACCACTGTGCCTGGTCATATTTCAAAGAAGAAATTGAGAGGCTTAACAAACTATTAGGAATTCAAATAGTATTATTGTTGCCTGGGGAGTGGTTTCTAAGAATGTTTCACTTCCACTGAGAAAACCATCTGCTTGGTTAGTTTGATTCACAGTGTCAGAGAATGA
Source organism: Dascyllus trimaculatus (assembly GCA_024666655.1). NCBI lineage: Eukaryota > Metazoa > Chordata > Actinopteri > Pomacentridae > Dascyllus > Dascyllus trimaculatus. Next base: position 22,807,756 of record CM045466.1, on the reverse strand, counting down.
TTTACATTACAGCCAGTCTTTTACAATTTAGCACTCTCTAAAATATGCACATGACATTACAGCCAAACACAACGTGATGGAAAGATTAAAATTACTTGCACGAGAGTTTTTTTTGTGTGTGTGTATGTTTTAATTTACATGCAAATCATGACTATGTGGGAGTGTGTGTCACACGCTCCCACTGAAAACCCTCGACTCGACATGCTGCTACATGGAGGACACACACAAGACACAAACGATGACCTCCAGACAGTAAAGTGCTGTCATAGGCCAGACAGGAATCTCAATCATGTTTGGAGCAGACTGACTGATATATATTTAAGGAACAGACAACAGAGAACTCATATATTGGTCTAACCTGAAACCACAAACTTTCTTTGCATTCACCTTTTGTCCTATCGGGGCTTTGAGCCTCCTTCCAGTGATGACTGATTGTCAGCAGCCATGTACCGCTGACAGTGATTTCTCTTTAATGGCTGATTGAGCATGTCACCAGTCGCACTATAACCTGCGGTTTGATATGCTGCAGGCTGAGCCGTTTGACAGCCGTGACAGCTACTGTCACCCTCAGTCAGAGCAATAACGTCCCAGCAATCAGCTGGAGATGAAAGCGTGTTGGCTTCCTGTTTACTCGCACATGTAGGGGGGGAAGCATTCAAACTCGGCAACATGTGCCGAAGTTGGAACTAAAAGAAAGAAAGTGGTGGGGAGAGAGAGGAGGTGAGCTATAAGTCACATCCAGACAGAAAGTAGGGGTCGTTCCGCTGAGCGCCTCTCCCTGCACCGAATCGCACTTTGAAGTGTTTAGCTGTGTTTAACACTCCCATTATGCTGCAGGGGAGAGATAACTTTCGACACACCTATCTCTGTTTCTCTTTCTTCTTCTGCGTCTCTGTTTTCTTCTCTCAGAGGCATTGAGACTGTTGCTATCTGCACCTTTAATGCTGTAATTAATTCTCTGACACCCTTTTCATCTCACTAGTGTAAATGATTCTACCGCATGCCTCTAGGTATTAGCGAACACTCTTTATTTAGTGAAGAAGCAAGGTGAAAATTAGAGCTCTTTTAGCAAGACAAGCTAGTTTGCATGAGAAGAGTGACATGTCTGACAGCTCAAGTTATGTGCTAACCTCTGATATTCAAATGTCTTCTAATTAACTTAACTTTCTGATAAAAATACACGTACTGAATAAAGAGTGTGTTGCAAGAGCGGTCCCTGGAATGCAACAATGATGAGGTGAAATGTTCACTAAACAAATTTCAGAAAAAAACAGAGTCCTGTGCTTTATCTGGGCTTGGAAAATCAATCCTCTTTCAGTGGAAGTGGTATTATGGTGATTCACAGACAAGGAACACGGTCATGGATCATTTCTCAGCTACACTTGGTTGCATTATGGAAAACGTTTGTTTTGGCATCAGCCACTGAGGAAACAGGGCATGTGCTAAATATTAAAATGAGACAAATCCTGCATGTTTGAGATGCCCTCCCTGCCATTTCACTATGCCAAAAGAAAGAATGGGTCAGTGTTCCGCATCGTGCCGTCCTGACACTAATACCCAGAGGTTGACAGCAGCGTCTGGAAGTTCAGCAAATCTGTTCTAAATTCCAACGGTGCTGTCAGAAACTAAATTTTAAGAAGTGTTCCAGTGGGGGTTTTGCTTCTTGATCTACCACTTGCATGCCAGCACATATGCAGGAACAATATTTCTTCAGTGCTCGTTTGTCTGTAGCAGGAAAGTGAAGGATCCCAAAATGAAACCAGTGTGTTCTCAGTAGGCTCAGGGTTTCTTCTCTTTATTGTAACCATGAACACTCCAGAGATGGACCCAGTCTGAATTAGAAATGGATGTACTCATCTACTCATTTTTTAGTCCTGCCTCATTCATTGTTTAAAAGTCTAAAATGTTATCTCAGTGTATCAAAGTTACATATTTAGAAGATTCTTTCCATGAAAAATATCCTTCTCTACCTTAAAATGGCTTAGATGTAGCTCTACACTGTTGCCTCTTCCATAATGTGCAGATCTATGAAGTCCATTCCTCTCTCTCTCCACTCACCCCACCCATCTTGCTACAGCTCGAGCACACCAGCTCACCTGCAAATATGCTCCTTACACTAAACAATAGCTCCTTAGGTTTGTCCTGGTGAATTGCTCAGCCATAGTGTGACTGTGTATTTCTCTCATGATGTGTCGTCTAGCACAGTGTTTCTCAACTGGTCCAGCCTCAGGACCCACTATGTCTCTATTAATAACGGTCGCGACCCAAATTTTTGAAGTTTGCTGTTCCTGTTAACAAATTAAGGTTCATTTGTGTGTTGTCTCCAAGCATTTTGATACAATTTAGGAAAAATTTGGCTTAATTTTTTGCTAATTTTGGTATATTTGGACGCTTCTGCGAAGTTTTGGGCATATTTTGGCCCATTTTGACAGATTCTGAGCTCATGTTGGTTTATTTTTGGGACGTTTTAGCATAAATTTCTCCAATAAGCTGGCAGAGCCAAATCTAGAGGTTAATAGTGGACAAATACTGGTATCACCACCACTAAATATCCTGCTATTGAAAGCAAACTGTGTCATTAGAAGCACGTCCTTTAAAATAAAAGACTTCATACCACTACTTTTTTGGGGGGGCATGCTTCTGTGACCATCTTTTGGGTCCCGGCCCACCAGTTGAGAACCACTGGTCTAGCATATAAAAAACACCATATGGGCATATACACAAGGTAAAAAAAAGATTTTCACAGGAGGGGGATCTTTAATAGAGACACAAATCGCATTTAAAGGCTGTATATCTTCACAATGCACGTTTGCAATGCATCATTTCTGGAAAAGCCGGGCCAAGGGGTGACATCGGGGGGAGGACGGCCACCACAGATTAAAGTGTGGCCGCCCAACACAGCTCATAGTTAATCCTATTTGCCTGCATGGATGTGATGTCTTAACTAGGTGGCTGTCCTGAGCCAGACAAGGACACGTTAGATATCAGAGTCATATCTCTTGTTTTATTCAAATTCAATTTATCTGCAATTTTTTAAAAAATGCTACTTTATTAACAGTTCCAGATTTTTAATCAACTGAGGGATACGTAAAAAAAAGTTTTGGACTGCTTATAAATTCTCATGTACTTCTACACGACTCTGCAAAAGGAGGTGACTAAATAAGATATTTACTTGGGCTGAAGGATTTGCTGGGGAAAAAAATTAACAAGACATTGTGCCGCCCCAGTGTGAGTAGTGGTCTCATCGTGGTCACCCCTATTGAAACTGTCTGGCTGTGCTTCTTACATTCAAAAGGATATCAGTAGTTTCCGAAAGAAAAATTCCAGTCTAAGGTAGCAGCACTCCTCTTCTGGCTCCAGTTGTGTATTCACTAAACAGAGGCTTTATACTGATTGAAAATGTTGAGGGATATTTTATTTGGAGAGGTTAGTTCTGGGTCTTTCTCCCACTCAGCCATACTGGACCTCATCTGGAGCAGCACCCAGGTGTCAGCATCCAGCACGAGACCGCTTTCAGGCCTTGCTGAATCTCACTTGCCTTGATAAGCCTTACTGCTCACTGTTTTTCCTTAATTCTCACCGTTTGGCCACCCTTCACCAGCATCCAAATCCATCTTCCTAATCCTGCCTCGCTCCCCCTCACCGCCTCCCCCTCTGTCTCTCGCTCTCCGCTGTCTTTTTTTTTCTGTGCAGCTGTCTTGTTGCTCTCATACAGATCCACACTGGTGGAAGCTTAGCAGCAGCAGCAGCTAGCCTTAAGCCCTCCGCATGACTCCTAGTCTGGACGAAGTGGAGCTCAGCACCGCTGGTGGAGGAGTTTCATCCGCTCTGGTGTCTCCCACTTTCTGTCTCAACCCCTCTCTGTCTCACAAGATTATAAGCATGATGGACTTAGCTGCATTCTCAGGGTAATTTAAAGTTTCTGGAGAAATAGCTGAAACTGAGCATCAGTACCTCATTTCATTTTGCTAGACTATCCAAACATGAGTAACTGCTAGCTCAGATGTCAACAGCCGTCTCCTTACACCCATAAAAACGTGTGTTTGGGGTTGTTTCCTGCAGCTGGCTTGGATTACCTTCTCACTCACAGCCACAGTCCTGTTTGGCAGAGACCACGGTGCATTTCACGCATGTTGATGCAGTTATTGGCTGCCACCTGAGTGCTGTCACCTTCATAATAACACTGAAGTCGAGGAGGAAATGCTTCAAAGTTTGAATAAACTGCCTCGCACATGTAGGTATGAACTCACTGAAAATTCTGCTTCTATCTGTCCCACCAGCTGGGACTCCATCACTGACCTGTAATAAAGTCAACACACTCAGCCAAACTGCATCCAAAGGAGTGAGTGAATCCAATTATCCCAGTTACTTCCTGCAGTCTAAAACTCATTTCCAGGGTGTGATTTTGTATTTATTTTTTTCTGCTTAACAAACAAAAAAAAACTGAAACAAGAATTACAGTTTTGGTGACTAAGAAAAAATTCAAATGAAGGCAGTCTGGCAGCCTTTTAGCACAATTTGAGTATCTCCAAATCCTCCTCTGATATAATATCAGTATCTTTTATTACCATGTTAGCACAACAGGTCGTAACGGGTCCGTCAGACAGTCGGCACCAGACTGAAACATCACACCAACTGTCTGATGAATTGTGAAATTTTGCACCAACACTGGCTCCAGATAATAAATCCTGTTGACCTGAGGTTTTTGTCATTTTATTCTTGCTAATTTAATGGTCAGTCTCCTTGAGAGTTCAACTTGGTAAATAATGAACCTGTAAAATGCAATCCAATGTGTGAGCTAATAGGACCTGGTAGTTAAGAGTTGCATGCATGTGAGGAGTAACAACCACAGTGAAGGCATGTGGACAGATGAGATCGAGTTACTGCAATCAGCTATGAAGTGTGTAAGTGGCCATACCGCCTTGTGGATGCCTGATCCTGTCAGATCTCAGAAGCTAAGCGAGGTTGGGCCTGGTCAGTACCTGGGTGGGAGACCGTGAGGCAACACCAGGAAGCCTGGGTGGATGCAGTGTGAGAGTGAGTGGTTGGTGGTGGTTGGAGGGGCCGATGGCGCAGACTGGCAGCCTCGCCTCCGTCAGTCTACCGCAGGGCAGCTGTGGCTACATATGTAGCTTACGACCATCCAGTATAGAGTGAATGAATAATGCAGTGTAAAGCGTCTTTGAGTGTCTAGAAAGTGCTAAATGTAAAACCAGTGCTTTATTATAATAAATAGGCCCAAGTTTCAGTAACTAAAAATTCAAATACACCATTCATGCAGTGTTGTGATGTTGTCTCTCTGCTTCTCTTCAACACTGCAGACTTCGTCCAGACTATAAAGGCCAGTAAACATTTACAAGCCAGGTTACAGTAAAGACACTTAACTCAAACCAGAGGCCTCCTTACCACAGGTTGGGGCTGCGTAACTGATAAGGTAATACCGCTCCTCACATGCCTGCGTAAAACTCGAGGAGTTGCGTCTCTGAGATTGAGTGCGATGTGTGAAGAACAGATAGACTAATTTATCAGACTTAACTGCACCGGTTGCATCAGTTTTGAGCAACTTTGAGCAGAGGTGTTCATGACACTAACCGTTCGTGAGCTCCAGAATGAATCTATTCTGCAGGGAAAAGCCGACAACAAACGCTCCTCCCGCGCATGTTTTGATTCAGACAGGAGAGGCTGCTCACAGACGGTCTGTTGTCAGGGTATTCATGAGAAAGAAAGAGAGAGCAGGTCACGCTCTACAATGAAATACGATTTAACCCGTTCCAAATGGTAATAAAATAGAAAATCCATACGTGGGGGTCAATGTTGATATTGTGGCAGGCGGCAACATATAAATCAGTGTAAAGGAAACACTGATATGACACTGTTGGATCCTTTTTAGAATGGTGTCAGACACCTCCACAAACATATCGGCAAACACTAACTGTCGGACTGACATTTTTCTTTTACTATATAACTCAACCCTTACTGACATGACTTATCCTTGAACGAAACATTACAAGAACTGTTGGCCAGATTGCCATAAAATCTAGTACACACTTTCACATCCCCACCAGGATAAATTGTAACAACTTCAGTGATCTCCAGGCTTTTTTGTAGTGCTACCATCTGGTCAAAAGCTAGCTTCAGACTTTGGTTAACGAAGAAACATCTGCATACTTCAGCAAAGCTTCATAGAGCTATTAGTACAACTCTTTCTCTTGTTTATCTGTGTGTCACTAACATATCTTCCTCTTTGTGTGTTGACAGCAACATGGAAAATCTTTCTCCCATCACAGAAATATTAAGGCTAGAACATTAACATCTTAATGTAGACGGCCTTTTGTCATTCCAGGACAAGGCTGTTGCCATGTGCTCATCCTGTTTTGGCTCCACTTAGTTCCATCCTGATGTCAAGGTCTGGATTTTCAGGCTGGAGTTGCTGACACATGTGACAGCAAGCAGCGATCCAACCACAGGAGGACTGTTTCATCATTATTTCTAATTTAATATACTTTAACATACAAAACATTCAAAAGACAGTGACTACTCAGTGCTCTTTCCAGTTCCCAGACACTACCTGTTGTCACCACACAGCTCATTAGTCAGTTCACTTACAGCAACCTTGTGTTTAAGAGTTCATTCCTGATGATCTGACCAGAAGTCACAAGTCAGGTGTTTATATGAAAGTATAACACATGACAAACATATTGTTACTGATAAATAGTAATAACAGAGTCACAACACTATGGAGTTCCACAGACTTTTTACATATTTGCTGCTGGGATATGTTTTTGCAACATAGCAGCTGCCTGACAGCAAATGGAAACATGGCTGTGCTGTGTCTTATCTGTGTCACTGTCACCGTCTCTGTCACATTGTCTTTCTCCTCTGCCGTCATTCTCTCGGCTCTTATGCGACAGTAAACGTTGTGGCCATGACAGCCATCAGGGGTCTGGGGCTTCTGCAGGGAAGACAATTACTTCCCATCCTTTCCTTCGCTGAATGCTAAGCTCTGAGAGTCCTGGAGTGAAATGAAAGCAGCCTCCCACCTGTTTCCAGACACAGCTTTTTCTCTTCTCGTGTCTATGTAGATGTTTGTGTGCACAGCAGATACACTCGCTTGTCTGTTTTGTCCGTCGCTCTCGCTCTCTCGCTCTCTCTGTTACATTCTGCTGAGTGCAATGGAGAATAGCAGGTGGATCTGTGGCCCACGCTTCTCGCTCTATGTTTAACCTGTGAGATTCTACACCCCCTGAGGTGGTGTGACACGTCTCTCCCAATGGGCGCCTGCTTGAGTATAATTAAACTTTGGTGGAAACTAAACTTGTGTCAGTGACTGCTGCCATCAGCGATGTGACTGAAGTCAGCTTTCTTATTGTCTTGGTATTCTCTTGATAGTGCAGCGTGACATTTTCTCAGATTTATGTAACTTTTTAATGTGGTGAGCAGTTTTATGTATTCTTGTGACAGCAGGAGAAAGTAAGACAAAGCTAACTTCTACAGACGCCTATGAAACATCCATGTCCAGAATTTATTGATACAGTGGTCCCTTGTCTATTGCAGGGGTTAAGTTCCAGAAAATCTGCAAAGTAGAGACCTTATATTTATTTAATTATTTATTTTAAGGCTTTATAGGCCCTCCCTATGCTTGGATCCAGTGCCAGAAGCCTTAGAAGGCACAGAACGTTTAATTGACATCGTAGGGCTGAAATAAATTCAATTTTTTAACGAAAACTTCACAAAAACACAACACCGCCGAGCAACACTACACGCAGCTATCAGACGTTGATGTGAAATGCACAAGGCAAGATGTTGAACGCTGCTATACACGGGAGACGAAGGAGACTGATGCTACGGTCGCTGAGCCAATCAGCGCCCAGGATACATAACACAATGCTCTGATTGGTCGCCTCCCATCCAGCAGCCAATAGTGTGCCGTGTACGATCTCATGTGGGCAAACTAGCTCAAGCTGAAGCAGCCGTAGCTGCAATTTCCACACATGCGAGTTGTTACTCATCTGCTGTATGTTACATATTTTGTTTTGATTTATTACTCTTCTTAATCCGTGATACAAAATTAGATATATATGATTTGTGATACAGCGAGACCGTGAAAAGTGAACCGTGATATGGTAAGGGACTACTGTATAACACTTTTCATTCACAAAAGGCATTTTGTGCCATTCATCATGACAATTAGTAATACACCAGAAGTCCTTTTTAAAAATCACAATTTTGTAAATTCATTTTAGGTAGGTTAAAGGTATAAAATTGTCTGGAGACTGTATTTTTGTAAAAACGATTGTACATTTCTTAAAAGGTCTAATCAATGTATGTTGTGGTTTTTCAGGTGTTTTCATCATGATACATGTCTACAGGGCAAAAGACTGCAATCAGAATGGCCACATTTCCAACAACTGGTCTTATTTAAACATGGGTATGGAAACTGGGCAATAATGTTTTTATTGCTGGGCAGCAACAGCCAATACGTAGCATGCAGTTGCATCCACACGTAACCTATTAAATTCAATACCATGCAAATGACGCACACAGCAACTTTGTTCAACCCTTGTTATAACAGAGGCCATGTAACCCTCAACCAGCTTGAATTCATCAGAACTAAACTCCAGGCTGAGAAGGTGGAGTTCTGGTCAAATAAAAGAGCTGTTTCTGGTCCGGTGCTGCATGTTCTGGTAGATGAGTGTGAAGATGAGGACGGACAGGAGGAAGCACCTTGACAGTCAGTGGAAAAGGATGCTGAATCACTGGGAGGTCTTTAGAGAAGAGTGCTGCCTCTAAATGACTGCACCTCCAGACAGAGATGGACAGTTATCTCATTGAAGAGGTCACTGATGGTCAGGAAGACCTGCCAACTTGGGGGAAAGGAATCGCCCAAAAATAATATATTTTCGTGAATAGTGGCCACTAGCCTGCATCAGAAGGTGTGTTTGGCATAGTTGGTAATACCGTTGCACAATTCATTTAGGCCAGATATGAGTTCTTAGATTTATTTTTTTGTGCACATTATTTATTATTTATTCTTCTTCTTTAAGTAGCAGGATAAAGTGCACCTTTAGTCGTGGCACAAAACAGCATTATGTTTTTGTATGATTTTTAGTGTAACGCACTCACATGGGGGAAAACATGTCTCCACCGAGTTATTTCTGAGGAGTTCTGAGAAAAGATCCCCAAGAACAAAAAACCTGCTGTTTTAAACGAGCTAATTATCTTGTTAATTCAGAGCTGTTTTTCGGAATTAGCAAGATAATAAACTCGTTAACTACCACTTTTTATTAGAGCGTGCTTTGAATTGTGCTTTGCAGGTTAATTAAGAAGGTAGACCATTCCCCTATAAGCCCTGGGCTATTTGGAGGGTAATTCCATTACCTTTACTTTTAAGCTCTTATCTTGGTCATTGTAAGGGCTAGCCATACCTGCTATATCTGCTTTTTTTGTGGTTGTTGTTGTTGTTTGTTTTGTGTTGTTTTTTGTTAGAATAGTCTATCCTATCCAGATCTTCCATCATTTGATATGATAAAACTTACAGATTGTTTCATTAACCTTTATATCAAGGGAAACAATATTTTGTACAATAAAATAATTACGTTTGGAATCTGGTAATGTCCAAACGTTGGGATACAGTATGACCTGGAAAAAAATATGCTTAGTACTATTAAGAAATCAGACAAGATATAGCTTTGCAGAAGTTTGATTTGTCTTCATAGTGTTATTACTGAGGTGTGTACAAAGATGTAAAAGAAACATTCAAAGCAATTTCCTAGTTCTGCTCTGTCCTTTGACATATATTCCAGATCAGTGTGATTATGAGTAATCACAAACAGAGTCATACATGTAGAGATGGACAGAGAGCTGTTTGCAGATTGTAATTATGAGCAAATCTGATGTACGTTCAAAATGATTTTTCTTTGTCACACAAGCTTCTGCAAATGAAATCAATAAAAAAACTCAGGTTGTGCAGTTTTGTTATGCTCTCCACGTTACTGCAATTAACATGTTGACAGCAATTCAGCAGAGAACAGGGGATGTGAATTTGGATATAAAGCTAAGTTCTAAGCATTAAATTAGCAAAATAAAATGACAGAACTGCTATTTGTCCAATCGTCAATCCCTAAACAGTTGCGTATGTTAGCAAAAAGACCAATTAACTTTTATTCATTGAAAAGATGCCATCAGCAGATCATCTTGGCAACCAGAGAGGGATAACACATTCAGATTAAAGCAGTATGATACACAAAATGGCCTGGAAGGGCTGCATGGAGCCTATTCCTTCCACCTCAGTGGGGTTCCTTATGTCTGACTTGGTAATGTCATTGGAATGATGCCAAGGATGTCATCTGCATTCCACTCATGAGACGATTCAAAGCACCAACAGACTCTACAGCTCCGACTCTCACTGCTCCGCTATGCAGCATCCCATTCCCTCAGCATTTAGACAGAAGGCTTAAACCTTCTAGAAAATGTTTGTGCATCTGTGTCCCCGTCTACAGATGCATAGTTGTTCACTCTCAGGGGATTTTTTTTTTATCGCCTCATCTACAAGTCACATGCACACAGTAACAAACCTAAAAATAAAATCATTTAACAGGAAAAACGTACCAGACAGATCTGGTCTAGTGACTCATATTATTACAACTTTAATCTTTTGAATCAACATTCCTGTGTTTATTAATTTTAATACGTCTGTTGCGTAAAATAGACCATGCAGTTAATCACTGAAGACCAGGATTCTGTTCTCCAAACACGTAATTTGCAGGAGTGAAAGGCAATACTCTGTGGCCATGCAGCTGAGAAAACAGAAGGGAATAGTGGCAGAGCATTTACAACTGTTGAAATTAAAGGCAGCCATCCATTTAAGAAACTCTTAACATGTTGGCTTCATGGTATATTGTGGTACTTAAAAGTAAATTATCACACGTAAGGTGGTGTAATGTCTTAATTTCATTGGACTACAAAACTTACATTGGTCACATGATGCTTGGCTTTCAAGTCCTGTTGCAATTATGCTGAAAGTCACATTAAATATCATTATTTCTTTAAACCCTGTGTCCACAAACAAGAAGGAGCAGCTAAAAGGTCTTCTTGCAAATGTGGCACCTGCAAAACCACCTTCCACAGTCAGCCCTCATCTGCATCATCTGCTCCGGCCCCCGTTCCACTTTCCATCTGATCTCCATTTCCTCTGGTCATTCCAAGTGCTCCAGTTCGTGTCCTCGCTAAATAATTACAGACGGCCCATCCTCACCTGTCAGGACGGCCGGGCCCTTTGCTGAGAGCATGACAGCCATCTTGTCCCCTCGCTGCTCTACTTCCATTAGCGTTACTGGTCGTTGTAACTGCAGGCCCATTCCAGGGTCAGGGCCCTCCACGATGGGCTGTAATTGCGGTGCGTCGAGCACTTGAGAGCTGCTGCACCCACCTAATGAATTGTCACCCAGTTTAATATGAAATTACATGAGGGTGAATCGTAATAGATTAACAGGGTTGGCAAGGTTACTCTCAAAGGATAATCCATTGCAAATCGCTGATTACCTGCCTAAAATTATTATAAGGACCAAGGGAAGTGGATTCCTCCGCCAAAGTGATATAATCTGATCGCTCTTACCCATCACTGGATTAGTCAGCGCAAAGAGGGAGACAGATGCTAATCCTCGTCTTGCTTTAAAAGGTAATGGCCATTAGCTTGTTCTTAAAGCAGCTGCAGAGGACACGGGAACTTTTTATCATGGTGGTATTAGTTTGATAATTGTTCTCATAATTCCAGCCTTAAGGTAACTCATACATTTAATTTATCTAAGTACTGTGCCTCATTAGGGCTGACTAACTCACTAATGTGCCAGCTATGACTATGATTTGACCTTTTATAAAAAGTTCTCTCAGTAATAGAGTCATCCCACTTTCAATTAAAGGGAAATTCTGGTTTACTTAAACTTGGCCTTTTGGTTTTATAACCAATGGGACACTAATTTGTGTAAAAAAGGAGTAAAATGTGAACCTCCTTCTTCTTGAAGGCTATTAGACATTATGCACAGCCTTGTTCTTGAAATGGCTACAGAGGACACAGGAAGTTTTTATCATGCCGACATTGGCTTGATAATTATTCTAAAAGATTCCAGCTTTAATTTATGTAAGTATCTCATCAAAGCTGACTCACTCCGTACTGTATCAGCCTACAGCCATAAGGACAGTTTGCTTTTATTTTAAGATGTAAGTTGTGTAAGAAGACCTTCACTTTCTCGGTAATGTATTTCGGCTTGTTGTTTTGATCAACACTGTATAAATTCATGTGATCTGGGAACACAGTAAAATCTCTAAAAGCAGATCCAAGGCAAAGGGAACATAAACAGCCAGAGGATCTGACAGTTTATAAACAAAGCAGCCGTTCAGTCACATTATCTGAGGCATCTTCAAGCTAAAATCAATGCTGGATGCATCTGAAATGTTGATAATATTCCTGCGAGCGGGTGCACACAACTTCTCTGCCAAAGTTAAGCCAGAAAGTCTGTCTGAGAGCAGCGAGGACTGTGGCAGTACCAAGTGCCAAGGCTGAAAAAGCAATGTGCAAAAAAACTGCAGTTCCCCATATGGACAGTCAGTCCTCCTATTAAAATGCCCAACTTTACAGCAGAAATCAGCACGTTTACAGCCTGGTGCAAAAAACTGTTTTTTAAATCTCTATAACAAATATCCTTGTTCATTAAAACTGTACCAAATGTAACTCACCCATTTAAAATGTATTAAGAATTGATTTTTTAAGAATACATATAGCAACCTTTTAAAAAACCAGTGAGTCATGATACAGTCAAGGGGAAGCATTAAGCCATTAGTACAGTCAGACAGGGCATCTCATAAGATATGAAGAAGGACCGAAGGACCGTGTTTCATTTAGTTTCCCATCCATCCATCCATCCATCCATCCATCCATCCATCCATCCATCCATCCATCCATCCATCCATCCATCCATCCATCCATCCATCCATCCATCCATCCATCCATCCATCCATCCATCCATCCATCCATCCATCCATCCATCCATCCATAGTCTTCTGCTTATCCTGTGCCGGGTCGCGGAGGCAGCAGTCAAAGCAGAGATGCCCAGACTTCCCTCACCCCAGACACCTCCTCCAGCTCTTCCAGTGGGACCCCGAGGCGTTCCCAGGCCAGCTGAGAGACATATTCATTTAGCTCTGAAATGTTTTTAAAGGTTTTGGTTGGTCAGTTGTTGTAGCTGGCTAACATAAAACTAATATGCAATAATTTTAAAGACAAGTTGTTTTCATTATTTTTGAGGGAAAAGCAGAAGTAAGGTCTGGAGTTCCAGCTTTTCAAATGTGAAAATATAGTTTTCTTAGGCCTCTATCATAGTGAATGGAATATCTATGGGCTTTAGACCAAAGACCTCCAGGTTATGAAGTATTATGGGCATTTTTAAACTTAACTTTTTAGTATTCAGATGTATTGATTTATGCTCACATCAATAGAAATAATGAACGTATTCATGATATTTGATTTTTACATCTGTGTTTTGTATTTTAACATTCTAATGTACAAACAGTACTATAAAGATCACACAAGCTGAGATCAGTTGCACAAGGTTGAATACTTCAAACAAGTAGAAATGCTTGTACAAATACACGACTTACACATTCCTGTCTCCATGCTTGGAGTACAGAAACGGTGTACAGTTTTTCAGTTAGCTATTAAAGCAAACGACTCTTTATACAGCATAACACAAAATGAGGCAAACATGCAGCAACGCATCTGCACAGGGTCATTTACAAATCCTATACAATCAATAAGATATTCAATTGGAGAAATTATTCAAAGCCCTGCTGGCTCTGGAGCCTATACCTCCTGACTAGATGTGTAGACAGCAGCTGGAACAACCTCAGCATGAATGTTAAGCAGATACATGCATACAGGCATGAACATTTAGGAGAAAGAAACCAGAAAGTAGGAGACTGTGACTGACTGTGTGGTTACTGTGCTAAAGAGATGAAGCAACGGTGTCATGTAGCTGAATGTCCCGCTGCACTTGCTGCTGTGATGATCCTTCTGTTTGTTTACTCTCAGAACTCCTCATTTCCTCTCTCAGTCAGAGCTAGCTAAGTGCTCTTATAAAACATTTAAACACACAAACAATTTGAAAGAAGATATATAGAGGTCCTCAAGGACAAAAATGCCTGCATCAAAAAAAATTGCAATGAAAATCTTTAATATAAGGACTTTTTTGACATTTACTGAGTAATTAATCAACATTAGCCCTCATAGTTACCAAAGTAGCTATTCATTTTCAGGATTTTAAGCCTTTAAATACCAGTTTGTTAAAATAATATCACTTTTCCAAAAAAAGGAGAACAGAGAAATAATTATTTTCAATGTAACATACTAAGAAGATTTTTTATGAGGGGGGATTAGCAACAAGAATCATTGTGATGCATTACTATGTCTTTGGATCAGGTTAAACTAGCTGACTGAACTTGCATTTACAATTCCAGCTGTTCTACTGTCCATGTATTATTTGTCTGTGAGTCTGCAATGCCACAGACTTCACTATATGCTTTTTTGTTTTACAGAGCCCTGACCATTATTTCTTTCACAGCCGTATGACTGTGACCATTTCATAACTTTACAGATGGTTTAATAAAGCGTTGGCAGCTGAACCTGTAGTGTCTCTAGTTAGTTTTTGACCACTGATTTGAAAGACCTGTTTCACCCAAGATGGCTGCTGTGTGACTCATATAAAGCAAATGAGTAAAAACCATAAACTTGACATTAAAGATGGACATAGCATCTTGGCCTGCAATGTTTAGCCTTTCTGGGGCGATTCACCTGGTTTAAAAAAGAAGTCAGGTTGTATAGAAGACGATAAAAATATGACCCTAATTCTCGCTTTGTCTGTTAGTTGATAATTTTTTTTCAATGAGATTATGGTCCCAAACATGAGTTTCAAGACATTCTGAACACAACACAATGTTCACTTAGAAAATTATGGTCCGGTTTAGAGCAAAAAGACACTAAAACACAGTGTGGTGTTTAGGGCGGGGCTACCTGGTGATTGACATGTCACTATCAAAATCGAGTTCGCAGTCAGATTCACCACGTCTGGTTTTAAAAGAGAAAGATAGGCATGGTAATTTCCAAATTCAAGGCATTCACATCATGGTGGCTACGTCCATCTTTTATATACAGACTGTATGAAATCTGGACAGGACTTAACAGCAGTGGAACATGGAGTGGCGACACCTGAAGAGCGGCTCTGATGCTGTGTTTTGCTCGCTTGGCACAGCCTAAATTTTAACAGACTGTCATGAGCAGAGAAATCAAAACTATGATCATTTTTTAAACCCACCAGGCTGTGAACAGGTTTAGTTCTGCTGCAAAGTTGAATATTTTACCATGGAGGTAAATAGGGGGACCGACTTGTTTTTGGGTGGCCATTCAAGGAACTGTGTTTTTTGGCTCCTCTGCATTGGCTCATTTTTCGCTCCTATAGTTTGCTGCTTGGTGACAAAGAAGACATTTTTTTTCTGTTAAACATTAAGATGTATGTCATATAATAAAGTAAGAATCCTGGCTGGACATCGCTACATGTCACTGTGTTCCTGTCCATCTGTAATACAGCGAAGCACGGCAAAAAGTGACAAAACTGCCAGTGAAACTTGGTTTGGACAGTAAAGAGACCTGGTTCCAGAGGTAATTTAAACACAAGACACTTATGCTAAAAAAGTTCGTACTCAATGAGGACCTAGGACACCTAATCTGTCTCTATACCTATCAGTGAGCAGTGATTCCTAACATGTCTCAGGGGGTCATCAGGTGGAAACCTCCCTTCAACAGTGTTTCGCCTACTTAGTCCCACGACACCTCCAGGAGGCTAGGAGGTGAACTCTGGCATCCCAGAGTCACCCCCTTATGCCAGTTCACACTGCTCCTACACAATCCAACCAGCACTGCCACGTTCAACTGGCCCAGGCCTGTTTAGGAGATGCTCCAGGCAGCGACCAGTGCCGATGCTACCATTTAGCTAGTGCAAATGCTACATGCTACTGCTAACCACTACTTGCTTAAAATATACTACTGACAAATCACTATTATTAAGTGCTGCACTGCTACCCTAGGACTAGATGCCACACACAACTGCTAAGTGATTATGACAGAAGGCAAGCAAAACAGGAGCGCAAACGAAACAAAGCTGTACCTTACAACACAAACTCACCTGAGCTGGCCACATGGTCCCGCAGAGAGACTCTAGCAGGCCACTCCCTCACCTTAAATACACTTACTTCCTCTTCCTGGATCTCTGCCTATTGGGAGAGGGAAAATGTTGCGGGGGAAGCAGAGCAGAGGAGAGGTGTCTGTCTGGACTGTATCCTCTCCACCTCTCTGGAAATATGTCTCTGCATTCTAGATGTTCTACAGTGGGATCAACTCATAACTGTTTAGTTTAGTTTTTTTACGTTTGCCTTTAACCTCTTGTTTGCTTACAAGTGATGCCAGTGGACGAGTAGGATAAGTAGCCATTAGAGCTCAGCAGTTATATTTCTCTGTCACACAGCTGCAGTAGGTCATCTCAGATGTTGAAAAAAATGAATTACAATGACCACTTTGCCTCCTCTTCTTCACAGAGCTCCCACCATAAATAATTCCAAGACTCGTGTTTCGGCCCTTCACATCCGCATTAGCTGATGCATTTTTCATTGACTCCATTAGACATGCTGATAGATGTTTCTGACACTTGAGGGGCTCGTTTTCATACATCCACACAGGGAGGATTATTACCACAGATAAGCACACAATTAAAGAAAAGACACACTGTCATCTCCCCACCCTGTCCACATAAATCCCAGTTTTGACAAGAAATCATCCAGCATTTAACACCTCGACACCCAAGCCGGCGCTGTCAGGAGCTCAGACCTCAAATCAGAGATACATTTCTGATAGAAATAACAGCAGGCTCAGTCAGGCAACACAACCCATCATTATTTCTACCCTCGACCAGTAAATATAGGAAGAGAGCAGCGGTTATAACAGTGACAGCACCTCAGCTTGTTTACTCCTAATTTATCAAACAGTGGGATCTAAAAGGCGGTTACTATTGACTGCCTTAGAACAAAAAATATCCTTTTGTGAGGACAAGGCACAGAAAATAACTAATAAAAGGAAAATTACAGATGTTATTGAGTTTTCACTTATCTCTATCATTCTCTGTGATTTCCTACTATTCGGTAAACACAGACTGTGTGAGAGTTGTTGTGCTCTGTTGTTCTCAGAGGAGCCTATTCAGGTTGAGTCTCATCAATCAGGCAGTCCTAAGCTTCAGAGTGCATTGTTTTAATATTCACAAAGTGTTTTTTATGTTGGTTGCCCTTCTAAAAGTATCACACCCTTGTGATTTTTGGAAATAACTCAAAGCACTTCAAAGCAAGTTTTACTAATTGAATCAGCGTGCTCAGCAGGAAGTGTGTCTCACTGTCTTCGCAGATGAATTCCCAAAATGACTCTGCAGTAAATGCATCTGCAGTGTCCGCTAAGTACATGAATTACGGCGCGCGTTCAATAAGTGCAGATAGAATGGGCCGTGAGTTCATCATCATTACAGTTCATATAAAGCAAAAATCATCACGTCTTCCACCTGGCTCCCTGTCCTCTGATGTTTACAAAAATGCATGAATGAACTCCACTTTAAAAGCCATTCCAAATAAATGCTTTTATTGATCTGTTGTTTTGCCACATAATTATCTGAGAGGTGTAGCTCTTGAATAGTTTTAATGGACCCTGGCCAAGCGTGCGGGCCTGTACTCACACATGACAACATGATTGTGTAATTATTCCAGAACAATAAGTTGGAGACAAAGCCCAGCTCTCCCTGTTGCCAAGTGCTACAGTCACCACTGCAGTCATTAAGATCATTCGTGCATTTTTACCTCTGCCAAGGAGGTTATGTTTTCATTATGGCCTGTCTGTCTGTCTGTCTGTCTGTCCCATTCAGTTCTGGTTCAGATCTGGTGTGGATCACAAAATGTTGTAGAAGACTGCATCTCCAAGTCTCCTTCTAGTCAGCAGCTACATTTCCAATCAACCGTGTTTTTACCTAATGCCTCATTTCTGCTATCAACAGTGTATTCCATTTGCAGCTATAGCGCCGTGCTTTATCTGTGCTTCACTGAAATGCGTGTTCAGATCGACACGGTGTAGACGCCAATCAAACAGTCCCCACTGACTTTCAATCTCCCAGCCCTCCCAGCCGCGGGCTCTGGAGATGGGGAAAGGCCATCCAGAGGTCACGCTGCTCCATGTTCTCATTCAGAGAAACCCCACTGCTGTTCTGTTCCCATTACCCACGAGCCCCGTGTCTGCACAAACCCCCCAACACAACAGCATGCCTCAGCCCCAGGTCAGAGGTCAGGTATTATTAAAGTTGTTTTTATTTATTTTTTCATTTATCCTCCACCCCCCACTTGTGTCGCTGTGACCGAGAAAAATGTTGTTGTTATGTGCTGTGGTTAAGAGTGTCCAGGAGATCATATATGTCCGATTTATCTGTTCATCATCTACAGTATTAGCAACTGTTCTAATGTCCTGTGACTCCTTGAAAAGAGAGTATTTATAATTCAGAAATCCAAAACTTGTGTAGGAGGAGGGGTTAATACCAACAGCCACAGAGGGGGGATGAATAGCCTTTTGTCAGGCTCTCAATCCCCTAACATCTGCAGGAAGGTAAAATAATAAACTGCCATATTCTAAACATAGAAATGTAAACTTTATGCATTTGAATTCACAGGTGAAATAAATTTTCACATTTGGGGCCAAGAATGCACATTTCTGCATTAGAAGAACTGCACTGACCAATAAGAATGAAATAAAAAGTCACACATACAGAAGAGAAAACAGCACCATTATCAGATGCAGGCAACAAAACACAGCACCACTTAAACAACAGTTTACATTCATCGTCAGTCTTCAGCGCACTTATGCCACCATTCATGCCTGCAAGGCATCTGCTCCAAGGCTAATAACAACTGAGTGCCTGTTTCATCAGGAGATGGATCTGAATTGGTCTGTCTTAGTCATTTCAAGTGGTTCAGTACAGTGTGTACCTGTATAAGCTCCTTATGTTATAGACAGGAGGCAGTGTTTTCTTGAATCACAAGCAGTGATGCAGACGTACAGCTGTTCATTTCTAAACTCTGGTTCTGCAGATGCTTGACTTCAAACATGACCAGTCATGTTATCTGTGATCTGCTGCTTTAAAGCTGTCAGTCACAGCATTATATAGACTGAAGGAGAATAAAAACAGCCCTTTGAAGCCCTTTCACAGGAGAAAACTGAAGTCAACATGTCGATAATATTATGTAACATTGATTTTACTGGTAACCAGGTCCAAAGGGAATAATGTAGACTGAGTACTGCTCCAGCAAAGTCTGCAAAAACACAAGTTATAAAGGAGATTTTACATCTTCCATCCGTGACACTGTGGTGCAAGAAAATCCTTCACACCACAACATGCTGCTGTCAATTTGTCAGACAACGAAAACAGAGGAAAACATAACTGCACCGTAAATACTTGACCAGGTCTGAGCTATCCTGGACCACAGAGCAAAATGAGTTAGTTTCACAATTGTGAAATGACTCTTCTACTGGCCTCCGTCCACGTCATGGGATTCACGAGTTTCTTTCTCTTTGCACACAAGAAGAGCAACAAACTTCACATTAGGAGCCTGGAGGGGTGGTGTCATGAACCAAACACTGGACTTTCACCGAGCTGTTGGAATCATGTGTTGGAGCATTGGTTTTTTGTATTTTGTATTTTTTTTTCTTTGCATTTTCACTCACTGTTTACTTTTTATTTTATTTTTCTATTTTCAGTAATTTTCAGTTTCTGTTGGGTCTGGTGGAAGGAGTACTTGGATCTTGTACTTAAGTAACAGTATCACAGTGTAACACCCTGTTAGAGGCAAAGGTCCTGCATTTAAACTAGGGATGCACCATAATGCCAATTTGAACCAATACCGATAATTGATAATTTTATACTTCTTGCAGCCAATAACTGATAATGTCAAACAATTGGGTTCGTGCCGGGGTGTTGGCCGGGTGAGGGGGGTGACACCTGAACGTGACACTGGAGTTAGCAGGTCCACTACTACAACTACGGTGGCATTCTAGAGCCTCAGCGGCGTACTGGAGCCTTGACGACACTCGGCAGCACTCGGCAACGCTTGGCGGCACCCGGCAGCATACTATAGCCTCGGCAACGCTCGGCAACACTTGGCAGTGCCCAGCGATGGCCCGTATAACTATTTGAATATCAAAATTATTATCCAAATCCCACCACAACAAACGAATATTCAGATATTCCAATGTTCGGGACCAGCCCTGGTGAAAGGTCTGAAATGTCCGACACTGTAAAGAAAGTCCACACTGGTGAGTTCCACGCCATGCTGCTTGTTTTTCTCTGCCCATGCAGTGTTGTGACATCACACACATGCGACAGTACCATCGGGGAGGGGAGGGGATGAAGAGCCGGGCGTGAGCACAAGCCACAACACACAAACTAATGGCAAAAATGAAGATTCAAAGTCTTTATTATTATCAGGTCATTTTATCGGCTGATTTTTTTATTATTGGAATTATCGGAATGACATCATAATTGCTAATATTAACCGCTAATTGTCGGACGCTGATATTATCGTGCATCCCTAATTTAAAGTTTCACTTTCACACTCAAAAGTGCAATAATTTTAGCTATTATAGCAAAATATATCAGATGCAAAGGTACCCAAGATGCAGAATAGCCCATATCAAATACATGTATATTATATTAATTGGTTATAATTATTAATGCTTTCATTTTTAAATCTTCACCATACTGTTGCAGATGGTAATGGTGAAGTTGATTTTAATGACTTTATTTGCGATGTTTTTATTTTTATCCTAATCTAATAAAAAGGCATCACTGGAGCTCTAAGCAAAGTACAAGTTCCTCAAACTGTATATAAGTACAGTACATGGGTAAATGTACTTAACTTGGCACCACTACCGCTCACTTTAGTTTACACAACAAAACTGCTTGGTTAGGTTGAGTTAGGTTACACCCATGCAAACATTAACCACAAAGCTTTTGTTGGTTTAGGTTGTTTTCTACGTTGCCACGGTAAAAAATCCTGCCAAGCATACCAGTAAAAACACAAGTATCTCACAATTTTACAGCCTTTTTACTGTGAGAATAATACATTCTGCATTGTGGGTGACCATAACTATGACACTCTCGCTGTGAGACTGGGCTCATTCTATTTTCACAAAGCCTGTTACAAAGTCCAATAATGATCAGAATTTAAGGGAGAACTTCCAAAGTGGTTTTAACATAAAAAATGAAAACAACACTGTTGCCTTAAAAAGCAGTTGTTGTTATCTTGGCTGCAAAAACCTTGATCAGACTGGTAGTAATTAATTCCATTGTTTAGTCAAGGGACAGAAAGTTTTCTTTTCTGTTTCTTTAACCTGACAGTGATATGGTTGAGCCAAACATATTTAAGTCTACAGAGACCCTTAATTACCTTTAAGTGAAATGAAGTTATTAAATATGGCTGTCAGGCAACACTGATATTTTGTGAATAAACAAACTTGTCCAGAAGGAACCAAAATGACTCATTCAAAGAAAAAGAAAAACAAAGATGTATTCTGCAAAAACATACCAACATTTCTATGATAAAAGCAACCATTACAGTTACATTTATGTTCTCACTTCACTTCGCCTACATTGGCCAGCATAGTTTGTTTTATACAGTGGAAATAGAATGTTAAATTCAATATATTTGAATAAAAGACACCACCGGGATTTAACCTAAACTTTAAAACAAACATTCAGGCTCCTGAGGTTAATGCTGGTCTACACTGTGGCAGTAAAGCTAAAGCAAGCTTGTATAGTTTTATTGTTTGAAAGACAATAAAGAATATTTATTGGTGTGTGTTGCATGCTAACCCAACTATTCTCCACTGAGTACACAAGGATTTAATGGGGGACGTGTGAGGTGGACCAGCCTTGGGCGACAGGCCCCCCTCGCAGCAGCTGTTGGTGCAGATGTAAGGTGACAGTAATCAATACTGATTATTAAAGTGGGAACACCATCTCCAGTGTGTGATTAATCTTCATTCCCCCATGTTTACAGAGCCTCTCCTGGCCTGCTTGCCTCAGAGGGGGGGCGCTCCCTATTATCTATCCCCGGAGACAGGAAAAACAAAACACCGTCACCATTAAAGACACTCACTGTCACTGTGGAAGGAGGCAGCGCGGGTCGGCGGTGGGATCGAGGCCACGTGTGCTGGAGTATCAAAGCACAGCGTCTGCAGACAGAGAACATGTGTTGAATATTCCACACGTGCAGTGACCACATCGAAGGCTAAACTGCTCAGAGCGGTTCTGAATGGTAATGCTAGGAGGTGTTTACTGCTGATGGGACATTATATTTATGTGTTACTAATTCACAACAGCAGACTTGGAAAGAAACACAAAACTGACTGGATTATTATTTGTTTTCATCAATAAAGTGAGGAAATGTTTCAGTAGGGGTCTATGTAGACCCATCATTCACCCCAGTGCCCTCTGAGGACAGGCTTTTTCACATGATTGACATTCTCATAGTGATGTGGGTCATTCAAAGCACTGGCTTTAGAAAATATGAAGAGATCAAGCTCTCAGCTAAATGCTGAAAAAGACAATGCGGCCTTGAATCATGAAACAAGAAGAGTATTTATATTTCCACTATTTAGCCAAACCACAAACTTTCCCTCCTTAACAAAAGTGTTCTAGTAGTTTTCCTTCAAACCATGTGTGGCCAGACTATTTGGTTGTAAATAACTATAATTTCTAGCAGCAGGGTTGGCTACTGATTTATCACAGTTCCCAGAAATGACCACCAGAGCTTGATTTTTTC
This sequence comes from Dascyllus trimaculatus, assembly GCA_024666655.1. Lineage (NCBI taxonomy): Eukaryota > Metazoa > Chordata > Actinopteri > Pomacentridae > Dascyllus > Dascyllus trimaculatus. The sequence goes on along the minus strand of CM045466.1, from coordinate 22,784,812 downwards.
TCTCACCAGCCACTTTGCAGCTTTATGTCTGTTCATTCAAAAACCACCGTGTACTGTTAGTAGTGAAATTGGTGTTTAGACACCAGAAATATGCCAGCAGGTTCTGAAACGCGTCTTCTTGTAAGTTAAAATTTAAATCTTTTTTTAAATGACCAAACATTTCCAACATTTTACCCAAATTTTACTTCAGAATCGTGACATTTTATCAGTCAGCGCATTTTAAAATTTGCCAAATTTGCACCTGATCCACTGGAAAACACTGAATTCTGCACTCCTGAGCACATTTGAGACGCCCCAATTAGCTCAGCTGAGACTAACAGTCATGTGACAAAAGTCAGATGAATATTCAGCTGAACTGCAGGCTGTGCTCACCGAGTGCGGAGGGGAGATGATGAGAGAGACTAAGAGGAAAATGCAGCGTGTTTGATCAATAAAATAAATGCAGTACGGCTAAAAATGCAGCATAAAGCGGAGCTGGTTTATAGCAAGCTGATGGAAGCTACATTCAGCATAATGAAACATCTTTCTAGAACTGAGGTGCAGAAAGATCGACAAACCCCGTAGGTTTGTAGAGGCTGTAAAAATGTAAATAGTAAGACATCTTCAACATGAAGAGCCTCCATTATTTTCCAGTTTTGGTCAAACCAGTGGGAACTCTTGTTCTTTATTTACAACATTCTAACTGCGTCATACTGCATCTCTGAGCTCTGTCTCCTTCTAGTCGTGGTTGTTGTGTTTCCATGGAGGTGCAGGACGTTATTCTGCAGTAACGAACAAGCTGACAGTGAGTAAAATGTAAAAAACACCCAGAAACTGCTCCGTGTTCAGAGAGTTAATGGGCCCAGGAATGAAGGTGGACGTATTTGTTTTTTTCTTTCCTTTTTGTCTTAATAATTTCCTCATATTCCCCTGCTTGTGAGAAACGTTATTAATGCTGCAGGACATGAAGAACATCAGTGCCTTAGATATGCAAAGCCATCATCCAGCCAATAACCTTGCTCTTAACTAATAACATGTCTCTGTACAGTACGCTGGACTCACGTGTTCTTTCCAGGAGTTAAGTTCTGTAACCTTGCCGTATTGCAGCTTTTGGGAAACAAACAATTCATCATCCTTGCTCCGCTGCATCTACAATCAAACCCAGATGAATGTTTAAAACAAAAACAAAACAAAAATCAAATTAGAGTCACTTAGGGTATGGATTGTTTGGTTTGGGGGCATTTATGCTACCAGGTCAATTAAAGGAAGAATCAATATTACAATAATGAAACAATAATGAAACTTTGGCATCACGTGGGGGAGAAAATCAAACAACCCAGGGTGATAATGCTAATCACTGACAGGGAGCGCACATCCCAGGCAGGCTGGGGCAGGACTGAGTCGTGTATTTACAGTCAGAAGGTGAGCTGCTCGGTGCGCAGATGTGCGTTTGATATGCATCAGCGGCACACCATTAACATTTTTGGACTGGGTTGAAGGCTCTCGGTGCCTCTCGTCTCCATCGCCTGTGACTGCAACAGATGGTCACCCTCTTTCTCGCAGGCTCCTCCCCCTCCCTGAGCGCTCCCCCACAGGTGTCAGGCTCCCACCGCCTCCTCCTCCTCCAGCGTTAAATAATCTGCGGTCCCGCCTCGCCGCCTCCTCCTCCCTCCTCCCCCTCCTGCTGCTGTGTGTCAGAAAAAAGGAACCTCAGCGTTCCTCTGTTCCCTCCTCTTCCTCTCCTCATCTCCCTTTTCCTCATGAGGACCCCCCCCACCCCACCCCCAGTGCTCCCATCACTCAGCACCTGTGAAGATCCCACCGAGAGGAGAGGGGAGGGGAGGGAGGAGATAAGGCCTTCCGTAGCTCCTGCTCTCTCCCTCTGTATGAGGGTTGGGAGACAAGGGGGTCAGGTAGAACAAAGAGCGAGAGAGCGCACAGAGACACTGGGAATTCTTGACAGCTGTTTCATTCGGAAGGCAATCTCCTCTCCCGGGTGCCATATCTGAAAAAGACAGGGGTGAAAGAAAGACAGAGAGTGGCTGCCCTCTCGGAAGAAAAAAGGGAATAGACGAAGATCTTCAGGGAAGTTCAGAGGATTAATTTGACACAAGGCAGAGAGGACGGAAGAAGGCAAGGAAGAGGAAGAGGAGGACGGAAAAAAAATGCTTTCTTTGTCAGAGTAATTGCTCTCAGCCAGTCTAGTGTGCAAACTGGGGAGAGATTATAGGATTTATTCCCATGTAGATTTTCAACGGAGACGCTTTGCTGGAGCCATTCTGCTCCCCCCAGCAGAACGTGCAGCCCGGGATGTTCTGTATAAATACATAAATACATAAATACTGAGCAACGCCGGAGCACCATGTCTTTTATTACCCAGGACAGTGAGGCAGAGCAAGTACACATGGATCAAATGTGCGTGTGTCAAGGCAAACAAATGAAATGTCAACAGAAATGACAACACAGTATATATTTTCTGTACGGGACGCAGACTGGCAGCTGCAGACTGCTCAGCCATTGTTTTGCAGCAAGAAAACGAGCCTTTGTTCAGTGTCACGGGGGCGCAAACCGCTTCTCGGAATCACAATCATCCCTGCAGTTAAAGGTGGATAAAGCAGAAACCAGCAAACTGGATGGAAATACTAATTAGAGATGCTATCGCACAAGTAGATACTCAGTAGTATAATTCATTTATTTGATGTTGAAAACACAGGAACAACCTGAATTTGGGGGAAGAGATTATTATGAGATCAAAACCGCGGCACATATTTGCATTTGTTGTGCTACTTTGTTTACCAGAATACTTCAAACAATGCATTACCATTTCAAAGCTGGTCAAGTATGTGTAATTCTTTGTCCACACATGAAAACAAGATGAAATTTTGTTTGCTGATTTGATTTTTTAAAAATATATATATATATTTGTCTCCCTGCCAGGGAACCTCCAGCTTGTCTTTGTGGTGAACTTGTGCTGACTCTCTCACGGCTCGCATAAAGTATTGGGGGTAAATAGCAGCGTGTGTCTCATGCAGGACAGATGCCTCAAAGACACTTTCAGAGGAATCAAAGGCTCCCTCTGCTAGAAAAGAAACTTCTGCCATTCCCAACGGCTTCTTTCAACACATGTCGCCAATCAAACAACCCTCAGAACACCTTCTGTTTTCAATCCGCCTCCTTTGACGGACTACTTGAAAAGCAAAGGGTCCCGAATGTTTCTCGTACTGTGTGTGAAACATGACAGGATCCATTATCTTCCATGAAGCCCACCAGGGAACGGCCCATAGTTGCCCACATAGTTGCTTCTGTTTCCTCAGTAATACGGTTAATGGCAGCCTGTCTGCAGAGTACCAGTATGTCATACAAGCAAGAACAAACAGCAGCAGCAGTTTTACAGGCCTAAATTACACCAGAGTGAAGCAGCCATCATAGGAGCAGTTCTCAGGCTTCACAAGAGTCAGTTTAATGGAACCATTTTTCTGTGTAATGAAGTTGCATCATAGTCGAAGCAGAAACCCCAAAAACTCTGTTTCATGTACTTTGCTGCAGATTTTCATGGCGACCTCAAATGCCACTGGAGTGTAAATAAAACATTCAAGTAAAACATCAAGCCTGAGCTTTCACAAGGCGGTGACTCATGGCACATGTGTAGACTTGTTATCTTGATTGTTTCTCCTCATTTGTGGGGAAGTCCTCTGCTGCTGTCGCCTGCGGGGCTGTAGCCGGTCCCAGTGACGCTCCATGGGTGGCAGGATGGGAAAGGGCCTCAGGTTAAAGCGGCACAGGAAGAGCAGAGCTGCTGGGGGACTGCTACAGCCAGGATGGGCCCTATTATGGTCCAAGTAGACCTAATTTCATGGTGTGCACATGGATCAGTGATGTCGTGTCAGATAAGCTGGTGAGCTTCTGTGACCTTCCAGTTGATGATTAACATGTGCCAAATGAATGACTTTCTCACTTGGGTGGCCTGTTAATCTGCAGAACTGTGCTGGTATTGAAAGACAAATCTGCTGACAGGGTACACAAAAATGTCTCAGTTGACTACTTGAGGACCTGATATACAAAATCGAGCCGCAACACAATCAGACCTAAAACAGCAGTGTGGAACTTTTGTGGCCTCCTTCTGGCAGGGAGAGTAACTACACACGGACATTGATTAATCATGCTTATGACGTATACACAGAGGTAATCCTGAAATCTGCACCTTTACCATGCTTGTGTAAAGGTTCTGTGGGCTGAGTAGATGTGGTCTGAACACCATTTAAAAGTTGCACATGCGAGCTCAGTTCAAACAGCAAAAGCAGCATATAGTCCTACCTTGACCACATGGCACAACATGGTTAGTAAGTCAGTTGATACCAAACAACAATAGAACGTTAAACTGATGAATAGGTCAGTGAATTCCATAAATATGCATCATATACAATGGTCAGGCATAACAGCCTAATATTGTGTTGGTCCCCTTATGTGGTCCAAAATGCTCTGAACCATTGGGCATGGACAAGAGGACCTCTCAGGGTGTCCTATGGGGTCTGGAACCAGGACGTGGATCCTTTGGGTACTCTGGCTTTTGCAGTGGGGCCTCTGTCAATCAAACTTGTTCCTCTGCATCCTGTTGATGCTTGATCAGATTGGGTTGTAGGAAGTTTGGAAGTCAGATCAACATGTTGGGCCATTGTCATGTTCCTCAACATGTTCCTGATTGTTTGATTTTTTTTCCATGTGGTGGGGTGCATTTTCCTGCAGGGGTAGACCAGTGACATTTGGGATTTCCATTTCCATGAGTGAGTGTGCTTGTTGTGGGACAATGTTTATTTGGGTGTCTAAGTCTGATCAACACGGATGTTAAAATCCAAGGTTTTCCATCAGAACACCACATAGTACCAATATGATCAATGTCATTCACTTCACCTGTCAGTGGTCGTATTGTTGAGGCTGATCTGTGTACATCAGAGCAGCCAGCATCATTTGCTGCTATAATTTTTTCTCTCTGTGACATTGTTATCTCCTCAACAATTAATGGTATAATAAACCTTGATCACTTTGACAGATTCATGCTTTATCTAAGGTGGCACCTCCTCCCACCAGGTAATGGTTTCCCCTCCATATGCTCCTCACTCGCCTGCTGCCATCACAGGAAAAGGAGCGCATCCTGTGTGAGGCCTCAATGCTGAGTGTTTTCTGTTTTACATTATAATTTTCTCTCTGAACACCGGTTTCCTCATTTGACTGAAGCACAGTGACTTTTGTTGGAAACGTCACAGTTTTTCCTCCATTAACTAGGAGTAGCAGCTGTAGCCTACTCCACCTACTCGTTGCCACGGTTACTCCCCTTTTCACCCCTAACCACCTAGTCATCGCTGGTTGATGTCAAATGCATCATGACTGTTGCAGACCTGTGTAGGAATGCTGCCACGGAAATTTCAGAATTTTCATTTCTTAAGTAAATTCAGTTTTATTCATTTTGAAGTTTCATTGAGACAATAAGCAGCAGCAGCACAATTCCTCTGTCATTCTTGAATATGCTGTTGCTGCTCACACATCATTCAGAGTGGCTCTGGCCAAGTGATGCCTCAGAACAATCTGACCAAACATGACAGACACACTGAGATCATGAACCCTCCAGCAGAGCCATATATACACGATCTTTTAGCTTGACATAACTGTCCTTGCATGTCACCAAGATGGCTGCTGAGTAGTGAGACGTGACTGTAAGGACTTTAACTACATACAAGTTCTGAACATTTAAGCCGCACTTTGTTTCAGGAGTTTTATACAAGTGTCATTTTTATTAATACAGTACAGAGATCAACCTTATGTCCAACTAGATTTTAGATCTAAATGTGCAGTGTAGTGTAGTGGGAGCCTGCTCCTTCAATCAGTCAAATAAAATACATAGAAATTTGCAGACTTGTGCTTTTCTTTCGGTCCCGGCTGATTTTAAGATGATTCTGAATCTTGAAATAAGCAAACTGATCTCATTTCCTCTGAAACAGATGTTTGGGATCGGAGACAACACAGTCCACATTTCAGGCTTATTTCTTGTCAGCTGCAACTGAAACTTAGATAGAACTTGGACAACATCACAAATAAATCTAATACAAACGATCCTTGACATGATTGTTTATAAGATATTATGACTTCCCTGAATTTGTACTATGACTTATTTCTTCTTAAGACACTACCCCAGTACAGCTTGAATCAATTTCATATTATTGTAACCTGAGGGAGAAATAGGAAAAACGACAAGCACACATTATTATGAGGCCTTCAGATTTATGTCAGCCTTAAAAGTTCAGTAAGCTCAGTTCTGGTGGATTCATCCATTCACCACATCCTTTGCGGCTATTAAAGGTCAAACAGTGGGCCTACTGCCCTACAACATTTCACATAATATCTGGCTGTACAAAGTGCTCGGATTCCTGTTGAGACTGTAATTTCTCACACTAAGCGGGAGGCTGGGCTCGTTCTGGTAAACACAGTACATTTTCTCTCTTCCTCATCTGGTCATCTTTTCAGTAAGCCAGTTCATCTGTGACTGTTTCTGTCTCTCAGCCACACACACACACAAACATTAGCCCTCCTCCCTCCTCTGCCCACACATTACAGAGACCGTCCTCTCCTCAGAAACACGCACTCACCAGATGTTGCCCAAAGCTTTAGGGAAGAAGCCCCAGGTATGCGTGTGTTCATGTCAGCCTCCCACAATTGGCTTCTCTTGCGCATCTGTTCAGATTTATGACCACGGCTTTTCCTACAACAGAGTCGGCTTCCGCTTTTGAAACCCCCAGTGGGGCAGCGGATTGCGGATCAGAGAGAGAAACAGGTTCTCCAACCCAAAACAGGTGACTCGGCCTCAGCCATCAACAGGCTGAAAAGAGGCTAAAAAAAAAAGATCTCTCCAATCCCTAGACACAAGTGTGTTTTTATCTGCCGGCAGTTCACACGAACCCCATCTGCTTCTCATATCAGCACACTTGCACTTGCCAACACGGGGTCTACCGGTCTGGCCTGCAGGGGTCAGGAGGACAAAGCGGCGTAATGAAATCAAACTGGCCGGTGACCGAGTCTGCTGTTGATCACTGGAAATCGCTGAAGGTTTTCATTATGGAGTATTATGATGGGGGGAATGCAAAAGGGGGGACATTAAAGACTCAGCAGAGCTCTTTCAGTGTGAGTAATGATCGGACAGAGCAAGGCCAAAGACAGCTTTACTGTTCCCTCGGGCTTCAAAGCGTTAAGGGTGCAAGTTGATACAGCAGAGGAGTGTGTTGTGTATCATGCTGGGATGAAACCTATTGTGCTTTGATGGCTTTGGATTACCTCTATGGACATGTCAGCTGGATTTATGTCTGTGCTGTCAGTTTTGTGGTGACAATGTTTTTGCACGTGCCTTCTATGCGTTTCCACAAATCACAATAGAAATATAAAAATGTAAAGGTTATAATGTTTCTCCATATGGTATTGCATGTGTAGAACTAAATGGAAATTCTAAAACTGGTCTCCTCCTAACATCATTCATTGTCATGTTTCTGTTGGTGACCTTGTCTCCCCTCAGTTGTTAGTGAATTATGGAGTTCCTCAGGGTTCAATACTGGGGCCATTTTTTTTTTCAGTATATACTATTTGCTTGCTATAGCCTATATACCACCACTTGGCCACATTATACAGACACACAAAATCTCTCCAATCTCACAGATTGTTCAACAAAGTGAAATTCAGATAAAACTGAGTGTCCTTATAGTTCTAATAATTTGTGTTCTGGTATTTGTACCTGTTAAACTACACTCACTTGTTAATGGCAGCAGCTCAGTGCATTTAGGCATGTGGACATGGTCAAGATGACCTGCTGAAGTTCAAACTGAGCATCAGAATGGGGAAGAAAAGTTATTTAACTGGCTTTAAATAGATTTAACTGATGATTTCAAAAACCTGCTGATCTACTGGGATTTTCACGCACAACCATCTCTCGAGTTTACAGTGAATGATCTGAAAAAGAGAAAATATCCAGTGAGTGGAAATTCTCTGGGTGAAAATGCCTTGTTTATGTCAGAGGTCAGAGGAGAATAGCTAGACTGGTTTGAGATGATAGAAAGGCAACAGCAATTAAAGTAACCACTTGTTAGAACCAAGGTATGCTGACTTTTGCCTGCTGCAGTTGTTACGTTACACCCATGATATGCTTACTAAGGTGTTTTTAAATACAATATATAGTGGAGAAGAAACTAAATATTGCAATGCCAGGTTTTTCCAATAATGTGCAGCCATAGGTAAATGACTCTCTACAGCTCTGAGGCAAAGTTCTGCCTAATGAAGCTCTTTGCATGTATCCAAGGTGAAAGCTGAAACGCTGCCGAGGACCTCTAAAAACATATGACTGTAAAGGGAGACTGGACCAAATGCAGGATCATTTCTCTCCATTTGCTCTATCGACCCTCAATCAAAGGTAATATGGAAGACACCAGACTGTGGCTCAGCAGGGATGTTCAGAGCAGAGTTACTTCAGAGGTGCTTTCAAACTCTCCCTCCAGGTATTATCCAGGGTTAAAACCACTGTCTGGCCTCTCATAGTCTGGGCAAATTTCCACTGTTTGGTCTCCTCTCCTCCTTACCGAAATTTTACTCTTATCCCCAAAGGCGATATATAGACGAGTTGATGTCTTTATTCCTGATTCACGAGCTTTCTAGTATATTTCCACTCTGACCAGACAGGTTCTCTCAAAAGCCTTTCCCGTCCTCAGGATGACGCAGGTCTGGCAGGAGTTCTGTGATGCTGGGCCGCAGCCAGCACTTTCTAAAACCTTTCCCCTGAAGTTGAACATCATAAATTTGACTACTGTCTTTATCACCATCAGAGTCATCACAGGATCTTATCAGAAGTCGAGCCAGCTCCGGGCAAAACCTCCTGGCCAGCCGCTACACTGACCGACGAAGCATGGAGATTAAAGGGACGGACAGACAGAGGATGTGTGTTTTTGTCTCGGTCGCTGCCGCTCCGACAAATGTGGAAAGCACATTTTGAGCGATGTATAGCTGTAGGTGAAGCAGAAGTTCATCTTGTTTCTGCATTCCCCCAGTGATAAGAGGAACCGTTCAGAAAATCCTGCTTTTTTACGGCCCCCTTTGTCCCCCTTCTTGCTTTTTTTTAATCTTTAACTACTGAAGGCATGAGGAATGATCTGGCAGTCCGATGACTAACAGACAATTTTGAAGATTTCCCAGCTCAAATACATGCATCTCAGAAAGAGGATACCCAATTTTACAATCATAATTGGAAAAAAAGAAGTGTTTCATTATGAATTCCTGAATCGGTTGTATGCTGTATGGTAGCAGCAAGACATAAGATATTCATTATTTGCCTTCAATTATGCATCTCCTTTCACTGGCGTGTTATCAAGGAGAGAAACCATTTGTGAATGTTAAAGCAACACAATCAAGGAAAATTATTGCTGCAAGGATTGAAACTACCCTCAATTTATTCATTGAAAAAAGTTTATATTGTATGTACAGAGAACAGCAGAAACATATCTTAATGATACACTGTTGTAAAAAGGGAAATTGCACGGTGCTTACATATTGGTCATTTTTTACCAGCATAGTACCATATTGTGGATAATAAAACACAATGAGGGATGGCCATAAAAACACGATAAAACAATAACAATATATTTCTCATTTCTCCCAGGACTTAAAAACATCCCCCCCCGAAACAATAGCTTTATGGGAAAAATCCGTATGTCACAGAGGCGGCGCACAAACATTAATTACACAACACAAATAATAAATGTGCATTAAGGGATATTATCAGATTTGCATATGAGGAGGGGGAAAAAAAGACTCGTTAGATATTGCAGGCACCTCCCCAGTTCATGATGAGACACATCAGTTAAAACAGCTGCTGTGTCAGAGCTGACCCCCCCTCCTCACAGTCAGCTGCTGCCACTTTCATCTATCCAAAGCAGACGCAGTAATAATAATAATGATAAAAAAAACAACAAATGTGTACGACTGACAGACAGATGAAGGAGGTAAATGTAGAGACTAAGAAGAGGAGACAGCAAAAGTGAGCGCTGCCTCGTCGGTAACCTCTTGTTTGTACTGCAGACTCAGAGGAATAGTTGTGATTACTCCATTGACTGAATCATCTGCAAGGTCAGGCCTCCCATCTTCTCTCCCTCCCACTCCTCTGCTCCTCTCCCACTCGACAGCCAAGTGGTTCATATGGCTGCCAAGACATATTCATAGACATATTGGAGCATCCAGTTACTGGCAGCGTTTACAGACACTTAAACACATGTCCACCTACACACACACACGCTGGAAAATTGGTAGACAAACAGGCATACTAGTGCTGTATTTTACATACCCTTACACTCATTTTTATATGCTTGTGAGGACCATAAACCTCCTAAACTATACTGTCACCAATGAATGAATAGTAGCCATGAGCTTTCTCTTAATCCAAAATCTAGTCAGAACCCTAAACTCAGGGCTCAGGAAATAACTGAGGCTTAGAGGCACAAATTCATCTGAATATTAAAAAGTGGGACAAAGTATTTTCCTGCTTGTTTCAAACAACTGCCAATACAGGCCTGTCTCCCAAAAATAATGTTCCTGTACAGCTAAACTTTAATCTTAAACATGTTATAAAGGGAACTGCATTTTCTGATGGATTACATTTGTTTGTGATGTATCACAAATACATTTCTAATCAACATATCTTTCCATTTATTTTATCGTTTTCAACCAACAAGTCATTTATTAGACGGGGTGGGACCAACCGAGAAAACAGAGGAGAAGCTTCAAACATGTAAAAGGGTCATGTTATTTTCCTAAACCTAACCAACTGATGGTGCATTGACTTTACCAAATAGTGATCAAACCCAAAAGTAAACGACTGAAAATGAAACTTAAGTCTAACACTAATGGCGCCACATGTGGAGTACAGTTGCTACTTGGCTCCTTTAAACTGGGAACTTTTCCTACGACATCACAGTCTTAAAGTTTTGGGGAAAAAATACATTTTGGTCGTATATAAATAAGAAAGATGTTAAGTAGTTGTAAAATATGTGTTTCTAAAACCTCATACGCTCCATGTTCAGAATAATTCAATCCCATCCTGGCTTAAGCTACATTCACTCTAATACATACTCAGTCCAGGTGAGTGTTCTAGCACCGTTTCAGAAATCTATACGCATACTCATGCCCAAAAATTCATCTCACATGACTATGAACATGCACAGGTCATGCTAGTGCTGGTGTCAGCAAAAAGCAGGGGGTTGTTTGATTCGTTGTAGGAAATATGATGGAGGAAGAACAGCAGCTGTGAAAAGAAAGACTACATTTCCTTAATTGAAGTGAAGGCACAGGAAATGGCCATGTGATAGGAGCATGATGAAACAGGGAGCAGTTTAGGCCCGATCAGAGTCTGAGTCTCTGCCTGTCTAGACTGAATGTAACCTCGGAGTCTTCAAATTAAAGCAGGGTCAGAAGCATTTTAACAAGTTTCCAGTTCAGGGGTCCTAAATTGCCAGAGGAGCGTGGACACTAGACGTAAACATAGCAGAAGTGATGCCTTTTAAAATTCAGTAATGTTGAGTGGATGTAACACAAAACTAAAATCACTTGTCCTGTGAAGCCATAACAGATGGTAAAATTCTGAACACATTCATCATAAAGCAGCATACAGTATCATGACAACAGCTGACATAAGTGACGAACACTAAAAGATGACGTCACGGTGGAGGAGGAATCTGATTCTCCACCTCTTCAGATATACACCATAGACTGCGTGTCCTGTTTTCTCACAGTGACCTGGTTACTTGAGTGCATATAAACACACAGATCAAGGGACAAACTTCTATCCTTAATCTAAATCTAACTTGAACTGTAGCTCAGAGAAAAATTCACATTGCTTGGCCTGACAATCTAAAGAGCATATTCATGTTTTTTCATAGATGGAAGAACAAGAAGACATGCAAAGGCAGTCATATACACGCAAACACACTTTCAAAAATACACCACTAATTATTGATTTAACTGCGAAAAAGCTCCCGAGTGGTTTTCTATCAATGGACATAATCACGAAGGAAAACAAAATCAGCTCTATTGTATGCGGCCAATGGACAAGCAGACTCACGATGATGATGATGATGATGATGTGGTTTCCTATGTAACCGCTCTGATGAAATATTCAGCAAGGAACAGCTCAGACACCTAAAGGCCAACAGGCTTCTGTTACAGCCACATCATTCTAGGTGACGCCGGGGCCAGGAGAAGCAACGGCAAGGTCGCTGTTTCTCTTTCCTCGTCACACATGACAACAAACACACACAATGGGGCGCATTTATTTTTAATGAGGCACATTAATTAATAACCCCGACCTGACCCCATTTATACCGCTGGGTTCCCCGGGTGGATGGGTGGGTGGAGCAGAGAGGAGGAATAAAGAAGATCTAAAGCTGTTTTCCTCCACTGAGAGTGCCGTATGGTGAGGGCGACAATGTGAAGAGAAAAAAAGTGAGATAAAGCAGCCGGCAGAGAGGAAGAAAGAATTCAGGATTATCATATTGAATACAAGAGGGGGATGGAAAGAGGATACAGTCTCTGAGTAAATGCTGCATCTGAAACCAAAAGGGACACTTGCCTGAACGTGGGGGGGGGGGGGGTGCTCATGCCCAAAACCCAAGCTCTGACTCTACAGTTCACACAAGCTTCTTAACCTCCACACTCTGTCTGTACATGTCAGCTCCTGCCAGCACCCTCACACACACACACACACACACACACACACATACACACACAGCCTATTGCTTGATAAAGTCCCCATGAACTGCAAAAAAATAAGCCTCATTTACACAAGGATGGTAATGACTGATTTCCCTGCCAGCACCTGGGTGCTACAAAAGCATAGACGGTAGCCGTGTTTCCATATAACTGTCAAGTAAATAGGAGGGAAACGTCTGAATGCTGCAAAATAATAATAATAAAAAGGAAAATGTGATTGTGATTTGTTTCCATTAACCGCTTTGGAGTGAATAAAAAGTAGAAGGAGCCATTAACAGAATCGTCTGTTTACCAACTGAAAAACATCAAAGAAGAAGAAGCGAATATAATGTTCATCATCTAGAGAAAAAACGGAGAACAGTCTTCAGAAATCGTCTTTAATCAAGAAAGTTAGAACTGTTCTTTCATGCCAGCTGGTACTGACCATGTTCCATGCTGTCTGGAGACAAAGACAATGGAAGAACCAGAAACAGCAGATCAGTCACGTGTTGTTTGTTTGCAAAGTCAGAACTTATTTGAAAAAGGTGTCTCCATCACTTATTGTGAAGTATTTTTCGAACAAGTGTGAAAAGTTTTTCCCGAACATGTTTTTTTTTTCCAAATTTTGCTGTTTTCAATTAACTTTTTCTAATGCAAAATTTAAAATCTGCATGAAAAAACATTATGGAAACACGGTTACTGTGTATTGCTTGAGAAGGTCCATATGAATAGCTTAGTTGTGGTGTAGGCTATGCTATAAATGGCTGTAATAAACAGAGAAGCAAAATCAGCTGTTTGGCAAACAGTAAGAAACCCTAACAGAAGAAGAAACAAAACGGTGTCTTGCATTTGGAGGTCTGTTGTTTAGGTCAGACTGCTGTAAGAAGCAGAGCTGCAGCGATTGCTCAGAACGTCTGCTGTGGTGGCTGCTCTACTGGATGGGTCAAAACTACACATCATGAGTCAAATAATGGGGCTGATGTCGACAAAAGGTGAACAACCAATGGACTAAAAGGCACTTATATACATAGAAGATCACAATGCTGGACAAATAGAACATCTCAAATCATTTCTTTCTGATACAGCTAAAAAGGATCATATCATTAAATTCTTTTTAAATATTAACATTTTATAACAACGGTCCCATAAAAATCTTTGTCCCTCAGTATTTTATAAAAACTTGACTTGTTGCCCTATTTGTATTTTTTCCCTGTTAATGCTTGTAAGGATCAGTCCTAATCTCCCACAGACATTCATTTTCCTTTTCCTTTTCACCGTCTCAGGAATAAAACAGCTTTCCTTTCTCCGAACCCTGAAGCCTGCTGAGTTTGGCCAGTTGAGAAGGTGATGGGGGTACGTCCTGTCTGTAGGGGCCCTTGGATTGAGGTGGGGCCTGAACTGGGGCTGGAGCCGGGGCCTGGGCGTGGTCTCCGTTGTGGTCGTAGGTGCTGCCACTGGGGGCTTCCAGGGCGGGAGGCGGCCGGGCCTTGTTGGCCTCCTGCTCCCTGCGTCTTTGCTCCTGCCTCAGCAGCTCCTGGGTCTCTAGGAGAACACGGGCGTTAAAGTTGGACGTTCCCAGGTAGCCATTACGTGACCCCTGGCCCCCGGAGTAGCGAGGGTTCTCTTTGGATGTCTGGAATCCCTCTGCTGGCATGTACACCTTGTCCCATGACTCCTGGGACACCGTGCTGGGGTTCTTGCGAGGTTGCCTAAACACAAAGACAGGTCCAGAGGTCAGTTGCGCTGTTCAATGAGTCCCCTGAAACAGTGCCTGAATCTAAAGCGAAAAGAGGAGGACGGCATTTAATTCCACTCAAAAAAGATTTTTTCTCCCGCTCAGCAGCCTCTGGGTCAGCGCTATTGAAGGGGAATTCAAAAGAAACTGCACTTCAGCAGAGAATGTAGCCATTTTCACGTTTTATGAGATTAAAAGGGGGATGTGGTCGTGCTATTCACTTAAAATATTGAAAGCAACATGAGTGGAGCAAAGAGGGATCTGTTTTAGCCTGCTGCATGATTACACTGAATCCAGTGACATAAAGACCGCGACATGAAAGAGAGAGGAAACAAACGGCGGAAGCCTGAAACGCCCACAGGACTATTAGTTCCACATTGTAAACAAACACAAATGTTAAAACCTCCATGAGAAAAATGGCTGCTTTCATCCATTTAACTCCTTTTTGGAGATGCAGACGGGTGCACTTACAGAGCAGACAGAGTAATGGCAGGCCTCACGGCATTATCCGCCTTCTACTCATCTTCACCCTGCCTGCCTTCTCCTACACTGACAGGACAACACAACATGCACGCATATCATCTCTCACACAAAAACAATCTAACGCTCTTGCGTGCCTTCCACCACACATGCTCACCTTTTCAGAAATTGGCCCCAGAAAGCCGTCATTGGAAACTGCTAGGTCTTTGGCTAAAGTGTCAACTCTGCTCCTCCATTATTACGATCCATTAAGGCCGATGTGCGATGGAAGACCTGTGACAGTGTCTTTTGCATCAAGGGTGCTAAGAGAAATCCCATTCACACCTCACTGACCCACGGTGTGCTTAAAAGGCTTTTGAGTTCACAGCACAAGACTGCAGAGGGAGACAGGGGCCTGGAATGCTTTTAGACCAAAACACCTGCAATTCTTGTCAGGCTGAGTTTCATTCCAGCAGCTGAGAGGAACAGACAGAAAACTAAATAGGCTATTTATTGTTCAAACACCTTTCCCCCCCTAAAACTCAACACTTAAAATGAGGGAAATGGATCTGACTTTTTATTTTGTATGTACTGTAAAATACTGCTTGACATTAAGAAAGTCAAAAGATACATTTGATCGAACCACAAGAAAAAACATTCTCTAAAGCTTAATTTGTGGATTATAGGTTATTGATTTGTAGCCAGTGGAGTTAGCCAGTAGTCCTTGTGATTTGACCATTCACAAATAAAACTATATGTATATGCCCTCTTTACTTTTGAAACTATGCTCAAAGCTTTCCATTTAGGTAAAGCTTATACTCAGTGTCAGGTCAGGTGACCCTGAACCATCTCTTATTTATGCTGCTATAGACCCAGTCAGCTGGGGTGTTCCCACGATGCACTGAGCACCTCTCCTCTGTCCTCCTCTCTTTCTTTTTTCATACATTATGCACCATCATTGCCCGTCATTAATTTTGTGTCCCCTCTGTTTTTCTCTGCTATCCTTTTTTCTCTCCTGTTTAAGCTTTGATCGTACTTCTTTGTGGATGCACACATGGACAGATGTTTTTGCCAGTACAATATTTTTCTAATCCACTGCAGTCCACTTGAAAACCTCTGTTCCATACATGCATTCCACATGCATTCCATGCATGCACACTATTGCGGAGGATGCGCCTATTGTCCCTGTAGCATAACAAATATTGGTCTGCTTAGCACAGCACACCCTCATGTACTTCCACAAAGGGAAAGTATAACACTGTTCTTCCCTCACCCCAACTGGTCGAGGCAGATGGTCATCCGACCTATGCCTGGTTCTGCTGGAGGTTTCTTTTTTATTTAAATGGAGTTTTTTCTTTCCACGCTTGCCTATATGCTTGCACAAAGCTATCCATTAGATTTGTGAGTTTCCCTCTGAAATAATCTTGTAAGGTTGTCATCTTACAATGGCACTCAGAGTCATCTCTGTGAACTCTTTTCATCTCTTTTTATTGTGAACTGGCACAATAAAAGTGAGCTGAAATAAACCGAATCACAACAACTGAAATCAACTGCCTTTGCTTTCTCTCTTTTGTGTGATGACACACATCTAGCAAAGTCATCTTCTCTAAAAACTTTCTGCTGACTGTGGTCAATACCCTGTGAACATAACCATGATGACTGCACTGCAGTGGCTTCCTATTCAGTCTCAGAACAAGGGGAAAATAAAGTGTAAACACAGTAACTGTGGAAAACATAATTAAAGAACAGTGTCTAGTGTTGCAGTGGTGACATCAACAGATGGAATCCTTTGCAAATAAAATCAGGACCTACCCCACAGGTACCAACACCAGGGCTGTCATTAAGCCCTTGTGTCCAGCATACATCCAGCTTATGGATTTCAAACAATGTCATTTTCAAGCAACTTGAAAAACATGAGTTACTTTGTTCTTCACATTTAATTTAGGTTACCCTTGTTAAACATGCTTTTTCATATCATCATCTGTGTGCAAGTGTGTGCAATTAAAGTCCCACCATTCCAGCATTACTAATGAAAGCCCTTGTGGTTCACAATGTTTAAAGGCTGGGGAAGAGCTGGAGCACATGGCTCTGTAATGGGAGTGTGGATGCTTTTGTCGGCTAAGGTCTACATTTATGTGTGTGTGGACAAATGTGTATGCATTTATGTGCTGTAAATGTGCAACACAAACACATCATCTTGTTCTGCTGTGCATATGTATGTGTGTCTGCATGAAAGTACGTATGAGGGTAATTGGCGGAGGGGCAGATGTAGGGACAGACTGCAGAGAGAGCACCACCACATGCTCCATATCTGGGTTTTTCTGTCTGGGCGAGCCGCCATGCATTTACACCCCGACTTGGCTTACAGAGCAGCCAACACCGTCCATGAGGGAGCTGCTTGTTTAGAAACCCAGGACGCCTGTTGCACAAGGCGGCGATCTGTGTTTCCAGAATGACCTTTTAGGTTTTAAAGTAGACGAGAGAAAACGGGGAGTCTTCGGCGGCGAAGAGAAGAGAGCAGAGATGGCATTGTTCCACAGGAATGTAATCGTGATTGATGCGTCAGGGGATGTAGTTCTCTTATCACCTCTACTCCTGCGCCAGAATATGTCACAAAGTAGATTAGTTACATTTATAGAGGGAGGGGATGGGAAAATATATCATGCCAAAGAGTGGGGTAAATTTAGAATGACAGAAAATAACAAACAAAGCCAGGAAGTTGGCTTACTCAAAAATTTGTGGCCGCTGTGTGTTTCTTTAAAACAGCTGGGAAGAATCAGAGTTTATGAGAAGGAGGAGAAGGCTTACACACACACATGCACAGACTCTAAATGATTAGGGAAAAGCCCCAAATGCATCCAGTGGGCAATGGAACAATCGTTTCTATATTGTACAAATAAATTGTCTACAAACGTGGAATAATATTTTCTTTATAGGGTGGAATGGTGTTGTTCTGGCTGAGGAGAGCACAAACTGCATGGGTGGATGGGGGAGCTACTGGCAGTTCTCTCAGGCCACAGTTAAGAACCTTATCTTGACGGCATTCATGTGTGTGTGTATTTTTGTGTGTGAGTGCGTTTCTTTCAGGCTAATCAGTGGTCTCTCCTTCCTACTAAAACACTCGTTCCTCTCCCGGCCCCTCTCGCCCTCCGCTGCCTGTCACCGCTAATCCTGCTCCAACAACAAGCCTTCATTAGTGCTCTTCCAATCCTCACAGCCCAGACAGCGAGCTAAGCCTGGCCGTCATCAGATAACCAGCCACCATGGCTTCTTCTGGAAGCTCTTTGGGTTGGAGGGGTTTTTTTTTTGTGAGGGAATGTCCCCTCTTCAGCTGAACGGCTCACTGCTCAGGCTTCCTGCTTTGGAAGAGAAGGACAGGATGAGGAGGTTCCAAAGGAGAGGTGGTTGGAGTTGGAAGGCTGCGGTTATTAATCTGGGCATGTAAGACTTTAGCTTTTTAATGGGGAGCAGTACCGAGACACGAGCTCTGAAGACCCTTAGCCAGGGTCAAATGTCAAGCCTGAGCTCATGCGACTCTTTGCTCAAAGACGCTATGAGATTATGAGAGGAATGCATATCAAAGGCCATCCTCGGCTGGCTTTTTGGCTGGTCAGGCGAACTTTCCAAGGAAAAGCAACTCACTGGGGGGAAGGACTCAGGGCTACTGTCACATTACATGAGATGCCAGGAGATAACACCAAGGAAGGGAATGCATACATCAGTCTGGCTTATACAGACCACATTGATTATGTGTCCATGTGGACCGCAAATCCATAGCCATAGACAGGAACAAGTTTTAATCGACCAAACTGTGTTCACAGGCAGCAGAGCAAAAGGGAACAGCTAAGAAATGATTGCAGGGAGGGACTAAAACACAGGAGAGCAGAGTTACTCTGGCCAAGAAAATGAAAAGACCACACACACATACAGTACAATATATACACACACATTAAGTGTCCTGTCTTTGTTTGAGTTGGCAAGCAGCATAACTTAAATAAACCTTCACTTGCTGCATTTCAGACCATACTGTACATTTCATAAAATCAAAAACTCAAACTGGATTGTTTTCAGTGTGGAAATATTTAACAATAATGTTTATTTTATTATAAAGTCAGTCAATGGGTCGAATTAGTGCCTTTAGTGACTTTCTCTTTAAGGATTTAAAGCTTCAAATGTGGAAATTTTCCACCAGCAGTGGTTGGCTTGGCAATTTTAAGTGAGATTAGAAAGCTTCAGAGGACTCTTCACAGAACGATGACAGGGACTGCAAAAATTGATGCTAAACTGGTTTCCCCCCAAGGCATTGAGATGTAAGATACGGTAAGCTTTATTGGCATCTCTTTGGCTAATATGCAAAAGAATCGAAATGGGAAGATGGAGAAGATGGAGCACAGTGTGTGTAGCTCTGAACTCAAGCTGTGTAAGGCAAGACATGGCCAAGAGAAAACTCCTTATAAAAACATGATATTAGAGCTGTTATTCATTATGAGTGAAGTGTTGGAGAGGGGGGCCAAAGCCTGTCACAAAGTCACCACTTCCTTGAGGTCAGCACTGACTTAATGAAGTTAAATATCAGTCAAATAATTCCAGGCGATCACATTAAATGATTTCATTCACAGTGTTTTGCTCAGAATCATTTAAATGTCCAGAGATGAGTTGAAAGTAACTTTATAGTGATTGACTTTGAGGGTAGCCAAAGAGATAGGCCAAACAAAGAGAAGAGAAGAAAGAGGATGAAAGCAAAAATATTAGGAAAAGAAAGATAGGAATCAAAGAAGTCATATGGAGGGGTTGAGAAAGGGCAGAAAGGACGTGATAAGGCAGGGAAATAGGGAGGCAGAGACACACTGATGTACAGACAGACAGACAGATGGGATAAAGGATGAAGAAGAGGAAGGATGTCTCACCGTGGAAGGGAGCTGTACTGTCTTGGTGCTTGTTGGAAACCATCTCTGTCGTCTTGCTGCTGTTTCTGTCCCTGAGTATCAACTGTTACAGAATGGCGTCCACTCTGCGCCTCTGTCCCATTGGCCACCTGTTACAACCATCAAATGGAGTTATTATACACACTGTTAAGACACAGAAACACAGACAGACATAAAGCCAAACACTTCTGTTACCTCCAAACCAAAGCTTATTTGCTTGCACACTCACACACAAATGAACACTTAGATGGTGGAATATATTTCCCTCAACACAGCGGGTGCTTTGACAGTGTGAAGCTTCCTGTGAGTTGGACTGGCCTCAGGGACCAACTAGTTAGGAGGTGTGATTCCATGCTGACTGGCACTATAAACGCACCTGTGCTAGTGGATGAAAGGTCCCCTGATAATGTTGTTCAAGGACTTCACTGAGATGTGATCAATTTTCTATCAATTAAAAATACTTGAGATAGCTCTCTTTATTCTTGCATTTTTCTTGAAAAAGGAAGCTTCTTCAAGTGGTTACAGTTCAAACATAGATGCATTTTGATAGTATTCAAACATTAAAAAGTGTAACATAACTTACATATTTGCCTGAATGTAAAAGGACTTTTAAAAAAAATGAAGATAAGTTTCATCAAAGCAGAGGATCGTATTTGAGAGCTCAACAGAAGCTCATAGCAAACAGCAACCTCTGAAGCTGAAAAGTGAAACAACTGCAGAAGTAGTCTAACTAATAGAATGTAGACTTTGGGTATAATAGTGCTATTTATGCTGCACATTTCATGTGGGATTCCCCTTCCCTTCCACTAACTGCATGTTAACGTTTTCAAAACCCCCAGTTCTATGGAAAACAGCAAAAACAACCTCCTAGTGCAAAACATAGTTTCAGTCTTGGAATCTGTTTCTTTGTCCATAAAAACTATGGATGTGTGGATAACTAAATTGATTTAAGGCTTAAAGTTGTGTATAATTAAGGGCGTAGCAACTTTAAATGACACTTGGGTACTGTCACAGGACACTCCATGTCACACCTCAGCTCCACTCCTGCTTCACCTCTCTGCTCCTTTTATAAGTTGGGATGAGTCAGGCACTTCGAAGATAACGGGAGCTGGAGCCACAACACTGAACTTTAAAACCACTGCTCAGGAATTCTATAGGTGCTGGGAGGGTTTGTATATTTTTATGTGCAGTCTACATTTCAAAACAGCAGATATTCTCTTTGATTGAAGCAAACAACTAGTTCACAGCACCTCCAGATATGTTTACTGTAAAAAATGAACCTTGAACTGCATTAACTGTAAAATTAGCAGAGAATTACTGGTGTTAGAGAGCATCATGATAAGAAACTCAAAAGGAAGTCCTGTTTGAAGACCTAACTACCAAAGAAAATCATTTAAACCATCTCCAAGTGCCTGACAGCAGAATGTGTGAGTATGAGACTGATAAAGGATTAGCTGCACCTGAAAACATCTCAGGACAAGCTATGCAAGTGTAGGATTTGTTCTCTGCTTTAATTAAAGTATTTCTTGTTACATCTTAATGAGAAAAAAGAGTCAAGAATGAAGATGTTGACCTTGGACAAAGAGGACTTCAGAAACTCTTCAGAAACTCTGATAAACAGGAGAATAAATGATAATTCAAGTCTCAAGTATACAGATCATGTTAAAAATAAATTAGCTGTTTTTTAATATTGTTTTAGTAAAGAAGCACGCAATGCATTGTTGGGTTAAGTGGTGTCTTTGATGAGTTATTCATATTATATATATATATATATATATATATATATATATATATATATATATTTCAGTGCGAATTATTCTTTTCATATGAAGGATTTAAATGTAATCTCACAATGTCACGCATTCATACTTGACATCTTTGTGGTGTGTCTCTTTGACTTTCCATTGATGGAGCTCTTTTGTGCCAGCTGTAGTGAACATCACTGCTCTTGCTAACTACAGGTTGCATCAGTTTGCTGCTTAAGAACACAAGACAGACATCGGTGTGAGCACCACTACAGTGCTGAGAACATTAAATATAGATGAGTATTGCCAGTTACTGCTTCACTCCACACATTTGCGTGTGTCTCCACACCACCAGCAGTGTGTATGTGTGTTTGTTGTCTGATCATCTGTGAGGTTGACATGGAGATATCATCTCCCTCAACACCAGCACACTGCTAACGAGCTGGCTGATGAAAAAACATGACAAGCCAATTAAACAGAAGTGAGCTGAGGAGGTGTCGCGAGCGTGGCTTGACCAAGTGTCAGTTTTCATAAGGCTCAGGCGGTAATGTGGTAGGCAGGTGGTGGTGGATGGCTGGTGGGAACACATTTCCACCTAAGCGCATATTAACTAATTTTTGCCAGTTTAAGTGTCCACCTGAGTTTCAAAATTAAAAAGAATCTCTAAACGTTCAGTGTTTGACAGCTTGGAAAGAAAATTTATAAGATGTAGAAAGTCTGTGAACATGCCTTTGTAGGACTGGAAGTAGAGGAGTAGCACTACATGATAGAATAGACTGATGGGGTAAAGGTGTGTTGGCAGAATAAATGGCTGTCAGTAAAAACATCTTCTTGGAAACATCTTGTGTTTCTGAAATGGCTGCTTTCCTCCTCACTTGGACAGCTGCAATAACAGCGCAATTACATTTCACTCAGCGTCAATAGCAAGTCCTTTCTCAAGCGTTCCAAGTCCTAAAAACATAATAGTATTCCACGTGGGTGAAGAGAATTGGACTCATATGTTTCAGGTTTCTGTGCAACAACATGTTCCTCCGGCTCAGAAAGTGCAGAGCACATAAACGAATATCAGATGAACTGTAAAGGGGAAAGCAGAAATTATTTTACCGGAGCCAAATGTGGTGGTGAGAAAATAATTAGTCACGCACACTGAAAGTTCTTGATGTGATTTGAAAGGAAGTGGAGAGGAATCCGGAGGTGCCTGACGCTTCAGTTTAAAACTAAAGGGTTGAGGTGGATGACGCCATGCCAAGAGAAATGCATGAGAAATATAGCCAGGAGAGAAAATCAGTCAGTGTAATGGCATTATCCAGGGAAGGAGAATCAGATTATTCCATGTTAGGCCTGGAATACAATGCCATATAAAACATGACATTTGTTGAAATCGAATCAAAGAGACGTCCGTGTTTGTTTTTATCCAATAATGTGAAAAATGATGTCAATACAGCACACTTTTATCTCTCCCCTGTTTCCTCGGTGGTGTCACAGACAAAGCAGGCAGGAGAAAGAATTCTCCACCTGTTTAAACATAAGAGCCGGGGGGGGACATAATTATGAAAATTATTTGCAGCTATCAAGAATCTGCGACGAGGAAAGCAGCTGGATGGAAGCTTTAGAAGTTCAAAACAAAGCAAGACCAGGGTGTAATATTTCTTGGTTCAGAGCTGGTCGCAAACCTTTCGAATATCAAAGCAGGTCGCTGTGATGGGTCAGCACTAGCATATGGCTTTACCACCCACACTCCTCATGATACTGTGTTTGTAGGCCGCCGCATAGGGAACAGTTTTAAGAGAGCAGCCAAGCTGTACACAAACAGACATATGGAAGACATTTAAGTTGCTAATGGGCAGACAGAACAAGAAGAAAGTGAGAGAATGGCAGTGAAACACCACATCCTGACAAAAGCCCAGTTGGATAATGATTCTCTCTTAAAGTCAGCACGCCGGCCCAATTCTGCCAATTTATTATAAGCAAGCCCAGTCCATTTGCGGTTGCCGGGGTGTGTAGCTCCGGGCAGAGTATCCATATGAAAGCAAGCAGTGTGGTCTGCCATTTCCCGGTCTCTGGCCCCAGAAACCATAGTGAATGGAAGGTTGGTTTGGTTATCACCATATCACTTCAGGACTTAGCAGCATGCACAAAAGGCAGAACAAAACGCTGGAGTGTCCTTTTTTGCACTGAAGTTATCTCTGTAGATAAATGTGTGGGGTAATAGGGCTGAAAATATTATTATGACTAACATAAGAGGAATGGAATGGTTTTGCTCTACTCTTCGCCCTCTATCTTATCTGTAAACAGTTTGGTATCTGAGCAAATTGACTGCAACAAAATTGTGGGATGTGCAGGGATGCTTATATCTGTGTACATGGGTGATCGTGAGTGCAGATGTGTGTTTTATCTGCAATTTGGCAGCAGGGCCAACATATTGTACTCACTGTAAAAAAAGATCCATTCCACACCCACGACCAAGCTAAATAACCGTTTGTCAGGTGTTCAAAAATGATGGTGTGTCCTGTTGCCTATGCTTCACTACTTGCACAATATTAAACAGCACTTATCCATAATTCACAGATGATATAGCTGAGCAAACTGAGTGAAAGATCAATTAAAATCATCATAAATGACAGAACGATGTGGTTGGAAAACTAAAATTTAAGTAACTTTTGGTGCAGGAGACATTAGCAAGAGGAAAATAAGTCACATCTTGAGGAAAGGAAATCATCTAAGCACTATAGAAGAAAAAAAACCCCACAGATGTAAAAGATTGGTTATACGATTCCTCGGCTGCTTTCCAGATCATGTCATGGTCGTCCTTTGTTAGTAAGCATGCCCTCTTATTATTGTGCTATTGCACATTTACTGTGTAAAATTACTACACAATCAATATGGAAGAAGATTCATGAGAATGTTGCAGTCGTGGACACAATTCATTAAAGGTGTAAAGGGAAAAAAATCTGAGATTTGTTTTCAAACACATTATACATGTCAAATCATAATTGCTGAAAACATGTGAAAAGACTGTCAGGTGTGTAGGACTGAACTGTGGAGCTATTGTTTTCTGTTTCCGGATTTTTTCTGGTTAGACCAAAGCTCATGGCTCAATGACCCTTGGAGCTACACTCAATTACAGCTTACTACACCTCCAGATGTCCTACAGTTTGCTGCTTGCTTTGCATTTATTCAGCAAATGCATCTTCCCTGAATGTCAGGATCTGCAGAACAGCTCAGTGTCCTTATTTGAATTCGCTTATAATGATAAGATGAAGAAGTCTATTGATATGAGCTGAGGATCACAGCAACACCTGCTTCTGCAATGAACATTTTATAACACACAGATTTACAGACTTTCAACAACTGTTTGTGGTTTTACATCTAAACTGTTTTGGTTTTGATAAAACAAACTCTTGTCAGTTTGCATATTTAGTACAGTCCATTTGTGCTAGTGTGAAAGCTGTGGATCAGCACCTTGACTGGACACTCTACCGGTGTTTCAGAAGACAGAATATAGCTGCTTTTTCCCAATTTTGAAAACAGATTTTATATGCGTAGAATTTTTTTTTGGTCAAATTTGGGAAGGTGGTTAATCACAAAGTTTTCTGTGGTGTCACAAACATGTAAGTACTACTGCTTCACACTAACTGCTATGCTTGAAAGAAAGTCTTGATGAAAAGGAAAGTTTGCCTTCAGCATTCTTATCTCAGCCTGGCATTGCTTTGTGTTCAACTTCTCTGGCTCTGGTGCTGCATTCTCCAGAGAGCTGCCATACAGTCATGCTCGACAGCTTCACACAACGCACTCCATGTAATGTCTGACTGGTTACAATTCACACGCTGCCATGGCACAGAGCGGGGTTGTCTTAACTCTGACCTCTGGCCCCTGAGAAGTCAAGTGACTGTGGCTAAAAGTGGCTTACTCTTCACATGATCACATGGGAAGGACTTAGCTGCTCACAAGCAGTGCCCATCCAAATGGAAGCACAGTGTTTGCATAAACACAACAAATACTTGCAGACACATGTGTCCTGGTAGCAGGAGATAAAGAGATAATAAAATCAAAAGAATTCCCATAAATATGGGTTTTACAAGCTGCTGGTGGTGTTTGATCCAAGGTACCAGCATGACGCTCACACTCCTCTGTGTGGTCATGCTCATTGGCGCTCTAACACAACAGCACAAATCGATTTCATTGCCAGAAAAAGAGAGCGAGCAAGAAAGAGAGCAAGAGAAGGGCAACTCTTTAGAAAATATGTAGCACGTTATGATGAACATCTGGAATTCCCCTCCAAGAGAGCAGCTGGGAGGGAGCGAGAGAAAACACGCCAGCTCTAATTGTGTCTGTTGGCTTTAGGGCTGCATGATAGACAGGTCTTCTCGTGTCTTGGTCATTATTTCATTAAGGGTGAGCGGAAGTTCGAGGACTGACCTGAGCTTTGTCATCACAGCCAGTTACAGCAGACGGATCTGAAGTTAGTCTCCAACACCCCAGAGAGAAGCTGAGGTCAAACCCCCAGAAAGCAGTCTCACACCTTACACTGCTCCACATGCTCTGCCTGTACCTGTGTCTCATTATCATTTTCTTGCATATTTGCTTGATTTCAACCCCAAAAGTGCAACATTTGGAACTAGCAGGGGGAGATACTTAGAGCTGGGCAAGTCTAAATTTCAATGGAAACTGGGAAGACTAGATCTGCAGGTAAAGATCCTGCTAACAGATTGAAAGCCAGACCTTGATGTGAGACCGTTTAGTTAGCTGCTGTTTCCAAACTCACGAATGAGTGGTGACACTAAACTTTTAGACCAATGCAAGAGAAATATCTTACTGTACTCAATGTTCTGCTTGTTCATGACACCAGGGGAAACACCATGTGCTGATGGAGATCATTTGATATGATCCACAATAGTTACTAAACGGACCTTTGTGAGAGACTGTTTTGTTACTTTAATCAGGATTTCTGGATAAATAAATGAGCAAATCTGAACTGGTGCTATAGTGGTGTATAAATATCACAACAGAGCCATGCTTTGAGATGGCAGCAGCTGCTCCTGTTCTGGCTCACACTGTAGACCTGCGTGGAAGCCATTACGGTGTAACCTTGAGTACTCAGGGACAGCGTGCATCAGAGTGCAGCTCTGCACACTTTGATGTGGTCGACATTTAACTGCCTCCTCAAGCTTCTTGCCTTTTCCTGGTTACATTCACTGAATGTTTTGATTTATAAAAGAGCAGGTCATTAAGGTTTCACTTTCATCATTGTGGACAATGTTGTGCAATGACATGGAGTGAAAACACTGTAAAAAAAAAAAAAGAAAGAAAAAGGAGATATCAATTTCAGTACAAAGAGTAGCTCTAATCGGTTTGAACAGAACACAACCACAAGGTTACATTTTTCAGTGTGGGTCAAAACATTTTCTAAAAATGTTATTATTATCACTACTGCCTCCACCCACAGTTATAAAACTCACATTTAAAGTTCACTTTCTGAAAGCTGTATCGCATTTTCAGTTTCATAATCAGTCTAAAAATACACAGGATGGAAACTCCAAATTAAGAGTTCTTTCTTTATGTTTATTTTCTTTCCTTCTTTCTCATATCCTCCTTGGTTAGTTGTGTTTTTTCATTTTTTTTTGGTATGCTTGCTAGTTTGTCTGCTTGTTTGTTAGTGTCTTGTTTAAGTCTTTGATTGCTTTTTTACGTTTTACTAGCTTTTTCTTTCTTTACTTTCTGTCTTTCTCTCTTCTTTTATCTTCCTTTCCTTCCTCGGTTTTGTTTGTTATTTTGCTGTACTTTGTTTGTTTGTTTCTTTCTGCTTTTCTTTCTTTTTTTCTGTAGTGAACACAGTTTACTACAGTCGTACTGCGATTACTGTGTTAATACAAATAACAGGATAGTGACGGTGTTAGCCCGTGGACCAGGAAACACTGTGCTTGTTGTTTTGCATTGGTAATGAGGTCAAAGGGGCAGTTAAATTAATGCCATCAAGCATTCAGAAACCACCAAGTCATTTTAATTTTTTTAATTTAAATTTTAGTTGTCAAACAGACATTACACTTTTCTTTTTCTTTTTTCTCTTCATATTCCCCCCAGTCTTCATATTAAAAGCACGTCTATCCCCACTGAATAGAGCCCTATCCAGTCTGATTTTGGATGACACTAAGGCAGGGTCTCCCTTGAGTTCTTCTAATCAGTGTCAATGTATAACATGGGTACGGAAGTATCTTTCCTAACAAGCTCTGCCATTGTGAATCCTTGTTCACAGGACTGAAATAACATGAAAGAGGACTAATAAAATAGACTTCAATACTCGAGGGGCCAGCCCTATATCTTATTACCAGTGGAATAGCAGTGGTATGCCCAACAATGTCAACAATCACAAGCAATTAGGAGCTCACAGGCTCACAGAGAAACACTGAGACTGCTTAGTGCTGAACAAACAGCTAACAACTGAGGGAGAATGGGAAGAGAGAGAGAGATTAACGGCGCAGTGATAGATGTCCGCTCAGTGATTTTTCAACCATCAGTAAGACAAACACTGAAACAAATCCAGAGCAAATAAAGTCTGCCTTCCTCTGTGAGAGGATGGTGGGAAGTACGCCGCTGTGTTTTACCCAAACTCATTTAGACAGCAGAAAAAACAGCAAGGGGATGCCTGCCACTCCAAACCGATCCCACTGACAAACTAATGCTGAAATTTGGCCAGAAAATTGCATGCCAAATATTTTAACTTTCAAGCACTGACATTGTGACCCATCATTTAGAAAATAGCTCTGCTTGGTGCAACAATTAGCCGCCATTTCTCTGCAAAAGAGACGCGAGAAAAATCTGTCTGTCTGAAGCCATTACAAGGCAAACATACAAAAATAAACCTCACATATTTAACCTCTGACATGTTCCTACTTTGTTATATGTTTGTGGCTCCATTAGGTTTTCATCATATTTTGAAATAAAAGGATGTATGACCTTAGCAAAATGTCAAACCGATGAGTTATATTGCCTTTAACGCTTCAGCAGAGTTAAGCAGGTAGCTAAGATCATCAATGACACCACAGGGTATTTCGAAAAACGAAAAAAAAAGCTTCTTTACTTTAAACGCCTGGCAAAACTGAACGTTTCGTGCACAGCAAAGAAGGATATGAGATCAAGTGTGAATGAATTAACAAAGGAATTAACTTGATTACATTTTTCCAATTATGAAAAATAAATCCCATTGTTGTTAGAGATCAATCATGGAAGAGGAGAACGGCTTAAAGAAACGCCTCTCAAATTTTAATTTAAAAAAATTTAATTCAAAAATCCCTTTAATCAAGTCTAATGAAAATTAAAATGAACAGTGCAGTTCACTGTCTTCAGTCTATCTCCCCTAACACTGCCTCAACAGTCACTTGACATCAAATGTTTCCCTTCCTCCTCTTCTCTCGTCCTTCATTCCATAAGTGTGCCATACTTCCAATACTAAACAGACACAGGCAGAGATGAGTAATTAGCAATTAGCTTCAGGTCAAAGGTTGGACCCGGAAACAAGAAATCAGTCAAAGAAATTTGCCATTTGTTGGAACTGAAGCCTAAAGTTTAAGCAACATGAGTCAGATAGTTTGGCAGTAGGATAACATCCACTGTCCAAAAGGATGACAACATCAGACGACTGAGACGCTTCCTGGAACTGGTGAATGTTGATTTTGTTGTGCTGGGATTCATACTGTGTTATATCAATTACTGTTCCTTTCACAAGTGAGATTGTTATTACTGATAGTCTCAGGGTGCAGGAATTTATGACACTACTTAATTGGACTCTGTGGGTAGATATCACTAAATATCATCCCCTGGGAATAATCGCAGGACTCAAACCACACTTATGCTCAATGTTGTATCAGAGCAGGAGAATGACTGCACCTCATCATCATTCTGCCATACTGCGGAAAATCAGTTTATTTTGTATTTGTTAACTAATCAAAGCCATCTTGGAGGTAGTAGTAAGATATGTAGTATGTTCAGGGTGCAGTGACAGTGTCCCTGTAAAATAGTGTTGGGGGAATTGTTGTGGTGAAATATTTACATACAAGGAGGCAAGAACTGTCTTTAAAATGTCTAATTTACTGAACTGAGCCAATTCCTGCTTTCCACACCTGTGTGTCCACAACACTCAGCAAGGGTACACATAAAGGAAGTTTCGCCATCCACTCAAGTATGCGAGGGACTGGATGGACCCCTCTGTTGATGTCTGCATGCACCGCAAAATTTGTGATAGCAAACCGTCCACATCCACATCTTTATAGTTCACTGGTAAAAGAATTTGGACTTTGGAGGTGTTTGATTTGTGCGTCTTTTCCATTAGCGGTTGCCCAAACACAGTAGGAAGTTCTAAAGTTCTCCAGAAATCCTGCCCACTGTGCTCGGCACCAGCCCTGCTAAATTCTGTAAAAAGTGCAAAATCATAGGCTTTCAGTAACATCTATGGAAGCACCGTCTGTTTTTATGTTTGATATCAAGGGCAATGTGACTGCCTGCATAGCAGAACGACACGTATCTATTGTAGAATAAATAGAAGCATGTGTATCTGCTTTCTGCCTTTAAAGTTTGCATCAGTCATGTCAGAACCATGACCTAGGCTTTATACTGGAGGTCGACGTCCATTAAGTCAGGCTGTATTTTATAAAACGAATAAGGGTAATCATCAAAAGACATGAGTCTTTTCTTTGCAATGCTGAAATATAATACTAAAACACTTATTAGTGAGTCAATGAAAAACCAAGCAGTCAACTCTGATACAAGGTCATGTCAATGGATAATCACAGAAGTCAGATTTAGATGAGAAAAAAATGTTGTGAAAGTCAGAATTCTGCCCACTGGGAGGAAGTAGCATTGAAGCTTTGAAAACTGGGTGTTTTGTGTGTTTTTATGTTAGCGCAGCTAAGCATTAACCGGATGAAGTGTGATTCCTAACAGACACTCACCCAGGACTGGTCAAAGCTGTAGGTGTGCTGATGGTCCTCGAGGTCCTCCTCCTGCTTGGCCTGCTGGAACTCGTGCCTCAGCCTCTGTATCCGGTCGTGGTTGCTGGGAGCCATCTGACTGCTGGGAGAGAAAGCAGAGAACAAGCTGAGTGTTTATCTGGATGTAATTTTTCAGGGAGCTCTCACTCAGGAGCAACACCTGGCACATTAGTCTCACAAGCATGTTGTTACAGGTGCTTTTTCATATTTGAATAATTCACTTGGCCACAATAACACACTTCTAAATTGTACTGAAGATCCCTTGATCTGACAGTCATGCTTCCTGTTTGCATAACTGAGTGACATCTCTATATGCTTTTTGTCCCACCCCCCTTCCTTCTAGCCGTTGCTCCTGAACATCCTTCTAAGTAAAAGTGTCCCTTGTGCACAATTGTGAGTGACGCATGTCCCTTTTAGACTGCAGAAGAATGTTGGCCTTTTATGGTACGCAGTCATTAAACACTGTGGAAAACCCTCATTTACATCCCCTTCATTAAAGGGCTTTGAGGGGCCTGTCAATAGGAATCAATAGCCTTCCCTCGGCTTAATCAGGCTCTCCTTTTATCACCAGCTACAGAGGCAGCACATGACAAAACGCATAATTATGATGAGACAACCGGCTTGATAATAGGCCTGCATTTATGCATACCACAGGGATGAAAGTGACCAAAGGTTAGGAATTTGTGCTGGGAGGGGATGGGAGCTCGGGGATGTAGGGAGTGGGATGGATAGGGTGAGGGAAGGAGTGGGAGATAAAGGCAGGAGGGGTGTTCTTGGGGATGGTGCTGAGTGCAAAAGGGAAAGGTTAATCAAGAGCATGTGAGAGAAGAGAAAGAAACAAAGTCAGCCAGGACAAAGTGAGCAAAATCAGTATGAAATGAAGAGCAAGTGAAGACAAGGCCGAAACCATTTTCAAAATGGATCCTTGATACGACGACCTGTCACCTTGTCAGTGTGTGTGAGTCCTCCTGAGTAGCACTTACAGGTGGCACGCCAGCGGTGGAAGTGATTGCTTATTTGGGCCCACAGGATTCTGAGCACAATTATGGTGATAATTGCAGATTAGAATGAGCACATCCCTCTGATGATAATGGGCAGTAGGACATACTGCCAATCAAGCTTCATTAAAAGCACAATAAATAGCAGCTCATAAAGGATGCACGGATCTCGGTGCATGGCCCTGAGTAGCACTTGGTGAGACACGGTTATCGTGTTATTCGTACTGCTTGATCAAAATCAATTGTATTAGTTATACTCCATTTGATTCCTATAGCTTTATATGTGTGGGAGCTCAGGGAGCGTACATTAGGCCTTTTATGTGGATGTGGGCAATTAAGTGGCTCACTGGGGTGTGAGGTAGTTTATGCTTTTAGGGCGTGGGGTGATGGTGAAGTCCTTTTATTACTGTGCATTACAAAATCAATGTTCTCTCTCTATTTACTTGAGGTTGCTTAAATAGCAAATGCAATATCGAAGAAATTAAATTACTTAATTGCAGTCAATAGAGCCATACAAATTACTTCTTCAAAAATTTCTCTCTTTTACATGCAATTTTTTCTTTGAACTACAAAAGTAGCACAGAAGTGTTTCATGTAACTCTTATCAGCCTCATACAGCATGTTTCTGTATGAATACCAATGCTACATAGTCCTATGGACCCTGAGACCATCTTTTCAATTTAATGTGTTTATTGATGCAAAAACATCAGTTCACCCAAAGGTTTCCAGATTTCTCTAAAGATATTTTGCAGAAAAGTGAGTGCCTTAACTACATGTGTATAGCAAAACAACACATATGCACTTCTGAATTTATGTTCTTCACATTTCTTAAATATATGCCTGCTCATACATATTGAAATACAGTATATGCAGTCATTCTTGGTTGTCTCTAATGGGTGGGAAAGGACCAAACATAGATCTGTGAAGTCCAATGTGCAATTAGCTTAATCCCCAAGGCTGGCCAAAGAAAAGACCAGGCTGACTCCAAACAAACAGCCTCGTAAATTTTTCTGTTTGACCCTCCAGGGAGGGTCAGTGCTACCATCAGCATCTCAAACACGCACCATTGGGTTAGAGGAACCAGCTGGGCATCCACAAACGTCAGGCTATAAACATGACTACTTGAGTCCATATACACTCACTACGTAATCAGACCTATTGCCCTTCTCTCACCCGCTGAAGCATCAATCTAAGAGAGAGTGATGGCCTGTATATTACTAAAGATCTGTTCCAGTGTGTGGTGTGTGAAGCGGTGGGGTGAGGAATGGGAAAAGATGAGCGAAGACAAGATCTCCAGCAAATTAAAGAACTGGCAGCATAGCATTTCAATATATTTTTCAAAGCGCTACAAATGGAAATTGCATCGAGTGCCGGCTGGGAGTGGGGGTGGGATTTAACGAGGGGTGAATTTGTCATGGTAGTTCAAAGGAGGCCTGTGCAATATCTAGATTATCTGCAGGGGCTTCTCCTCTTGGTCCTCCACCCACCATGGGGGCACCAAGTTGATGGGATTCTTGGAAAGCATGGTTTGTAAATATATTCATATGGAGAGAAATAAAGCTGGAAAACTAAGCATAGGGAAAAAGCGGGAATCGAGCACAACGAGTCAACACATGCTGCCCCCATCACTGAACTGGCCTGCAGCAGGTCTGTCTCTCAGTTTCCTTCACTCACAGCTCCACCTTGCTCGGGCGCCTCAACGTATAATTAGTCAGCATGGTTGTTGCAAATGTATCAGGTGTCACTGCTTATAAATTCACCTCTAAATACACCAGTGTCTGTAACAGACTTGAGGAACAAGTGCCAGAAAAGGCTGGGTGTGGGAGGTGTGGGGTTTGAATTAGATGGATATGACAGAATATGAATGAGGACTGCTCATCAGTTTGCTATAACTCGTGTGTTTGTGCATAAAAGGAAAAGGTCACAGGTTGTATAAGTGTACTCAGGGGTACCGGCTGGCTGTCTGCATCATGGTCGCATGAGTTTGTACGTCAATGGAAAATGGGATACTGCCTGTAAAGTAATTAAAAAACATGGGAGGGATAAAGTATCCATATGCCACAGCATTTTCACAGCCAGCATCTTCATTCTGTCCAGTATAATGAGATTTGCTCAAAATTCATGTGTGAGTGTGCAGACTGAAATGTCAGCACTTGGCCTCTCTAGGTTGGCCGTGTTCCTCCAAAATGCACGCAAGCATACCGGCACAACCGGAGCACATCGATGTAGAAAAAGATGCCAAGAAGTCGACACATTCTCTCACTGTATCTATTTTCTTGAGCTCACTTTATAGACGCTTGTACTCAGCCGAGTCACACCACTGCTGTATTTATAGCCTGGCTCAAAGTTCATTCTGAGGGCTTATTGAGAGAGGTAAACCTGTGAATTCACAGGCATGCAGTCAGGTAAACAGCAAGGCTCTGGACCCATCTGAACAACACAACCTCTACTGATTTGCTACTCCTGCTGCTTCATCTGATCCTCTCCCCTGCTAAAGAAAGATTATAGAAACTAGTTGAAGTAGAAGGATACCAAAGAAAAAGACAAAATAAGCCCTAAACTTTTTGCCATGAATCTTGAGTAGATTCTTTTTGGTGGTTTATTTATCACGACAAACTAATATGACTTACACAGAAACACCTTTGCAAGTGCTTTAGTTTTGCAGCGCACTGTGAAGAACAAGTTTATGCATGTACATATGTGTGTGACCCCCATCCCACCTGTGTTTTTTAAACAGACCTGTTGACAGGGGTCATGATCACTCTTAAGCTGCAGTTAGAAGTATGCGGATGCCTGTCTGCGTAATAGTCATCCTTTGATCCAAGAGGATTTGGCAGATGTCTCACACACCACAAGGCTTAGGCCCAAGATGCAAACTATGCCACAGTCCTCCTATGTGCTTCTGTTGGTGGATCAAAGCTGCACTGAGACTCGACATGCCCCATAAACACTGCCACCGGCCAATAAAGGAGTAATCCAATCACTGATAGTGTAACATGGGTCACATGAGCATACCTGAGGTCACGGGTCAGTCCCAGCCAATTGGAATGAGAGCAACAGAGTGTTATAATCCCAAGGATGAAATTTCAACAGATGAAGTTTGGCGTAAGTTCTGAGAGTTTTCACAGAATGTTCATTTCCAGCTAAAGTGAAAAAGGCTGAACTGCTGGAGCTTCGGTGTGACTGTAAAATCAGACGTTCTGTTATTTCTTATCAGATCAATGTTGATTGAAATTCTATCAGATTATCTGGTTTCCTACTCTGGTCCCAGTATCTCTCTGCAGCAGATGAGGGGGCAGACTTCTTAAGTTTGGGCCCTTTGGCAATCTTGCATCAAGTCAAAGGCTTAGCTCATCTTTATTCCATCACCCTGTGGACTTTCATTTATTTCAAAGACAGATAGATGAGGCATTTGTGGGGAAATGGACAGCCTTTGGGACCTACCGCGATGATAGAAAGAGATTAGATCTGCATTACCGCTGGTCATTTTTGAAGGGGAGAGGGACAAAGATAAAACATTTTTTTAGAGTCTTCAGAGGAAATCAGCATATATCGGCCAATCTGCCATGATTTTTGCAAGCAATCAAATGAAAGCAGCTGAAGCATATATCCCCCCTTCTGGCATTTCTTTCCCTCTCCACTTTACACTTTCTTTTGCATCTACATAAAAATTTCTTCCATTTTTTCTTCTTGCCTCATTTCTCCTCTTCATTTCTATCCTTTTCTTCCCATATGTTTTATCTCTGAATGCCTCAATCCTCCTCTGTGGTTACCGGGATAGGTCATGAATTCCCTTCTGTCCCCCTCATCCTCTCCCACTAGCCTGGTAAGTGACAGCTGCAGGCTGGACAAAGGCCTGATAATACCCTGGATTTGTCAGGCTCTGACTTCACCCATGTCCTCCTGTGACTGATGCACCGACAGTGGCGCCTCGCCAGCTAAAAATCCCACTTGTAGATGGGGGCTGTTGCTGTATTTGAGCTAAGTGTGAATGTGAATCCCTGGCTCCTTTCAGACTCCGAAGCAGCACATATGGGGTCCTTGGGGGTCCTAAGAGGCCATCATCTGGGATGCCTGCCTAGGCCATGGTGGTGGCGTGACTGGGGAGCGTGGAGCTCTGATTAGCAAGGGAAAGAAGCTGCGCCTGTAGAGCTACTCCCTCCTACAAGCTGTCCAGCATGGCTGGCCCCTGGTGTACAGTTCATTTCTGGCCTCCCTAGTGTGAGAAATGAAGAAACAGCCCTGTCCTGAAGGGAAGCACAGAAGGCCCTCCACTAGGCAAACAGAGCTCACAAGAAATGAGGACAGAAGCAGTTCTTTGCTATCTCTTTGTCCCTTTACCGACCTATACTCCTCAGCATTTCAAAAGCACTATTTGCTTCAGCAAACATACAGCCTCCCACTCTCACTGCCCCAACTACACCCCAATTTGCTTTATTACAAAGACACGTTTTGCAAGTCAATACGTTTTTTCCTTTGTGTGTTTGCAGGTTTTGCAAAACACAGATTAAAATCAGAAAACCTTGCAACTGTCTACACTTGTGAAGAAAACTTCCGCCCTGCCTTTTCACTGGCATGTTTTATGGTTTGGTTCCCCAGAGTATGTACTGGAACTGATCAAAGGCATTTTTATTTCTGCATGTTATGCCGTGTGGATAAATTACTCGTGGTTAGAAGGAAACAGGTGTGACCTTTTCTGCAAAAGACTAGCCAAAACTGTTTTTAGTTGTTTTAAAACTTCCAGTATATGGTCTGTGGCTTTAAGGCTAAAAGAGAAGGAGGCTGAAATGGGGCTCTACAGGCCAGTGAAATAGCTCGAGGCAAAGCTGTGGAGGAGCCAGCTGGATGGTCAGAACATTCTAGTAAATAAAAGTGAAAAAGAAAAAGGTTGCTCAGGTGCAGTCCAGAAATGTATCAATTATTCAGCTGATCCTGTGAGGCAAATGGCAGCTGTTCTAACTCTGACTGAAGGAAAGACACAAGGCTCTAGTGGCTGTTCATTTGAAGGTAATGTGACTTAAAGAAGTTAAGTTCAAAAAGTTAGATTTCTCTTTAAAAAAAAAAGAAAATCTGCTCTTCTTGAATGTGCTTTAAAATGTATACCAAGGCTCACTGCACAGTACAGTCAAAGATCTATGGAGAGAACTCTTATACATTCTAAGAAAACACCCCACACAGTTCATTTAGCTAACTCTCATGAGGTGCATCAAATCCAATTCAATTTACATCCCACAGCAGCCACTGTTTTTTTCAGGCTGTTTTTCAGTTCAGTTAAAAAGATACACCAGAGATGTTGGGATTCATGCAGCACAAACCACCGAAGAAGCACAAAATTAAAGTTGCTCTCTGATCATTGATTTAACCTCTGAAGAAATTATCTCTGTGTATCAGAGCTGCATATTTGGATTTTTTTAATTGTATACTTTAAAATGGGTTCTATGTAAGGCGACACTGTTGCTTCCTCTAGAATGTGCATGTGCATAGTCCTCCCCTCCCCTCTCTCCACTCACTCCTCCTCACTCGCTGCAGCACAGCACACCAGCTCACCAACAACTCTGCTCAAACACTGTTGAACTACTCTGCGCTACACAATGGCAATAATAATGGCAATAACAAAAAAAATATACTTGATTTGACCAGTGGAGGTCTTGGTCTTTAAGGAGAGGAGGTTATTAAAGGTGTGTTGTACTGTTTCGGCATGGCAACACATTTATATGGATGATAGATTCTCTGCAAAACTTTCTTAGCTTTAATTGCAACTTTTCTCTAAATTATTTCCTGAGAAGAAGGGAGCACAGCTGCATTCTCCATGAAGACAGAGATGAACTTTGAAGTTAAGGCCCATAATCCCAATCCATTGATTCAGAAGGGCTTGCTCACTCTGAGAGAGGCAGAGAGAGAAACGTGGAGTACAGTTAAGACTGCATAATGTATTTACACAGTCAGAAACACCCACTCGCACGTGCACACATACACAGAGTAAGTTCAGACCAGTGCCACTTTGTAATGAGATAAAGCTGCACTGCATGCTAATGATTAAAGCTAATCATGTGTTCAAAACTTGCAAGCGCATACAAAATCCATTTATTGGATCATGCAGTAAATCTCATTCAGTAAATCTATTATTTTCAAAGTGACATTTAAACGGTAAGAAAACACATGTGCCAGTCCAAACCTCATTACAGATGGAAACAGAACTTCTTTTTACATGTGTCTCTCTGTACTGTACAGTGCTACAGCTGTTTATGTTGCACTGATGCATATGATGAGTCAACATTCTTCGTCAGTCAGTGAAGTGTCAGTTTAAATAAGGTGTGAAGGCCACTGGCTAAAGTATCCTTCTAAACAGGTTAAGTCAGCTTTTATGAGCCTATCAGGCTTTACAGACAGCTTTTATGAGATATCAGCTAGCTTGACACTAAGAGGCCAGAAAAGAAGTGAGCCGGGGGCATAATATATGACTTTGGCTTCCTCTTTTATGGACCCTGACACTAAAATATTTTGTCTAAGTATAGGTTGGTGCAATGAAATTTGAAATCAGTACCTGTATTTTTCATTATGGCACTTTAAATACATGCCCAGTGAGGCTGGTGCGCTGCAGCAACAGGTCACCTTTGCAAGTTTCTCTGTGGATTAGCACTCCAAAACTCCAAAACCACTTAGACACAAGGGAGCCAAGTTGATCTTGAGACAAATTTGTCCAGCCAAGTGTGGATGTCTCAGGTGCTTTGCATTAAGTAGATGTCATGTCTGAAGTTAAACGGCAAATTGAAAGTGAGTAAATTGTGGTAAAATTACAAGGAAGGGAAAATAGGTAAAAATTTAAACTAATAAATGAAGAAAAAATTGAACTAAAGGCAATAAAAACAGACAGGTACAGACAGATAGTGTTGTTCTTAGTTTTTTTCTCTCAAGCTCTTTTCAGACATGGGATACATAAGACTACTGGCTTCACTGATCTCTTAAAGTGAGAGCGTTCTGTCATTCAGAATGTTCCTCATGTACTTAAACTGTGACTCTGTGTGTGACAGCTAACCTGTCTGATGTTTAAAAAGTACACATTATAACTTGCTGTAAGATCCTGATCCATTTAGTCTCCATGTCGAGGATCATTGTTAAGTAATAAATGAAGTTAATGCTGTTCCACGTGTATAAATGTGTGCAACGCTCTTGATTTGGAGATGCTGTTGCTGTTTGATGCTGCAGGTATTTAATGAACTCAAAGGAAAGACGAACACAAACAAGTGGAAGTATGTTTCCTGTGTGTGCCTATCTGTGAATGCGAGGGAATGCAGTTCAGAATTCTGTCATGTTGAAAGGGATATAGAAATCTTACTGGGTCTAAACAGACAGACGCTGTTGGAAAAGATTACATGTCTGAAAGGGGCTTTAAAGTTTGCCATAGCTATAGTCCCACAGAATCAGTCTTAAGCCTTGATTACACTCCTTTGCAGACATGCTCAAGGACTGCTATGGTGCACAAATTGTAGGTTAGAAGAGAAGGGGTCAGGCTAAACTCTTGCAGACTTGAGGACATCTTAAAATTTACATTAGCAGACCCTCAAGCACTCGTGGACATGGAAAGTATAACCTTACAAAGCTCTCCAACCTGCCTTGCCAGGTACAACTGAGCTCATCACACAGCTGTGTGACTTCACAACTATGTGCCAGACCCCACTTAACTTTCTTAACTTTGCATTCTCAGACTGCCTCATCCTTCAGCTGCTCTCATGTGCTGGAAAGCCCACAGGCAACTTATTAGAGAGGCAAAAGTTTTTTCAAGCACAGTGCTCTATATTCTCAGCACAGCAGCAGGAAAACAAACAGTGGAGGGAAGCAATTCAAAGACAGATCTTGGGGTGAGGAATATTATGCAGATGAAATAGTTGGTGATGTCACTTGCCATCAGATGTCATCTAGTATACCTTTAAAGTGTCTCAAATTTCAGTTGGCGCTAAATCGACCTTCACTGATATTCATGTCTGGGGTGGTGACTGCTTGTGCTATATCTATCACAATATATTCCCCTGTGACTACACAATACTGCAATCACACCATAATGTTTTTCATTTCCTCCCTTGCAGATTTTGACATGGCTTTAAATTTGAAGAGAATTCATTTTATTTTCAAAGCTTTTATTATTAAATAACTATTGGGAAGGGTTTAATTCTTGAATGTGGGACCATCTCAACACTATTTAGACTCACCCACAACCTGGGTGGGAGACTGGGAGGGAAGCCTGGGTGAATGCAGTGTGAGGGTGAGTTGCTGGTGGTAGTTGGAGGGGCCGATGGCGAAGACTGGCAGCCTCGCTTCCATCAGTCTACCCCAGGGCAGCTGTGGCTACATATGCAGCTTACCACCATCGAGTATGGAGTGAATGAATGATGCAATGTAAAGCATCTTTGAGTGCCTAGAAAAGTGCTACATAAAACCAATGCATTATTACTATTATTAAACCTATAAAGGTACAAAGCAGCAGATGAATCCACTCCAGATGCAGATATTCACATACAGCTGAACCTCTCATACGCGTTTGCTATTCTAGCACGTTGCCAAAGTGACACACTGACTGGCTACCTATAATGAATAGCTAATATTAGATTTCAAATGGGCCCAAACAGCAGTGGTGCATTAGTCATATGCTTCCACATGCATTCAGAAATGTATCATTTGACATCTGGCTGCATCATTTTCAGAGGGACTGGATGTTCTAAAGGGTTTACTGTGGCATTTGTGGTCACATGCACACACAGTTTTTAATCTGTTTTTAGTGACTAACAAGCAGAGCAGATATCATGTCTTTTATTAGGGCTCTGAGGTCCAACAGGTTCATTCTGGAGGGCTTACACCTATAAAGAATCTCATTTACTTCAGCATGACATCTCACTGTGCTGAATGCAGACAATTGCTCCCTCTCCAAATGTCAGTGCCTGACGCTCAGCGTGTGAGCCACGAGCCAACGGTAAATAATTCACACCAGCCCAGCATAGCTTTTCCTCACTGTCCCATACACAACCAGCCCCCAAGTCTTCTCTTCCACAACCCCCTGTGCCGCCACTACTTCCTCTATACATAATTAACGAGAGAGGCGCGGTGGGATGCCCGTCAGTCAGAGCCCGGGTAGAGCCAGAGCCACTTTAAACAATAACAATATTGATAGTGGGTGTAATAAAGCAGAATTAAAAAGATGGATTCCAAAGATTTTTGTTGCTCTAAGCACAGCTGGTCACAACTTTAAGTGGTGAGGAGAGAGTAGGGGGTTGGAGGGAGGGGGGAGTACTGGTTGGTGGTACTTCTAGGAAATGGATGGAGGGACAGGAATAAAAAGACAGGGGAGGATATAGAAGGAGAAAGAGGGAGCTTGCACCCCTTTCCCCTCCCCCTCCTCACCATCCCTTGGCGTCTTGTACTGGCTGCTCTGCTCCTGCCTCCATTACTGGATTAGGTCCTGTTCGGCAATCCAGAAGAAGTTAAGAGGAAGGAGGTCAGGGGTCGTGACCTTTAGTAATGGCCAGGCAGACGGACGAGCAGAGAAAAAAAAACAAGGCTGGCAGCATAATTTCAATTTAGGCTATCAATATTGTGTAATAATCAATGTGAAGGTCAGGAGGTTGGCAGATGCTGACAGATGGGAAGACAAAAAGTAGAAAATGAGAAAATCAGAGCTTAAAAAGACTAATCAATGTGCATAGTACATTTGATGATGATTTGTTACCTATTAAGCATAACAACAAACATGAGCCAACTTTACACAAAACTAAATGTGCTATAAAATTGTTAATTATTTGTTCCATTTTACCAGCAAAACATCACCATATCAATTCCACCAGTCCTGTGTGGGTTGGAATCCATTTGTACCAGTCCATAAAGTCACAAACTCAAATAAGTGCAGAAGAAGTCCTTCCATTACTGCTATCTCCCATCAACCTCCAGGAGCCTTACATATGTTAATGCCCCTTCAACCTGTGACCCTCACATTCATGACATCATTATCAATCCAGCCAGACATAATGTTGGCCTGTCACCGCCATGATCTATGGCCACAGTGGCTCTCTGCTTTAATAAAGCCGTAACGCTGCCTTAAACTGCTGAGGCCACGACGAACCTCAGCATGGCCGTCGCTCGGCTTAATGTGAGTACACATCCATCATCTCACATCAGCCATCAATCAATCAAAAGTCCATGTGACAGCTGCAAGCCCCCCCACCCCAAGTCCACTTCTACAGCCACCATAGAGACATACACACAAACTCATTGGCTGTGATTAGGATCTCAATTATCATCATGACCGCGGGCCACCACTTCCCTTGTGACCGACATGCTAATCAGGAGCACTGGCAGTCAATAATCAAGGCATGGAAAAGGCCATCGGGTGCAGAATTGGTCAAGTATAATTGTATCATTTATGTCAATTGGTTTAACTGAACAAGCTTGCACCCCAGTGTGAAAATGACAAGGTTTGGAGGAAAAGTCAACATGCAATGCTAAGCGTGGCTGATATTTCTTGGTTAAATGTATAGTATGTGTATACTGTATATTCCAATAGCTCACCTTGTGACATTGCAGTAAAGCCAAAGATGATCTTAATGTGTCTTTGTCCTCTCTAGAGATTTAGAGAGCCATAACTGTCTATGCTCAGTGCAACTAGAAAGCTCTGAGGTCAGCTGTGACAAGCTTTTAGTCTACAAGACAGCAGTCATGGCAGCGTTCCAAGTGCATGCACATTCTTCTGCACAAACACCCTCCTGTCCCTCCCCCTGAGTAGGACAGGCTGCAACTGAAGCAGGTCTCAGTGGTTATTTCTTAAAGTTAACATCAGCCCCAACCTGTTGTTTCTTCTCAGCCACAGGGATTTGA
Source organism: Dascyllus trimaculatus (assembly GCA_024666655.1). Lineage (NCBI taxonomy): Eukaryota > Metazoa > Chordata > Actinopteri > Pomacentridae > Dascyllus > Dascyllus trimaculatus. The sequence goes on along the minus strand of CM045466.1, from coordinate 22,742,365 downwards.
ACCAGTGTAACTTAAGATGGGCTTTGAGCTTCGGTGAGCACACAGAGATCTGATAATGTTTCTCCACGCCTTTCTCCACACAGCTAATAAGGATGACATTCTGTCATGAGGCCAAATTGCTGGCATTTCACACAAATAAGTTGGATGTTTTGTCTGGCTCTGTTTGTCTTTCTCTGCAGGTGACTATTGGACTTCCCCAAATAAGAGCAGCTATCACAAACCAGATCACGGTGTAATCTCTTCTAATCCTCAGACTAAACTGCTTCTGAGGCAGCAAAAACAGAGCTGTGAGGAGAGGGAGGGGGATAAGAGATGAGGGGCAGCACAAAGACACAAATTTGTACAGAAGCAGAGTCTGTGTCCTCAATAACAGAAATCTATCTAATTAACTTCCTGCACTGACAGGAGTTTCTGCCATTTCAGCAGTCACAAAAGAAAACTACCACTTCATGAGAAGAACGCAGAGTGGATGAGAAAAGAGTGTGTAATTCTCATAAAACCGCTCTCGCTGGCATGTCTCTTATTTCATCTCATAACAGAGACCCTCCCTTTGGCAAGGCTATATGTTCACGGACAAAAACTCTATAAGCAGCCACATTTTAAATGTGACACAGCAAAGCACTCAGCCAAACTCCTAATGTGCCTTGTAATGTCCGAGAGAATTATTTAGGCCTGGTTAGGTGGCTCTCTTTGGCGCCGGGGGTTTAGACTGCACTTTATCTGAAGAGAGCTGCAAAGCACTGATGACAAAACACTGTCACCTTCAGGTGGTTAAAGGAACGGGTGTGGGGGAAGACACTTGTGAGGGTAGTCCCACAGTCCCAGACAAGCCATAAGGGATTAGCCCCTACTGCTGATTAAAGAGACCAAGCGGTCATGGGTTCGCCCACAGATGGCAACCGCGGTGGCTGATGTGTGAATGAATGCACCAGTGAGTCAAAACTAAATTAAGATACTGTCACTACATCTGCCTGCACACACACACACATATGTGCATGCACACCCACATACACAAAATGCTCATTATCCCTAACCCCCAGAATAGGGGGGTGAGGGGGCATGGGAACAAAGGCATTAAGTAGGAGTGAGCCCTTTAATTATAGGCCAGTGTTTGGAGAACTCTCAATGGAGCGGAGAACAATAGAGGTCTTTGGTAATGCTCAACCTGCTGAGTTAACACATATCCTCCAGGTATGACAAAACACACACACTCCTACACAAAGCCAATGGTCATGGCATGGAAATGAAGCAATTATTGCCCCATTGGTAACTGAGAACAGTATGGCTCGTCCGAGTGGAGGCAGAAATATCATTCAATTAACTTTCTCCTCCACGCAAAGTGAAGGCTTATATTCCATTATTTATCATCATCTTCAGCATTTAATTTAAAACTGCAATGTGTCGAATACTTACCTGAAGGTGCAATTATCAATTTAATTTTGATTATAGTGTAATAACTGCAGAAAATTAGACTATCAGAAGAAAATGAGTTTATTTTACATCTTTGTTCCTTTTATGTGTCCCTGGTCGAGTTCCAAGACCAAAACCACCTCACAAAAGGCAGATCCATTAAAAAACACAATTCCCAGCAGCTGTATGCGCCATAGTAAAATGCAGTTAGTGGCTTAAAGGATAATAAAGACGCAGTGCTAAATGAGTAAATTGAGTCTCTTATGGTCCCTAAGTGTGCGAGGTGTCTTGTTATGTGGGTCCTTGCAGCAGTGAATGTGTGAAGGATGAGACCTATAAATAACTTGAGTAGTGATTGTGACCATATGACCATATGAAAAGTGACAGCTTTCCCTGTCAGTGCATTTGACAGGCTTAAGGATAACTCCACATGCCTGGCAAATTGGATTGGAGCTGTGGTGGCTTTGCAAAGAAAAAAAAAAGAGATGAATCCTTGCCTGTCTCCTCCCTATCCGCCCCCAACCCCTTCCAAACCCCCACCCCCAACTCTTTCTCCTGCTCACTCCCCCCCACCACCAGAAATTCAAAGGAGATGAGTCAGTGAAAGGTAATAGTTTCTATTTCATGTTTTAAAGTCATTGCTAAGCAATGGGAGGCTGGCCAGAAGCTGATAAATCATCACTGGTGCAGATTAAAGACCATTTTCACCTTTAAACAGTCCTACCCCCCTCCCCTTTTTCCACCAAATCAATGGCAAGGTGATCTTCTAAAGAAGACGAGGAGAAGAACAAGAGAGCAGGCTTTTGAAACTTCTGACGATGCGACAGTGTCTGAAGGACACCATTGGGTCAACCGGGAAACAACATGAAACAGACTTAAAACAAACATCTTCAACAAGACAAGAGATACAGGCCAACCTTGCCTGTCTTTCACCAATGCACCTAACATCCCAAGAGACTGTCAGCCGTCTGCACATTCACACACAATTCCAATCCATCACCAACATCAGAGACTTAATGAGAAAAATTAAATTAGCTCAACAAGTGGTATCTACGCTTTTGTCGTAGTCAGATCACAACCGAGGCATTCCTGAAAATAGCTTTAACGGGCCTCAAAGACCAGTTAATATGGCAAAGCTTAACTTGTGCCATACTCTGGGATCTTGTAAAGATTAATGAGAAGGGAGAAAAGAGAGAGAAAGTAGATTGATGTGTAAACGAGAGGCAGCAATTTCAATGAGCAAAAGCAGCTGGTAGCAGTAAATAGTGGCTGCCAATTGGCTGGTGTTCACAGAATGCCAATCTCCAAAGCAGGGTGTGGCGGTGGTGCCAAAAATGGAACCAAAAAAAATGTATTTAGCTTTCAAAAGTTGGCTGAACTTGGGTAGCAGGAGGGACAAGGCACTGTTTTCCAGTAAGATCTGAGATTAGAATATTTTATAGGCACAGAAGGAACTCGCTATCTGCAACCAAGAATTCACTGGCTTTAGCATAGAGTATAAAAAAAATCCGTCCAATCAAACAAAACAATGGGCACTTGCCATTGACAGATTTATGTTGACAAATGGCCAAATGTCAACGTTTACTCAGGGATCAATTGGAAAATCCTTAAAATTCAATCACATCCTATAAAGATAGGCCATAAAGCTGTAAAAACATGGATTTATTTCATTCCTCTTTTGCAGCTTCAATATGTGCATGTTAATGTGCTTATGTGTGTGTGTGGCCCACCCTGAACTTGTCTTATGAGATACAGATGAAGTTTTTCCATACTTACATAGTTGCTATGATTATTATAATATTCCTTCAGGCTGTTTAAGAACTTTAAGAACCTAGTGATTTCACTTGTGGCAGGTTATGATGGTTTCCCCAAGCATAAGTCCACATTTGCACAAGGCCATTGCAATATTCCCCAAGTGGGTGATTTCCAAAGTTATGTAGCATGAATTGGCTATTGCTCCAGTAAGTCCAATATTCTTCACTGGCCGGGTTATTTCAGTAATGGCAGCTTTGCACGACAAGTGCTAATGGCTTGAAATGGCGATTTCTCTATAGGCACTTTCAGATTAATTTCATGTGTTGAATAGGGATAGATACATGAAACAGGCCCTCTCCAGACAAGTCGGGTCCCTGTGTCTGGGATGTAAGTGGGCAAAGATTATGTGACAGCGTTGGGAGTAATGAGAGCTCGCCACACGCCCTGGTCGCCGTGCCTTTTCAAGAGGAAAATCTCTGATAATGAACTCTAGACCTTTCCTATGCTCCTCAGCAGCCCAGACAGACAGAGAGAGCAGTAGGACCACCACCAATATCGACACAATCCCCTCATACTAAAGCTGCCTTTCATCTCTCCTGCCCTAGTGACACTTACATGCACAGACATACAGCGTGTGGAAGAGCCAATGTAAAACATTTATTTATATCTGATTCATTCACACAGACTCAGACACACAGTCTCCACAAAAACAGACAAACCTCAGTCAGTCACCTGAATATGCAAAATTAATAATGGTATTGAAAACATTCAACTGCACTATGAAGAGAAATGTCTAATTTGCAATAGTTGGCAAAGCTGACTAGCTGCTCCATGTAGGTTTATATTTCAAAGACAGATATGAGAGTGGCATTGACTTTCTCATCTCTCATATCCCAGCAGGAATGTGAATAATGCATATCCTAAAATGTCAAACTATTCCTTTAAGGTTAAGCATATGCTACATTACAAGTCTGTCATCCATCTGTCCATTACATTTCTTTCATCAGGCCCTTTAATCATAAAAAAATTCGAAAGCATACACACAAAAGCATGTTCTCACTGACCTAGACTTCCTAAAAAAGTGTATTAATCTGTACAAATATGAAAGCATTAATCCTTATACACCAAGAAGAATACAATAGCACACATATTTGCTCTCTAAGGCAGACTCGCAACTACCCAAGCCCAGCGTCTGATTTCACATGGCCATCTCATCGATCACAGCTTATAACGTCTGAGATGGACAGCTGCTGTTGAGAGCCAGAGGTCCCTGCTATTACAGAGCCATCTCATCCATTTACTTGCAGATCAATGGGACAGTTACTGAAATGGCCCTTGGAGCAGTGTGTCATCCAGCCCAGACGCTTTAACCGCTTCAGCCATGCACTAACTCCTCTCTGGCTCACCTACGCCACTCTCAGTCTTATCAGGGCCGTCCTCTCTCACCCCAGCTGTTTGTTTGGGAGATGGACTCTGAGACAAGACCATGACCTGGACCAGTGAGTTGTATTAAAGTTTGATGGGTGGCGCCTGGAGGAGGACTTGTTGGCTTGCATTCTTTATAGTGCCGCTCTGATTAACCGGTCGCGCTGAAACAAAGTCGCTTTATGAATAGGTAATAGATCTGCCAGGACACTGCCAAGTTCCCTTTTAATTAAATTAAGTCACATTCTTGCAAAAAAAAAAAAAGCATGAGAAAGGGGAGAAAAATGTGACTCCCCTCCGCATTTGAACATGAAAGTAAGGTATGATTGCAGCTCAGTAGGGGATTAACAACTTGTCATTAAAAACGAGGATGACTCTCTCTCAGGCTCCGTCTCAAAGTCACCACAGAGGGAAGGGAACACTTGGTAACTCAGACTAAAAGAAGTGCACGCAGGGGGTTCAAAGGGGCCTTGGACGACATTGTTTTTCTATAGGCCTTTTCTCACGCCTGTGCACATGCATGCAAAGCCACACATACACACGCATACACTCACCCCGGCATTCTTTTCAGGATGGACTGACCACTGAAAGCCCTCCAAAGAGAAGGAATCAAATAAAGCCTTCAGTGGATGGAGATTAAAAGGAGTGCTACACAGTAAAAATCTGATTTATGAAGCTCAGGCTGGGTTGCTACAGGGATTTTGGTGCCATGGTAACCTAGTGAACGGTAAGGTCGAAGGGGCGGCTGAATAAAGAGCAGCAGAATGCGGCAAAAAAGAAAGGAGACTTTTAACCTCTCAATGTTCACATCTTTTCATGAAGCCTTGAGCCTTTACCAGGCAAACGCATAAAGGTAGAGTTTCAATACAGAGGTCAAAGTCCTCTTCATAAATTACCAAAGCCTTTCTCATTGTTTCCATGCTGGCCAGAACACAACTGTTTGCGTCCTGAATGAGACAAGGATTTAATGGCAACTAGTTCTTGATTTTGACTTTATAGAAATGGCTCCTTTCATACTTGTGCTTTTTTTTTCTTTATGTCGCTTCTCTTTCCATTTCCTCCACCTCTCTCTGCTTCTTTCCTTTATGGTCAGTCCACCGCTGTGCGGCCAGTCATTCAGCCAGCCAGCCTGTGTGGCAGTTCTGAGACCCACCGTGGTTAGTGCTGCCTCAGTGTGTTGTTGTGTTTTGTCTGTGGGAGCTGTCCTGTGCCATGCTGCTGTGTCCGGGGCCAAGGCCCTTTCCTATTGTCTGCTGCCATATGGAAGCCAGCATCAACATGGAGATAAGCCTGTCCTCATGCTGTTCCCTGACCTTCTCAGGCACCCAGCTGGCACTAAATGCAGAAATAATTATTATCCAAATTACCCAGGCCAACTCTGTCTTCTCTTTGTGCACTGAGGGTGAATGGGGGGGTCCTCTGAAGTGGTGGGGGAGGTACTGTCAAGAGAGATCCCACACAAAAGAAGACCACTCAGAGGTTGGTCCCCTGGTGCTTCAAATACTGTATATTAGCTTGTTTATGTCTATAGAGGGAAGGTCTGTAGATCTTGCTGATAAATCAGTTTTGTGCTGTTGACAAGTATATGGGCTGCAACCCATGTTTGAACCCAACTGTCAAGCAAAGTTTATTCAGACAGATACAGAGTTGTTGCACAAAATGGGTTAAAATGACATAAAATATGCTATGACGAACATACAGGTTACATCAGGTTGGGAATGGTAATTCATAGTGGATTGCACTTGAATAATTTAATAAATAAAGTTAATTACAATGCACTTTAAAGTGGGTATATTTAAAACACAAGTGATAAAATGATTAAATAAATTTGCATTTAAAGTACGCAATTAAAGTGTTGTAAAAAGTGTTAAATCTTCCATTTTCTAATTCTATTTCATTATTCATTCTTAAATGAGTCACTAAATGATGATTAAATAGATTTTTAAATAAAGTGCTTAGATAGTTCATAATGACTTTTTGCATTTTATTTTGTGATTCCATTATTAGTAGAATATTGAGCCCTCAGACACAGTCAAAGTGCAATTTTTACCACAGTTTGCATAAATGAGAATAATACTGCAGGAATTAAGTCAAGTCAGTTTTATTTATACATCCTACTATCGCAGATTTTTCCTCAGTAGTTTTATCATTTGTGCAGCCTTTCATACCCCAGATTTAGTTGTGGAAAGCCTTTTGATGGTAAGAAACAGAAGAAACTGCAGTAAAGGTTTCCTCTGCCAGGGCGATATAAAAGCAATAGAAAGACAACCAACTATAACCAGCCATGCCTCAAGCCTACACATAATAGCTGATTGTCGGCATAGCTTTTGATGGTGTCTCACATTTAAAAGACAGTTTTCAAATGGAGTTCCCTGTAATACTGCATGTTTTCATGGAAACAGCAACACACTTGCACTAAATTCAGTTAAATGAAATTCAGTTTTGTTCATATGGTGCCACTTCACAACATAACAGATGACACAAGTCAAGTCAGGACACTGCACACAGTTAGGTCAAGACCTTACAATATTATATTATCGAAAGAAAAACAACACATTGATTTCTTTTAGCAAGCACTTGTTAACTCAGAATAGTTTGAACACATGGATGAACAGTGAAGTTAATGGATGCATCCTTTGAACACAAGTAAACACACACGGATCGACTGATAATTGCTCATTTCTTCAGCTGTTTCTTCAGCAAGAGGGAGCTGCATGTGAAGCTCAAAGGTGATCCAAGTTTCATGTGTTTTGCTTTATTTTCTCTTTTTCTGCATAAGCCATTTTCACTTGCACGTCATTTGGCTGGAACAGGTGCAATGAATGGTGAAAGGAAAAGGGCATTTGAGAGTGTGACATACTGACTGCACTTTGAGTTCCATAAATAAACACTGTTCAAAGGGAAATCCTGACATTGCTATAGGGACACAGGTTTAATAAAGTTGGCACTAGCCTTTAAAACCTGAAACTTTCACCTTTTCACCTTCCTTTAATCACTTCCTGGTGCACACTGGCGATCGGTACACCAGGGTCGAGCAGGAAGGCTCCACAGATGTTGCAGCCTTCCAACTGCTGGGGTATCTGTGTCATAAACCCTGTCGGACACACCGAAAGACAGACAGACAAGTGCTGAGCTCCAAAGCTCAGGCAGGGAGAGAGGAAAAAGTGGGTGGATTTAGCACTTTCACAATGGATATGTTCGGTGGATGTGGAAAATACTCAGTGAGATAGATGTCTTTGCACTGAAGTCTCCCTACCCCAGGGAGGGGAAGATCCAAGAGAAAGTTGTGAGGAGCCCTCAATGGCACAGCAATACATAGCAGGCATTCAAGTCAGCCTGAACCATCATCTATGCTGAGTACTATGACACCATGCCTGCAGGTTGTGGAAATATAAACTACTCTACTATTTGCCAACAATGTCATAGTAAAAGTTGCAACCATAAATATGTGAAGCAGCCACATTAGCTTCCAGCTCTGTAACAGAAGCCAGCATACAAGGAAAGCTACAGAAAATAGAGGGCAAAACATACAATAAAAACACGGAAGACATCATTAGTGCCAAAACTGCCTGCGCCATCAGCTCATCTTATCTCCACACTTTTATTGCTTTCTCCCCCTGTGGTGAAACGTTATGGCTGCTGGGGATGTTGCTGATTCCTCCCTAAAGATTTTTATCCTTACTGAATGTCACCGGAGCTTTGGGTGCTCGAATCACTTTAGAAAGCTGTATTTCACTGTGTCGTTTTGCTTCGGGGCTCAAGGTCCACAGAATGAAAGGAGGTGGGGGGTGTCATATCCACGCCAGGAGAAATGATCTCACTTATCTTCTCAGGATCTCAGTAACGTTTCCACCACAGAGATAATGAGGTAAATGCCATGATTGGAGAAAAAGTGAAGGAGGAAGATTACATAGCTTTGTAGACCAATGAACGTATCATGTCTTTATTGACTTTAGCCTGACAGATACAGTTTGCTATTTGATACATAACAAAGTAGATCCACATCCTATACTTTGCAGCCTGAGGTGTTTCTAGGAGCTGAAACTGGAGCAAACTGCAATCTTTCACATGATGAGAAATCACTCTCTGACTTGTAATATAAAGTGAACGACCTGAAAAGAAAAGAAAACAACACACACCTTGGTGGAGGAATAAGCAGTGGAGGGTGGATTTGAAAAGATTAGCCTGCCTGCACTTACATTTAAATGCCTCTATCTGGCCATGCTTCACTCCATCACATAGAAAATGTTAAGAAGTGAACAGGGGAACGGCGGGGTTGATTAGAGTGGGGTTAGGGATTAGGTCTGAGCGAAGGCACTTTGAGTTATTTAAATCTGCCCCCTTCGTTAAGGTACAAAGCCACCACTGGGAAGGTGCATCATGACTTATTCCAATGGAGTGTATAAAAAGGCAGAAATAAAAAGAAGCAGATAAGCGAACTGCCTCTCTGCTACTCGGCGGTGTTCATTAGCTCGACGTTGTTCAGGTAATGGCTTGAGAACAAGGAGCGATGAATTGGACTGTTCTGTCTTGGCACGTAAAGCAGAGGCTCCATCCAACCGGGAAAGCTGACAGAGTCCACTTTTAATTAGGGGCATCTCTGTAAGAGGTCACTCAGTAATGAAGAGGTGGCAAGGTTGAAGGGATTTGTGATAACTGTTGTTCAATGTCACCTTGAAAGAAAAAAGGCACAAACTGAGCTGTGCCATAAACACCGTTCACATAAGTACAATATAAGCCACTTGTTTGCTCATAACCTTTCACATTAAACATTAAAGACCTGTAGCTTTTCATGTACTCCCACCCTTAATGATTGTACCGCTGGGGCTTTCTTGTGTCTCTCTCTCGTTGCCAAGACTGTGATCTTTTCCCTCTGTGCGTGTGCGTGTGTGTGTGTGTGTGTGTGCCAGTGAAAGACAGACTAGCATTGCCGCGGGAGACGATGGGAACACTGACCTTCTCTTTGCCATTACATCCCTCACAAAAGATGAAAATGGCTCCTGTGTTTCTGATAGCCACACTGTGTCATCAGTATATCCAGGATGGATGGAGAGTGTGTGTCTGTGTGTGTGTGAACGGAAAAAAAAAAAACACAAGACAGAGAGAGGAGATGACTTGGTGTCTCAGCAGGGGGACTGAGCCATCAAAGAGAATCCCAAAACCACTCATCTCCCTTTGCCGACGAGACGCTGCGCTCACACTTGTTAACGCTCAGAAATGTGTGTGGATATACGCTGCAATGTGTGAGTGTGCATGAACATGTTCATTCTAAAATCCATCACACAAAATTACTTCTCAGAGTGTCTGACCTCCATCTGTCTGGTGCGGCTGGTGCCATATTTGTTTTTGTTTCATCTGCTAAGAATCAAAGACTGTAATCCTGCTGAAATGGGCAGCATCACACGCCATCTTACAAGAGGAAATGTGTAAAGATGATTTTGTGTCTGTGTGGGAGAGTTTGTGGGTGTGTGGCCGACAAAGGAAGAACATTCAGGACCTAACTCGACCCCCACCAGCTGGCTGTCCCACTTTCTGTCTGGTAATACACAATACGTGCAGCCAGTCTTACACAGTCTTTGTATTTTTGACGGCGACCCCAGTAGCCCTTCAGCAGACAGTCCCAGTCTGTCTGCAGCACACGAAGACTGTTGTGAGTGTATGTCTACTATGTGTATGCCAGTGTGGGGCTCTGCCTTCAGGGAATGTGTGTAGTCAAGACGGAGTTCATATAGCTCTCTTTTCCTGATTAGGTCTACTAGATTGTAGCCTGGAGAAACTGAAGTCATTCAGTGGGCAAAACATCAACACTTGCCAGTGGCACTTTTTGATGTCACCATTAAGACCCTCAGAGTCAATTGCTGAACACTTAAGAAGTTGAGACAAACTGAGTATTTGAAACAGAGTTTCACCAGAATCACATCACACAATATCCCCACAATAATGACCCAGGCCAATGCATGTACGGTGTCAGAGAGCGAGTGTTGCATATTCAACCACAGGTGGATATCATTACTCATTTTAAAAGGCAATACAGCCAGTAACAGATCACAGCTGCTATCATTAACCTGTATTTTGGTTCATTTTATCAGAAAAATATGTAACTGTGAACAGCTATATTGCAATTCAGTTGTATTACAGCAGCATATGTGATAACAGAGAGTGTGGGGAGCTGGACAACGGACTGACAGAGGTTTAAATAAAGCCTCCTTCCTCTCTTGATCTCTAAATCTCCTGGAGGGTTTCATTCTGTCTCTCATTACAGAAAACTGCATGTGTGTTAAGACAAAGACAGTAAGAAAGAAAGGTATAATCTACATAATTTTAAGGCAACTGTCAATAATTAGAAGTTTTTCAGGCTTAAGAGATGTCCGTCTGGGGAAAATAGAAAGCTTAGCAGGTACATGAAGAAGGTTTTGTCAGATTGCACAGTGCACTTGTCAGAATTGGCAGATGGGAAAGGGATTGCAAATGAGGTGTTTTTACCCTCTGAACCCCAAAATCTGCTGGCAGGTTTGAAAGGCGTCTTTTAAAAAGTCACCAAAATTACACCATTTATCAGAGCCAGAAACTGTGGAAACGGAAAGAATAGTCAAATTTTCAACTTTTTTGATGTTCCGTGAAAGTACTGTGCAGTTCCGTCAAGACAAATTACCAAAAATAAGCTTCAAATTGTGGTATTTTGGTACTGATGCCGTAAAATAAAATTCTGTGCCCACTAGGACAACCTAGAAACCATGATGCAGTCTTCAAAGTTCAATTTTCCAGAGAACTGCAGGTTGTGTTTACACAGAGCACAGAGGAGAAGAGAGACCGAGAAAAAATAAAGCAAACTTGGTCAATAAAATAAATACAGCAGGGTTAAAATGCACTATACACAGGGAGACGTTCTCAGTAAATAAATCAATCAAAGACTTTTACTTTCTTGCTGTATTTCTCACCATTGGTGGCATTACAATGTGTGTCATTGGACAAAAGACATGTCTGAGTTCACTCTACTTGTAGCTTTGGTTGTGCACAGCAAGATTTTATATTGCAGTGAAAAATCTGTCCACAGTGAGTAAAATGTGAAAGGATCAAAGAATGTCCAGAAACTGCTAAAGGTTTAGAAGATTATATTAAGAAGTGAATCACTTGTATAGATTAAAAGCAATTGTTTCTTATATTCTGCAAAGAAAATTCTTTATGTCTGCAATCACTGATCGTCAATCTGATCCAGCATGTCTAAACTGTTCATATTTTTGATAACATCAAAGGGTTCTGTGGCTTGCCAGAGACTGTCATTGTTGAAATGCATCCAGGGCGTCTGTTACTGGCCCGTCTAGCCCAAGTCTGGCATGTCTCTAGGCCAACCGGATATAAGGAATCATCTAATATCAACATAAATGACTCATAGTCTGATCTCTACATATTAGAATTCAAGCCGTCCATCTATGTTGAAAGTATTTCCCTCAGTTCAGATACAATAACAACTCAATAAAACACACAATCGGGTGATTTTTCATCAGACATTTCACAGTATTTGTTAATCAAATCATTAAATGTGATGTACATAGAGAAGAATTTCTGCATTTTCTTGAAAACTTGGTTCTGTGCACATGAGACAGCACTCCACTTATGGCCTATCAAGAGTAGAGGCACGGTTTCAGTGACCTTTCACACTTCCGTGTGACAGCAATGGCAATGGCACATGATGGATGAGCTGGAATACGAAAGGCTTGGGTAGGTGGAATACTCAAACTCTGATTCAAAGCAATCTGGCTTTTCTGTCTGCCAAAATGTCAAATGGCAAGCCCTAACAAACACATATATACACACACACATCATCTGAGTGAGGAACACTGCATGACATTTCAGCCGCCCTGACAGGGCCAGAGAGCGAAGAGATTAGCGTACTAGCCTCAGAGTGCCAAGCCTAGGCGAACAGATGATTTTGATATGAATTCCTTGCCAAGTCATGTTTAGAATCTCAGTTTGATGGCTTAAGAGAGCAATTTTAGACCTTACTGCAGCTGTTTGAAGGTTTTCACAGCCAACATTAAAGTCTTTTCAAGTTTGAAGGGAGTTTGGGTTGCACTGTGCTGAGATGCAGGGCACTGCAATAAACCATGGGTATAATCTAGTCATAAACAACCACTAATTTCTTTGTATTCACTGTGACAAAATAGAAAATTCATCTGCCATTTTTTTTTAGGTGGACAAACATAGATTCATTGTTGTTGGTATTTACTGTCAGAGATGTCACCCTGGCTGAATCTACATAGGTGCCACTGGAGGTACACAAAGATCACTGCTTCTTTCTTTCAGGAACTACAATTGAGAGTCTTTAGCTGATTGCACTGATTGATCTCACGGGGCGGTAAGGGAGTCGGTCACAGAACAGCCCACCATTGACTCCTGCACATGGGAAGGACTGTGCAGCATTGGTGGAAATAAATCATGTGTTAAAATTATATTCTGATGTGGGGCCTTGAGTGCATATTGATTCGTAATTATTTGTACTAACAGTGGTGAGGGAGGGACAATGCCATCCATTACTGTGTGAAAATAGGCAGAGGGATCAATGCGAGTGGAATAAGGATTGTGGTGAAAAGCACGGTGGCCATTCCTCTGTCAAAGGCGATCATTAGCCTGAGCAGAAGGGAGAGCGCTCTCCGCCATGACCAAGCCTTGCCTTTACAAAGCTGACGGTAAATTACATTCCATTCACAGAGGAAAAATTGACCTCACTGCTCTTGTGGTGGCACCGGCAGCTATGTAATAACAGAGTCTCTGGACTGAGGGCAATCATCCATTGCTTTCTGCCCTTTCCTCTTTTGTCTGTCTTTTTCTGTGCCAATGATATCTTGTCACTTGTAGTGTGATGTCAACTCAGAGGAATGACACCATAATGTGAAGTACGAGCTGTGCAGGCACATAAAGATGGGGTGACGTCAAGCTGGCCTTGCAGGAAGGTTGCAGTGTCAAGGTAGAAATTTGACAAAGAGTCATGGACAGCCAGATACAAAGGATGTTCATCATGGTCTCAACTATGTGATGTCATAAGAAATACAGCAGGTGCATTGAATATTCACTTACCACTTTGATGTCTGCAATGAAAATGACCTCACTCTACTTTGACAAATGTCTGTATGAAAACACTATTTTTCCTGTTATGTAGACCAAACAAAGAATGTTCTGCACATGTAGGGTAACAGTTGGAAAAAGTAATAGGCCTGTGCAATAAAATAATAGTGATATGGGCCAGCAACAGACATTTCATTAATAGCAATAAGAAATGTGTTTATTAGAATGTTACATAGTTCCTCCACCATAAAAGTGCATTACAAAGTTGTCTATACAAGAACAAACTTCAAGCATGCTCCCTCCCTGGTTTATCATATCCCTTAATAAGGGAGCATTCTACTCTCTGTTGCTCTACCTGTGGCTTCCATTTAGGTCTCCTAAAGTACCTGAGTCTGCCACGAGCTGGGCATGTCCTCGGCCCCATCCACGCCTACAGACCTCCCCTGGTGGAGACTACAGCTAAGGACAAACAGGAACCAGTATGAGATGGGATTTGTGGCAAAAAAGCACCTCCTAGTCAGGGCCTGGTTCCCAGACCCCCACTACCCTAACCTAGTCAATGCACTCCTGACAGCCTGCTGACGTAAGAGCTTGACGTAAGGGTGCACATGGAGGCCAGTCAGGGTCCTAGTTTGGTGACACCTGGTCCTGGTCTGCTACTGGAACCTTATTCCAAGCCAGTGTGATGGCTTCCCCCTGGTCACCTTCCGTGCACTTTCAAAACTTGTTTACATTGCACAAATTACAAAACATTTTTCTTACTAGGCTCAAGAGTTTCTTCAGCATTTGTTCACTGCATCTTAGTGATGCAAATGTATCAAGGAGAGATCATTTCTTTTTCCTTTTTTCTCCTAATTCATTGATTTATTTTTGGGGGTTTTCAATTGCTGTGGCCACATTTCAATTTTCATCCATGCACCTTAATAAATAAAGTGGTCAACTTCAAAGTAAAGTGGTTATAATCAAAATGAACCTTTTTATTTTTTCTGATCTTTGAAAGTAAGTTACTATCAATAATTATTAATATGAACTGAAACAAAACATTTTATTGTGATAAATGTGTCAGCTATATTGCCCAACCCTACCGCAAATGCAATATAACAATGTGAGAAAAGAACCACACTGGCCAAGGCAAAAACTTAGCAAGTGTCACTTTCAGAGACAAGCTGAAAGCTGACAACCGAGCTGTTCCCAGTTCTTGCTAATCAAAATGGGGCTCTCTGAAGAGAAACACCAACAAAACAACAAAGAATAACTACGATCTCCTCAGTTAGAAAATAGGAGAACAAATGTGAGCCATCTAAACACATTAACCCAAGCCTACGGGCCCAGAGAATAAACCTGCTTAGCTACCTGCCATGTACACATTCACCCACACAAACACACACATTCACCAAGGAAAGAAAGGCAATCTCATCCGCCCATTATGATTTGATAGCTCAAATTGTAGCAATGATTCAAGTGTGGTCCTGTGGGTTTTGTGGATGAGCCCAGAGCCTGTTATTTCACCACTGGGCACCAGGGGATGGAAAAGGATGCTATTGCAGCCAACAAAATGACCATTAAATCACAGGCTATGAAGCCACTCTGGACTGTGAAAAGAGTCTGCAGCTACTGTTTGATGTGTCAGGTGTGTGTATGGAGGTGTGTGGATGTAATGCTTTGCCACAAATATACATTGTTACCTGAGTGTCTGTGCAAACAGGTCGAAAATGTTTGGATAAAAATTGTATGGACACACGGTTGCATGACTGAAGTGTGCATTGTGCGAATTGTTTGGCAATGTATAACCACTGAAGTGCAAATTGCATGTCTACAGATTCTGGAGATGTGCATGAAGCGTAACCAATGTTTTTTGTTCACCTCCTCCTCAGATGGCAGAGGTCATGACAGTAAGCACAATAAACCTGCCTCAAATTATTATATGAAATATAGAGTGTACACACGCTGGGAAATAGGGCTCCATGTAGGTCAGTGGATATATGATGAGATGCATATGTTCCCAGTGTAACTGTGACAGTCAAATACATACTGCTCATGTTCTGTTGGGCACTGGAAAGTGGTCTTTTGTTGCAGATGTAACCGTTTATGTGTGCCTGTGCATTTTTGAATGTGTGAGACATGGCTTTTGTTTTAGCTGCAAACCCTGTCACAGCCATTTTCTGTGAGATGCTGGCCAAGCAGCTAGAATACAGGCACATGTTACTATGTGCTTTCTGAATGAGTCATTCATCTGCCGTACAAGCACTAAAGTAGTCTTTGGCTGACTATTGTAAGAAACAAAAAAACGAACCAAAAAATCTTGAATGGAGAATCTCTTTGAACATGAATATTGGATGCCATATACTACAGGGTACTGTGAAGAGTGAGCAACAAATGCTGGAAGCAAACCTAAATGTTTAAGGGCCCAAGGCTAAGCACAGACCCCAGGCTGAGCACAGACCCCAGGACATATCAGTAGATAGATATTATGGACATTTTCTCAGTCTGATCTGTTCTCAAGTGGCATCCCTTCAGGTGAAAGCTGTGAACAAACTGTATTTTGGGGGTTTTTAAGAATTATTTTGAGCAAAACCAAACTATACCTGTGAGACACCCTGGACCTGCTGATTTCATATTTTTGCTGGTGAGTCATTTTGTTTTGGTAAACAGGCAGTGTTGAACAGCACGCTAATAGCATTGTGACTCGGAATGTATTTTTACTCGAAGGTAAAAGATGAGGCAGCTCCTCCGTGATGGTCTGATGAGTACTCCAAGGTAGGAAGAAGCTCCAGCTGTGTAAAGGCCAACCCTCCTGCTGCCTCACTCCTACCCAGGAGCTGCATGGACTGCTTGTGCAAAGGAGGGAAGCTCTTTGGGGGATTGGAGTGTGCTGGGTGGTTACCTTTCTACTATTATGCTGAGCACCCTGCTATGAGCTGACATATTTGTGGTGTGAGACTCCCCTCCCCTGTACTTAGCTGAACAGTGCTAATGTAGGATTGTCCCCATATGTGGCATCACACTGGCACACTCTATAAAAACAGCTATGGCATATGATGCCAGCTGCTGCACTTGTGGAGAACAAAAAAGAACAGTTAAATAGTGAAGTAACAGTTAAATACACAAATAATGGAGGAAAACTGTGTACATCTTATTGATGAAAACTTTGATGAAAATATGCTTTGAGCACCTGTCTTTAATAATGAAAATAAAACCCAAACTAAATGAAAAATAATATTTCAAACTAGGAACTACGATGAAATGGTTTACCCCGTTTGCCAATGAATAATGACAAAATTATAAAGTTTAATATGAAAAAAATGGACAAATAAACGAATCACAGGTTTTTTTTCAGTGTTTTTCATTGAGTTGAGTATATGTGGAATCAGTCGCTGCAGCTCCCAAACAAATATGCATATACTGGAGTATTTGAGATTGTTTTTTTCCTGTGCTTTTGTACACCAATTGGACAAATTCAGTTTGACCTGTTGTACTGCTGGTAAATAAAACGTATCTACAGATAATGCAGGCAGCAGCCGACATTTATAAAAAGGTAAGCTAACGTTAATGTGAAACTGATAAGGTAACATTTACTTTACTTTCAGAGGGAGAGGTTCAGAATTTGGAAACGACATTAACTGTATTTACTGAGGAGAATCCATCTGTTGTATTACTGCAGAACAGGTGACATGGGAACTGAGGTTTTCACTAACTTCACAATAGATGGGAATGACACCTCTGACCTGAAAGTGGTTCGATTACATCAAAATGAACACGGAAAACTAAGACTAAATGTCACTGATGAAAACTGTGCTAAAATGGTTTTGGTTTTTGTTGACAATGACTATTAAAAATCATCAAAGGACTGGAACTAAAACTCAATTAAAAGCAGGCGCCAAAATAAACACTTGAGAAAAAAAGACATTTGCAAACCAGAGACTTATTTTTGTCCCACCAAAGAGACATACAGATCTAAGGAGACCAATTAACAAGCAAGTACTAATCTTAACACGAGTAGCTGATGGCTACATTCTCCCACCTTTGCCACACGGATGATAGTTACCAGAGGCCAAGTACTTCACTCAGCAGCCAAAAATACCTAAATCCATCAGCTAGCCCCAGGTTCCCATAGAAACAACATGCAGGAGGTGATTGTAACAGCTTGTACTTTTGAAACAAACATGCTGTGCTCTCTTCTCCAAGACGTTTCTTCCTACGAGCTATAGAAAATATTCAAACATTTATGGAGTATTATGAGACTTCTTGGAGTATTTTGTCAAACCATTCAGAGCAGGTTCAGTGGTGCTGTATGGCTCAGCTATCTACTACATGTCTATTGGATACATGATGGCTGCTTCAAGGTTGTTAGAGTCACACCACACAGTGCTGTGACTGATAGATCCCATACTGTAACTTTATGAGGTGACACATCAAAGACTCACAATAGGACATCTGAACTGTGGATATCTCAACCCCCTCCATGCCTCAGCTTGCTGCAACGGAAGAGGAAAGAAAGGACACAGGAGAGAGAGAGAGAGAGAGACAGGAAGAGAAAAAAAGAGGGGTAGAGGCTTAGCCTTATCTCCTCCATGCCTGCCTACCTCCAGAGGTATGAGCTTGGAAGGTTTTAAAGTGCCGGGGTTTGGCCCTTGTTGCTGCATTACTGTGTTTCCAATAGACCTGTAAGGGGAGGCCATGGGAGAGAGTTTGTCTGAACCTAGATGTGTCAGCGACTGAACGGCTTCTTCAGAGTTGGTCCATGAAAGGTGTAATTTGTCATATGGACAAAAACATGTGCAGTGTTGCAGTCAAGGGTACAAAGTCAGTTCCAAAGCAGTTCTACTATCGCTTGAATAAATTTAGGGGCCAAAGCAAGACAAGATCAAAAAGAATGTTTGATGAGTCAAAACATAGAGGTCTGATAACTCCATATCTAAATGTAATTCTTCTCTTGTTCTGCTATTGGAGTGAAAGCAAAAGTGGATAAGGAAGAGAAAAATATATCCTCAAAGCACTTAAGAATTGCTGAAAGCTGAATGTCCTGTTGAGGCAGAAACAAAGAAGCACAAAGAGATGCAAAGGTAATGACCTTTAGATACACAAAACCTCCATTTGTACAGACACTCTCACATGGATAGAAACCAGAACTATGCACAAGTCTGTTTAGATTTTCCCTCTTCCCACTAGTTTTGACAAGACTGCCATAACCTTTTTCTACACTTTGTTTCCCCTTGAGTCATTAGAAGAGTTTCAGCTCACCTATATCTCTTAAATCCCTGAGTGTTTGCTCAGGAGAAAGAGGGTCTGTCTGTTAAAGTCCAGCTTTAGATGACATGTGTGTAAACAAGAAGACTTCTGGCTTTTCTCCAGCATGAGACGTGATGCCATAATTTCTCCTGACAAGCAGGGCTTCCAATTGGCATTTATCTAAACAGGCCGTGGAAACGTGCAGCAGGAAAAGTGACACATGTTAAGACTCAGCATAACAAAGGCAGCAGAGCTCTGGGGGTGGGTGTAGGGGGTGACAAGTCAAAGGTCTCCCTCTGTGAGAGTTTTCATGGAGGGGATTAAAAAAAGAAAATTGCATTAATTAAGTCATTATGGGGGGTTTGGTGTGTGACTTTTGACTTTTGGAAAGGGAGAGAGTGAATCAGCAGCCCATATTTGGGAATGCCCATGTGTTGGCTTGTCAGGAAAGAAGTTAGCTACAGGTGGGAGTCATTCTGCTGGTTCAAATGGTTTTTGTCATTTTCTAGGATCAAATGCAGAATGAAGGGGAGTCATTTTCCAGACATAATTCAGTCCGAATATAAGGTTACAATTCAGTGGAGTTGTAGCTGAGATCATGATGAAAAAAGTATATTCCAAAATGTAACCCATAAAACAAAAGCAGACAAACACAGTTCACACTCCCCTGTGAAAAGTTAGACATTTGATTCCCTGTCACCCCTCATCCAACTATGCAGAATACGTAATTCAAATGTCAGCTAGTGTTTCTGTCACCGCCACCCATTCACACATGAATTAATTCCCATAAATACAAGCCCCTCTAGTTGGAATAAATTTTCATTACAGAGATGAGGGGGGAAATAATAATCTTTGACTCGCAGTTAGAGCAAATGAAAGATGGTATCTCCTGATGCCAGTATTTTTCTTCACAGTTATTAAAATGAAAATGAATGCCTAAATGTTGGAGAATACAAAACGATAGTATTTACTGGACAATGTGTGTTACTAGGTGTGTTTGCCTTCAAAAAGACCATGGTAAAAGCAGCAGTACTACAAACAAAGGAACTGTATCATGTCTAACTGTCAAATCTATTTTCTGAACAATATCATACATTGGTATAAAATACAACAGCATATTCAGTGAACTTACTTTTTTTTGCTTGTGAACTACGAAGTGTCTGTACCTCAAAAGCATGTTGCTTTGCTTGCTAAGCACTGAAGAAGTGTGCGATTTATGCTCTCTTGACCAGAACCTGAGCACCAGTCTAACTGTGCAAATGGCCAAAGTGTGCGTATGTGTGTGCCCCTGGGTGCCTGCTCCCGTCCCCAGGGATTCACCACAGCTGCATAAACCTGTCGACTCTCATGATCGGCAGGGCAATGCGCGGAGACACATGGTGACAAGGCCCACCTAGATTTATTAGGCCTCCTAAGGACCAGATCCATACGGCACTGCAGGCTGGTGTCACTGCTGGTTACCCTGACATGCACACGCATGCACACGCATGCACAGACAAACACAATAACCAGAGCACAACAAATTCCCCAGATGGGAAAAACATGGAAGAAGACCTAAATCGATCTTGATACACAGCGAGACCACCTAGCAGTCAATATCAGACAATTCATGTCAAAGAGCGCGACAGGTATTGTGTTTGACTTTTGAAAGTTGGCTACAGTTGACATTGTCAGGACTGCTACAATTTGATGGGAAAACACTAAAGCAACAGGGAGTGAAATGGGAGCAGTGATTACATACTTGCAAGAAAACTGAATTTTGTTTTCTTGAGGCAAAAGCCAACCACTGCAACACGAGGCAGGCTGGTTAGAGACTGTCTGAGAAAAATTGGGTAATGAAAATGGAACATCTGGTCGGTCCCTCTTCAAAAATACCCTTAAGGAAAGCCCTTAAACTGTGCCATTAGTAGTCAGAGTACACTGTGCTAGATAGAGACAGGGTGTTAACAGAAAAGAACATGCATGCTCAGTTTCATTGTGAAACTAAAAAAACAGACAGAACAAAAACCAAGATATGCGCAGTGACAGAATGCTGCCAAAATGTGACAAAGTGTAAAGATGGCTAGCAAAAAATTGGTTGATTTGTGGATGCGTGTATATGTGTGTGTGTGTGTGTGTGTGTGTGTGTGCCAGTGCCATGGCTAAGGGAGGACGGACCACAGAGCTGGCAGCCATGCTAACCCCCCTCCGACTCTGTGTCTGCTCTGATTAGATGGAGCTTCTTACTACGGTGTGCCAGGAGCTCTGCCAGAGATAAAGACAGACTAACAGATGTTCCTCTTATCTCAGGACCAACCTCAAGCCCATCAGCCCCTTAACACGCACAGACACACACAATCACTGAGACAAAGACTCACAAACACACACACACAGTGAGACCGGGCGCTGATGTTAACTTTCATTCTTCTTACTTTCAATTATGAGCACTAATTCATGAATAGGAAACATGCACAGACTTTCATAACAGCAGAGATGAACAAATTTCCAGGCCCTGCTGGCCCTTCCTTTGACACAGAGAGGAGAGTCTTTCAGCCGCTCCACCCCTCTGCCTTCCTCCAGCCGCATGCAGTTACGGCTGAAGTGGAATGTTAAGGTGGCTTTGAAGAGGTGTCTGCTTCTTGTCAACCCGACACGACACACTTATTGTTCTCACCATGCACAGCTGATTATATTATCTCTTTCTTCCACACGCCGCGGAAGGAGAGGGATGGGGGGAGGTGTGGGTGGAGGGAGAGACAGAGAAATGGAGACAGAAAAAGTAGCAAAGGGAGAAAAGAGTGGAGGAGGCTCTAAATCAGGAGACAGAGAGATCATGGCACAAAGACGAGAAGCAGAGCTCCGGGGCCCCCAGGGTTTGGGGTCTATGTGTAGGCATAATGAGCGGAGCCAAACATATCCAGCCTCATTAATTTCAACTATCAAAGCCACTTTCTCAGCGCGCCATGCTGCCTGCTTCTTCGCCCGTCTGCAAAAGCCCTCACTTGTCACCTAAGATCAAAACAAGCGAGAAGGAGTGCTAGGCTAGTGAAACCGTGAGCTGGAAAAAACCCACTTTTTTCTTTGGAGGAGGATTGAAAAAAAAAAATGGAGAGAGAACATCTCGCTATAACCAGCCAGAGTCTGGATTTAGATGCTGCAGAATATTCTCAAACACCTGGTGTGGAACGGAGACAGTGCGATGTAATGCAAGCGGTTAAACATCAATATTTATGAAGGGCATCTCCTTGGGATGGTAACAAGGAGATCCAGTTGAAAAAATACACCAAAGGTCTCAAATGGAAAAGTGCAATCAGAGTGGAAGAAATATCACCATCCTCCATGAAGTGAAAAGTCAATACGCCAATTACTCTCTGTAATGAAAGCAAAAACATTCAAACTGTCAGCGCAGCAGTATACAGCCAGGAAGTAATACACACTGAATGAATTCACAGAAAATTAAACTGGATTCTTTGAAACAATAATCACAAAAGGGTGTCCTTGCTTTTAAACAAGCTATACCAAAAGGAGGCAGTTGCAAAGGGTTTTGTAGCTCCTTTCAACCGTTTGCATCAGTGTTTTTCCTTTTCTGTTCTGCAAATAAACACACGAGACATCTCTCAACTGAACATCAACAAGCTGCAGCTAGTTCTCCAAAGTAGTAACATTTCATAAACTACTTTGCTCTCCAAGGCTTTTCAGCTCCTATTTCTGGTGTCTGTTTGTAAAAACAGACTGGTACACACCTCAGGGCAGCTGAGGCTCAGCTCTTTGGCTACATGCGGCTCCCAGTCTTCCCACAGTGGCCAGACAAGGTGGTCATTGTAGCGCTATCTCCACGCTCCGTGTTTTGTGTGCCTTTTGCGGTGATCAAACAAAGCCAGCCTTGATTTAAGAAAGAAGACATCCTCCGTTTTGATAATGTCAGATGTTTCACATGTCAAATGCAGTCGGATGTTTCATAATCTTGAGCACAGAGGCAGCTTTTGTGGTCCAGAGTTAAACAAATAAGCAGAATTTTCCAAAAACAGTGCAAAGAAAGGGAGCCTTTGTGTAGCACTCATTTACGCAACAATGGACATAATGTTTAGTTGACATGTAATATCTACCAGCAGATAACTTATCTCATTAGCCGACAATACCAGAACAGCTTTTGTTAACATATGGAAAAGTGTAGGGGTTGTGTATCTCAACCAGGGCCGCTATCTTACATTCCTGATCTAATCAGTGGGGCTTGATTCAAGTTCTGCTGTTGCAAAAACTCTCAGTGGAGAATGTAGCATATCTCTACTCGCTCGTGTTCCATGCTAAAAAATAAAAAGAAAGAAAACACTCACCCAAGTGAGGGTGAAAAGTGGAAAGGCTGTCGAGTGGCAGCCAAGTTTGTGTCATGTCCTATCTCGCTCCGCATGGCATTTTATCGCCGTATCACCTCCCTCTCTCCCTCTCAGACAGAGGAAAGTGTATAATAAACAACACTCTACTTCCACTATAAAAAATGACTGCAATCTTTCCATCTCAGTTTACTGTATTTTTTTCTTCCCTCCCACTTTATCTTTCTCTTCGTCTGAACTCTCACCTGCATTTTCCCTTTCAAATGTCCAGGCACTTCCAAGCACAGATGCAAATACACACAGAGAGTTGCAGAAGCGTAGGATCAATAAAACAAATCAAAAGTGCATCAACAGTAAAAAACTTTTTCTTTGCAAAAGTTCTACACAACTGATAATGTATTTTCAGGTAAGACAATGAGAGAAAAATGAGCTGGAAAAAAAAGAAATGCATTACATAAAAATCTAGGTTACAGAAAAAAAGCGACTTGCCTGTAATCTGACAGTACTGATGGCAATTCAGGTATGAATATGAAAAGCAAAAAGAAACAAAGAGGCCTCATTCTCTTTGGTCTCTGGCTGGTAGACTTTCACTTTTGTAAAGGTAGAGCGCTGAGCTCGGCAGACAGACGTGAAGTTTTTCACACAGTGGAAGCATGAAACACAGAATTCACAACGGGGGCTGCCAGATACGTGAATGCCTGTGTGTGGGCGGTGAGGTAACTGGGGAAAGTTGCCGTACGGCACTTTTATCAGGGTCTTATAATGAATCAAACGTGATGGGCCCCTACAAAGCCATGATCACATAAGTCATTTTTTATGCTGGGGATTTGCAAAGGGATCCGTGGTGGCTGAGGAGGTCACTCTGACTCTTTTGTTGGCCAGTCATTTTGCATTAAAAGGAGAGCTGGAACCTACAGATGTTTTACTGACTAAAAAGTAAGCAGCTTTGTAAATCTGATCTTTTCTTCCATGAGGTTTTGTAAAGGATACAATTTGAGAAAAATCCAATATGACAGAGGTTAGTCACTAATAAGAGTCAATTTATTACATCAGCTTTCAAAACTATAATTCAACTGAATTGGATTTGCCTGCACAATAAACTGAATAATTGCATTTTCCGATAATTAGTGCAAGACAGCTCCTCATTTAAAGCTACCTACAACTTCTCTGAGTGCTTCCAATAACTTTGAATGGTGTGGGTCGCATTAAAGCTCAGGTGGTCATCTATTACAAGCCTGTCTGCACCAGGTAAATCTTTCTGTGTTTTGTGGTACAGCGGAGTTTTAAGTTTGGTGTCTCTGCTGACATCAATGCGTTGGCTCACTAGTAGTAATGCAGTTCACATCAACTAGCAATAACTGGTTTAACAAAGCTGAGAGTTGTGATGGGACCTACGGTAGAAAAATGTCTTCATTTAGATGAAGACATTTAGATCCCATCACATAGCTGTTATCATCGCTGATCATTCCTAAATATATGGGAAATTTGGGACTTTTCTCTATCACCTTCTTGAAGGCTTAATGGAAGCAATATCATCCATTCTGGTCATGGAATAACAGAGAACCACCCTGACAACACTGGCGACCTCTTGCAGTAGTGTGTAGTCCTTTGAAAGTGGTCACCCTAGAAATGTACAAAATGGAGCTTTGTAACATGTAGCAAACGTAGCAACAGGATGCATTTTAACCCAAACCACAATCCTTTTGTCAACCTCACCAAACAGCTTTGGTGCCTATACGTATGCTTTAACTGACTGAAAGCGCAATTAGACACTGAGTGAAAACAGTGAGTGAAAGCTAGAGTCAAAACGGGACTTTCCCTTTAAAAGTCTGATTACTTTGGAGTGTTGACTGAGCTGTAGAACAGTGTCACTGAATATCCCCGAAGTGCACTGTGGGCGGATGCAGCACAGGGTTTCTGGAGAAAGTAGGACTTCCTACTCCTCCTGCGATGGAAAGCATGTACAAATCAAAGCACCTCGAAACTCAAGCAATTACTTTTTCCTTTGCAACTCTTTTAATGATAAACCAAAAGGGTGTGGATGACTGAGAATCTCCTCGAATAGTCTGTCCTTTAAATAAATGTTTGTTGTGAGCTCCAACTAACTAACAAACCTCCAGTTCATAACATGCAGTGACAGATTGACGATTACAAACTTAACCTGCGCACCAAAAGAGATGAATAAATAAAGTTAAAATCTGGGACAGATCCCAAAGTTTCCAAAGACCCCAAATGCGTCAGTCTGAATGTTTATCTATTATTTCTACAAAAAGACACTCAAGACATTTAGAATATTTGTTGACACGTTAATGAAAAACAATAGTCTTGAGCCTAAAAACAAAAAAAACGACAGTCTGATAGAAAATATAAAAATATAAACCAGTTACCAAAGAAGAAAAAGGTGGAGCTCAATGAAAGCTTGTGTTGTTTGGATGTTTCTCTGCATGCAAAACCATAGATTTAATGAGGGGTTGGAACAAGCTTGTCAAATAGTGAGCACTAAGAGGCTTTTAACAACCTTTAACTAGGGAACACAAAAGGGGCACTGTGCATGTTAAGGGGTTAACAATTCGAAATTAAACTATTTTTAGTGTGCCTGTCCACACAAATATTGCAGTAATGAAATTACCAGTCCTGACATCATCACACAAATCACGACTAAATCACTAATTTATGGGGCTCTAACCCTGTAAAAACAGATACATTAGAATCAAGCACTTCTTTTTGGTACCAGAAAGTAAACAGTAAACCTACATATTAGTATCGGGTCAACTTTGTGTGATTTGTTTTGCTTTAATTGACAGATTTTTTGCCGCACGGAGTAAAAAAACATTTGTGACTTGACAACTTTAATTTAAAGACAGCGGACATGGTGACAGAATGAGAGTTGTTTAGGTATAAACATATAAATTGGATTACTGTGTCCCTGTCAGTGAAGCCCTGTGTGTGCACAGTAGCTGATCTCAGACGCGGATCAGTCAGCGAGGCTTTCAGCTGAGGCGGGACACTTTCATTGAGCTGCGGCCCCTCAAAGCAGCCGTCACAGTGTGGCTAGTGACAGAAAACGTCAGCAAGCTACTAATCCCTGTTTAGGCCTGCAAAAACAAAGACAAAGCCTTCTCCCTCCCTCTCACTCACTCTTGTTATCCCCCTCAATGCCAGTCCCTCTCCCTCTGCACCCATCCAGCCAGTCACTCAGCCTGCCCACCTCTCCACTGCTTAGCAGCTTTCACACACAATCTCACACACACACAGCACACACTTAGGACCATATGGAGAGGCCTGGCCGTTGCCATTGTCTCCCAGGTTATCTCCTCTCTCAGCACCTGGTAGGGGAGGAAGGATTAGCGTGCCTCCTAACCGCTTCAAGAATGCTCTCTACTCTTTGACTCTCTCCCGCCACACTTCCTGTTTTGTTCTGCTCCCATCGTGGTCAAGCACCACATGTCGGACTGAATGAGGCTTATCCGTGAGGGGCAGGCTTTACATGCAGCGCTGTTTAGTTTGACACTGGCATGAACGGAGGCGGAGGCTGAGATGAATGGGCCCTGGGTTAAGCTACTTGACATTCTCACACACGCCAGGCCAAATGGTACACATGCACACTCACCGCTCGCTTGTGATCGTGCCAACAGTGGCGCACTTATCCATGATAGGAAATCTCTGTTGCTGTAAGCTAAGAGATGTAGAGGCCAAAATAAGCGCAACTTTCATCGTGGCAAGAAAAGCACCAACAAATTGTGACGACAGGCTTTTTACATTTTATCTATAAAACATCATCTACCCGTGTGAAATAGTTTAGTGCAGTGATTAATAGACTGGCAACATTATTTCAAAGGCATTCACTAAGTCGGTTCTATAAGGTTTTAACTGCAAAGCAAATCTGTAAACATTACAAATTTGCGTCACAGGTCTGAGAGGAAAGATTATGATTCGTGGCTCTGTAAGGTATTGCAAACTCACTTTAGCTGATATTGGTCGTGGATATCAACAGTACTGTACACACCACTGATAAAAATGCCAACAAGATTTAAGTTGAAATTAATTTTAAAAGTTGAAACCAAAGTTGATTTATTATTTTAAAGAAACAAGCTAGTACAAGCTAGAGGAACATGTAAGTTTGCTATTTTTTAACTGAATTATTGGCAAAATCCCACAGTGGTGGTTCAGTATCTACATTTAAAACATGTTTCTGAATTGTTGTCTGTATTCTAATGTGCTATAACAACTCCCCAGTAACACATTTGTTATTGTAGTAACCCTATGAACACTAGACTGCCTTTACTTCTAAGCTCTCATCTTGATCAGTGTGAGATCTAGCCATACATGCTCTATGTTGTTTTTTCAGAGCAGTCTAGGTTACCCAGATCTTCCACTGTTTGACATTTAAGATGTTTTATATTAGTCTTTACATCAAGGAAAAGAATGTATTCTGGAAGTGTTGGGTTTTTACAAGCATCTCACCATAAAACGCTCTCAGTAGAGATATTTTTCCCCAGTTGTGTAGGAGAGGTTGTCTGGAATCGGGCAATATGAGAACAATTAAGGTGGGAAACTGTATGGCTTAGGAATAGAGGAAAATATGTACCTAGTGCCTAACAGCAATAAATGTCTCTACTTTATTCATGGTGGTGTTCACACACCTCAAGAACATTTCAACTGAAAACAAGGGATGTGACTTTTAATGCAAAGTGTGTTGGTTGAGTTCAAATATGTGTTATGCTTATGCAAGTGGAAACTTATGCAAGGTTTCTAAGGATTATAAATATTATATGTCTGTCACCCTTATTAAAAAGTGCCATATTGTATAGGTAAGGATTTATTGCAGTATGATGCTATATAAAACACACTGACCTGTATCGTGATTATTGGCTAGCTTAGTTGTACCCAGTGATATGACTGTATTTACTGAACACTGCAGTGCTAAATCATCATTTACAAGGCTGACTTATTCTTTTTGTAGTAGTTACTGTGCAGTTTTGACAATGTGCAAGTGGAATTCTTTTCATTTTTGCTGTGTTCAGGATGTGTTTACTACAGGCTGTGTATCCTTTGTGACTATACCCGCACCAAGGACGATATTTAATACACGCACAGATGCCGTTTGTGATTCATTTGCTTTCTGATAAGATGGACTGGAAAACAAACACTGGAGCCTTTGTGTTAGGGAGGTGAAGCAATCAAGGTCTCCAGATAACCTTGTTTACTCCTCTGTATGTATGTCCCATATAATATGAAACTCTGCTGCCCTAACAGCTTTGCAGAGTTCAAAACGGAAAATAAACTGTGCTCTAAAGTTGCTGCTGTCCTTCGGCAAACGCATCCAGTCACTCCCTCTAATCTACCCAGAAATCAGGAGCTTTTATATTTTACTGAGTGCTATCTGGGCCGTGAATTGCACGGAGGCGAAACAAAAATCAATAATTAGTTTAATTGTGTTAGGCTAATGTGCAGGAAAGCCATCTAAGCTCACATCAGCCAGCCTGACCAGCACGCAGGCGGGTAGGGAGACAGATAACGCAGGACGGCTCTGTTACACCTACGGGCTAATTACCAGCGATTCATCAGACAGATGCTGCAATGACAGTTAATTGATTTGTGAATTAATAATAAGGGGCAAAATAATTTTGCCGCCAATGTGATTCCACCGTCACGGTACCTTGCCACACTCCAGATGCTGCAGGGTGGTTTTACTGATCAGACTGATACTGTGGAAAACAAGCCCTGATAGAAGATGAAACCCTTTATCTCACAACTTAATCTATTATCACTTTGTCAAATGCGTGTATTGTTTGGCAGATCTGCAACAGGTGAAGCTGCTATCACATAAATTCTCCCAACTGGCATCCCTTGGACATAAAACTCCCCAGTGGCTAGCTGGCTGAGCTGTTGACATCTAAAAAAAAAGCACTAATGCAGTTCCTTATCTGTGTGACAATTAAAGACAGGAAGCGGCAGGCACCACGCAGAGCACATTGTGGGAAAACACTACTCCAAGGCCTCTTGTCAAACACTTTCTTTCTCACTAGCTCCTCAGGGTGCTTGGAAGGGAAACAGAACATGGTGGGACATTGAAGAAAACTAGCAAAGAAAGAAAGGGGCAAGAAGCTAGAAGCATGAGTGGATTCACGGGCGGCAGCAGCAGCAGGGCCATGGCCTGCAGGTAAACAGGGTTATACCAGTATGGTTTGTTAAAGGTTACGGTGTTGCTCGAGCCAGGTGTGGGAGAGGGGGGTGAAAGCACTGAGGTGCATAGAGAGCACAAGGAGGTTAGGGGGTCATGGGGGACTGGAAATAATGAAGAGGAAAGCCTCATTCACTTCCTTGGTTTAGCCTTTGGCCTATAATGAGGGCTCTTGACACCGGGGAGCACACTGATACGACACATTTGGCAGCCTGGCAAATTGACCTGGGAGCCTGATGGGTGATTGACAGCTACTCCTCAGGGCGCCTAAGCTGCCCTGCATGTGTGTGTGTGTGTGTGTGTGTGTGTGTGCATGTGAAGGAAGGCATCAGCCTGACAGAGAAGAAAAGAGAAAGTGAACTGGAGAGAGAGAGAGAGTGAGAGAGGATGAGGTGACAAGGGGCTACCGACGATGAAGAGGAAGAAAGTACTGAAGCAGCCATGAAAAGGTAATTGTGGGTAATTCAATGCAGAACAAAATTAGAATTGAGGTTCAAACGTCAAAATTGTCTGGACGGAGAGTGTTTACCAGACAGAGTAATTCGATATTGGTGTGGGCACTGATGCATGCAGGTGTGTGTTCATGTGTGCATATTTGTGCTGCTGTTCATGTGTTGCGGTGTCTAATGTATCACTAAGTATGCACTGCCTACCGCTGGATAGCTGTCTTCTGAAAACGCTGAAATATGATGTCGCGTAAATTCACAGAACTTGGTTGTACTTTTGCTAAACACAAAGATTGAAGGGACAGAAAACTGAATTTGCAATCATTAGTATAAACATTTAGTGTTTTTTTTCTGTTAGACATTTTTGTTTCTGGAGTTTGCATATTGGGGGCTGCACGGTGGCTCGGTGGTTAGCAGCGTTGCCTCACAGCTAGAAGATCCATGGTTCGCATCCCGGTTAGGACACCCAGGATCCTTCTGTGTGGAGTTTGCATGTTCTCCCTGTGCAGCGTGGGTTCTCACCGGGTACTCCGGCTTCCTCCCACAGTCCAAAAACATGCTGAGGTTAATTGATTATTCTAAATTGTCCATAGGTGTGAATGAGAGTGTGCTTGTTTGTCTCTATATGTAGCCCTGTGACAGGCTGGCGACCTGTTCAGGGTGTCCCCTGCCTTCGCCCGAGTCGGCTGGGATAGGCTCCAGCCCCCCCGGGACCCTACAGAGGAATAAGCGGTGTATAGATAATGGATGGATGGATGGAGTTTGCATATTCTCCCTGTGCATGTGTAGGTTTTCACCGGGTACTCAGGCTTCCTCTCATAGTCCAAAAACATGCTGAGATTAATTGATGATTCTAAAATGTCCGTAGGTGTGAATGAAAGTGTGCTTGGTTGTCTGTCTCTATGTGTAGCCCTGCGATAGGCTGGCGACCTGTCCAGGTGACCCCTGCCATCGCCCTGAGTCGGCTGGGATAGGCTCCAGTCCCCCCGCGACCTTACAGAGGATTAAGTGGTGTATAGATAATAATGGATGGATGGATGGGTTTTTATTTCTGCAAATTAAAGTCAGTTTTCACAGAACCATTTAACTTGCATTTCTAGCTGTGACTAACAGTCAAATCTAAGCACAGAATAATGTATTCTGTGTGTGCTCCTCGAGCTGTTCCAGAGCAGTTTTGTGGTGTGGCAGGAAACACTGCTCTGCTGGGGGATGTGTGATGCTTTTTATCTTGTGCCAATGACTGCAAGTCAACTTTTCCATTTGAGGCAATAAAATGACTGAACTGACCTACAGAAGGCTCATGGTGCTGAGAAGTGTTGTTGCCTTGGTCGGTGTGCTTGTCCTGCAACAGTCTTTAGGTGGGTAGTATGTGTCAATGTGACATCCACATGACCGCCACGACTGAAGGTTTAAACTCATTTCCTCCAGTTTATCATAATTACTGGAATTAAATCAAACGGTGATGTAAAATAAGACACAACCTAAAGACTGTTTTTATTTTTGTGATGATATATTTTGTAGATTACCTTATTTTTCTTGTGTTCACTGGAATAATTTGCAGACTATAATTCAGTTATGGAGGATGTGCTGTAACTATGTAATGTCATATATTACCATTTTGTACAGTTAGAGCTGAACAGGCGTATGTTTCTCCATTTTCGCTGCTATTTCCCCGCCTGTCAACACTGGAGCACATAGTTTTATATTTTAGTTTTGAGAGGTGAACGTATAGAACACTAAATTTTGTAGAGATTAAGTCTGTAGTATTTTACTGTTGTGTGTTGTGATGGTTCACTTATTTTATTATCTACATTTTAAAGTTTATAGTGCCATTTTTGTATGGTTTTTTTTAATAGATGGGGAACTACATAATACGTGCATATACTATAATTGTTTAGGTTGGAAGAGTGACTGCCTGTAAGTAGGGCAGTAGTGATATATTGGGCTTGCTGTCCTTGTACTGTTACTGTAAGAACTTACTTAGAGTATTTCACATCTATTTGTGTTGTATTTATGGAAGGATGAGACACTAAATACGAGGAACTTAAGACCCACGGCTGCTTTTAATTACAGTTATGTTGCTCATTGTGCAATGTTTAGGTTAATGGTAGCTGTCAAAATAACATACATGAACACCAAGGTTTCCTAGACAAACATTGTATATGATCAATGTCATTGACTTCTCCTGTCAGTGGTTTTAATATTGTGGCTGTATCCTTAATATACTGGGGCTCAGTGTGTTATAAAATAGCTTTTTCGTGTATAATGATCATTAGATTTTGCTGTCTTTTTGAAACATTTTGTAAATAATGAGGCAAGACTGTTTTACATTGTCCAAAATTGAATTTGACAAGAAGTGATGCCCAAGCACGAACCAGAGATTTACATCTCACATGTGCCTGTGTATAAATCTCTCTTTTTGCCAGCACGCTGTTCAGCATACATCACACCTGGAGCCCATAACTCCCATCATGCCTGTGGACTGTTGAGCTGTGATGTCTGACTGGTGGACAAAGATGGGAGAGAGAGATCTTTATGTCTCTCTTAAACCGGAGGACATATATCACTCTGACCCAGGTGTAAACACTGACTCACAGTCTATTTATCTGTGGAGCCACGGAGACCCTGACCTCGCTGCTCCTCAGCTCATAAAATAGACTCCCAAACCTGGAGGGGGAACTTGTACCTGATGTTTAGCATTTAGATACTGTCACGACGCTGCACACTGAATGGAAAAACTACATTCTAGAGTAAAACATGGCAGAGTTCACTGAAGCTGGCAGCTTTATATATTATCACATACTAGCACTGCAACAAAGAGAAGCACTCCTGATAATTGAGACACTGTAAATTCAACTTATTTACTAAATGAAATGTTCTGAACCACCATCTCACATCCCCTGTTAAAATTTTATAGTCTCCTTCTTTTTTCCTCTTTACCAGCTTGTTCTGCTCAAGCTTCCTTTGTGTTTTTCAGCATTTCTAAAAATACATTACTGTTGCATAGCAGCATTATAAGGTCTAAAAAGAGGCTCTGGGTTTTTATTGTGAAAATCTTTGCCAGTTAGAATTCATGATTTAGATGAGTGACTGAATTATAACTGCACTTTACTTCACCATGTCATCATTCTGTCACTTCTTCTAGCTATCTGGAAGAATCAGAAGACAATAACACATCATCATGAAGCACCAGCAGGCTCCTGAATGTGGAAGATCTATACACTGCCATTACATATAGAACGGTTTTATGGTTCATAAAACATAAAGGCAGAAATGTTAATTCAAAGACTTTAGGAGAGGTAGTAGTGACTTTGAAAGTTGATTGCTTTTGCTTATTACGTTGCATTTCACAGTTTTCCAACATGGTCAATTATTGCATACGTGCAGGTTGCACTAACTCCAGCCTGTCAGAACATCCAGTCCATACTTTACCTAACAACAGAGCTGCTCTTGTGCCTGGGCCAGTTTTGTGCAAGTGGAAAGACTTCACTGCTGCATCTGTTACAAATAATGTGATCATATGCGCCGCTCCTTTTAAACAGGAGGATTACGTTCCCAGAGATATAAAAGAGTTCTGATTGAGATGTTTAAGTCCAGACCATGGGAGATTGATGGTGGTGGTGCGGTTCGTTCTGTGGACACACGTGTTTCAGGTCCAACATCAGCAGCAGTTCCTGGTACTGTTGTATGAAGGATCAGTGCTCACAGATCTGTGTTCAACTAAAGTGTGAACTGTGAACGTCTAAATGTGTCAGCTGTCTTCCACATCTCTCTCTCTCTCTCTCTTTCTCATGTGAAGAGTGTAAAACATAGTGTTGATTCATGTTAGACAAGCGAGATACAACTGATTTCAGCTGAGCCTTCCGCAATAGTTTCTGTTACGGTAACTATCGACACTCCTGCCAATACTAGTTTTGTTGTATCCAGAAATGTGACAGCAGACTTCACACGACTGATATGTAACCTTACGTGTGGTAATCTGATCTAATACTGATCACACATCAAGACACCTCTCCTGCTCTCCAATGATTCTCTCTTCAGACTAATTAATTTCTCACGATGGCTGTTATTTCTCTGAATCACTGTCTTTTCCTGAACTCCGTCACTCAGACATGTGTTTTCAAACATCTAGTCTCTGCTCCACATTAATTAACTGGGGTCTCCAACCTGCATGCTGGTCTTCGAATAAAAAGGGTACTTTCAGTATATTAAAGGGATATTTCTGTGCTTGTGCAAAGACACAGATTGGAGTTTTAGTCCCAAGTGTGGGACTTAAACACTGGATAAAACTTCATAATGCATCTTGCTCTGCCCCTAGTAAACGCATTATACAACCATGTTCACAGTGGAACAGTACTCCTGAAGACAAGTAAACTGATCTGTAACCTATGAGTTAATTATTTCCTCTGTTGTTTTTCTGCTATTGTTTGATATTAACAATCACTGGCAAACCAAATAAATACAGGTAAGAAGTGTGACGTTTGCTCACAAAACTTGACAGAAGTGAAATTATCTGCTAAAAGTTAATGAGATAAACAAAGAAAGAAGAAAATAACAATAATTGTGAAAATATAGTCATACACCTGCTTTTAGAAATTCATTAACCTTAGCTCTGCAATCATGTTGGCAGGCAGAACAAACTTTTAAAAGCAGATGTATGACTATGAAAACTAATAAAACAGAAGCTAATTGATAATTAACCGTGTATTTATGGACGTAATGCTAGGAGCAGTTTTGCAGAGGACTCAGTAAACCTGTAGAAAACAGAGTTGACACATGAAAGCTCCTCTGCTGTGTTTACTTGCTGTCAACACACCGCAGGCACACAGCCACCTAATTAACATCTATGTCCGGTAAACGTGCCAGTGTGTGCTTTTATTCTCGCTCAGATAGTCGGAAAACAAAGCAAAATAACAACAAAAAGGAAAGAAAAAGTATTTCGGCCCGAGGCATCAATCGCACTGGCGTGATCGGCAGCCGAGGCCAAAGCTGGTTATAAAGAAATAAGTAAATAAAGGGAAAAGGATGGTCTCATGTGAATGTGAGCAATAATGACACGGTGACAGCTCTAGTTTATATGGCTAATAACTGTGTCACAGCATCATGGAGCCAGCTTGGTGAATTATAGCCCCTGTAGACTCTATTGCTGCCATTTTTCCTAAAGTCTCCCTGAGGAGCAACACCATCCACATGTCTGCCACATTCTTCTCCCCCTGGCCTGCAGGGATGAGGCTGGTAGATATGTGGAGAGTTACAATGAGGGTCGCAGGCTGTTGCTTCTCATATCTCCGATGGTTGTTTTAAAGACAGACTGATGGGAGTGATGAGAGCTAGGGAGGAGAGGTGGAGGGAGGTGGTGTTTAAGGAGCATCTCTCTGGAGAAGAGGGGTTGAGTTATGGAGCGTGGTGGAGACTGGAAACACCTCGCACCGCGATGGCCGGATGAGTGATGGGATGGGAGTCTACAGCTGTGGCCTCGACGGGGAGGTGCAGGAGGGTGAAATGCTCTTCAGTGCAATCACTCTCACTCTCTGGGAGGTGGAGGTCCACTCGTCTCGCTGGATTCTATTATTCTGGGTTAATCTTTGTCTTTGTGTCTACCTCTGTTTAGTTCACACCTCTCGCTCTGTCTGCAATTTATTTTTTGCTGCCTTCTGGTTGTTATTTTCCTAACAATTTTCTCTCAGTCATTAACTCGCTTTGTATTTACATCTTTCCTGCTGTGTGCTCCCTCTGGTGTCTTCCATCCCTAATTCACCTGCCCTTGCTCTTGCTTCAGTAGGTATGTGGTATGTGGTGAATAGACATGTACACATACAATGTCCTCCCATGAAAACCCATGAAAACAACACAGCTTATGTCAGAACTAACTCTGGACCACACAGATATTGTACAAATGCTCATGGAACCAACTACTCTTTGTGCATCAAGGATGAACTTCTATAAATACACTTCAGGCCAATTCATGGTTTCCGGTACTGTGAAAGCAGACAGTGTGCTATACAGAGCAGGTCACATTAATCCTCATATTGAATGCATACAAACGATGGATGTTTCTGAAAAGCTGTGACTTTTTACAAGATACAGCAGCTAGTTACAGGCTGGGCTTCAGCACGAATGCCCACAAAGTCTGCATGAGGATGTAGGAGGGGAGGATGGAGGCATACGGCTGGTTTTATTTTTACATCTGTAAGTAAGCAAAACAGTATAGAAGACCTCGAAGTTCAGGCCCACAGACTAGAAAAATAGTATAAAAACAGCAAGTACGTGTCCGTGGGTGTCTGCAGCTGTCCATGAGCACATCTGCACCAACATGTAATCAAAGTTTAAGTCAGCAAAAGAGCTTCATCCAGGAGACAAGGGTTTCTGTCCTATGTGGGATCATTAATCCTAGACTTAAGTTTTGCTTTCCCTTGTTGTTTGGTTAAATTCAGGCACCAAAACTACTTGCTTAGGTTTAGAGAAGTAATACAGATAAAAGGTTTATACAACATGTTTGGAACTTCTCATCTATTTTCTGGGTTACCTAGGTGATGACTTCTAGCCCATCTATAATATGATTGGTTGGCTGAAAATGAGAGACAGCGAAGCAATAAAATAAATGGCAAATACAAGTTGATTTAAAATGTATTTGTGTGCACACAAATGTAATCTGGCAGAAGATACATTTCCCTCGAGACGTTACTGAGAATGCGGTGTGGTTGTACAGGAACGTCATTTTTTTGAGACAGAGCTGCTATTTACCCACTCTCTCCCTGATTCTCACTCTTTCATTCATCACCCCTTTGATTCCAGCTCTCTCCACCCGTGCATGGAAGTGATGATGACACAGCATGCCATTCTGATTACAAGGTTAAAAGACACAGACTGAGGAGTCACACAAACAGTGGCACCGCTAAAGTCACCCTCGCTAAAATAGAAATGACATCTGTCAGATGCGGCTGTAATCCTGTTTGTGATGAGTGTGCTCTCTGACAAAGGCCCAAAATTATGCACACACACACACACACACACACACAAACACAAAAAACAAAATGAAAGACGTGCTGTAAACAGTTTCATTAAAGAGGACATTTTGCTGTCTGTTTGCATTGGTCACCTCTGGGCCATCAGATTGAATGAGACAAGACATGGGTGAGTGGGTGCTTAGTGGGATTCATCCCGTCCCCCTGGACACCCACATAAGATGATGCAAAAACATTACTTTCTCTTTTTCTGTCATCCTTCTCTTTTTCCTCATCTCCCTCCTTTTAACTAAGCTGATTAAAAGGCAACCCCCCACCACCACCTCCTCTTTCTCCAACCACCCAACTCACCCGCCACCTAACCCACAGCCCTGCGGCAGCATGGGACGGCGAGGAGCCCCAACTGCTTTCTGCATGAATATTAAGTGTGGGATTTGTGTCGCGGGTTTGAAATTGGAAATCACAAGTTTGACTAATCAGCTTTGGAGGTTCCACATTCAGGGTTTGTGTGTGTGTGTCTGTGTGCATCTCTTCCCTCTCGTCTCCAGTGGCAACAGAGA
The DNA here is from genome assembly GCA_024666655.1 of Dascyllus trimaculatus. Lineage (NCBI taxonomy): Eukaryota > Metazoa > Chordata > Actinopteri > Pomacentridae > Dascyllus > Dascyllus trimaculatus. The sequence goes on along the minus strand of CM045466.1, from coordinate 22,705,018 downwards.
GTCCCTGCACACACAACCCTGCTGCCACCACCACTGATCCTGCTGCGAGTCAGAGTGCTTATTCACTGCCTCAGCGGGGCCAAATATCCCACACACACACACACACACACACACACACACACACACACAACCACACACACACACAAATACTCCACTGCCTCCCCTCCCCGCTTCACTGTATTCACTCCCACCCACCTCCCATTTAAAAAGGGACCCAGAAATAGCCCAAGAGGCTATTAGGAAAAATACAGCCAGAGGAGGAGGAAGCTGTAGGGTTTACTGTCCAAAGCCATTCAAGGGTACACTCCAGCATCTCTCTCTTATTCTCTCCCTCTCTCTCCCCCTTGTCATCCATCCTTCTCCCTCGCTCTCTCTGCCTCTCTTTGTACTGATGAATCAGTGCTTTAGTGAACATGCTCATTATGGCTTGATAGCTGGGGCTTGTTCAGTATCCCTGGCATTGGTGGAGAATGGGGAAGAAAGACAGATAAAGAGAGATAGAGGGGAAATGGAGGGTGGGGAGTGAAAGAGCGCAACAGGAAAAAAAGGGGGTAAAAAGAATAAGAATGAATGCAGACTGAGAGAAAGGAGCATTAATGAAGCAGAACAGATCCCACGATGGAGGACAGACGAAATGAAGGGGAAGGACGCAACATGAAAGAACGTCTCAGGTCTCCACGTTACAGGGAATGTTAACATTCAAATTTCCTTTGTCCTCCTCCGTCTTTTATACATTGCGATCATATTTAGAACATCTTTGTCTTGTTCTATGCAAGACGTTTTATTTTCAGGAGACGAATGTACTCCACTTGTCTTCAATCACTTCTATAAATTACTTTTGCATCAAGGCTGGAGCCATTGCTATCCATTTAAGGAGCTTCAGCACTTGTAGAAATTGCAATGAGTTGTGTAAGAGATGAAAATTATAGATAAGATTCAAAGGTATTATTGATAATAGTAATAATATAAATGTTCACTTTGCAAATGTCATGTGGTTTTCAAGAACAGGTGTTTCACAAGAAGGGGTTTGTCAAATGCAAAAAAATCTGTGATTAGTTTCGCTGCACTCGTAGTACTGAAGTAGAATGTTTCCTGACTGACCTGAATCTGCCCCCTGATAGCAACGTCAAAGAGCAACTTCAGGTAATACTTCAGGTACTCGGACTGGTGACAAATCTGTCTCCCCTTCATCTTACAGTTTATGATCTCATAGGACTGTGAGAGTGATTCCACTGGCCATGATGATATACGCCATGACTCAGGCTCTGCTGTGAAACAGATGTCTGGTGAGATTTACTGTAATTATGTAGATAAATAGTGAAACAACAGACATAACTATAGTTTCAACATGATCCTACAACAGACACTTTTTCATGTCGTGGATCCCCGAATAGACTAACTTCATAGCACAGACTGTCATGTGGTAAGACTTTGTAAACCTCCATATGGGAAGATTTAGGATTGTGTGCTAGCTTACACAGCATGAGCAGAAAGAAGACAATAGGAAAACTGCTGAATGAAATTGACACTACTGTATTATACACTCACTGGGATTATTTCCAGACAGTTTTCAAAGACTGTACTTCAGATACTGTAACTTTTGTTGAACACCTACATTTCCCATGAACAAGCTCTGTAATTAGAAGCTCCTCTGCTGGTCAATGTCTATGCACAATCAAAGAACTGATAGTGCAGTTGTTAGGCACCTGCAAGATAATGTTTTAGTGGCTAACATATTTTTGGTGTTTCCAGACAGCAGACGTTTTCCACTTCAGTCAGCATATACTTACACTTATTAGCAGGGACACATACGGATTTAATTTTATTCATTTTTTTTTCATGAAAGAGCGAATCCACCATTATGTAACACAATATACAAGTAACTGGGATTTAATGTGTAAATGTCTGTGCTATCCACTTTTCAGACTGGATAAGGGATCAAATGTGTGTGGAGGAATTAGAGTAGTTGCCATTTCCAATCAAGAACGAGAAATTACGGCAAGCAAATGAGCAGGTGCTCACAAGGAAAGGCTTCCGCAAAGCCTGCCAATCAGAAGAAAGGTGTTTAGAGAGGAGGGCCTTAAAAGCATGAAGCTAACAACACTTATTTTAGGCCAAACTGTGGCCACATCCATACTAATGTGCTTTAGGAACCATAAAATGGTGACTTTTGAAAATGTCACGGACCCTGTTTTAGTTTAAAAACTTGGGGTTGATTTTTAGTCCAGATGGGAAGAAACTAAGATTTTTGGAAACAATGACGCAGGCTCCCACATTTTCCGATTGACCTTTGGTGTCACTACATACCACTGCCTGATTCGTCATGCTCCTATAACATGAACATTTCCTGAAAGAAAACAAAGACATCAATCTTGAATATCAGTTGCTTCAACACAGATAATGAACTACAGATGCTGCTGACCTTGTTGATTATGTCAGCAGCTTCCGTGCAGTAAAGAAATCTCTTTTGTTGTGTTTTGCCATTGCTGTTCTTCCTCCATACAATTTTCTAGCCAGCCCCTTTGCTTCATGATTATACCGGCCCCCGCATGCCCAACATCCATGAATGGTCATATGATATGCATTTTCAGTGTGTTACTATGCAAATTAAAACATATTATTGTGGATGTAGCCTGAGGAACTGCGTAACATTCAATATGAGATAAATAAAGATTTTTTGGAAACAGTGAACATAAAAAGCTACTCTAGTAGAGTCCTAGTATAAAAATTTAGAGCCGGGATTTAACATATGTCCCCTTTAAACTCCTTTTCAAGTTCATAACACAGTCTTTCTGCCCCAGTACACACTGACGTCACATTGCTTTAGAGCGACATTAGATTTTATACCGTTTCTACAGGCTGAATGGTGCTCCTTGTGACAAGTAACTGATTGTAATGTGAAAAATAGGTGCAGTGCCCACTTAACAACGCTGCTTTACAGTGGATGACGCTCAAGTCTCAGGTTCTGAATCATCTTTAAAGAAGATTTTTCAAGTTTTGCTTTATTATGAGAGTAACCCAGTTTTGACAGAAACATATCAAAAGATTTGCTAAAATGAAAAAGCAAGCAAGCAAATTTCCAGCGTGTGCAACGGATTTTAAATGACATAGTATGAAAGCACTGCTGCCTGGAAGGTAAGAAATTTATATAAAACATCTGTTACACTTTGTAAAACCAGTCAGTCATCAGGAATGTACAGCATAAGCAATTTGTATGGAATAAAAACTTCTAAAACCACTGGTCTACCACAACAACAACAACAAATTTACCAGGTTCAAACCTCAGCTAGAAGTTTCTTGATGCTGAAGTCACACAACTTTGTCTCGCTGCAGGACTGCTGTTTAACAGCTGACCCCGACCTCTGACCTCCCTGTGGAGGGTTGAAACCTAAATACCATAATTACACATAAACCACATGCAGTATTTAAAAGGAGCAGGGCACCAGGAAGCAATTCTATGTAACCATATGCATTCCAGGAGGTTTTTTCCTGCCACAGTCAGCTTTATCGTCTGAGAGCCACTCTGTCTTCAGTCAGAACTCCTGCTCCCACTATCAGGCAGCCTATTAAAGTCCATCTGCACTATCATCTCTGGTCTGATACATTATTAATAACTCACAGCTGAGAAGGAAAAGTAACACATAGATCTTCTCTCAGGCATGGGCACACACATGAACATCACTGCTCAAACACAACAAGACAATACTGAGCCATAAACACAAAACCATTAAATGCTTACCTACTCAACCATCACTGACATGCAATGGATAAATCACAACTTCCTACAAAAGGTCATAAAAAGCCATGGATTTTAATTGACGTCCCTGACTACCACTAAAACATGGCCATTATTACGGCACAGACTGACTGCAGGTGGGCCTGGCCCTGAGCTGTTAATGACAGCCATATAACTGCGGGATGGGGATTATTCTTTATGTTTAATCATGGCAGAGAAGACTGTGTTTCTGGGATGATGTCTCTCACTGGGATGCTTACAGACCATCAGCCATAGAGGCTGTAAAGCTAAAGGATGGTGGAGTGCAGACAGGACACAGCCACACAGGTGTTTTTAGGTCGTAATGGCCAACAATAAGACAACAATATTACACTCTAAGAAATGTGCATAGATCTGAAAAATGTCCAATTTAAGTGACAAAAAAATTGAAGCACACAAATGCATTTCGACCTACATTACTTTTTGCTTCGTAAATGGCTAGAAAGTAGAGGCATTTTAAAAGTGTTAATGAATTAACGGAATTTCTATTGGTGAAATGGTCACACCTCTTTGGAAACTATTTAAAACAATATAAAATTATCATTGTAATGCTGAATGTTCACTGTGCAGCTCTAGATAAGACGGTAATGGAGAGAAACAGCAGAGCTTATTACCAGAGTCCAACATGGCATTTGGTCCAATCAGTGAACCAACTCAATAAGTCTGACTAGGTTAAAATGCCTATGGTTATTAACTTCCCTGGTAATTTCTGCTGGCACAAACAGGCCCCACCAATCAGAGCAGATACAGTGGAAACTAAGAGATAATAACGTGATTGCCTTGGATAAGCCTGCTTTCTTGGAGAACAAACCAGGCTCTAAGACCTTTGGCGCTGCGATGATCCATGATGACATCATGTGCCCATTACAGAGGACCAACAAGGCCATGTGCAGCCATTACTCTGTCACAAGGGACAAAGAGCATTTTTACAGGCATGCTGATGGCATTAGAAATGTCTGGTGGCCTCCACAGGGCTTTATTAGCTCTCACAGTGAGCTCAAACAGGTCTGGCTCAGGTGACCTAACGAAGCACTTGTCCCATTTTGCTAGAGGGGCCCTAAAGCCGAGCCTGGGCCCTAGCAAAGCTTGTAGTGGATTGAAACACACACAGAGAAGCCCCTGGGCTTTCTGTGGTATATTCTGGTTTAATTCTGTTCTACCAGTGTGAGATGATGAAGTAATAGTCAGGAAATGAATTCAGTGCTCACTGTATGACCACAGGTTATACACTCTGCTGACATGCATAGATATTTAACTCTGCGGCTAGAAAAGGTTGTGGCTGTCCAACAATATGGAGCCGGAAGTCTAACATGAAGTTAGACTTCTGGTTCCATATTGTTGTAAATATATATATATTATTTTAAAAAAACTAAAAAAGAAGTTACATTTCAAAGAGCCCACAGTAAGCTCTTTGGGTTTTCTCTTTCCTCCAATGTGTTCTAGCTGGTTATGCATGTAAATGTTTGCAGACTTACAAAGCCCAAAGCCCAGTCCACAGGGAGTTACTCTCTCCGACAGAACACTGCTCCTAACCTGCCTCGTTTGAAGTTCCTTTTTTTTGTTTCTTATCTACGTCACAGTGTAACATATTTGCATAATGCCTGCCTAACACAGAAACCTAGAACGGGCAGCTCACTTGCAGTTCACCATTCTTTCCTCAGTAGAGCCACTCAGGCTATGGCTCTTTGCTTACACTCATAGCTCTGAGGTACATATTTCAGACAGAGGGTGAGAAGAGGTGCTACAGCAAAGTACAGAATGAGAAAAACAATGTGAACTTGAATTGTCATCTAAACCACAAAAATAAAATGACATACTTGTAAACATGTACAACACAGGCTCTTTGTTTTCACTGAAAAGAATGGAACTCCTCATTTGGCTACATGTTGCGTTGAGCATTAAGCATTTCATGAACTTAAACTACAGTATACTGTAGCTGTGAAATGAATCGCTACAAAGGCTGAGGATTATTCATCCACACAGCAATGTTATCAACATGTTAAATTAGAATAGCACACCATTATACCAGGAACAATTACTCATCCGGAGCTGATGTGAAAGGCCTACATTTTTCCAAGACTTGATAATGACAAATTTTGTCCAAAACTTCCAAAAGACTTAACAGAAATTTCACACGAACAGCAGGAAAAATGTTGGTGCTGTGCTATTTGAAAACCTCCTCATGAGTCAATCTCAAATATTGGAAGGAGGCTTAAGACAGATGGAATGTGTCGCTGGCTGGTCTTGTGGATTTGGGACGTATTCACCCATTCAGCTCCCTGTAATTACAAAGGCTTTTTGCTGAGATCCGATTTGCCACTGGAAGCTTGTTCAAGGCACGGGGATTGGAACGACAATGGCGTAGTCTGACAAAGGAATATGGATACTGCTCTTAAAATAGAGAGAACTAATGCTGCTCTGTGTTGAGTGCACAGGCTCGCTGGCTCAGATGTGGGTAAGGTAAATTTAATTATGTGCCCTGTACACACTGGCTGGATTTCGATTAGAAAGAACTAACTTCTTGATACAGTTGTACCCTAGTGACCACTTAGAAAGTAGTGTTCAGGATGCAGTCTGGTATTTGATGTAGAAGACAACTAAACTCACAGGCCTAAATATTTCTAATGTCTGTGTAGTGTCCCTTTCATTTATTCGTTATGGATCTGAATCCTGTCTAAAAGCAAATGTGCATTGGGGTCTGTCATACTGCAACAGGCTTTAAAAGTGTTTGCTACTGAGAAAACAGTGCTAGTACCACTGATTTAACACCATAGTAGCAGATGTTTTATGATTTGTTGATATTTCATATTTCTAATATTCAAATTTGTCCTTTTTCAAGGAGAGTAAACTTGTTGTGGAATTTATTACAAATAAATCACAAGCATTTAGTGTTTTCTCAAGAATTTGAAACATATTCGGTATCAAGCAAACCACAGGCTGAACTTGCAGCTGATTTACTTCTGTTATTTATAAAATATTCACTGTTATTGCTGCATCTGAGTCAAACTAAAGTTATTATACTGACAGTGAAAACACTTAGATTTGAGTTGATTAGTGCAGGCAGTTGCCTAGAGACAGATGAAGGTAGCCTGCACATATCTATCTATCTATCTATCATTGTAGGGTTTGGTGTGTACGTATGGAGTGTATCAGCCTAAAGAGATCTGTGGCCTGGCAGGCTGTGCAGCATTTGATGCTGTTGATGAAATATGGTTTTGGTGGCTGGAAGTTGTCAAGTTTACAGACATAAAATGTGCCATTTAAGAAATCAGCTAATTCAGGTGCTGTTTTCGAGGTAATTTTGCTGCCTTTATATTTAAGTTCTTATCTTGGTCATTGAAAGGGACAGCCTCACATGTTGCACCTTGTTATTTTCAGAACAATCTAAGCTATTCAGATTTTCTATCATTTCACATCATAATACTTGCAGTTATTTTATATTAGCCTTTATATAAAGAAAATATTTAGGCGGTACAGATATTTTTTTATAATTGCATAAGGGAGATTATCTGGCACTCTCCAATATCAGAACTACAATGGTGCATTTCTCAGAAACTGGGAAACATATTTGCTTACTGTCATTATTTTATCCACCAATGTTTTCAAAATGCAGTAGCATACTCCCAAGGGCAATTACCAAGCTCCGGTTCCACTCTTTCCTGCAATATGATATCAACATTTCATTGTATACATTTGTTAAAATATATGACAAGTGTATTACATAGATATCACATATAAGCATATCTATGCAGTGATTAATACTTTTGACTTGATTGTATGATGTGAATTGGTTTATACAAATGCGGATAAGAATTGATTATCTAGTCAGGGCATAACCTCCATCATATCACCAACACAACATTAACAAGCTGCTTTTTGAAATTTTATGTGAGGTGTTAATTACTTGATTCAATGACGTAGTTGTTTTCCTTGTCTAAAATTCTGTTTTGTCAACAGGAACTATCGTTTCATATTCTGTTGTTGTGTTCCGCTCTGTCATATCTAATTTCCTTTTGGCCCAGTTTATGCTCTCGTGTCTTCCACAAGTATTTACAGTGAGAGGGGAAGCCCTAAACACTCCCTAACGCCTCCACGAGCTTCCACTTTACAGTAAACAAAGACTTCCTTGACCTCACTTCACTAGCTGCAAATATCAGCACAGAAGGAGAAAATGCAGCCGTTAGGACCCCTGCCTGACACTCTGAGGTCACTTTCATGTGTATCTGTGTGTTTACATCTGCTGTAGCTGAAGCAAGAGATGAAAGTGAGGTGAGGAGGATGAAGAGGCATGAGAGTCATCTGCTTGCTGACATGGTTCATAGTGCAAACCCACGCTCTGCAGTCACCTGCCTCTCAATCACATTCCTCACCTGATCTATTTCTGGAGAGGCTGTGAGACAGCAGCGGGCAGCAGGGATGAAAGCAGTGATGCTATGTTAGCGCAGAGGACCCGTGATTAGTTTATGAAATTGGGTTATCTATCATGTGAAAACCAGAGTTTCTCACAGAGAAGCCTCATATACACATAACAGGCACACCACGGTGTGTGTCTCAGTGATTGAATTCAGAGAGAAGTATATCCCACATTTGCTAACAGCATGCTCTCTGTGTGCTTTCTCCCAATTAGTCGCCATGACATTTTCCAAACAAATCATCGCATTTATTCTAAATTGCAGAGGAAAACTTGCCAGGACCTGCAAACGCCTGTCTATTTGGTGAATCTCTCCTTTGTGCAGCGCAGTCGGTAACAGTATCAGGCATCGTCTGCCTTCAGGAGAGTTGAAGGGGGATTAACTGTCTATTTGCGGCTGCTGATTGCCAGGAATGGGATGCCCTCCGGTGCTGATCAACAAACGAGGCTTCAGCAGCCCTCGGCCACATTCAAACTCCCCCCATCTTCACTTCCCATTTTGTCTGCTAGGGCATGCCTGCCCTATATGGCACGCTCCCCTCCTTTCCTTTCATCTCCTTGTGAAAATTCATTAGGTACTGTATGCATGTCTTCCAGGCTTTGAAGGACGTTGATAAAATACTGTACGAGCAACCTTAATCAGCTTGATCCACTTGATGTAGAGTTGAAGGGGAGGTGGGTCTATATCTCTCTCTCACGCTCCCTTTCCTCCCTCTCTCACTCTCTCTCTCTCTCTCTCTATTTCTCGATCTGCTTTCAGGCTGTTTGCTTTCTTAAATGAACGTAATGGTACAAACGGAGGATAAATTGCCTTCTGTGCGCTCCATCTCATCACATCCATCCCACAGGGCCCTTTCCAAAGCGGTTGGGTAAAAAAAAAAGAAAAAGAAAAAAGAAAACAGACCAGGAAAATAATTCACTTGCTTTGCCTGGGAGATACACGTTGCTATCTGTGTAGAACCCCTACGATAAGGTTGATGTGCATTTGGTGCATTAGGCCTCCTGCACTATCGCCACAGCACAGAGCCGGCTGGGAGAAAAGGCCAAAAGTCAGTGCACAAATATGTGTGTGTGTGCATGAGGCCTGCACCCTAATTTTGTAACCTATATACAGGGTTTACACGAGGCTTTTCCAAAGCTGTGAGGGGACTGAAATGCCATCTACACAGAGGATGTCCTGCAGACATGGCTAAAAACAGCTGACCTCAGGATTCATTCATCAGCTATCTCAACGGGAGCTAACATTCTAGATGAACTCTCCCCATCATGTCAGTGTCTCATTTTTATTCTCAAGTAGAGCAGAAGAAGGTAGCACTCCACACATTTACAGTGACACTAATTTCACACCCACACAAGGCCACTCAGAGGGAGTAATGGGAAATGGTGGCAGATGTCAGAGAAAAACAAAACATGCTTCCAAGACTGTGGGAATAAAATGTGATAAAGTCAGCACTGACTCTTAACTCTTGTGTAACTTGGCAGCCCAGAGGAGGTGAAGGAACCAGATACCCCAGACAAACACCCTGGACCAACAGAGATACTGATGAGTTAGTAAAATATAATTAGGTACCTCTAATGTATGTGTCTCATTAAAGAAAACTGTTCCTTGATACGAGACGTATCAATTGTCCTCCATTGGGGACTGCAAGAAAACGTTATTAGAGACTTACGAGCTGTTATTAAAGTCTTAACGCAGATGCAAGGGTCGTAAAAGATTCATTTGTTTACCAATGAATTATTGAGAGGTAGGATTTAATCAAAGCTACAGATGTTGCAGTCAGAAAGTGTTGTTAATCTCGCTTTGATTGCATCTAAATGAAAATACAGACTATAAAAATCACAGAGGCTGATTGGTGATTGCAGAGTTAATTACAGACGCCAAATAAGAGACAGTAAACAATAAAAAAGTGATTACTTCTGACGGGCTCAGTGAACATCTGACTGAGGTGGAGCATCGGCGTTCATAACGACCAACTCTTCACCTGCATTACTTTAATGGAGTGATCTAGTGGTCAGTTCAGACAATATAGCCTATGACAGAACAACGTGATCATGAGTCTCTATTGGAAGGTGACTGTTTTAAATTCTCATTAAAAGCTATGAAAGGGACGGTAAGAAACAAGACACACTGATTAGATAACAGTGATAATGGTTAAAACAATAGGGAGGATTAAGGGGTTGGAGAGATGTATCTTCCTCTGAGGTGTTAATGTGTTTGAAGTCCCAGAGTGGGGAGGTGGCGAGAGGGGAGAAATCTTCACAAACTTTCTCTTGAGATGAAAAACCTGACCTTTTATCAGCTGCGGAAAATGCATTAGCAGCCTCATAATCCAATTTCAAGACCATGCAAAGTGGAGGTTTGACTGAATTTTAGTGTGGCGAGAGCAGGGAGAAAAAACACCACGGTGAGTGTTTCTTTAGGTGAGGATCATTGGGTTCTGTTTCTCTCTTGCCAGACTCTTCGGAGCTGCTGACTTGCAGGGGACTTCAAGGGCTTTGCACAGCTGAGCTCAGTGAGCTCCGTATCTTTTTCTCCCTGCTCCCCCCCACCTCTTCCTCTGTGTCTCTCCGACTCTTTCTTGCCCGTGCTCTAAGGAGCTTTAGAAACTCGACTGGGTAATGGGAGCAGCAGTCAATCAAATTGCAGTTTCAAAGGTGATGCTTTGTTTCACGCTCGCTTCCCACATATCCCATCGAGCCTGGCACCTGTCAGGTTGTCGTTCTGAAGCGCAGCATCCGATGCCAGTCACCCAAACCACCCGGTCCCTAAGCAGATGGAGGGGTTGACTTGTCAGCTGCCTGTCGAGAAATGAGGTCATTCCATTTTGTGAGGTCTACTTTTTTAATAAGGTGAAACAAAACAATCTAAAAGGAAAACATTGTATTGAAGTGTTTATGTCTGACTCACTTTCATGTAAACTCGGTTACAGACTGAGCTGAATTCATTCTACAGGTTTTAGGGTGAAAAATGATATTTATGTTTGCTATATATATGGTCCTAACAAATTTAACATAAATAAGCCCTATATTTCTATTGGTGCCCTTCAATTTTACTGAGTCTGACAGCATTGTCAAAACACCACTGGAGCTGCCAGTTCTAATAACACGGAGGTTAGTAATAAATTGTCAAGTGAGCTCTTGTTGTACCGTGATCCCACTGAGGAACAGTAAAACCTGATATGGCAGAGTGGGCAGGATCTCTGGACGCCCACTGCAACCAGGGGTCCTCGTATCTCCAAGGGTTTTATGGGCTCAGGTCTGACTCATTCCAGCTTTACAGTCACAGTGACCTTCCCATTAGGGCTCCATTACCAAAGGTCTATTAGAGAGAGAGGCGAATATCCAGGCTATTTATCCAGCTGCAGCCTCTTCTTATGAACTGTAGAGGATAAACAAGGGTGCAACTTTGTAAACCTTGCAGAGTCATGGGTGAATGCCTTTTTTAGGGCACAGGCATATAAACACAGGAAGCTGAAATTAGTCCAAGGCACAAAGTATAATGTACAGTAACTCGCAATCGCAGGAATTTGGACCCCACCTCTTCTCAAAAAGAGCGACTCCCCATATCAACAAAGGGCCCCTGAAGGGTCTAATTAGTTGACTGGATCTAACGAAATGTCCTCTGTCTGATTAAAATGCTGTGTTGTAATGACAGCAACCAGAGATGCAAGGTAAACAAACTGATTGGAACTGAGACTCCTGAGTACACCAGCATTGTTTCATGTCTTTCCAGCTATGCGAATGTTTAAGTTGGTGGCTTTTAGATGAAAGATACACATTAGGTAGTCATCTTCCTATACATTCACTATGTCTGTTGTTTTTCCTAGAGAAGATAACATGATAAAGGAAAGGCTGTCTGGTAATTTCAACTCAATTTAAGTCCATTTACTTAGTCCATGGAACCAGTTTTACAAGGTTTGGTTTGTGCCATGCTTCTAGAGGTCATATGATAATCAGGAGATGGCTTCCACCATGGTAAAATCCCCATATAATATCATTTACTATGCTGTGAGAGAGAGTGGCAGCTGGCCAACAAGAGAGCGCTGGGTTTATTTTTTTATGTATATATGTGTTTTCTATACATATATGCAAACAAATGCAAAGCCATTTTCTCAGGATGGTATCAAATGCTTAAATCTGTACTCAAACTTGTTTTGGAATAATTTTACTTTTTGGAAATTGTATACTGCAACACACTGCAGTCTGTTTCCATTACACAGTGTCATGTGGTGACAATCAATTGGGTGAAATGGCAATGGATTTTATAGTAATTTATTGGTTTACATGTGCAGTCCTTTCAGCTGTGTTGCTTGCTAGTTTGCCGTCAGATTAACTGAACGCTAGCAGAAAATAAATTCAATAGCCCTGAAAAGAGAGAATCCATAATCTTTCCCTTTGATCAGAGTGTGCTTCTCCAGGGCCCACCTCAGAAAGAGGTAACAGTATCCCAGTCAGGGTTAAATGCTACTCATTCCTCTCTTTCATATTGAAGACTGACTGACAGCCTGGAATGAGCAGCTTTCCATGAGCAAACTTCATTCAGGAAATTCATGTCGCCTCTGCAGTTCTGAAATCTAAGGTTAAGCAGCAGCGGCAGGATTAAAAAGTTAAAAAATTGTAAGTCATATAGCTAAAAGGTAAATCAAACGCTCTCGGTGCAATTTTGCTGCCTTGATACATGGATTAGTTAGAAACGATTGCAAATCCAGTTGTGTTGGCACGTTACACTTGACAATGAAAGTTCCATTAAGTTTAATTTGGAAATGCAAATTGCTGTTTATGTTTGTTATGATAGGCAAGTGACAGGAGTCTTGAATCTGAATGTGTTTCAAGCTCCTTTTTGCAAATAGTGAATAGAAAAGCCTCTGAGCGAAATAAAAACCAGTGAATATTATTATATCTCAAAGGCAGCAAGACAAATATTACAGGCACACAGCTGGGCTGGCATACACAAGATATGCAAAGCAGCAAGAGGTGCAAAACAAAAACGCAGTGTTGAACATGTGGTGCATATTTCAAATCAAATCACAACACTTGCAACGGCTAATCCTGTCCCTGCAAATAAAACTCTATACTGTGCTGTCAATACTCAAGGCTCAGACTCCAAGCTGAATATAAACTTGTATTTATAATTAACCTGTAGCACTAAGCTTTTAATGCTAAAATAAACCTGTGAAGGTGAGAGCTCGGCATTTCTAAGAAACTGCCAGGAGAAAATGTGAAGATAAGACAAATTCTTTTTATGTTGTTTGAAACCAAACAATTTCAGGGATGACCTCATAAATAGTAGAATATATTCATATTCTAATCCAAAGATGTATTGTACCAAACTGTAACACCTTCCAGATGGTCAGAGGAAGATTGGGCAAAATCTTGAATAAACCAAAGAAACACAATTTTTAAAAAAAAAAAAAAATTCCAGTCTTATCGAAGTAACAAAGCATCTGTTTACAACCAGACCCTTCACACAGGAGGAGCCTTGCATAACCCTTGTTTTCTCAATGAAAACCACTAAACATATTGCTATTAGTGTTCCCACTGGCAATGAGCTAGAAAAAATACTGTACGGTTTCATACTGTATCCCTGCACAGAGCATATTGATATTCCAACTGACAATCAATAGCACCATGTCTATCACTGAACAACATCTTTGACTCCCGTGATCTGAATCCACAGTCACTGAATGCCAGTCATGCACTGTCTTGCATTCTGTTCTTAACTATCTGCCAGGCATTTCATCAACCTCTGTGGGTTAGTTTACACTAGAGAGTTGCCATGACTACAACATGCTGAGGGAACCTGTAGAAGTAACCTTCATTTAAAACATACGGATCTGTGGCCTTCACTAAGCCCTGGATGTATTGGCACATGGATTTAGTCGGCCATCAGAGGGGACAGATAACCTCGTCATTTCTGCTCTCGCTGTCATAGGAGGGTTACATGATGGAGATTCTGCCTCCGTAAATCCTCTTAAAACATACACACACTCGCAGTGAGGTGCTCTGTGCTGGTCACACACAGGAACACATACACTCTAGCCCTGAGCCCAGCAGTGAAAGGTCACAAGCCCCCAAGTGGCAGATGTCAATCACAGGAGGTGAGTATCATCCAATCCCTTAATAACACCCTGAAAGGTTCTGGCAGACCATGGGAATAGTGGTGTCCTGACTGGTAACCACTGGGCATGAACGAGAGGAAATCTGCACCCTGAGATCACATCAAGTAAGTCAAGAAACAGCCATTAGGATTTAATAAAATAAACCTCACAACACAATGGAATGAAACTGAATTAAATTAGCTAGATTTTCCAGCACATACATGTCATGAAGAGAAAGAAAGTTTCTTGAACTGGTGCCATAAATAGAAAATGCATTTATATTACTAGTCATACCACTGTTCACTAATGTGCTTCTGTAGAACTGTCAACAAACTAGTGCTGCAAAAAAGTGCAGATTTGATTTAGGCTTTGCAGGCTGTTTGTTGGACCACTACATGGTTATGATTATTTCGCTGAAAAATAAAATTTCACATCACTGAGAGCAGAAAAGCTTTATAACTAGCTCTTAGCCACTTTCATTCACAATGTTAAGAAAAACCATGGTTACTTTCCTGTTGAGGTCCTGCCAAAAAACAAACAAATAATAAAAACTTACAAGATATGTGGAAGTAGCTTACAGTGGCTTTTTGTAATCACATATTACCACAGTAAAATGAAACCCAAGCTCTGCATGGTGCTGTCATCACATCAAATATTTGTATTGACATGCAGGAGCATTACAACCCCCCCAGCAACAAGACGCTGAACTCAGATGCGGTGTGACTGTCTGAAAAGGTGTGTGAGAGGCTGGGGAGGATTACCTGTGATCCAAGGATAATGAAAAAAACAGACCTGATATTAAATTCTAACACATGGAGAATTACTGATAGGCTCCTGTTGTTCTTTTACTTTGTCTGTGGGTTTTGCCTGCTTGCACTGGGGAATGCCTTGTAGGACACAGCATGTGATAAACCCCTATGTGAAATTCATTGTTTTCCTGTGAACCATGTGTCCCGCATGACGAGTAAAAAGTGAACAAATACAATCACACTACTGCTTATACATTAAAGATGAGGTGTAAATGAACTAGACTGTTGCAAAGGACAAGCACAATGCACAAAGCTAGTTAGTGTCATTGGAATGAGCAAGAAAGGCAGAGAGCTGCAAGGCACAGTGTTGTATATACTGAGTATTGTGGTTGTGTGAACGCCTGCATGTGGACTGTTTTTTGGGGTCTCCTACCTGTCTGAAGCTGCAGGGCGTCCATTGCGTGGCTTGTTGACCTGGGCGTACAGCGCCTCCAGGGGAGGACCGCTGTCTGGAAGGCTTAGTGGAGCACGAGGGCTCTGAGGACTCTGAGGGAGATGGTAGTGGTGGCTGTAAGGGTCTATGCTGCTGCTATCTACCGACGAGTCTAAAGATCCAATGCCAGCGTATGTGTGGTCCTCATCTGAGCTGAAGGTGCGGCTGACAACATCTTGGATCTCGGCGTACTCTCTTTCCTTTGCCTGCTTCTCCCGAAGTTCTCGTGTCTTGGCCTGTATTCTGTGAAAAACACATCAAGAATGTGATCAGGGTTTCGAGGGTTACTTTAAAAATGCATGCTGATATAACTTTCTGTTTAAAAAAATGTAGTCTAATACAAGTATCACGATGTTAAAGTAACATAACTTTATAGGTTTCTGTTACTTTTAGACTACCACAACACCAAATATTGAAATTGGAGAAGAGAAATATCAATATGGGGACTTTATTGAAGTGGAGGCTGCCATCCAAGCTTCAGCTACCAGATGGAGGGAGATTCTGAGAAGGCAGCGGTGACATTTCACGTTTGATCTGACTACTGAGTGATCCTGTCTCCATGATGGGGACAATTCATAATTGTAAGTAGCCTAGTTAATGAAGTTATTTCTGTCGGGCCTTGTGCATAAATGCATACATCTTTCTCACTTTAAAGACACTAATATGGTCTGATTCTTCAGGTATATATATGAGTAACTAATCAACTAATCTTGTTGTTAGTGTCCTAATTATACAAATGCCATATGTTATAATTATACATGCCATATTCCCTTACTCCCCAAGCCTGGATGTGATGTGAAGTGTTAGGTGAGTGTTTTGATCTGTGAATCTTCTGGCATTCTAAAAAAAAACTGACACAAAGAACTGTCAAAATGCAGTATGATTTTGTCACTGAAAACAAAAGATTTAACACTGTTAAACAACATTATCCCTCTGCGATGGAAATACATTTTAAATTCACTCAAGCTTCACATGACCAGTCTGACAAACGGTATCACTTTTGAGCAGTTAAATCTTTTGGATCATTGAAAATGCAGAAAAGCAAGCACTGCTTTACAACTTCTATTCATTGCCTTTGTCTCAGGATAATGTATGCATTTTGCCAGCTTAATCTATTGCAAAAGAAGCATATCAAATGTCCTCATATTAACTGGTTCTTAAAAGATTATTTCTGTTTTTCAGGCACTACGTTGGTTGGAATGGGTTTAAAAAAGGACCTAGTGTAATATTCTGTCCCAGATTCAGGGAGGCTTACAGCAACATTCCAACTTTTAACTTTAATCTCAGATATTGATCAGTCCAGACTTCAAGAAGAGGCCTCTCCTCCACAAACTTCTAAAGTGGCTTTCGTCTCTTGAGTAACAGGGAGTGGGAATAGAGAGAAATAAGTTCTCCTCCAGAGAGAGAGAAGCCATGCAGTATTATTGAAATATGCGGCTTTCCATAAACCATTAGTTGGCCAGGACGAGTGTACTGATCTTATCCCCGAGGCCCTCTAACAAGAAAAGGTGGGAGGGAGACAGTCAGGCCTCCTCTTCCTCCTTCCCGCCCCTTCCTCTCCCTCTATGTTGTTGCTCACCCCAGGACCACTGCAACACAACAGAACCTTTCACAGGCCTTTCCTGTCTCAGAGAATGGTTCCATGTGAATGCCCATCTGTCCGCAGCTAACAAGACTCAGTCATGGTGTTGCATGGAAGTGAGGAGAGCTGGTGTTGCACGAGCAGGGAGGTGGACAGTGAGGAGAGGGGAGGGCTGAGGACAGGCGATGGGGGGGGACGGCTGACCTCCCACTGTGGTGACCCTGGCAGCAGCCACTAGACTGCTCACTGGTTCCAGATGTTATATGTGCTGTAGGGTAACACACTCATCCACACGGGGATACAAACATGCTACCTCCCACTGGTGCTAGACTTCCCTATTACCTCAGGTCATAGCTGACCTCTGACCCCCCCCACTGCTGCTCCTAACAGATGATTGACAGGTTTGGAACAGAGCTTCAATCCCCCCTAGAACTCACACTCCCATGTCTGTGTATTTTAATAACAGTAATCACATTTCAAACAATCACCATTTTTCAGTGCCGGATTAACCCAATTCCCACATCCTACCCATAGACTGCCTTGTTTATTTTTAGCCGTCCAAAATCCCATTTTCTCAGCATTATCTGAAGAATGAGATTTTGATGGAGGCCTGATGCAATGTTGCATGATGTGCAGTCATCTATAAAGCCTCGAAGCTGGTTTCGCTGTATTTTTGCATTGCCGTGGACCAGGTACGCTATGAAAATGAGTTCAGTTGTGTGGAGTGGGTGTGTGCTCACTTTCGCCTGTGTTGTCAGGAAAAAGAAAACAAGTCTAACAGAGGAAAAACACTGATTCCCAGAGGCCCCTTCACCTGCCATCTGGCTAAAATGATGTCAGGTCTCTGCCAGGAAGGACCAGACAATGATGTTACCACAGGTTCACGGAAGTCCGCTGGGATCTCAAGACCCTTTGGCGTTTTATGGACTAATCAGATTCATAAAAATGGCAATATTGACTTTTGGGATGAGATAATGGCCTCGGCTAGACTGGCGACATCAAACTAAAAGAGTTCTCTTCCAGCCCTCAGGAGTCTGACATGGATAAGGCTAATAGGTGCATTTCAATAAAAGCATATTAACAAGCAAAAATGCCAAAGTTGTGAGTCATGCTGTTGGCATTAGTGTTATTGCAACTGGTTCAGTCTGGATCAGCACTAATCAATATGCTTATCAAATAAACTTTTGTTTCAGTGCATCACATCTTTCACGTCGTTCATCGCTCTTTTTGTTGTAGAAGAGATCTGTCTGTGTGTTTATGGAAGAAAACACGTCCACAATCCAAACCTGTCACTCTGCTGTGACGGGCCAATTCCAACTTGTTTTGGCTGTCATAAAGAGAATCTGGGCTATCATATGGTGTGAAGTTTCCATCCGTGGCCAGGTGGCAGCGGGTCTCTTTTTGGCAAACCGATATTTACATGCTACATTCCAAAGATGACTGTTATTGATGTGTCCAAAATGAAAATAGCAGGAATTTAGCAAACCTGTTGCCCTACAATTGAATTCATACACATCCACAAATGAATGACAAATTGAAGGAAAAAACAACATATAGATGTCTTAGTAAGGTGTTGAGTCACCGTGTGCTACCACATCAGCTTCAACACACCGTGGCATTGACTCTCTCTACTTATCAAAGTGGACACAAATCATAGCAACTAAATGGCCCTCACAGCATAAAAAAGCCACAGCATCTTCTCTCTGTAGGGGTCAAGGGTTCAGGTTTTTCCTCTACTTTGTCGCCCATCTCTATTTTGCATTATGAAATTCATTAGGTACAAAATTCAACCAAGGTTACATTTTTAGCCACATTGGTGACATCTCTCTCAGGGAGTAAAGTGGTCTGTCCACTACTCTGGTAAACACTGGCATACTTCAACAACTAATGAACTGAATTCCATGAAACGTTGCAGGGGCATTTATGAAGCTGTGAGCATGAATCAGAATGTGTGGAGTGATCCCCTGACTTTTCTCCTAGGATTAGTGATGGACAAAAGCTGTGACTTATTTAGTGAATGGAATACACGGATAGTCATGGCAGCCAGAGAATGAATGAAAATGTTGTGGGTACTTTTTTGACATTACATTTAGCGCAACTTTGTGTTGGAAATTTGGGGTTTAAACTGAAAAGTCTCGAAAGCAGTTTAAATGGTTCTCATAAGCTTTTATTGATACTTTTATTCCCCTCAGAGTAGATTACAATACCTTTGTGATCCCCAAATCTTTAGTGCCGTCATCAGATCAACAGTATTAATGGCTGTATTCTCATCAGCCTTAGCAGTACTTTTTGTTCAATGCTGAAAAAAAAAATGTTAACATGCTAACACACAAAACTAATAATGGGACTGTGGTCAATAATATATCTGCAGAACACCAGCATGTTATCTAAAATTGTTATTTAGCTCAGAGTTCCTTGTGTACAGCCTCACTGTGCTGTGAGTATAACTGTAGAATCTTGATTTTTTTTATAAGACAAGGAAACATTTATTTTCAGTTTATCTCCAAAATGTTCACTGTCTGCATATTTCACTTGGAGTGCCTCCATGCCAGTGACAGCTTTGGCCGGAGGCATTATGTTTTCATGGTTGTCTGTCCCACTCTTGTGACCGCAAAGTCTCAAGATCACCCAGAGGGAATTTCTTCCAATTTGGAGCAAACATTGACTTGGACTCAAAGATGAACTGACTAGAGTTTGGTGATCAAAGGTCGCTGTGACTTCACAAAATATAGTTTTGGCCATAACTCAAGAATTGATGCGCTAGTTAAGAAGGGAGTTAACAAAAATGTCTCATAGGATGAAACAAAGAATTGATGGCTTTTTACATCCAAAAGGTCAAAGGTAATAACTCAGGAATCAGGATGTGCGTGAAGCATTGATACCTTTGAATTTACAGTGTCTTGGCATCATCCCCCATATTTCTACTGCCATGGCTACAATTTTATGTTCTATCAGAATCTTCTTTAATGGTCAAACACATGCAAGGAATTTGATTCTGTTTTTTTGCTTCTCTCCATGACACTTACACACTTCAAAGTCTTCACTACAGTAAATAAGAGTGAACAGACATGTATGTAAATTGCAATATGACTGGATTTCAGAAATATAAGGCAGTAGTTCTAGCTGTCAATGATTACTTAAATTTATAAGTTACCATTACAATTTACATTTAAGTTTAATTGTTCAATCTTGTGCCCTGATTCAACTTTAACTTAAATACACAAGATAGAATGTGTTGTGTTTCCTTATTTATTCTAAACCATAATCTTTTCCTAATGACAACCAACTGTTTTAGTAGCCTTAACACTTGGACTGCACATCGCTATCTTTTGGGTCCTCTGCCCTGTACACCCAAGCTGTCACCCCAAGGTTCACAAAACCATTAAGCACGGGTAAGTACATAAATGCATTTGTTGGGAACAGCATTGGAATTTCGAAGCCATTTTTCTGTTCTGTAATATTCTCATTAGCCCCAAACCTTCCACACCTGCTAACTGTGTTCCTCCAGCTCCTCTCCTTCCCCTACTTCCTCCTCAGAGGCCACCCCTGCACTGTGCCATATATACTCCATTAGCCAATTAATGGCCCGGCATGTTAACATTGAGGAAAGTGCTGCCCACACTAAACACATTATTACTGTACAGCCCCAATTACCAGCCCTTCTCCTCTCTTCTCCTCTTACCAGATGCTACAGTACATTTTAGTGAAGAGGGCACTGTAGCTTTTAATGCAACCAGCCTGAGGAGATTTCATTTCAAGACGGGGACAATCAAGCTGCAGTGGTCCTTAGCAGCCCCAATGTGGATTTCTATTTTAATTACACTGATGAAACAAAGGCCGATCATTACAGTATCCCATCAGTGTGTTTGTGTGTTGTTTGTACCTTCTAAGTAAAATACAATGTTAACTTACTTGTTCTTCATAACAGTGAACTGGAAAGGTATTTCCTTCTGGCGAATAGATAGTCTAGACAGCCTAATGCTGAGGCTTTTAGGGCAGTTAAAGTTCAGCCCCTAATCCACTGGCTGCCCGTGTCTTCAAGAAAATTATGTGTCAGCCAGATGACGCTGTTTTTTCCTTAACTCCCTGCCTATTCAACTTTTTTGCTCTCCCTGTTGTTCTTCTTCTCTTTCATTGTCATTGAAAAACACGTTCACAGCAACTGAAACCCAATTTGTAAGGCTACTGTTGCTCAAGGTTTGTTTCAGTGCATGAATAGTAATAGAAGAGTGCCATGTCAAGCAATTACTTTAACACAGTACATTGGTAGAGTGAGAGACCTGGTGTGAACTGGTAGCAATATGCCAGCTCAAGCCCTTCCTCTCCACGCTGAATAAACCACACTGTTAATCCAACAGGGCTGTTGTTTTGGACCAACAAAGCCAGCAGACTCCTTCTCCATATGTTTGTCAATCTTTAATCTACCCAAAGGAGACAACAGGGAGAAGGGAGGAGGCGGGGCCGTCTTTACTCTCAGACATTCATTTTGAAGTCAGCCCACTTAGAAGTTTGAAAGCATGCCTCTTCAATATGCATTGTTACTGTGGTGGATGAAACAGAATGTATTTGCTCCTTTACTTTCTCATCCAGCTGCCTTGAATAGATTTTTCTTTTCAATACTCCCTCATCAAAACATGTTCTATTGTTCTGAAGAGCAGATGGAGGGCAGAATGTATCTGAATCTAATCAAAGTGCAGTAAATGACTCTGCATGCAGCTGTCTGTGCAGAATCGCAAACCTCCGATAGCCTATCTTCTGTGTTGACACTTGGCCCATAACGGCATAATGCAATCACAGAGATAATTGTTCAAGTTTCGGGGTGTTAATTCACTGTGTTAATAATCACATTAACTTGCTGTAGGTATCAATATAATTACAAATGTAATCACACTTCCCAATCAGTGAGTTGGCGCTTCCTTTGAACTCGCTATGCAAATTAGACTCAAATAGGATACTGAAATAATGAGATGGTTTGACAAAGTGGAATAATATCACTGGTACTACAATCACTGGAACAAAAAAATGAAAGGGAGGGAACTGCCTTGTAGCAAATTGCTTTTTTTTTCTTCTATTGGTGGCACAGAGTGTCTGTAAGCTGAACATGGAATATAAAAAAACATCTCTTCAGTTAAGAGCAAACTCTTATACCTAATCCAGGTTTGTCAAAAGTGATTTGTGCTGACTGTTTCAGAAACACTGGTTGGGTTTTGTCTGTCTAGAGTCAGCAGGAAGTCCAACAACAAACAAGAGGAAACAGGCCACTGTCTAGGAAAAAAAAAGCAGTGATGTGCTCTGCTGTGGTCTGGGGAGCGGGAACAAGAAGAGTGGCAGTGGAGTGCTGGCCGCTGATTAGAAGCCAAGCGGAGCCAAGCAGATAAGAGAGAATGGACATCATAATCAGCTGCCACAGAAAAAGACAGAGAGAATAGAGTTCAGTCCAGGCGGAAAATGAAGAAGAACCATTGTCAGGTTGGCTTTGTGAACTCCCCACTTTGGGCACAAAAACAGTTTCAGGCCTAGCATGTGTGGAGATAAGTCAGAGACTGATAGACACTCTACTAACACCACCCGCCCTATGTTTCTTTCTTTCTCTCTTTTCACCCCGTGGCTTTTCATGAAAGAGGACCACAGCCACCCAGGGTCCAATCAGAGTGCTTGTTGATTCCATGGTTCACTCAACATGAGCCAATCAGATAGGGGTGTCTTGGGTGCTGTCCACAGGCACAAAGAAAACCAGAGTAATGGCTGCCTCTGCTGAGCTGAACATAGATTTATATCAGCCTAACCACAGGTTATAATGCTTCTTTGATGAGACATAAAAGAGTCAATCACAGGGGCTGTGTAAAATCTGCCAGATTTCTGCAAAACAAATGCTGCTGATAAGCACTCTTCATCTAGTGGGTGCAATGCAAGTGCTCTAGTAATGAAGTCAAAGTTTTATGTACTCTCTTCTCCATCATTTTCAGTCTATAAGAGGCTGACAAGATATCAATGGAGGAGAGCAGTTTTACTCAAAATAAATGGTTTGTGTCTGCAAGGACCACAGCCATAAACTGCAAGAATCATATCAAGGTCAGAGTTTTAAATATATGACCATAGCTACCTTATTGCAGGGTAAAAGGGGCAGGTTTTATGAATTAATCTGTTTCACCTCTTCGCTGACTCCTATTTTGAATCACTAAAAGCCCCTGTCAAAACTGTCTGCTCGAATTAATGATCGCTAATGTCAGCTGAGCCGTGAGTTTGGCTGTGGCCCATCCTGGGTCGTGCTCACACACATTGCCGGCTGACGACTGCCAGCTTCGGATATGGTCTGATCCATAATTTCATAACAGCTCTCCGTCTCGGTGTCAGCAGTGTAATCAATCTGAGCGTGTACCTTGCTTTATGTGCAAGAACTATGGCAATCAAATGGAGCACCTTGGGACAGTAATACAGTAATGCTACCAAAAAATACAAGAAGTAATGGATTTCTGAGCTGTCGTCCTGCTGAACCCTAACACTTTGAATATCGACTTGGCTTCATGGCAGGTTGGTTTATTATTACCCACCAGAATTTCCCTCAGGATTCCCTTTCCATTAACTGAGGGACAATCCCAGTCTGGCTGAGTGATGGGATGTGGGAGCAGGTACAAAAGGAAAGAATTAGGTTGCTCTTGTGCATAGGAAGCTGGGATCGGAGCTCACACATGCAGAACGGACACAAACAAGACAGGGAATGAGAATGTGATGCAAGACAAAGAAGCACACAAAGAAATGGGAGACAGCAGTGAAAGAAAAAGAAGTAGGAATGGGATTTAAATAGTGTGTATGTGCTTGCAGGGGAGTGTTGGGAGGGCATGTCCTCTACATATCTCATGCCCACTGTGTGTCTGGGTTGATTCTGCTGCTTAGCATGACAGTTGTTTGGGAGCTGCTCAAAGGGGACAGATCTGGATGGAGAACCAGGCCTGCAGGCCTCCAGGGCCCACTGAGGGAAATGTGTTGGGCCTCCAGCCAGGGAGGTTCAAACCCTCAATGGAGAGGACCTTCACTGCAAGACGTAGTAGAATACCAAAAAGAAATGCAGCTTTTTGAGCAAGGCCTCCAGATGTTCCATTCACCAGGGAAGAGGCCCTTTGTGACAGTTTTTGTGCGTGTGCGCGTACTTGTTTGTGTTTGTGGTGCCGTGCAGTTTCCGCAGCCACATATCCTTCTCTCCCTTTGCAGTAAGAGGGAGCGCTATCAAGCCCTATTGTTTCTATTCAATTAGCTGTCATTACCAACGGCAGTTTGATTACTGAGTTCATTTGGCTGGTGGAGAACAATGGAGGCAGCAAGCTGTCTTTTCATTCACCCTGCCACCAATATTGTCTTCCCTAGTGCAGAGAATTAAATGGGGCTTGTCTGTGAGGAATGAGGCGCACGCAGCAAAAACCAATGCCTTGCCTTATTCTTTCGGATATCCTGATGTCCACAAATGCCCGGAGGACACAGAGCCAAGAGGGGTGGACAAAAAGGAACAGTGTATTCTTGAGCGATTAACAACCTGGGCGAGCTGCAGGAGGAGACAAATGCTGAGCTACATCGATTTCACTATTATAATGAGCACCATTCAATCATGCTAAATCCACAGGGGCCTAGGAGTTAGGAGGTCAGCGGCTCTGAATGGCACAGGCAACAACAATCCATAAATGATCTATTTAATGTACTGATATAAAAGAAGGAGACATTTCACAAATTGGCATCAGAGTGCTTTCCCAGAATTTCCAAACCTTGCTTTGCCATTTTGTTAATTAGGTAGTTTGCTAATTTTCCGGTCAGCTGTGTTTTTCCCCCTTTGTTCAGCTGGGACTTAATTGTTCAGGCTTTTAGCGAGCCAAAGCTCTGTCTGAGCACTCACCTCTCTTGTTCCAGCCTCATCCGCAAGGTCTCCTCTTCTGACGCCTGCATGTCCTCGGCTTTAGATTTACTGGAACTCTTCCTCTCCATCCTGTCTTCTGGCCGCTCATCCCTCCGGTGCTTTCCAAACCTGAGGAAAAGAGAAGGGCAGAGTGGATTTAATTGAGCTCTAGACTTTAATAATTTCCAACTCAATATGGATATTTTTTCTACAGGAGTATGTTTCTTCCTTTGTCCGGGAAATCCAGGTGAAATACTCTGTAGGAAATTAAAGTGTCAAACTGTCAAAATCTTCAGGTCGGATTTGCGCTGGGAAGACAGCTCAGAAGGAGTCTCCCCGGGCACCCATTCGTTATTGAAAGAATAACTTAGGCTTTTTCATATAAATGCAATCAGAATGCATCAAGCCATATCAAAAGATAACTCAACATAGTGAATTCCCACCCTGCAAAGTCTCCATCCAGGACAGCAGGAAGGATTCAGTGTATGGTGTTGAAAGCAAGTCTGAAAAGCAGAAAATGGCAAAACTCTGCTTCTCTAAAGGGAGGATGAGCTCCCTGTTTCCTCCCTGAGCTGTACAGTTTACTTAGAGTGATGGGTGCAGTGACAGCTCATGATTTAGTTTTGAGCGAGGAGGGAACAAACTAGCTGCAACCGGGTAAAATGTAAGTGAGGGAAACGGGCAACCTCCCTGGCATCATCTGTAACTTTCTAGGCAGTGCTGCAAACTTTTACATTTTAATGACGGAGTGACACACTGGTAGCAGTAAATCGGTGACAGCTTTATAGGAAGGTGAGAATAAGCCAAGACGATGATCGTAAATTCCTCTCATCGGCCATGTTTGGTGCTGGGCGACTAAAAGGCTGGAGACTGACGGAGGAGTGTGAGAACATGAATGGAAAATAGAAAGGAGGCCTGCAGTTGACAGGAAGTACAGTACATTTACAGGACTGCACATTCACAAACACACACAGACAGTTCTATTATCTGACTCCACTGTCTGGGACTTTATCGATCACACCAGTGTGCGTGTGGATAACACCCAGCTTTACACATGTGCATAGAATTTAGGGATGAAAGAACACTGATAAAACAGAACAGGAAAGGCAATATCATGAAAATATGTCACTTCCCCCTGCTCCACAATGAGGCCAGCTGTGGAGGAAGTGCAAAACAGCAGCATACAGAAAAGGGAAGGATCACAGATAATCAGGAAGTGCACATGATGGTCATTTTCCACACAGAGACAGAAGCACATCTGCACACCATATACACCCTCAGACAGTGTTGCTCTAGCTATTTTTGATCTATGGCATGTGGATTTACACACACATATATATATATATACGCAAACCCTAACTAAACAAGTCTATACCAAATGCAGCCATTAGGACACCATGTCTGTGTACAATATACTGAAAACAGCAAGATTTCTAGCAGAGGAGGTACGACAAATACCATAAATAACAACCAAATGTAATCAAAGGTACATGCTGCTAAGCTAAGGACTTTTACAAAATGCATACAACATAGCTCTAACAGATAGTTCTTCCAGCAGTGACCTCATATCCCAAGACACAAGACCAGTTACAAAGGAGAGCAATTTAAAAAAAAACTTTATAGAAATGACTGGGAAAATTTTATGATGGCAAAGATGGCGGCTTATGACACCTATCCCACCTTTTTCTGCAAAAAAGGGGGTTACACTCATTCAGATGTGTTGCTGCACTGATTCAAGCATGATGTTGAGAAACTGTGTGCATGTATAGTGGAGTTATAACCTGTGGGAAAACTGCTTTTCAAACCTTATTTTGGGGCAAAGTCACCAAACTTTTTTGAGTGGTTTTTGTTTGATTTGATTCGATACAGTCTTTATGTGATCGAAATTGCAGTATTGTCTCTCTCCCTGTTCATTTGGACAGGGACCTGGTCTTTGTAGCTCGAAAATGGGAGCTATACCAAGATAGCTGCCAAATGGCGAGACTTAGCTACACGAACATTCAGTACGTTTTGAAGGATGTGTAGGTAAATCACACCCACACCGCACAAAACCTAAAGTCTATAGAGGGCCATACAATGAGATAAAACATTAGGGCAGTCACAGATGCAGTAATTAGATTTAACAAACCTGTAACAACTGCACACACTAAGGTCTAGCATATATTCAATGGTAAGCAAACCGTAAATTCTCAAAGTCAATGTGTTGGATGTGGAAAAAATGGACAGGTGTAAAGACCCGAGCAACTCTGACACCAGAATTGTTTTTGTACTACGGTCACATATTGGTTTTGAAGGAGAACCTCCATAAAACCTTGAGTATTACAAACATTGTACATTGCATGACTGTTGGGTTGGTAGAAGCCAGGCTACACATATGAATAAATTTGATGATTGGAAAGACAAAGTAATAGCAGAAAGTGTATGGACGGAGGGCATGTGGCCGCAAAATTCAATAAGTATAATCACAGAAGAGGACTGGATTTTTATTGAGTGTTTACATTACATAATGTAATTTTATGTTCTTGCATTGTACACACAGACATTGATTATAATGCTCCACATGGGCTTTTTGAGCACTCCTATTCAATTTCAGACAGAGGAAGCATTAAGCTCTGTAGTCTCCTAGCCCCATGTTGCTTCACTCTGAGTTTAATTTTGCCTTCCTCATAGCTAAGCTTTATTTGACAGTTTGAAAACTTTCTGTGAAAGGTATAAAAATTACATCTGACAAAGCTGACTTTGGGCCATTGCAAGCAAATATATTCATGAAATGGGAGGCCGGTTCCCTCACGGATGTTTATTATTCTACTTTACATTAAAAGCAACCTGGACCTTTGTGCAAAAGGCTTCTCTTTGGTAGAGACTGCTTTGGAATTGTAATATTTTGAATGTGCTGTGGCCTGGTGGGAGATCCCAGCTTGTGGCTTTGTAAAGAGCCCTGGAGAGGCAGCGAGTGCGATATGTGGGCTCTTTTGTAGCACAGATAGTATACATTACCTGATTAATTAATCAACAAATGGCTCTAGTAAGGCATAAAACTCTATGCTAGGGCTGGGAATGCTAATAATAATGAGCCTGCTATCTATCACCAGGGCAGGTGACAGCTTCTCTCGCCTCACTTCAAGGACCTTCATTAACTTCCAGAAGAAAATATGCCTTCCTCTTTTCTTCTTCCATTTTTTTTCTTCTGAGTCTCTAACCCAACCCCTAAAAACATAAAATAACCCAAAGGGGGACAAACTTCTACCCGCTTTTTTTTTCTTGTTCTGGATCAACATCATTACTGTGTGGGATTTGGTATAGTGTAACATATTGGTGGATTAAGCTGAGCAGGACCCTGGGCGTGCAGCAGCAGCTCCCGTATGAAAGACTATTCCCCCATCGCTGGTGGCCTGAAAGGAGGGCCCAGATCAAAGCAGAGGCGGAGGAAAGAGAAAATACTACCAGAGCTATTAGAAGGCTATTGGGACACTTGCTGGTTCACTGGCAACATGACTCTGCCCTTCACTTAGACAGCCTGAGTCCTGCCAGTGGGACCCGCGATGGAACACAGGATTAGCCACCAAAACTTCACTGATGCACAAACACCAGTATTATATTTTACACTCCCTATTTTCTCAACAGAGGAATACGTAGACCCCTCGTACCACTGTGTGTGTATGGGAACTGCAAAACATATCGACTTTCTTATCTGTCTGTGGAAGATAAGTGTCTCGTTGGAGAAATGAAGGGAATCCGATAAAAAACAGTAATGATTTGGAGTTAATCAGTGTCAGGTGGGAAGAAGAAACTCAGCCGTTTCTGTAAAACTCTCGAGTCAGTATTGGCACCTTGGCATTAATCGGGGCTGGCATCAGAATAGTTGTATTGAGAGTGAGGCTGATGAGGCTTGATAATAAGATATTGATTGGCAGCTGCAACCCATGGGTAGAATGACAATGGAGTAACTACAGTACACATGGCAGCTGGGGAAACAGAACTTATTTTGGCCCAAAAGTCTGACCAGTTCCTTCATTTTGCAGCTGGACTGGAACTATAACTTGGAAACCTTGATGACATTTTACAATTTTTGTGCAGAAGTCAAACTGCTTTTTTAATCGAGCATCGACAGTCTTGTCATTGGGAACAGTAGAGTAACAGACTGACCTTAAACCAAACCTTTATTTTCATTTTACCTGGAAAAAATGAACCTTTGAATTGTGATTATTTTGTTAAACCCGTGTTTAAATCTATCTGAGATCACCAATTTTTGCTGGACCTGCACATCTCCATTCAAGCCAGGTAAACAACGCTATGCCATTTACATCCTGATAAAGGCCTGATCTTATTTTTTCTGCTTCAGCCTACTAGGCCGAAGGCCTGTTTAATGATCCGCTCCTAAGCATCTACCTCAGTGTGTCAAACAGCAGGTAAGAGTGATGAATACACAAATACAGAGGCAGACAAAGAGCGATGGCGAGAGGAGATCGCAAACCATTCAGGGTAGAGGGACGTTAAAGCACAAATACAGAGCAGTGAGTGAAATGCAGATTTGATCAACACAAACAGAATCTAGACAGATGCAGGGAATGTTTATGACATTTGGGCATCATTTATTCAAATCTTGAGCTGCTTGTGATAGTCATTACTGTTTGCCCCCGATAATGACTGATTGGCTATCAAACCTGGATGGTATGTAATCTAACATGTGACAGTATGCTTTTTTAATGTTATGAGCAGCTGATTTAATGAAACGCTGACAGTAAAATCAAGTGTCCTGACTTTGATCTCATAAAATTTTCAAATGCTGTAACACCTGAGGAATTTTACTGATTAGCAGGCTTTACTTTGTGTCTGCTTTGCTATAATAGAAATCAGTAAATAGGAGCTCCATTCAATATGATACATCATCATATATCACAGAAAACAGAAGGGTTTATTCCACCAGCAGTGGATGCCTCATACATCATCCTCATCGATTTACAGGGTAATAATACTTCAAGGCTGCAACACAACAGAAGAGTAAAAAGTCAAAGGCAGAATTTCCAAGGAGGAGGAAAAAAGTAAATTATGCAAAGCCTCAAAGCCAGTTTGATTGTTACGATCATTTAATCTGGGGAGTAGATTTGAGAGAAGCTAATCTGTTTTGACATCTTCTGTGGGGAATTTTGCGGTTTGCTCTCAGGAAGTTGCTGACTTAGGGAGAAAACACAGCAGAAAGAGCCATCTATTCCTTCCCCTGAAGTTCCTGTTTTTTCGAATGTGAATGCAAGCGTGTGACGGACCACCTGCTTTAACCTCAGACGATACACTCATCATATGCAGAGTTAAATCTTTTGGCATTACTCAAACTTGCAAATGGAACCAGGTGAGCCAGAAAGGAAAAAAAAGACTGCATCTATCAATTTGAGTAAGTGATGAGAAGATAATTTCAAGGGCAGACAGAGAGAATCATTATGGTTTCTGCTCGGCCAACCTGAAAGTTAATCCAAATCTCCCAGGGCGAAGTCCCCAGCAGACGTCTGATGTGTCTGAGCCCCCATCCCCTGAAACTGTATTTGCAGCAGTCAGGAAGAAAATAAATAACCATGCCTCCACCCCTGAATTTCATGGTGATAATCTATAAAGCACCATTAAAAAATACCCTTTTCTCTCAGAGAAGAAGTGTTATCATCATTATATTGATGGCAAAAAGTACACAACACAAAGTTAAGAGCAGGACACAAACACACAAGCAAGACACATTACTCTCTTTCTATGTTCACTTACAGCATTCCTGTCCAATGCAAGCACATGTCAATATGAAGCAGTGCATGATTTCTAAACAGTGCTGCACCTAGGGCAAAATACTGACAGTGGTATGTAATTTTAATAGTGTCTTGCTAGGAAGGCTAGATTTTTGGATTTGTCTGTCCTCTTCGCTCACAAAGTGTTGTTGCAGCTGTGGTGAGTAAACACTCTATACCTGTGGTGAGGCACATAGATGTCTCATAAAAAAAAGACGAAAATCCAATAAGACAGTCGCAGAAAGAAAAAGGAGGAGAGTTTTTTCCCTTTTTTTCCTCTTCCCCAGAAATCAC
Source organism: Dascyllus trimaculatus (assembly GCA_024666655.1). NCBI lineage: Eukaryota > Metazoa > Chordata > Actinopteri > Pomacentridae > Dascyllus > Dascyllus trimaculatus. The sequence continues at coordinate 22,673,969 of CM045466.1, read as the reverse complement.
ACTGTGACCCAGCGATCGTTAACAGGCATTAAAGGGACATTCGTTATTGTAGAGTGGCCTCAGCGTAATGTCGCCACCGCTGGTTTCCTGGGACACCAACCCCAGAGAGGTATGGGAGGATGTTCTTCCATCCTTACTTCAGCCTCCAACCGCTACTAGCCGATTATCTCCCTCCCCGTGGAACTCATTATCCACAACCTGTAATGTCAGTCAGTGCTACCCTTGCTCAGCCAGACCTCTTTTAAACTAGAATGTGGAATTTGATGCATCCTCAGGAAACCATTTTCCTGAGGAGCTTAAGGAGAAAGAATGCAACCTGAGATCCATCAATGAATGTATAAGATAAGGTAACATCTCTTGGTTTCACACCATCTTGGGGTTGATGGTATGGAATGTGCCTTCAAAATAACACAAGCTTTAACACAGTTGCACATTCCCTTGCCTTTTACAGAGACTCTGTCTCTTACAGGTCACAGCAAGATATGACATCTCTGCGCTTTCGCCTCATTGGACAAGGGCCTGCGCACACTGAACCAATCGATTTCCTTCCGACAAAGTGGGAGCGGCTTCTGTTGATTGGCTGAGGCTCTAGAGGGAAGCCAGGCCTAATTCTCTCAGCAACGTTGTGAAAACAGTGGGGAGAGGTATAAGTGGGGGGAGGGGGGGGAGTCGAAATGGTTCATCCTGGGTGGGAAAGCGGCGTGTTCTGCACCGTGGAGGCATGACATGCATTTATTCATGACATCAGGCCGAGCCCTGGTAGGGGGACAACACCACGGGCGAGGTGGAGGAGAAATGATTCTCAGCAGAAACTTCTATGCCTCTTAGGTCTCCCAGCTGAGCAAAGAAGATACCGTCAGGTTAGGGATTGCTCAGTTTCAGTGACGCTCTATGTGGTCTTTTCACCATGCTAAAATATTGAAAAAGAAAAACAATTTACAAGCATATGAATTGTATGCCATCTCAGATCAGTGTATTTAAATAGTCTTTTTCTCAACCAATATCAGTGTCCCTACCTGTTTACCATAAACAGGTTATTATATGGAAATGAACATTTTCTGGGAGATGCATGGAAATTGATGCTATACCACCGTTTCAGAAAATTGTTTTCAGACTTAAATGTATCTTGTTTTCCTGCCATATCAGTCTCTCTGTCAGTTCTTTCTTCCATCAGTTTTTTTTCCTTCCCTTCATGCTTTGAATTTATGTTTCTGGCTTGCTCTCTTTTTCTTTTCAAGCTTGTATGTGTGTCAAATGGCCTGATCAACAACTCCATTCCATCAGTGGTCTAGTTGTTAGGAGGCATAGACCGCCAAAGACACAAACAGAGCTTCACAGGCGGTTCTTATCCCCCACAACGAACACCCCGAAGGAGGACATGGAGATAAAAGCAAAAGGGTTTGGACCAAAATAAATACATGTGTGGAGAATGGTCAGTCAAATTGGGCCGCAGGGCTATTTTTAGGTGGTATTCCAGCCTACACAAATTTTATTGTAGCTCCACTATGTTTGTTTGTGCCTTTGTATGGGAATATGTGAATGAATATGTGTGCGTGGAGGAGGGTATGGTGGATTTTTAAAATTCAACCATCCGAGTTAATCCGCTCTTTTTGAGAAATGTTTTTTCTAGTCGTGCAGACCAGACAGAATGTAGATACACAGAGCTGCATCCAAGATGTTGCAATTACATCAGAGCGAATAGCTGAGGATGTTCTCTGCCTTTAAACTATCAGTATCAAAGCAACTGTTGAACTGAAAAAGTGCATATTTGTGTGTATGTGTGAGGGAATGTCTGTCTACAATTAGAAGTTCTTGAGTGTGCGAGGGTTTCTGCATTTGAGAGCTAGAAAGAAAAGCATTCATTCATTTACTCTAATTATTCAGATTTAAGCAAAGGCAGGTACACACTACCATCTGTGTGTGTGTTTTATCTATATGTGTGTGCCTGTATATCAAGGAACAGCTTGGCTTTTCCATATTTCAAACAGCCTGTGCAATACAAAGGACAAGGCCCAGCCCAACATGATTGCCTTTAATGTTTCACATAAATCACTGAGTTGTGTGTGTGTATAGGTGTGTGTGTGAGGAGGGGAGGTGTGTTTTTGCACACGCTCAGAGGAACATTTCAAATCCCTGACACCCCTGATTAAAGCCTCTCATTACAACACAAATAAACAGTCCAAACACATTCATACATCCATTTGTTAAAGCGTATGAGTGCGGTGAGGAGGGAGTTTCTGAAGGACAATTTATATAGTAGCACTTGAGCAGCTTGGAGGGAAGTTCATGGTTGAGTTAGGCTTGTGTGTGTGTGTGTGTTTGTGTGGAGAGGCGTTTGTTACTTCTGATCATGCAAAATCACATTGTGTTATTTGATGTGCTGACGTTTTTACTACTCTTAATCATCTTGCACTTTCTCTCTCTTACTTCGCAAACAAACAATCAGCTGCCAAATGCCTTTGTAAGCTACAACCCATGCATAAGCAGACACAAACACACATGATCTCACATGCTCATATGCATGTATAGACACTCACATTTGGCTAATGCCTAACCAACCCAGTCTACACATTCACACACACACAGGGATGCAGGAAAATAGGAGGAGAAGGGGGCAGCGCTGTGGTTTCTCTGTGGAAGACTTACAGTAGGTGGCTCAGCCTGTGACCTAGATACAGTACGGCACACTGCATTCCTAATGGGCCATTTTGATCACTGCCACTCTGTGTGTCCTCAGCTAGGCTTCTGCCACATGCCTCAAACACACGCACTCAGCATCCACCGAACGCAGCAGCCAAAGTCTTTTAATGACGGCAACCTCAGAGCAGAAAAAAAGAGAAAAAGAAGGCAATCTAAATTTTGGAGTAGCTGTGCAAACTACCATAGATATGTTAGAAGTCATGTAAATCAGAGACTTCTACTAATAATAGGCTTGGTGATGTATTTACAGTTGTACCCACCTCCTACAGCTTACAACCATTAAGATGTGTAGGTGAGAAAAAAAACAGCTTATGATTATTGTCACGATACAAGATTACATCAAATTAATTTTGTTCGTCAGGTCGCTTGTCTTTTCTGTTTTGATTATCCGTGCTTCTCGCAATTGTCTCCCAACTAATTTACATGCTGATGAGTCTGGAGACAGATGTGTTTTGTGACGCTCAAATGCCTGATTTCCAAGATGCTCGCCTAAAGGACAGGCGAGGGGAGAAGTGAGGCAGGTTTTCTGTCTCGTAAACGTCAGACTATGAAATACAGGCATGGACGCGCACCGGCCCGAGCATTGCATTTGAGTCCATCGGAGAGAAGAGACAGCAGAACCGCTGATCCGTGATATACATCCCTCCTAGCATTCAGAGGGAGACGGGAGAGGTCTTTCTGTCAATGCCACGATGAATCTCCAGGGCAGCTGGGAAGGAGGAGGGAAGGGGGATATGTGTGGATATATGGAAACAAAAAGGAGGGAGGGAGTGACAGTAATGGGGAGTAAAGTGAGGATGAGCAAGAGGAGGAATCCTGAGGAATCTCATTGACAGTGACTGTACATCACAAGCGGGGTCAGATAAATAACCCTGGACACTCGTTTTCCATCGTTGGTGATGGTACAAACACCTACAAGAACAGAACCATGCATATATCAAAATAAACAAGGCTGCATATAGCATTTTTCATAAAAAGTTATCAATTATCAGTGCAACTACAACAAACAACACAACTGTAAATCAATGGGATCAATCAATTGGAGTAGAGTAGGCATCCACTTCTGCAATACAGTACATGTTGCATCTCATGTGTGCAATATGTGCTATACTGACTGACAGTACAAAAAAGCACTTGCTTTATAGCACAGCGAGAAGGTGAGAAAGATTAAACTGCCGTGGTAAAGCATTTTCTTTCATCACAAGAGATTCCTCTTGCTTTAGGAGCAATGGGAGTTCCCCCTGTTTTCCCACACAGCTTTGTTTGTCCATAATTCCGTGTAATGTACAAACTATGTTTCCTGGTGTTCAGAGTGTTTTAGTTTTGTATGTGCACAGAGCATAATCATAACAAAAACAAGAGCAATGATGCATGGCGAGAAATAAGTGATAAGGTTGGTCTGTTAAGTGTGTAAGCAGCTTTGGAAAATATTTCGTTAAAAGGCAAAGGAACTACTATGTGTTTGCTCTGTATGTTACACAGCTAGCATCTTCCCAGTTCAATTCAATAGCAGTGTCCACTGTATATCTGATCTTTAAAAAGTGGATTAAAATGGTAGCAATCAGTGGTGGAAGAAGCATCTAAATACTTTACTTAAGTAAAAGTACCAATACAGCAATTTAACACACACCATTACAATACAATAAAAGTCCTGCATGACAAATCCTACTCAAGTAAAATTAGTTTAGAATTACAAGCTAAATGGTCCACACGTATAAAGTGCCTTCAAACCTCAGCTAGGCTCAACAACATGCTTTGCTGTGTGTTTCTCATTCACTCATTCATGCACACATTCTCACAACAATGGTGGTGATGCTGCCACGCAAGGTGCTCACCAAGTCAGGGTTATGTGTTGTGCTCCAGGACACTTTGGAAATTGGAGGAGCTGGGGATCGAAATAGCAACTTTGCAGTCAGTGGACAACTGCACTACCAACTGATGCACATAAAGCATGAAGTTCTGATGTAAATGTTCTGATCTGAAACTAGTTTCTTCTTAACTACACATTTACACAATCTGACTACAGATAGCCTGTCATCTAATTAAATTTTCCAGCGTATAGGCTCACAGTACAGTCTCTCTGAAATCTAAAAAGTTTTTTTGAGGCAAATTGTGAAACACAAAAATTATGGAAGGAGGAGTTTCACAAACAAATCAGAGATCACAAAGGTTCCCATGTGACCTATGTGGAGACGAGCTGTTAAGCCTTGATTATATCCTGTTGCTGATATACACCTACAATCATGTTGTTATTATGCTACTTTTCTAGTCTGAGGAATTCCACTTAAAAGACCCCATGGCTTACATGCTCATTGAGTAGGATGCGTATATGTATTCCGTGCATGCACACTACTGCTGAAAATGAGCACTACTGCCTTGTAACGTATGACACAAATTTTGGGCTCCAAAATTTGGAGCCTTGGGTACCTGCTTAAAGAATAACACTGGCCTAGGTCTGTGTTGGGGCACCTGGATTAATGCCAGTTGTGTCGCACAGTTATCTAAACCTCTGTACCATTATTTTGCACCTTTGCTACATAAAGGGCAAGCTTCTTTGTACAGTGGATGAAGTGTTGGCATCAGATGTCAATCAGAAGATGCCAAACTCTCCAGTATCAGCATAATTTTCTTTTCTTTCTGGCGTCGATATAAAATTGTTGATGCACAATTGACTTTTAGGGGCCTTGAACATGACATGTTATGGATCTGCAGGTGAAAATATTACCTGGCCTTTATCTGCTGCTGTACACTGTTTCATCCATCATCACATACTCTCCGCTTTCTGTCAGCCTTGCATTAACCACCCTCCTCCATTTCACGAACTGAGAGAGGGAGGCAGCGCACACATCTTGGTAAGGCAGTGAGAGTCCAATTAAGATTCCTTCATGACAAACACGGGGAGGAATGAAATCCTGATCCAGCCATGAAAAGAATCTCCATTTCTCTGTCACGCTCACCAAAGACAAAAAAAAAAAAAAAAAAGATCAGAGTACGAGAGAGAGGCAGTGAAGTTAAAAACCGCAAAGAAAAAAACAGACAATTTCACTTTACATGCCGAACACATGTTGAGACACTGACAGAACAAGAGGAAAACGGATCCTGACTTTAATTGGTTGCCTTTGATGGAAATCAGAAGTGTAATTCAACATCGATTGATATTACCTTTGTTATTCAAAAGCAATTTTCCCAGCCCTTTTTTCTTCCTTGACTACACGGTGATTGTCTCTCTCTCACCACCCATCTTCTCACTCACATGTTAAGGTCTATACGCACATCAGCAGGTGGGAACTCAGCGAATGGGAAAGGTCATTTCAGCCAAAGGCCTCTATTTCATTACATGCTAAGCCTGGCGGATGGGTGAGCAGACTAGTAATGACTCCTACTGTAGCAAGCAGCCCACTTCATTTGCATAGCACATAGGGGGAAATAAATAGATTCTCCCATGTGCATTTCTCACCTCTGTCTCTGTAATATCAAGCATGCTTTGCATTTCTAATTCAACTTATACTTTTTTCTTCCTAAGACCAAAACATACACTTAATAGTGTTTATTACAGGGCGCATTAGCGATTCATTTGTACTATTTAGGAAAACAAAATGGGATTGTGCCGTTCTCAGATCCATGCACGTGTTCTTTATGTTTTCTCATTATTTTCAAATCAGTCCTCCGAGAGTCGACTCGCATTGAACAGCCTTTCTCTGATTGATCAAAGCGATCCGGGCCAGAGCGAGAAAAAAAAATAACATCAAAGTGTCTCGAAGTGTGAAAAACAAATATCAAACGGAGAGGGAGGAAGTTAAGAAACATCAGGCGGTTTCTTCTGGAAAGAGAGAAGGGGAGTAAAGTAAGAAGGACAGTTTAAGTTCAACAGGAAGGAGAAGAGAAGAGAAGAGAAGAGAAGAGAAGAGAAGAGAAGAGAAGAGAAGAGAAGAGAAGAGAAGAGAAGAGAAGAGAAGAGAAGAGAAGAGAAGAGAAGAAGAAATGGAGGCTTGGGTGTGCGTCTGGTTGAGATTCCACTGGGGTTGGATCATTAGTAGTCATAGACCTGGTAGAGTATGGAGGGGTGCACTGCTACACTTAATTTGAGCTCTTTAATAACACACTTTATGAATTCAGTCATGTTTGCAGCCCTCTGCAGGAGACACAGCGTGAGAGACATCGGTGGATCTCATTTCAGGCCGACAAGATTTCAGATTCAATTAACTCCATCGTGCAACACCACCTCTCCTCTCTCTAACACATACACACACACACACACACACACAAACTAGCCTCCCCACTAATCCCTATGCTTTAAGGTCTATCTTGGAGCACTGCATGATCATTCTAAACCTAATTACTCCAGGGCTGTCTGAGGAGGCCCAGTGCTGCCCAATCACATTTGCATCGAGTGGCCAAAAGCAGAGGAAGTGCGGCTGGACAACTGAACCCCTCCTCCAACCCCCCCCCCCCATGCTTGAAACAGCCATCTCTCACTCTTGCATAGTGACTAAAGTCACAGAGCATCATCTCCTCCCCCTCTCTAATTCTATCACTCAGCCTCTCCCTAGGTCGAAATGGTTCAGCCGCCCCACAGAAATTGACAGTGACATTTCAGGGTTTTTTTTGACAACAGCTGTGTTTGCTTTAACCTGGCACACAGAAGAGTTCTGTTGTTTTACTGTTTTCATCTCTTGTCGCTGCATTCTCTGTGACAGTGTCGCTAATCTTCTCAGCAGGGGGCTTTATTGTTAGTTGTTTGGCCCCCTGCTGGGTCTCTTTGGTACATGACTGGCAGGAGAGTAATGGGATGTCACACACAGAGGACATTTTTGTGAGGGAGTTTGGAGTTCACCCCGCAAAAATGACCCCTTTAAAGTCAGGGAATCATGCATCGACTTTGAAGATACAGGGGAGAGGGGGGGTCTTCAGAAAAGATGTTTTTCCCAAGAAGTTGAAAAAGCCGACCCACTCTGTGCAGTGCCCTCAGTGACATGATATTTCTTTTAGCTGGCCAGCCATTTGAAGGTGATATTGAGGCATGACTTTGCACTTGGCGAAGCTGCCAAGTTCTGTATTGAGTTCCAACTGAAATATTTAACCATGACAACGGAAATTTGTGACTCACTTTGCAATCACCCGATTCACAGAGAGGTCAAAGGTCAGGTACGCAAAAGTTCCTCTTGAGCTGACAAGAAGGCAAAGTGTTGCTTACAGGCGCTTCATTGACACCAGAAAAGCCATTTTCACTTGGATAGTGGTGCCGTTTTGTCCTGGCGCTACTATCTACATCACTTTTATTGCATTACTCATATTCTTCACATCACTCCAGATGCCACCTGTTCTCAAAAGGCGTCTTTCCACTGCAAAAACTCAGGGAACTTGTGATGTGGTATGAACGGTCCCATTACTGGTGCTTGAAGCCTTTTTTGTATTTTTCAGTGTAGGAGAGCAGCAAACATGACAAATAGAAGTGTGTGCATGTATATATGTAATAGTATCCTGAAATAGGCCCATTTTCCCTCCTCCAAATCAGCCCTGGAAGAGGTTTTACAGGGCCAGTTTTGTGGTTGGGACATGTACAGAGGTTTAGGCCACCAACAGCCTATATATGGGCTTCAGCTTGATACTGTGCCCTGTGCTCGCCTTCACTACCTCATCACAGACATTATGATGAGTGAGGCAGAGCAAAAGAAGAACAATTATCATTTTCTCTCAGATTACATTCAGCAGATGTCAGGGCCCACATGTGGAGGCGGCTAATTGCTGTCTCCAAATCAACTGTGGCATAATACTACAAGCATATGTGAGCGCGCGTGTGTGTGCTGGGCAGAGTGGAGAGGCTGTGGGGTGCGTTATACAGAGAAAGTGTGCGCGCTGATCCATCAGGCATGCCCTGTGTGTGTGTATAAAAAGCCAAGCTAACGCGTGTGTCATATCGTTGTACTAATCATCAAACCGGCTTACCCGCCATCAGCTGTTCACACCCACACGAGCAGAAAGAATCATTTGGTATGAAGACACGGAGCAGCGCAGAAGCACGCTAAGTACCAACTCTCATGCTACACATGAGGCAATCATGCCTTCGTGGCATGGTATCCATATTCTAGGCATACTCAAGCATGCCTACAAAGACACATGCATTTGCGCTACCCCCGCCCCTTACACACTCCAGCACTCCGGGCGTGCTCCCACACTGCCTAAGAATAATACAGATTGAAGGATCCCTCCACGCCAGCTTTCACCGCTTTCCTTTCCACTCTACACCCTGCTCTCTCTGCGTTGCCTTGAGTGGGGCTGGATTTGTGGGGAGGAGCAGGCACACGAGGTCCCTGGGGTGATGGAGGGTGAGGAAAGGGGTGGGGGTGCGCGGCTGTCACCCGGAGCTCCAGTGTCGGCTGATGGCTCGGCATGAGGCATGCCACTTATCAGATTGGTGGGAAGGGTGGGGGGGTTGGGAAAAAGAGTATGAGGAAGCACTGGGGAGAGAGGGTGAGGGTGATGCCCGAGCCCATTAACGCGATCTTTTCATGTATACACACAGGCAAACATGCATTACAGGCACACAGACATGCAAATTGACATGCACCTTGAAACTGCTCACGCACGCACCCCAGCACACACACTAAATGTACAAAATCGCCAAAGATCCGCCATCCTCCCTGCAGGCAGACAGCAGCACGATGCCGTGACTGCTACTGTGAAAAGCTCCTGTCTTTTCTCATTCGCCCTCTCCCTTCCCTTTTCATCCTTCTTTCCCACTCTCCCTTGGTGCCCCAGTTCACTCCAGTGCACACGCTCCCTCTCTCCTTCCACCCTTACCCAGTCCACCCCCACCTCTTTCTGGTCCCCATTTCCCATTCCAGCCCTTCCTTCCACTTTTGCAGCCTTCACCCACTTGTCTCCTTCATGCTACATTGTCTATGATATGATACATTTCTCTCACTCTTGTGTAAAACAGTTACACACAAGAAAATAGGCATGACAATTAGATATCCAAACGTAGAAGAATGAACACAACAGACACTCACACATCTTACAGCAACATAAAAAAAGATAGACTTGCACATGTACGCCTGTAAAAATAATCTGATTAAAATATACATTTTTACATTATTTTCACAATTAGCTCATTTCTATAACTCAGGTTGAGTATCGTCTTTTTTGCGTGTCTTGCGTGAGCACGCACACAACACGGTCACACACATAATCACATAAAGAGATGGAGATGGGGCTTTGATGGAGGAGGTCAGTCAGTCACAGAGCAGATAAACAACACCTCATTAGGCATGTTGAAGGGAGTCTTGCAGGCCGGCCGAGACATCGTTGTTTGCTAGCATGCTAACAGAGCCCTGGGCAAAGATTGTAACATCTAAACAATCCTGATAGGACTGGAAAGTAATGATCACATGTTATCCACAAGAAAGGACATGAATAATCACGTACAATGGTTTGGGGTATAGCGCATCGCCATGCACTCCTCTATACCCTGCTGGATGCAGACATGGACACAGTGGAAGATGCATGCAACAGACATCATTGAAATAACAGTGATGTCAAGCTGCCTGGGGCTGGTTTTTTATCCTACGCCTGCATGCACTTGCTATCCATTCATAAGATTATGAGCTATCCATTACTGCATGGTACAGGACTGTATACCAGGCAAGATATAGTTGGTACAGTATGAATCCAGAAAGGCAGGGAATCCGAGGCTGTGCACTGTTTTTTTTTTTTTGCTTTGGGCTTTAGGCAGTCAATTTTCTTTCCATCACACACTCGCACACTTTCAGTCATTCTTGCACTCACAGTATTTATCTCACACTCTCTCACTCTATGCTCCCTCTCTCTCTCCCTATATTAGGCCATCCTCCTTTTCCCTGGCTCTCATGTTAATGCACTCCCAATCAGGCTGTCCATTAAGTGGACGTGCACTACACGTTCATCAGGCCGTCTAAAGGCCTGCATGCAAATGAGCTCAAATTGCAGTGCGCTGCAAACTCCTTGAAATCTCCTTAGAGGGAAGAGTGTGAGTCTCAGACATGCATCTGTGAGAAATGCATGGAAAAGTGAGTGCCTGGCTGTCCATTTTATGCAAATGAAAACCATGGAGACAAGCAGTACAAAGGATTAACCCAATCAGGATGCGTTTTTGATGTTTTGATGCAATGGTGAGACACACGCATGCGAAGCTTGCTAATGTAAATTTTATCTGTGATGTGTAAGCCTGAGTGTTGAGTTTCTGTCAGCCAGAGCCTTTGTCATGCACAGTAAAACTTCCCCATTCTGAAATCAGTCAAAACTTTTGCCAGAAATTCTAAAAGTGAGACACACAACAGACAGATCTTCTTTCCCTCTCCTCCCTTTTGACCGCTAGGCATTTCACATCACTGCATTTTGTTCTTTACAAAAAAAGTTTATTTTTATCCAGTGGGATTCACTCAATCTCACCTAAGTTCTTTGCCATCTCTAACTTTCTAAGTCTGTTAGGGTGTGAGTGAAAAAAAGAAAGGGACAGTACAGACATGTAGGTTTGAAAGCTGTCATAATTGTGAGTAGAAAATTGTTTGAGGTAGCAGACGAAGAGAGAACAGGAGACAAAGCTTGAGGGTCAGAAGGTGTTTTCTCATATTTCTAAAACGTAAGGTCTGAATATTTTCTGGAATCACATGTGTAGCATAAAATAAGAGACTGTCTGCGTCAGATGCTGCACTACTGGACCTGCCTGATTTGGTTGGGGTGAGAATGATGCTGATATAGAGCATGAAGGAGGCAGGACATGACTCAGAAACTCTGGTGGACAAGGCTACTTACTCACTAATAATGATAAGGATTTCAAGATCAATTAGACTTGGGCAATAAAGCCTGATATACCCACAACCCAGCACCCCCCACCACCTCCACCTGAGCAATGCAGAGGCTGGTGCAGGGTCCCTGTCTGCTGATACCTCTTCCAGACGAGCCACAGGGCCCTCCTCATTTTCTTCATTTAATGTGTATCAAAAGATGATTCTTTTAACTGTATTTATTTTTTCTTTATTCGTGTGTATAAGCTTGTCTATTTTTGTGTTATTCTAACAGTAACATTATTAAAAGCGTAATGTGGTAAAAACACTAAAGTGGTTCAGTTCAGCTTTATTGAGAATAGGTCATTAAAACCTATAAATAACTATTGGCAATAACGAAAATGAAACATTTTATCATGAAAATCTTTTCAGCTATATCGCTCAGCCCTTATATCAATATTCATCCTCTCCTCAGACACTTCTTCTTAACCCTCAGATGTATATATTCACCCTATTTTGCACCAGTTGCGTGACAGGAAAGTCGTAACACGCCTACTCTCTCTTTGTGAATTCCTGGACAATGACCTGCTCTCTTCACACATGGGCTAAATCAGACATTACACAGACTTTGTACAAAGGAGCTGGCAGAATAAATTCAGTTTAATGTCCATCCCAGGTGATACAGATGTTTGGGTTCTTCCAAAGATAAGTTCAGGGCTGCGGTGCGTTTGTGAAAACAGCTTGAGAACCATACTGGTTCAGGAGGCTGCCTCTTTACATTCACAAGGCACAGGACCTGGCGTTAAATGCATAGAGCAGGGGGGAATGTCAGCGAGGCCTGCCGCGTGCCAACTCTTAAGTGGCTGTGGCACTCAGAGATAATGAAGAACGATGATGAGGCCAAGGAGGGCATGCCGAGGGCCCACGTGCACGGCAAAAAATCACCCAGCAGCCACCTATATCGGGCCAAGCACACAGCCACTCAAAAAGGTTTGCCAGCAGTGCTGATTGCATGTCACAGTGTCAAACCTGTGGCTGAAACTTCAACTTTCATTTAGTATTTCTTTGAGTGTCCTCCTGTGAACATATGCGTGTCTATACATAAGTGCTCACGCCTGGTGTGCAACAGAATGTGAGCCTGTGTGAGTCATTATGCTTTTACACCACAGGATGCAGTTGTGTAAAAAAAAAAACACACACACACACAAAAGTGAAAATAATGGAAGATGAGCGAGCACCCCACATTCCTCAATCGTGACCTCGAAACACACTTGTCGTCTTTATTGTTCATTACTGAGCCGTGTGCCGCGATATGCTAACTAATCCCATTAAACTAATCCACATGAAAACAACTTACGGCACGATAACGGCTTGCACCGCCTCCACTGTTAATTTATGCCATATTTAAATGTGCACGGAATTGAAATAATTAATGTGACTCCCCCACTAATTTTCCTTGTGGCAGATTTGCTGAATGAACACCCGCAGGATGTTTATTTTCATCAACTCTCTTTGCATGTTTCTCCTATTACTGTCTATGTACAAACCATATGGTTCAAAGTGACTCTATTCAGGGTACAGAACTTATGTTTTTGACCATTTTTCCTCAGAAGAAGCTGCATTATTTTCCTGACAAACCTAATATCCACTACAAAATGTGCTAGATGTGTACAGTTCAAACATGCCTTCAACTTTGTAGGGTTGTAACACAATGCTGAAGACCTGCAGCAGTATCACTAAATTCAATCACTGTTATTAAATATTTGGCTTGTGAGCATTTTTTAAATTGATGAATATCTAAAACATGTCGAGAGCAGAATCATGTCACCTCCTATGGTCTCCCAAGATAGTCTGCCTGTAAAATCTTGCAACCGAATGATGAGACAGCCGCTGAGAATACCAGCCACGGGCAACAATTCCAACCTGCAGTCGACTTTATCATCTCCAAAGGTCTTTTATTCCCCAAGCCAAATCACAGCTCCCCCATTAGCAGCCGTATGGGCCCTGAACATTTTCTGCTGGTTAACAAATGCTGAGCGTGTTTGGATAGGAAGCGCGCGCACATGGGATTATGAATAAAACATGTTGCCCTTATTAAAAATAATCTGGCTCAAAAGTGCCAGAGGCCCTTGAGGTCGATAACCCCCCCTCCTCACAGGGTTCAAGGAGAGGGGTCCCTGATTAGCACTGGCAACATCCAGAGAATGCATTCAAATTCTGTATGATCCAGTGGTGAACGAGTGGAATTATATAAAGCAGGTAGTGAGTGATGCTTGGGGCAACACAGCGGGGAGTTGTTTAGGAGTTTGAGCTGAGCTTGGTCTCGTTCCTACCTGAACATGTCGCCCAGGCCCTTCAGCACACCCTTCTTGGCTTTGTTCTTGTCCTTATCTTTGTCCTTCTCTCTTTCCGATTTCTTCCTCTCCTTCCCCCCAACCTTGTCCCTATCTTTCCGTTTGTCATCTTTGGAGAGGTTGCCGTTTAGCCCGGAGCCCACAATGAGGTCACCGCTGGTGGACATCGACTCACGACCTGACCGGGAGCTTCCCTCCGTGTCCTCGTCCACTGAAATGAAAACATGAGTTAGATAGAGAGAGGGTTAAAAACGGTTACTGAGAGTCAAAAAGCAACCCACTCTCATAGAGAGACAGGCAGAGAAAGAAAAATGAAATACAAGTCGATAAACTTTCACCTTGACTCCCCATGTATCACTGAAGTTGCATTTGAAATCAGTTAACAGGAACACCACTTCTCTTTTATCACTTACAAAGCATCACTTCTTTCTTTGGGGAACATCAGAGGAACTATTAAAAAAAGCTGTGCTCCACAAGGTATAGCAGCTTTGTGCAAAACACACTGAATTCATTCCCCTCATTAGAGCAGAATATATTTACATTGGGCACCCACTGAGAATAGTGTTCAGTTGAACATATTTTCACTTAGCTGAAAGCCTTAAGTTATTTTAATTGTGTATATTTCACAAAGATCACAAGAGAACTTCATTTCCCCTCCTCTGCTGCGGAATTTATATAAAAAAGATGGCACTGAATAGTGTAAGCTGTAATGATAGTCATATGAATCTGGTTCTTAATTATGTCTGAACTAATTTCAACCCAGACATCAAACTGAAACCAAACTCCTTAGGTGATGCAAGGTTGATTAAACTCAAAGTTTCCATCACATCTAATCAGAACCGATGTGCAAAATGTAATTAATCTGTCAGTAATTATACATTTAAATAATCTTGAAAAAGGCTCCCGGGGATCTTAATTGCAAATATGGTGTGCTTCTCAATCGGCATAGCTCCTGTCTATACTATATCTCTGGCTCTGAGGCATGAGGTAGATGTCCTTCAGATTACAACTTATTACAGTCTTGCGTGTCGTTGTCCAAGTTCTTCCTTTGATGGAGGAGAGAAAGGCGTTTATCGTGAGGAAAGAAGAGGGAGGGGAGACCATGATGGATTTTCAGCATACGGGATGAGACAGACTACAGGAGGGAGGAGCGGCTGGATTCACATTTCCAGGATGTACAGTGGGGTTTGTTTTCTCTTGTGATCTGTGGAGCTATCTGCAATTTCTTTTAGCTGCCATCTCGGAGGAAATTACCAAAATGGAATCTCAACATGACACACTGTATGGCAGGAACAAAGAGTGGACCAGCAGCTTAAACCTGCTCAGTTATGCAATTCATTGCAGCACGTAGCCTTTCCCTTCCATTTGTCCACCTCAACAAATTTGGGAGCAGGTTCTGGATGGGTATCAGCTTTATCACTCAATCTGCAGCCTGCTTATTATCCACTTAAGAGCAATGGCAGTGAATAGCGGCTGCGAGCTGTATCTGGCTATTTAAATGACTGAGATTAGCAGTGGTGCTAATGTTGCTACAGCTTAATGATGCCAAGCTACAGATAACACATTGAACATTGTAATTCAGAGCCTCTCAGAGGGCAGCAGCTATGTGTGGTTATACGCGTCCATCTATTGGCATGTGTGCATGCACGTACATGTATGCATTCATTTGTGCCCAGGATCACATAATCTTAGGAAGAAGTGAGTCAACAGGAGGGACAATTTAAAGGGAACACATGATTTTAAAATTCAATGGCATTTTTTTTTTTATCTGACATCATTTAATTTCAAATAAAAAGAGAGGGAAATGAGGGTATTTCATATCAAAAAAACAGACAAAAGCCTTTAACACGAGACATCAAAAGGTGAGGTCTTCTAAAGCGGTTTGATGGAACTCAGAAGGAAAAGGCTGACAATCTCAAATGGCAGCAGAAGCATTGATGAAAGTGTCAGGAGACTGAAAGATAATTTGCAGAGACAGGCAACCGGAGGAAACATTTTGTCACTTTTGTGAAAGTCTACCATTAAACTTTCCTGCTTTAATAATCAAGGACGTTTAAGCTGGCCTGTCAGTGAAGGTTATGACAGACAAGTGAAATTGCCAGTCTTATTCCACTACATGAAAGAAGGGATTTTTGCACAGCGGAGATGATTTTTCTTTTTCTTTTTTATTTCCTCAAACGATGCAACACAAAGTAGCACAAGGGGAAGTGCATTTCGCCCAGCAGGATATCTTGTGGGGACACATTTTCTTTAGGTGATGCCACATTCTTATTTTATGTAAATAAAAGTCTGGGAGCAGTGGAAGGCAGGAGCTTATCTGTCAACTTTGACTATTAACCTCAGTGACGAGCACAGACTGGCTGCTTTTATCTAAATTGAAAAACAGAGTTATTTGAATATCATGGGGAGAATGCAATATACAGCGGCAGGGGAAATCGGTTGCTTTCCCCATTTTTCTTTGCCGAGATAAGACTGTATTTAGTGGCTTGCCGACAGAGCTTATGAGAACAAAGCGTTTCAGGCAAATAATTCCTTCTTTTTCAAATGTCTCCCAGCTCTTTTAATGGAATCCTTTAATGGTGAATGGAAATTTATATCGAGTGATTACTCTTGTGGCGTTGCAGTGTTATTACCTGTCGGAAAACGTAAGACGGCTGTCTCTCTGTATCCAATGCATGTCTTTTTGTCATCAAACACCAAGTAGGTATGGATATATTCACTCAAAAGGAAGGTAGTGTGTCTTTCTAGTCCTTCTCTTCTTGTCTTTACAGTTGAGAATAAATTAAACTAATTCTGGTTTCAGTCCCAGTCTGGTACACAAGAAAACAAACAGGAGGAAACCTGGCAAAGTTGTGTGGTGTTCCGTGCCAAAACTAGCTGGCAATAATGACATGTGTTTCATTTATAGTCATAGTAAATGCAATTCCACATACATACAATATGAGTTTGTGTAAAATGAACATGGAGCTGACAGATGTGGGTAAACACGAGACATTTTTCCTTAATGTGCACTCTTTTCAAATACAAGGCAATGCACTTTAAGAGTATGTAAACCCCTGAGAGGACATGTTGCCACAGTCTCTGGCAATTCCACTCCACGGGAATTATGTGAATATTAATGAGTGTGTAACCTAGACACTTATTGCAAATGTGCTTTGTGACACACGCATCCATAAAGCAAGTAAGGGGATCTCTAACCCAGTTAACTTGGTGGTGAACTCTGTGATTTTGCTCTGGGGATGTATTATTGCATTTTCCTACAGTACAGTGACTAAACTTCTTTGTAATAATCTACTAATATCTTGTATCGTATATTTTATGATGGCACATTTTGTCTACACTATTCTGGGTCTTTACTCAAACAAATACTTCAGAAAGTCCCGTATAAACTCGGTGTGTAAATGCTCACATGTCTCCATGCTGTTCTCTTCTTCTCCTACGGGGACACCAGGTTTCTCGTATGATTTGTCGATTGCAGCTCGGAAACTCTCGTTGCAGCCGCGACCCCTGATGATCCGTGAGCGCGGCCTGTTGACGTTGATCTCACCATTCAGCGTAGCCTCGGCAACAGCCGTCTGCAGGCTTTCAAGGGAGCTGGACTTTTTCAGGCCCAGCGAGGGTCCAACTTCTTGTTCGGAAGAACCTGTGGAGGAGTACATAATGTGAGTGGGGCCGCAGATTAATGGAGTAACTTAAGACTAAATCTAACTCCTCCACAAAAGTGACCAATCCTATCATCGTGCATGTCTGTGAATCATTTACATTTCCCTAGTTTCACATGGGATGGTGGAATGATGGTATGTGGCGTGTTTGGCAAGCCAAAAGAAGGTGTGAGCCTGGCAATTAGCATGAAAAACAAATGATGCCATTGCCTGGCCAATGAAGTGTGTGAAATGAGAACAGAGTATTATATCTGCACTGAGACATTTTCCTGTTGAGAATTATAATTCAACCTTTGTCTTTGTGTCTGCACAGTCAAATTATGTGGCTGAAACATAATGCATATAAATGGGCCACTATCAAAGACCGCCATGTACCACAGCACCAGAGTGATTATAGTGTTATGCTAAGACATAATGAATTCCCAACATGCTGAGATAAACTGCAAAACCTAAAACTATTTCCGCTGGTGCTCCTCAATCCCCTTCCGTTTTTGCTCAGTTTCTCCGAGAGAGACTGAGTAAAATAGAAGGGAGAGAAAAAAAAGAGAAGGCAAATAGACTAAATAAATCTTTGTCCATTCATTTCCAACATTATTCTTTTGTATTCACAAGTCCAACTCAGCAGAAACAACATCTGACAACAGTAATATTTTGCTCCATTTCTAAGGCTTTAGTTTGTGTAGGTGTTAGACAGTGAATAAATGAGGCAGAGGCGAACAAAATGACAACATGGAGGCAGAATCATTGCAAAATAAACTCCTGTTATTGTTCTTTGGTGTCAACAAATGTTGGCACAGGCAAATCGACTGTAGACAGGCTGCAGAACAAAGTCAACACACAGAACTTGCATTGTCACAGGACGCTGATCAGACGCAAAATTAAAACCGCTGACAGGTGAAGTGAATGACAGTAATCATTTTGTAGGTCTACAAGTTGCTTTGTTACTTTGACATGTACCACCCACCTCAGCATTGCTGCAGACCAAGCATACACCCCCATGGCAGGGATTCTTTTTTTTTATCACAAAGGTTTGCTCAAACAAGATTCTGTTAAAATAAGAGAAATTCTGAGCCGAGTGAGTCAGCTGTGAGCAACAGCCACATGACAATAATGACAATAATTCAAGGACTTTTCAGTGAAGAGCAGACAGGATGAACTATAGAAACAGATTTTAAGTGAAAGTCGTAAAATATCTATCATTTTAATAATCATTTTTTTCTTTTCCAGTAGTGGTAACACCTTTGGACACTTGGGAAAATGTTGTACATGTTTCCACGTTTTTCAACTTTGATTTGATTTGATTTGATGATTTATGGCATTACACCTTTGTTATGCTGCACAAAATATATGTCTGAGCTCTCTCTCCTTCTAACCATTGTTGTGCTGCTTCCATGAAGGTGAAGGACTTCATACTGCAACAAATAGATGAACCGACAGCGAGTAAAAATGTGGCAGCAGCAAAAAATGTGTTAAAAAGGATATACATAGTGCTGATAGATAAGCTGTACAACCAACTGTGTAAAGAGCAAAGTGAATTTTGAACAGTAAACCTCTTCAGCAGTGGAGCCTGGCCCTGGACAGCTGTAATTATTTTTCCAATGCTTGCCAGGGGTTTGTTTAGGGTATGTAAGTGGAGCGCGACTCAGGTATTGGTATTTCATTTTGTCAGGGAGCGTCCGTCAGCTCCCCGGAGCTCTTACCTTACCCGCCAGTTGGTAAACAAGTAGCCTGGTTGATTTTCTGTCCCTTTTATTGTGCTTTGATTCAGCATGCAGCAAGGTGCTGTCAAATGTAACAAGATGGATTTCTGAATATGTGCAAGTGAAACCTTGTTAGATGTAAACGTCTGTGGAGGAAACTATCACTAATAATGGATAAACTGTTGATTCAATTGCTTTAGCAGCCTCACAGACTCTCAGAGGGTGTAACACATGTCGATAGACTCTGGACAGAGCAGCATTGTGTTTTTACGACTCCCTGCAGACCATATAGACCCTCCACATGTAGTAAGTGTGTGCTGCTGTTTCCTCTGTGGCTTCAGCTGGTGTAAATAAACGTCTTCCACAGCTCTTCCTGTTGGTTTTCACTAGCGAATGTTGCTGTATAAGGCCTGTCTCTACCCCCATTGAACAGAACACACACGGGCAAACACTGTTTACATTGTGTGCCCCATGCAAGGACTTCCCTATAGATCCAACAACACAAACTTATGACATACACACACACACACACACTTCAGTGCCAGATACAATCAAACAGATCCTCCACATGTTTAAAGTGGCCTAAATGAGGCATGTCCCTCTGCTGCTTGGTGATCACAATGGATCTTTAGGCAAAAAAAGGAAAGAAAATCCTCGTAACTGAAAGAAAATAATTTGGTATACAGAAAATCAGGCCCCAACCACCGCCTATGCTGTTTAGGACTGGACAAGAGGAAACGGAGTGGTAAGAATGCACAGTAGTTGTTAAAGCAGAGCATGAATAAGTTATTAGCTTAAAGACCCCCACCAGTGAATGTTTTGCTTTGTTAACATGTCCAAAGGGTGTTTGTTATATGCTAAAAGACATGCCATGTCCTAAATGAGCAGTCAGTATCATTGTGGAGCATTTCCACCTTGAAACTGCAGTGTACTGATGACAGTCTCAAATCACAGATTCAAACTCCCATGGTTTTATATGTAACAAAACTACAAATATAATCATGTCAGCTGTCATGTTCAGGATTGGACTCTCTGTATAAGTCTTCTTCAGAATCAATGTCCGGTTCAAACATGTATGGTTGAATTACACCAGTATCACAACTTGCCATTGTGTCCTATAGAGTAGTTTTATGGTGTTTCAGCAGAGTTGTAGCTGAGCTGGAGTTCCATGCCATTTTAAGACATTCATTTTCATGGAAAAACTTCTAAATCTGTAGCTTTGATACACAGAAACGAGTTTAACCCTTAGGCCAAGACAGGTTTACTTTGGGGGGCACTTGACTGGTTTGCCTTCTCTGTAAGTAGGCATAGTGACAGCTTTTCATGCGATGCACTAAATAATAATAACAAAAAACAATATACAGTATTCATGGAAAGTCCTTATAATGACCAAGATAAAGCTTAAAAGTAAAAATAGTGAAATGACCCCTAAAATAGCCTAGGACCCAAAAGATTTATAAATGACAAGAGACAGAACTTAACGAGTTCAGAAGAAGAGGGCACACTAACAGCCCTGTGTAGAAATGCATATAATCTGCTGCTATACTGTTATCATGGTTTTACCAGAGGCTGTTTGTTGTCATTTGCTGGCTAAACCATGTTGCTCGTCCTTTAACCAAACAGACTTTCAGGAGCTCACTTATGATTAGCCAGCTACCTTCATGGTGCAAAATTTGACAGTACAAGCACACAACATTCTGACATCTACTTGCAGAGGACCAGTGTTAGAAAGAGCAGTGCTGACTGTTTTTTTTAAAATTTCAATCCTCTTGTCATTTTAAGAAACTAAGCTTTTTCATGCTATAGGATCTTTAAGGCCACAAGGGCCTTCCGCTCTCTGCTACATTTTCTACCAGCACCTCCACACTGGCAGTGTGAGGGCTTCTCTGTCATCTGTGGTAGCTATAGATCTAATGTCAAACAAGTCAGTTAGGCTAAAAGGTCAGCTGTTAGCCAGTGGTGTTGGGTTTCCAGACAAGCAAACATAGCGTTACTGTATTGTCTTTAACGCACCGTTTTCCCTTCCTTTTCGTCAATGTTAATAAAAGTGATCAATTGTGAAAGTGTCATTCAAACTAAATGAACACCAATCCTATAATGCTGTGTCCCATTTAGTGAAAAGAGCTCACATGTGTGCCTTCAGGCCGTATCAGACAGTAAAATGAAACTTTACTGTGTGCTACAAATGTCTTGGAGGTTAAGAGCTGTCTGGTTTCAGAGGCAGAAGATTAATTTTACTGCTTTCTCTCTCAGAAGAGGTGGATCGCTTTTGATTACTATGACAAATAATAATGCCAGGAAAGCAAAAACAGATTTACAAGTCCAAGAGACTGCAAGTAAAAGTCATGTAATTCATTTGTTCAGAGGGAGTCTTTTCTGCGAAGGACAACAGAGGACAGTCTGACGAAAAAAAAATCATTATAAGAAAACATAGAAGCAGATACAGTGTAACGGGAACATGATGGAGTGCTTCATACTTTGTGGATAAAACTCAATCAACCCAGTACAAAAGCCATGTAAATGTGGGTTTTTTGAAGCTTAAGCAGAAAGGCTGCCAACAGCGAACATGAAGAAGTCAGGGTGCATGGCTCACACAATGGGATTGCAAGTTAAGAGTCGCACAGGATGCAACAGTTCAAGGGAACACAAATGACATCTGCTGTACTTGGAAACAGGGAATAATCCTCCTGCTTGGTATTCTGCAGCACAATCCAGCTCACCATTGTTTCTAGTCAGCACGGTGAATGACTGAGAGAAGCACAGAGACAAAGAGAACGCGAGAATGAAGCAAAGAGAGAGAGAGAGAGTTTGCCCATAGACCCAACTGTCTCGAACCTGCCTTTGTTTTCATCAGAAGCAGCCCCGGTTCTCCTGGGAGAGTTTGACGGACAGCTCTCTGTATGCCAGTCTATTATGTGATTCCTATCACACAACAGAAGCCTCAGTGCTCTGCTCCTCATCTCCCTCTTATTCAGAGGGATGAAAATACATATTCCCCCATTGCATACAGACATGAGTTTGCCACTCCCCACACGTCTGGAGGAGAAATGAAAATCATCAAAATGAAATACACAAAAAGAAAGACAATCAAACCAAACAGGGGGGAAAGTGCACCTGGAATTCTGTCATGGCTACAGACAAAACTGGTCAGTGTGCTGTGTTCCTTCGCCTGATTAAGGGCAAGGACAGTTAATTGGAGAAGATCCATTGCCATTAAACGTTAAAGGCGAGGTATGGCAAACTCCATGAATAAATCAGGGGTGGTTATTACAGCGACAGGGTCCTGTAGTATAATTAGAGCAGCTAAAACTATGCTTTCCAGCCATTATTCACCACAGGCCCTTGCATGTAAAGATCTGTGTACAGACAGGGGCTCCATTACACATAATTTATTCAGAGAGTCAGGGCTTTAAGCAGGGCGGTAAAAGGGTAATTATGTTAAAAATAGCCTCCAAGGTGGTCGAAGGAAGGCCATGTCCAGGTATCCCAGTGGAAGTGAGGCGTCCCTGGGTCGGCTGCGCTATTATGTCTCTGCCAGTTGTGGATCATTAGCCCGACAGAGGACGTCCTCCATACGCTGAACATGTCACCAAGGATTCATTATTACCTGGACTTATGGTTAACATCTCAATCAAGGATGCTGGTATATTTGCTGAGTGCTTTGATTAAATCCAGCAAAATTATATTTCTAAATCTGTTCATCATTCTTCTGTGAGCATACTCACTCTGCAACATAGAATTCATTTGCAGACGCTGCCAAATATTTTGCCAAGCCTGGCAAGTCCACTGGATCCGCAACTGACTTGGCTGGAATGGAGGCTCGCAATTATGGTAAAGATGAAGTTATCAGCTGGTAACTCATTTACCACCACTGGCCTATCTGTGACTGGATGAGCTGCCAACTTTACACCAGTATGTTTAGGAGTATGTTGAGAGGTGGTTATATGTTGCAGAGAAATCTCACTCTCTTTACCTTACACAGGCACGCATCAGATTCTTTTCATTTTTGTAAACAGGTATGTCAGTCTACAATTAGTGTTCATGACTCAGTTATCAGCTCATTCTGTGTTAATTTATTCCAGTGAATTTACTCTAATGTGCTCCAACCGAAGTTCAAAACAGCCTGACGATGACAGATCAATTGCAGAGAGCTGAAGAGGCCAACTGGCAATGAACATCTATTGCAAATGCCGCTCTATTGCTGGCTCCCTCCAGCCCTCCACACCTCCTGGAGTAATGAATGTTTTCTTCAATCATTTGCACTGCAGAACGAGCACAATGGCACAGGTTCCCAGATTAGTTGCCAAATCTCTATTCAATGCCATGCAACTCCCTCTCAGCAATGTGAAAACCCTCTTTTGATCATGCTGCAATTACCTCAAACAACACTCTCTTCTATATGCATCTAAAGGTGCCAAGATCACACATCCAATAATGGCTGGTTATGAGCTAGTTATGGAGAAAGAGTAGGACTGCTTTTTCAATCTCTATTATTGACCCATGGACCCAGCTGAACAGTAATAATGGTCAAGTGTAATAATGGTGACAGTGTAATGAGCTGGTCTCGGCATGCCTGCTTACCTCTATTCTTTCTTGTGCTGCAGTTAATCTCATGGTCTGCTATTAAAGAGCATAAACAAGTGCGAGTAGTTAGTGCCTTCTGTACCGTGTTATTAAGGACATGTAAAGCAAAACGAGACCGAATCAGAAAGTGAAGGACAGATGCAGAGATCTAAGCAGAACAGATCTTACACCTAATACAAGAGCCTGTCCATCATGAGGCTCACAAAGCAAAGTGTCTGGAATGTGCTAACATATTACTGCCAGCCGTGGCACCGTCACGTCTCTTTCTTCCCTTTTCTTCCCTCATTCAATCTTGTTCCCCATCTAAATGGGATTGAACCGCGGGGTGTCGACCAGTTTAGCATATTTCAACAATGATAGGCTTCAAAGTCATGAAATCCATCTGCTGATGTGATTTGGGAGCACCTGGGACGTGATTAAAAGGAGGGACAAAAATACCTAGTGACAAAATAAAATGAGAGTCTGTAGGGAATAGCATTCTTAAGCATGTTAACTATTTAGTCAGAGCAGCACGGAGCAGCTTTATTAATGTGTTATTGGAAAGAGGCAGCCTTACACCTGCTACTTCACATAACTTCTGAAGACAAACTACAATGTCCAACAATGTGGCAAAGACAAAGCTTGAGGGTAAACACTGGCACTACATTCTTTGGCTCATTTAATTTCCTGCTCTGTTATACATTATCCATAGGCCATTTTTCATTGTGGGGCTTTGATGTAATAATTTCATTAAAATAATCGCTGTACTATAGCAGCGTGTGCCTTTGAGATAAATGGAAGTTATGTGACATTAGATATGTAGCAAATCAAAATATGTGGCTTTGATTTTGAACACTGAGTCTCAAACGTTAGGGAGTTTCACATATTGACTGAAACATTTTTCTTCTGGGAACCCATGTCAGTTACAAGAGTTATTATGAGAGGAACAACTTAGTTATTTCCCTGAACAATCTGAGCACTGAAATATTCTCACTGATGGATTATGATTTTGTATTGGCAAGGATTTCTGTCAGCAGGATATTTCACAAACTCAATTGGGCCCTGTGGAAGAGGAAAGGAAGGGAACGTTATTCTGAAGTACATCCAATAACACACTCGCAGAGGGATCGCGATAACTTCAACATGACAGAGCAATAATAAGGATTTGTAAACGATCAATAACGCTAGTTATCCCAAGAGCGATGCATAAACCAGTTTCTTCTGTAAAAACATTCACTGCGGTTTGGAACTAATCAAATTCACAAATACATGCTGACTCCAGTTTGGAACAATTAAGAAGCTTTTTTGATTAAACTCATTGATAAAATGTGCATTTGCCTTAATGAGAACACCATCAAAGAGTTATCTGAGCATCCTGCCCATCCTACTCACTTCCTCTTCTCAGTAATATCCAATTAGATTTTCAACACTAAGAACATAATGGAAACCATATTTAAGCTCAACAAATTGCTTTTTGAAACCTATCCGATGGCTGACTATCGTGTTTTTCCTAAGCAGCACTTTCCACTGAAAGTTTGTGCTGTCTGGGCTCACTTTGTAGTAAAGTTTTGATGGTGGACAGAGGGTATGGCTATAACAGTCAAGGTAGACCCCACAGAGCTGAGTGCAGTGGCCCGGACCTGCACCAGTCTGTGGGCGAGTCAAAGATTTCTACAGGTCTCTGGGCTCCATGTGGAAGAGAGTTGGCTGTTATCTGTTATGATTAACCAGTGATCCGAGAGAAAGCAGCGTCTGCCTCAGCCTCAGTGGGAGAGGCTCTGAACTCACACAGTCTTCTTCCCTAGATACAGTCAGTCTGTTTGAACGTGTGCTTGTGCTGTTGTGTGTATGTGCATGCCTGCCTCTGATTGGCCTTCCATCACTAGAAAGTCACTAAAGAGGCCATTGTTCTCTTGCTTCTTGTGTTATACCTATGGTCCACTGGACATAGGGCCATGGGAAATGGAGGCTAAAAGACTAGAGGTGGTGGCTGGACAGGACTGAAATGACTGTGTGTGCTTTTGCTTTTGCGTTTGTGGGTAGCAGTATTTTTGAAAATGCCTTACGTTCCTGGGTACTGTGTCTAAATTGAGTCAGCTGGGAAAGGTCAGTGACATTAAAGTCCTTCATTAGTCATTGACTGAATCCCTGAAATACATCTCTGTGATTCAAAGTTACTTATTCAGAAGTTTTCTCAATGAAAATAAGTCCCACCCTGTAAGCTGACAGGATTGGTGCCTTTGGTTTGTTCATACAGTACACAACCCTGGAAGTCTGAATCTGTGCTTTTGAGACTGTCACAGGTCCAGTGCAGCTTCAAGGAGGAAATGCTCAGCCATGGAGTTACGTGCTTATTTCACCATTAATGTGTCTTCTAGCATATAAAAACATCCATATGTACATGTTAACAAGGTGAAAAACTTTTTGTCACCAGAGAGAATCTTTAGGTTTGAGCAGGGACAGGCTGAAATGAGACTTGATCCATCATTACTTTGGAGTGTCAAATACAGAAAGGAGCTGTCTATGTAGGGACTATGCTACAAGGTCAGTGGTGTACATCCTATGCAGTAATGTGCATGTGTAGAATATGCAGATAGAATGTGCTGTGCATGTATGGAAAAGTAGTATAATAGCAACACCATGGTGTGTTGTTTAGCACCTGTCCTTGGGCACAGCAGTGAGGGAGTATCATCAAGGCTTAAGGCCTACGTGAATGGAAAACTTTTACCCAAACTGCATACATCCATACAGTGTACAGGAAAAATTTCAGTTATAGCTATGACTAGTTGTACTTATATGTGCAAACACTTTTCCTGCTCAGTAAAAAACTACTAACCCATCAGGTGCATTTAGTTTTGATTTTTTTCTCCTAATAAAATGGGCAAAAGTAAGCGGTTGAACAGTTTCCTTGTTTACATTCTGCCTGACTGTGTTTCATGATTATCTGAGTGCTTCATTGTAGTGTTGCTGCCATGTTTCCACACCTCAACAAGTCCTTTTGTAAGTGCAATGTTACAGTAACCCAAAAAAGGAAAGAGCAAAAAATGACAGTTAGACCTAGTTGTAATAAACACAAATTAAGCTTTAAAGGAAAAGGTTTCGGGAAATACATCTATTCACTTTCTTGCCGAGAGCCAGATGAGAATTTAATACCGCTCTCATATCTGTGCATTGAATATGAAGTTGCCTCGTATCAGCTGGATACCTGCGCTTCACACAAATACTAGAAATAGGTGGAAGCTGCCATTGTGGCTCTGTTCAAAGCTTATCAGCACTCCTGAAGCACACAAACTGACACGCACCTTGTTTGTTTAATTCATACAAAAAAAGAAATTATAAAAACAACATTCTGCTGTTTTACAGGATGTTGCCAGGCAACCAGCAGAGGGTCTGGGAAGACACAGGTTGTGGCCAATAAAGAGACGACTGCATAACCCTTTAAAAAATGGCAAACAAGTGTATCGGTGGCTGTGGCTCAGGTGGTAGAACAGGTTTTTCACTAATCGCAGGAATGGCAACTCAATCCCAGGTCCTCCTGTTTACATGTCAAGGTGTTCTTGGGCAAGACATTGAACCCTAAGTTGTTCTCAATGGCAAGTGAGCTTGCATGAGCTATTGGTGTGTGAATGTGTGTGTGCGAAATGGGTGAAAGACATGGAAAAATTCTAAGGCCTAAATTGCTCAGGTGAAAGCACACACTCCATTTCCCAAAATGTCAAACTTCTTTAGTTCCTCTCTCTTGACTCCATTCATGCGTGAAGTGTTCAGGGCATTGTGCAGCATTTACCTAGATCCATGCTCTTGGACTTGCGGGTCTTGATGATCTCCAGCTGAGCAGCATTTTCATACTGCTTGGTGCGCTTTTCTGACATGCTCTGGCGTCCGAAGCCCTCCCTCTGGAATGCACCGTCAGCGTCTGCGTCCGGACTTAGTGAGCTACAGTTTGTTAAGAAGAAACGAGACAGGAAGAAAAAGAGACGGAAGTATGAGAATGTTGGCAAGTGGAGGGTCATACCTTTGTCTGGAGATCATCTGAATAAAGAGATATTTTGCAGTCATCTACATCAAGTTGCACTTAGGCGTCTAGGGGGCATTCTGATAATAAGACTGAGAAATAAATTTAGCTATTAATATTCATACAATTCCAAGCCTTAGCCCAAAACGCCCCTTTACTATCAGATAATGACCATCGACTTTCAATACTCACACTCTCACACACACACACACACTCTCGCACACAAAGTCGGTTTCAATCTTTCATTTCAATGACTGGTCTAATCAAGGACACCTCCACCTCTGCTTAGTAGATTCAGGATGCACCGTAATTGGCAAGCTTGGCCTAGATGTGTGATACCCCAGTGAGGTGAAGGTGCTCTGGGGTCATGGCCACTCAATAACCCCCTCCTCCAATATGTCTGGAGCAGTGGCAGGGCCCAACCCACCAGAGCGCACTCCCTTTGAGATCCTCTATCTCTGTCTGGATCTTAATTGAAAATCGGAGGGGAGTGGGGAAAGGAGGTTGGGAGAGGGGGACAGTGGTATTTGCATTCAGAAAGTGCATTTACAATTAAGGTGAGAACATCTTGCCATTTGACGGGAAACAGAGAGGAGGGGGAGCGGGTGCTGATGGGGTCTTATAAATGGTACATGCATGGGAGGACAGTCACTGTTTCTTTTGTTCTGTTGATGCTCATACATTGTTGCCATTAAATAGCATCAGAAATTTCATCAAACGATCTAACCTCTTCTTTGAGTGCAAATGAAAAGCTTTTGTTCTGAGTTCGACGGCACAATTACATGTTTAAGTCTGTAGGGTTGAGTAGTAGGGAGGAAATATGTTGGTGAATGTATCGTCTTGGAGCGGATCTTCCTTCCAACATCCTTTTAGTCATATCACTTAAGAGGACCTGCAGACCTGCTGGCACTTGTTTGCATGTAAACAATTTCTATTTAGGTTGTCAACCCCATTTAACAAAAGAGCTGCTTCATGTGTCACAGAGGGGCCGGCGTCAACATGTCACTTTGCTGTCGACCGTACCTGACAATCCCAACTAAGATCAGACCGCCTCACAGGACCAACTGCAGATGACACAGGAAGAGAGGGAGGTGGAGCAGGAAGAGAGGAATGACAGCACAGATGTATTATTCATTTATTCATCATCCCTTTCTCTTTTCCTCTCATCATTCCAAACCCACAAAAAAACCCAGCCTGCCCTCTATTTTTCTGCCTCCGCAAATGTCATCTGTTGGAGCGTGACTGAGACGGCGCAGGCGAGAAAGGACGTGTTTTCAGCCTGAATTTAGATTTTATGCGCCCGTGCCAGCATCTGTGTTTCAGCTGAACAGACGTAGAACAAAGTGAGAGGCCAGCAGGTGGGATCATGCACTGTCCCGTTACTCAGGTATGGAGAGTTGACGACTGCGCGACTGTTAGTGAGAGTAATTACGCAGACGAGCATTTGGGACAAATCGGCTTGTCTGAGCAAATAATGGTGAGAACTCGGCAGGCAGTAAGAGTCACGTTTGGAGGGACAACCCAGCGGTGGTGTCAATTCACTCGGTGGGAAATCAGATCTGTTGGTTTTTGCTACTGCTCTTTTTTAGCACAAATTCTGTTTTACTTTAGTACCTGCAGAGCCATGACTAAATGCCCAGTGTGGGGATGCAGGGGAACCTGAAGAGAAGCAGCAACGGTTTTCCTCTGTTTGGCCTTCTGAGCCAGAGGTACCTGCTGTCAGGTGTTGCACCTAAAATCTCTGTGGCGGTCGTCATAACTATTTAAAGAGGTGGCAATGACGAAGGGCTGCATAAGTTCATTCAATGACATTACCCAGTCTTGAAAAAATTGAATTTACAGCAGTTTAAAAGCAGCACAACACAAGTCTTTTGTGCCATTGTCACTGGAAAAATAAGTGTGCCCATTACTGGAACAAAGGTAAGGCAAGTAGTATTGTTCTTTCTACAAAAATCAATTTTCCATTTAATTTTCCATATTTTTAAAATACACACAATATCAATAAAATTACAAAAACTGACAGCGAGTTTACATGTCTAATCTAAAATCGAATGAAAACAGGTAAATTCCAATGATTTTTAATATTATTTTTGACATAAAGACTGTTTGAATCCATTCACAAAAACGTCTTATTTACTGAATAGATGAAATTGCTAAATTCAAGTCTAATACTGTAAATAGAATTTTAAAAACTAGAAACATGAATGACAATTAACAGAGAAAGAATGATCAGTTCTGTACTTTTACATTTGGCAATTAGATTCTTAAATGAGACATATCTTGCATAAATAAATACACATGTTTTTACAATGTTAAATAAAATGTTTTCATTAATGTAAAATATTTATATGCACTGGTAGTCTGTCAAAATAAATGTTTCATAATTATATATATATTTTTTCTTTATTATTATTATATATGATGGATAATTTCATTGTTTTTACACATGTAAATATTCATTAAACACTAAAGCCTGAAAATTCCACATGATATCATAGAACACTTAGGTTAAAAATATATATTTTAATTGTGGAAAATGATTGTATTTTTATTACATGATTATTGTCTTTTATTTTACACTTTTACTTGGCACCTAACTGCCAAGACCAGTACCATTTTATGTTTTTTTTTTTTTTATTACCAGTGTACTTAAAATTAGCACACAAACATAGTTACTACAGTCCATTAATGGAAAAACAGGACTCGGTTACAGATCTCATGTTCACTTCCTACTTGTGATTAATTTTCCCACAGGAATGCTTGTTGTAATCAGATACTGCCTTAAAAATCTTTGTCCATGTTCCAGATGCTTCTTAAGCTCGAAAGCCTCCTGATTTAGGAGAATCTAACTGGCTGAGTCTTTGAAAACTGAGACCCATATTGGAAAGCTCCCTTACTCAATGAAAAATGTATTGGCCACCTCCCAGACAAGTTAGATAATCTAAAAGGTGGCACAATTTCTTCTTGAAGCCATCCATCCTGTCCACGCCCCTGGCCTATCTTTAATAGTGGGTCCAATCTATTTGGATAACGCATTCCCTCATCTCTCCTTCTTTAAGCAGTGTTTAAAAGCAATTTCCTCCATCCTGAACAGATGCTCCTCTCCCCCGTTCAAAGTCCTCCCATCATCTAAAATTAACTAGCGTTGAGGATTGCTCACAGGCAAATCCACAGCTTTAACTTGCATTTTACATCAACTTGTTCCTGTCTCCATCTCCCTCGCAGGAAGTTAAATGTGTCAAACTGCACACCGGCCTGGTTGCTAAGTGGTGTGCGCTAAAAGCCCTCTGTGCTCACAACTACCCTGGTGACTTATGACTTTTTTTTTTTAAACTTTCTCCTCTTCATTTTCCCTACTCCCAATCCTTCTTAACCTCATTTAAAAATGACCCCAAAGAGTTAAGTCTCAAAGCATCCTCCTTCTTAGGAAAGTGCAGCTCCGCTCTGATCGACCAGCAGGAGAGGGGGTTCTGTGCATTCGTTTCAACGCCTCAGAGAGGGGGCGAGAGGTGCAGAGCAGTGCCCAGTAAGGTGCTTCATTGAAATGGTTCTTCTGAAGTTTGAGGGGGGCGATTCAGTTGACTGCACGGGTGCATTGCTGGGTTGAAGGAGCTTGGAGCTGCCTTCAATCACCGCATAAAGCTCTGCGTGAGAAGCTGGTGCAGAGGTTTGCATTGCTAGCATGTGCACCAGTGGACAGTGGCTAGTCCTAATATTGCTTTGTTTTGAAAGAAAAAAGGAGAACTGAGAATGTGCTTCTTTCACCTGTAATAACTCCTTAAACATGAGTGTATTGTAAATAAAAAAAAAGATGTCTCCGATTACTACTTTTATTTCTCTTACTTAATTGCACACATAAATCACGACTGTAAAATGAAATGGTTCCATCAGTGCCATGCAGAGCAGCAGCTGCACCTGCGATCCGCTGTAATTTCCTTTTAATTGTGATGAAGCTGCAGAGAGAGACAGAGAGGGAGAGAGCAAGATCAATTAAGACCTCTTTGTCCGTCTGCTGACTCTTGTGTCGACTCTCTCCTTCACTCCCTGCCTGGTGCACGGATGCTTTAATTGAGTTTGGTTGGACCGAGTGTTTCAGTCTGCTGAATGAGAGCGCGGCTGACAAGGACCAGGAAAAGAGATACTTCGGAGTGTGTGTGTGCGGCTTACACTGGCATCAGTCAGGCTGAGATTCACCTGCAACCCTGTCACAATTACACAATGTAACATACATACCACACACAGTGCACAACATGGGAAGCCATAGGTAAACACAATGAAGAGGAGCACAAAAATAAAAGCATCTATGCCATGATTGTAGCAATGGTGCACAACTAAGAAATGCTAAATATTCATAAAGCTGCATGGGACTAACAGCATCTAAGGGGGGGGGGAAAGCCTAATTTAGAATGTGTGTGTGTGTAAATGTGCACAACCTGGCGTTAAAATCCCTCCGACTAGCATGGACATTTGAGATTAGTCAAACAGTGTGTCTGTGCACGCACTACAGGGCTGTTTGCATTTATATGTAGTTATGCTGATAGCTTGATGGGAAAAACATGTGGTTAATAGAGCACTTATGATTCTTAGTTACATTGCTGATGATAGAGACTATTAGGGAGTCAACTGAAGTAGGCAGTCTGCCTGCAAAGTTTGTTTGTTCGTGTCTGTGCGGACCTTTTCCACTTTATATGTTAATTTGTGAAATTGTTTACCAGCCAATGTGTATCTAAACACTCGTGAGACTGAGAGCGTCTGTGCAGCAGTGTGTATTTGTGGGTGTGAATAAATGGGTGTGCGCATGTTTGTCTGGAGTCCTTTTCCATCCTTGCTGGTTGACAGACTGTGTCAGAGCTGCCTGGGAAATGATGTTTCCACCTGTGACATCTCACAAAGACAGTGAAGGACACAGTCTAGTTCTCGCTCTTTCTCTCCCTCTGTCTCTCCCGCTGTCCATTTCTCTTCTCTCTCACCTTAATGAGAATTGACACCTATCCTCCACTCTGTCAGCCTCATCCAGATTGAGGTCCAAACCAGGGGGACGGGGACTGTAAGAGTCTATTTTTATCAAGGTTGTGACAGTGCCCCTAGTGACACAAGTGGGAAAGTGTTTTTTTTTTTAAACTTTACTTAACCAATGCATTATTTTTTCATACATTTCACTCATGAGAGGTTTTTGTAGAAAAGATTTTTTAGGGTCCATGCGAGAAATGGTCTTGAGAAAGGAGCATCATCAGTCTGGATAAGTTTGCACTCTTCTGAGATTATTTTCTTATTATATTTAATTTAGTTTTTTCAAAGACCCTCTTCAGTGAATTTTTATTTTTATTTTTATTTTATTTTTTTACCTTGGACCCTTCTAAAATCACAATAATACAAACTCATGACAAACACACACTTCAGTGCCAGATACAATCAACAGGGTCCTCAACATGTTTAAAGTGGCCTAAATGAGGCGTGTCCTGCTGCTGCTGGGCGATCACAGCGGATCTTTCAGCAGAAAAAATAAACCCTTGTAACTGAAAGATAACAATTTGCTTTTTGAAGACTTCCGCCTCCAACCACCACCTCACCACAGCAGCTCAGGACGGGACAAGAGGCAACATCGAGTTGCATGAATACACAAAAGCAGGGCATGGAAGTGTTACGAGCTTAAAGACTATTTCCAGTGAACATCCAGTTGTTTGTTTTGAGCAGAGTCATAGGTGAGCTGGTGCGTCCAAGATGCAGCAAGATGATGCATAGATGCATAGAGCTGCACATTCAGGGATTATTTTCATGGGAAAAACTTCTGAATATGTAAGTTTGATAGACGGAGATGCGTTTTTAGAATCAATGACTAAAGAGGGACTTTAAATCTAAAAATGACTACAGTTCTGGGTTTACTCCATAATGAATGCACCATGAAACCCAAGGGCTTCCAATAGGCGCTCAAACAATTCAAACATTTGGTAAAATCAATATATAATGGAAGAAATGGCACCATATTTGTAATATTAATTAAAGGCAAGTGGCCATTATCTGATTTTACAATCACCTCATTTCCTACTACAAGGAGTAAAACCTAATCCAGGTAGTCTGCAGGGCAGCTATGATGACAGTGCTCAGTATGCTAATAGAAGTCGGTGAGCCACAGGCTAGCTGGTAGTAGTTAGTTCCTGGCTCTCAGTGATGTTGTGCAACACTTCCTATACTTCAGACTTCAGACTGATGAGCATGCTGCAGACACCCCCCTGGCTTTTTTTCCTCACTTCAGTGCCAACTCAGAGTACTCGGCACTCTCATCTACTGCCCTCACATAAGTTAGAAGATTACCAGTTCATGACTCACACAGATACAGATTGCTACTGGAGCTGAAACTACAAAGGTGTCCTCATGGTTAAAGCATCCCCGATCCCTGTGGAGAGTATTTCATATTCAGAGAACAATGATGTTCTCAAATTCCTTTTATTAATACTCCTTGTACTGCAAAAATATTTACAAAACCACAACAAAAACCCTCTGCACTGTTTCGCAATTATGTGGGAAAACTGTAAATGTCTGTTCACATACAAACATGTAATTACATGAGCATGGTGGGTGAGTGGTGCAGGGTTTTTAAGTTGTAGTAAACTGTAATTACAAGCAGTAGTGCTGATAAACTGCCATAAAGAGACAGTTGGTTTATTAGACTTTTCTACAGTCAGTCAGGAGGTGCATCAAAACTGTAAGTCAGCTAATGACCGAAAAAACAAATCACTGTGAGTTCACCAAAAATAAAAATAAATGAAAAACAGCATGAGGAAGCAGAGGTATTGTTGTTGAGAGGAGAGATATTTCCATTCCCTCACAGAGCCTGATCTTCAAAGCCAAGATGCTTTGCTTCAATCCTCATGGCGCTCTCACAAACTTCTCTCGAGCACAGAGATTTGTCTTTTGTTTTCTTGAGATGCTACATTCCGACATGAGCCTGCAAATACTTTTAAAAGCTGTTATTTTTTGCTTCTGAAGGACAAAGTTGATGGCGTCTCAGCGAGGATTTGTTTAAGTATCAAGGGAGCATTGTTGTGAAAAGGGAAATATTCATACAGGCGTGGGTGATGGTGCTGAGCAGTCAAAATGAAAGCTAAAACTTTCCCAAGAGTTAAACACTGCAGAACGTAGACTTAATGCGGTTAGCTGGAAAGCTGATGGGAGCATCTCTGCAATACTGAATATCTTAAAATAGCACATTTAGCTGCCTCATTTCTGATGTCGAAGCTGTACAAAACAAGTTCGTTATTTGAATAATAAACATGCAGGTCTAAAAAGAAGCAGAAATGGACTGGGAGCCTGGCTGCAGTGAGCAGACACACCCTGCAACTGCACTTTATCAACTCCTGGGATGAAAACCAGGTGGAAACTTGAAGCATTCCTGTTTTCATCTCAGAAGAGGCTGCTTGTGTCAGAGCCGTGTGCACTAAATTTTTCTGACACTGTTCCACATTCCAATGCCGACAGAAAAACCTTTTATCTTCTTATTTATCCAGATTACTCTGCAAAGCCACTATATCAACCAGTACATCGTATCTGTTTAACTGTAAATCATTTAGACACGGCCCTTCCTGTTTGGCTCTGAATTCAAACTAATGAAGGAGGAGGCAGGCACCGCTGAGGGAATTAATGCAGCGGGTCAGGACCCAATACTCAAATGAACTTAGTGCAGATATGCAAAGCAATAATTTACAACCTTTATTTATACACTGCAACCTGACGGATGACACATGCTGGTTTCCATCACTAGTTTGAATCACTTTCACACACTCTTTAACCCTACGCACTGGCAGCCTGTATTCAACCGGTACAAACGCAATATCTGCAGCTGGCTGTGATATCAACGGATTAAAATAAATCTCAAGTGAATCTCTATGGAAGTTTTAGTCTTGATTGTCTGAACTCTGGAGTGGATTTGAGCCTTCAAGCCAAACGCTAGCACTACGCTCCCACCACCTAGCTGATAAAAAGAAGCAGAGGAATTCATAATAATACTAATAAAACAGTCTGTTATACAGCAGCGACAAATAAAAGTTTGGCTATCTGTACGTTACCATTTTAACACAGATCTAAAAGCACTGGGCTGTAATATTTACAATCTGTTTTATGTTCATTTGAGGCCTGTAAAACCGATGTGATGCAACAATGGTTCATAACTATGGGGCAGCAAGTGAGGGCAAATCAGGTGCAGTGAAATGTGAACTAACAAAGATGGCGTATGCACAAACGCACAGAACACACACCGTTTAGGCATTAGCTAGGGCTGTCAAGCAAAAAAAAAAAGTAGGTCACTTTATGTCTCTCGACTGTGACTTTGAGATGGGATTTGTGCCTCCAAAACAACCATTTATCTTGAGGGCCAACCCATTAACACACTAACATGTGGGCTGTATCACTCACTGGAAACCCAAGGAGAGGAGAAAATGAGGAAAAATATCGAGGAGGGAAAGATAAGAAAGTACATTTCTAAAAATCTTCAAGGTTGAAATAGAGAAAGGAAAAAGACAGGTGAGCAGATCACAAAAAACTATCTGTGTTTATTTGATTAGTTTTTTGCCTTTTAATAACCATCATCAGATGCTGAAATGGCCTTCTAGTTTTCCAAAAATTAATAGAAAGAAGTGAGCAGGGAAGAAATTCTTTTTACAAGTCAACTACAAGTGAAGAAAATAAATACATGAACAAAGAGGATTAAACAGTTCAGAAATAGGAAATGCAAAGTTGTTCAATTCCCATGGGTGAAAAAAGGACGAGAGGAGAAAGGGCCTGAATTACAATGACTTTACAAGCCAACCAGCCATTTTTGCACTTTGAGTATGCACTGTAGGTGTGTAGCTGTGGCCTTGGCAAGGCATCTCCCATGAGGAAGGAAGGGAGGCTGCATAATACTGGAGGCCAAAGGTGAGACTTTCACAGCTCTGCACAATACATATTCAGTGCATACAGAGCCCTGGCTACACTGCTGCAAGAGCTTAATTAAAAAGTAACAGTTCCAGTACACCGGAGTCTGGCTGACCCACATCCCCTGCTGGCTCAGTATGCCTGTTAACGCTGTGTGTGTGTGTGTGTGCTGGGATGGTGGGGGCACTTGAAAAGGAAAATGAGAAACAGTATAAGTCAGTCAGGATGATGATACACGCTTTAAGCAGCTGCTAGCATGTGAGTAAAAGAAAAAGTGCACCTGACGTGTGTGTCTGTGTGTGTGTGCGTGTGTGTGTGTGTGACTTTGAGGACATTAATTATTCAGAATAACCCTAGGCACTGGTATATGGCACACTCCTGCCTCGTGTGCAAACACCGTTCATGTCTATGTGCACGAGTGCGTGTGTGTGTTTTTGTGTGAGTACATAGATGGGGAGTGTGTGAGGAAGTCTGAGTGCGTTTCAGCCATATGCTGTGGGCCTAATCCACTATGACAAACCTCTGACATCACGTGAACAACAGGCATGCTGAGCAAATCCACTCATTCATAATAAATGAGAGAGAGAGAGAGAGATGGAGAGGGTGGGGAAGGTGGGAGGTGGGGGCGGGCTGAGAGTCTCCAGGGAAAACAACATCAAGATACTAAAAAAAGAAATAAATACAGCATCTCTATTTGTGGCAGCCAGCAACAAAAAAAGTCTTTAAGCTTGGAGTTCTCTCGCCGCACACGTGACCTCAATCAGGCAATCATAAGAAAAAGTAAAAACTGCTACAAAATTGAATAATGGCAATAGATAGAAAAAGGAAAAAATTGCCTACATGATTGGATTGTCTATAAATTCCTCGTACCTGAGCACCGCAATCATGCAAGAAGTGTCTTGTGAAATTTTAGAGTGATTATACCTCTTTTGAAATAGCATTTTAAAACCGAAATACAGCATTTTGAAAAGAATCACCACATAACATGGCTGAAGTGATGAAATGTTCCTTCTTTTTCTTTTTACCCCCCCTGGTGAGCTGAGGTTTCTCTGCTTAAGACACTTAGTCCTCTGACAAGCTTGATGAGCCCTGGCTGCATTTTATTATGGGGATGCTCCAGTTGGACTGAGGGCTGCAGCCTGAGTGAGGAATTGAAATCCCGCTCGAGGTTTGGGGCTGGAAAGGTGGAAGTACTGTATGAGTCCCTGAGAGTCTTTTACTCACAGTTTGACTACTGCTGCTGATGCATTATTTAACACACACAGAACCAAACACAGGCTTTGCCATGTTCACACACCTTAGCATACAGTCTGGTGTGCTGATTTGTGCTAAGGAAAAGCCATAAATGTGGGCAATTACTTGGAATAACTGAACATTTCTGCAGAATGTTCAATCAAGAAATCAGATTCTCAGGTTTCCTAGACCAGCCTAGGAAGCACTCGTCTCCCCACAGCGGCACATACAAGCATTTAAAAATGATGCACATACTAGCCAACCAACACCTCACATAAACACCGTCCTGCTTTCTTCAAACGCCTTCTAGGCTGTCTCTCGTCCATCAAGTTATAAATAATTCAGCTGACTCCACCACAAAGTAGGAACCAACCCGCTGCTTACCATTCATTCTGACCGGGCATTTCATGGATCCAGGGGACAGGATTTTCTCCCACGAAGCCCATGTCATCGTGGGAACTGGAAGATGATTGGTCAGAAAGGTGAGCAGGAAGCAGGGGAGGCCTATCATCCTCGATCATCACAATGTCATCTTGCGGCATGTTCACAGTGGGAGAGAACTGGTAGTTACCTGAGACAGAGAGGGGGGAAGAATAAGAATGAGCAGGATATATGATTATATGCATTTGTAGGAGTTTCTTCACAGTTCTAAAATAGAACACTGCACCAGTGCTCAGGTTTTTAACATTCCTTCAGCGGTGTCTGATAGCAAATGTGGAAATATGCTGAGGTAGACGCACACTTCCCTCCACAGACACAGTTGTGTAAACATAATAATTTTATCTTCACTTCACCAATTACCAAGACGATACTGGGTATAGATAACTTTAGCCAAGACTAGCTGAACTATGTGACTGCACTGTGAAATTTTCATATCAGCACATGCCTGAAGGACACAAACATTCTCAAAAAGATTAAGTAAGTGCTTATCAGGGACATGTTTCCAATGCTGAATGCATACAAAGATGAACCAAGACAGCATCAGCTAAATGGTGGCACCCACATGACATCCCCAAGAGGACTAAGTGACCATGAAGACTCCTCAAAAAACACAAAAATGATCTCATGTCTACTACCCTGAATACCGTCTCTTAAAGTCACAGAAAAAGTTGCAGATCCAAGGACTTTAATCCATTCTCCTTCACGCTTCTCCAAGGACAAATGCGAGCAGAAGAAGAGCTCCCCTGATCTGTATTCTGTCCCGCCTGACCCTCCCCGCTGAGGACTTCTTTGAATGGCTCCTTTGCTTCTCCTCAGGAGCCAAAGTCAATGGGGAATGTGCAGGCACTCGGCAGCAAGGGCAGCAGAAGCATTGTTCAGCGGCATGAGAAGTGGCATTACAATGCAGAGGTGGAAGATTCACTCTGCAAACTGATCAGTGCGTGACTTAAATATGGACGTTACAAAATATCAAACCAAGCTCAACACAAATGACGAGATCTGAATTCCGCCACACACCTGCTTACCATTACACAAAGGTTTTCACAAATTCTGGACCTCTTGTGGCTCTTTGCTTTTGTTTCCATTATCGCAGAGCCATTTTGCAAATTTAATAGCTTTCGGAACAATTGTGTGTAATCACTAACAGCAGACAACAATATTTACTCTGGCAGGATCCCAACACGAATTGGAGAGTCGTTTAATTTCACTGGGGCCCGATGGATGATAAATGCACATCGTGGAAGTAAATCTGAGCACCAATCAACACAGCAATGAGGTGTATAGTTTAGTTTTGGTATTTGCACAGAAAAAAAAAGACAAGAAAAGCAAAGAAACAAAACAAAACAGCTGTGTGGGGGAGGACTGACACCAAGGTGGGCTCATACAGGTCTTCTCAAAGGAGCAAGAAAAGTCAAAGAACAAAAATCTAAAGGTCCATTAGGAGGTTATTTGTCATATCTGTCAGGGGTCTTATCAGCGGTATGTGACAAAGGAGATTTATTATACCTTGTGTGAATACATGTTCTATACCGCAGACTTCAGACAGTGATGTCATGGTGAACAGATTGAATAATACAGCCAAGATGCCAGCTCACTCTGCAGCCACAGTGTTTTTATTACATCGTTTCATTGTGTTATTTGACAGGGAGAGTGCTCACTGATCAACAGAAAGGTGACTATAAATGAGGCAAAATGAAAATCTTATTCAGGATAAACTTGTTGATACCAGAAGTCCTTGGGCATTCTTGCTGTGCTGCTTCCCTGACTAGAAAACTTTCCAAAAGCTCCTGGATGTACTTGCACATTTGCTAATTGATTCTTTTGAAAGCCTCATCCTTTTGTCTTTGGACGGCTCATCTGAACCAGTTAAGATGGCTGCCAACACTGTACAGGTGAAATGAAGGCCATTTCTCACTTGGGCAGCTTGACAGAGAACCACAGGTAATTGAATTCACCCAGTACTGTAAATCAGCAGGACTGGAGTAATGGCAGTGATAAACTCCAGGAAGTGAGGTAGATGAAGCTGGACCTATCGCTTTCAAAGGAGAAGACAGAAGTTAAATTATAGCTGCATACTGATCATTTATCTTGCTAATTGTATGCTTTTTAAGGTTGGGGAAAAGTTGTGACATAAATTTTTTGTTTATCAAATACAAATGCAGTCATTTCTCATATAGCTGAGAATGACAGTCACAAAAACAACAGTCTTGTATTTGGCCTTAACTTTGTCATTGACTGGCAGCTAAACAATTTTTCATGTGTGACCAGAACAGCTTCAGTGCTCTTTGTCATTAATTCTCCAAGTCTCTGGAAGTCTACTGGAGGGATGAACACTATTGTTCCAAAAAAAATTTCCCTCTGTTGGTGTCTTAATGATAGTTGTTAAAGATAGAGCGCTGTCAAACTCATCAGTCCAAAAAGTCTTACGTAAGTAAACAAGTGGTTTGAAAATTAGTCTGTGAAGGCCATGACATCTGATTCACACTATTTTTATACTCATCAAACCATTCAATGGCCCCTCGTGCCCTATGGACGGGTGCATCGTCATCCTGGAAGGGACCAATCCCTTTAGGATAGAAATGTTTCATCACAGGATAGAAGGGATCACTGTGAACAATTTCGTATGGATTTACAGTGATCCTTCCCTCTAAGGGGACAAGCGGGACCAAACCATGCCATCAAAATCAGCCTTGTTGTTTTGGTGTCTAAACTTCACCAAGCTTCTAACATATAGTTTTACTGTGAAAGTGAAACCTAAAGTAAACAATGAGTAGAAAAAAAAACTTAATTGTAAGAATAATAGTCCCACATGGGTCACAAACCCCAGTCTCCCTGACGTAAGGCCTACTGCTGGCTTTTATCTCTGAGTCTTTTCACAGACTTTGTGGCACTTCTTTTGTTCTTTGAAAACTTAATTTAGAATTCAGTTTAGTTATATAGAAACATCATTTTTCAAAGATAGGATCGCAAAATGCCCCACAAGGGTCATGGGATCAGGGAGTTCCTAGGGGATCCAGGTTCTTAGGATGTACTGCCAAGCAACGCTGGCAGAAGTTTGACTTGTTGCTGAGACAGTTTGTTTCAGAAATTTCAAGTTCTTTCAAAATTTCTAAGTAGAGAAAAAGAAACTATTGCACTTAGAGTACAACTTGTGAATGCCTGTGTAAGTAATGTACATGTATAATGTATATATCAGTTTCAGAATCCATTCCCTATTCTATCTCTAATCTATGGAGAATAATGAATAATGGTAAGTGTTCCTTGGGCTCCATGCAATAGTTGGGTTTGTCCTCAGAGCCCTTGCACAACTCCTCTAAGTCACTTCTCAAACACTTTGCCTTCTCAGTTTCAACACTTTCCTCCTCTATTGTCAGTATCTGCTTTACAGTCAGTTTTGCAAAAGTGCGGCAGTGTCAATAAGAGATGCCCTGCGGTTGCGTGTCCACAGGGGCTTTTCTTATATCAGCCTTTAAGTTCCCTTAGTTGTTAGGTAGAGTTACCTCTTGGTTGCATCAGCAACCCTGACAATTTCACTACAGTAGCAGCTTGGAAGAGACATACACCACTAGCTGTGTCCTTCAAAGATGTGGTGTGTGTGTTCAGTTACACAGAAGATGGACCTGGCATTTGCTTGCATTCACAATATATGCTCTTTAAGACAATACATCACCCGTAATCACCCTGTATCCGCTCATGTCAGCAGATCACTTTTGCTGGAGGACACAGTTTTAATTAGAAAGTCTGCAAGACTCCCTCGCAGCTTTATGAAATATTTCCAACCAGGACCCCTTGACACAGGTGGGCAGCAGTGCAGATGAAGAGCTGCTAAAGTCATCTCACTTCCCTCTTTGTTAAGTAGCAAAACACACACGCACACCACACACACACACCACACACACACACGCACACACAAACAATGGAACACTGGTGGACAGGTATAACTGGGGCCACCCGATGCTTTGAAAGGTGAAAATAATTACAGACACTGCAGCACTTACTTTTCTGCAATTGTAAGCATAATAAGCATAGAGGGAAATCACAGAACGCCCACCCCTGATACTTCTTATAGCATAACCCACTCTGAACATGACTGTACAGCTAAACTGGGACAATGAGGCAGACAAGACTAAGGTCAGCTAGGGCAGACCAAAAGGAAATGACTCAAGGGGAACAGTATGTTGATATGAGTTAAGTCGCTCTGTGGTTCATAAAACTCGGCTGAGCAAAGGGCAGAGGGAGAATAGAGGCAAAGCCTGAAGAGACAGAGGAATTTTCAGCACCTCGGCGAAGATGATGCTGCTCACTCGCTGTTTTAACACCGTTGTCTTTTACCAGCTTCTCACAGTAGCTGATGAGAGGAAAAAGGGCAGGTGACAAAAACCAGCTGAGACATCTCACTTCCTGTTGCCAGTCAGATCAACTGACTGTACACTTGTGTGTGTGTGTTATAGCTTGAACTAGCTGGTGACTGAGGCAGCTGAAAGTTACCACTGTCTATTAAGGAGAGATGATTCTGAATGTAAACAAATGCTGATGAAATAATGAGCAGATATATTCTCAAGGCCCAGTCTTCTTTCATTTGGATTTTGCTGAAGGAAGGTCATCTTAGCTCAAAGTCTTCATTAAGTTTGAAGCAACTTTTTGTTTTTAACTTAGCATCCTCATATCTAAGAACATCAGAGCCAAAAAATAACCATCAGCATCTAAACCTGAGTACTGTGAATGCTATTTCTGTTTTCACCAAACCCCAGAACCGCAATCTTGGCTAAAATCAAAATGCTGTTATTCAGCTTGTGATGAACTCTGCAATCCTGAAAACACTGGAGCCTTTCATGCAGTTCCCTGCCCTCCAGTTCTTGGAACAAAAGCATAACAGAAAAAAAGACATTAATATCTCGATGCCAAACAATCAGCAGTCACACACATATCTTAGAAATATGTAATTGAGGTCACATGGGGACAAATATTAGTCCAATTACGAATAATGGTTCACAG
Organism: Dascyllus trimaculatus; assembly: GCA_024666655.1. Taxonomy (NCBI): domain Eukaryota; kingdom Metazoa; phylum Chordata; class Actinopteri; family Pomacentridae; genus Dascyllus; species Dascyllus trimaculatus. Next base: position 22,630,634 of record CM045466.1, on the reverse strand, counting down.
AATTCTGACTCTTTCACAAAGGGGGTATTTAGTGTTTACTAAAGAGCTTCTGATTCATATTTACCATCTATGCAGCTAAGGAAAAAAGTTCTCTGGCAATATGATAGTTTCATTGTGGCCTTTGTCATGCTGTAATTAAAGATAGCTTCTGATGAGTCACAGTGGCAGGAGCAGACACACACCACCAACCATCCCAACGCTCACCGCTATAGTTCCTATCCTGCTAAAAACAAAACACAAGCTGTTGGGTGGGGTTAGCCATGTAGCAATAATATTGTAATGTGGAGGCTTTCCACGATCACAGTTAACAGCTGTAGCCCATTAAAGTCAACGTGATTACTGTGGTTGTTAATTTTAATGTCAGAACGTTAAATTTCATTACAACTGTGGTACACAGACAACATATTTTCATCTACAGCACACACAAAAAAGGAGAAAAATGGTTTTTTCTACTTTATGATTGAGCCTGCTAAGCATTACATTGCATTATAGAGATGCCATCTTCTCTCCCACCTAATAGACATGATATTTAAATGAGAGCATCAAATACATGCAAAGGATATGTTCTATACTTCTAACCCACACTTGAGAAGCTTGCTAGAGTATCCACTCAAAAAGTCCAAGGAGTATAGTGAAAGTCACATGTTGCAGTGCCTGTACTGAAGCACACACAGGCCTTTGGCCAGCCGTCCTCAGCACGTGGAAGCTATTCCACGATATTGAAGCGGAGATGTTCTTCTTCCCTCTGGCAGAGAGTGAGGACAGAGACAGATGAGCTCTCTGGCTCCAGAGGCCACCTGGTTGCATCCATCCAAACGGATCAGAGCTTCCCTCTCCTCTTTTTCTGCCCTCTGACCAAGTGTTGCCCATTGAAACATTGAGCTGTAAGGTGAGAGGTCACACTAATAGCTTCACTCTATCTTATTTCTCCTACACGCTTTCCTCCATCTCTGTCCATCACATACTCTCACATTTTCTTTTCCTCTCTGTTCCATCTCGTCCTCCCTTCTTCTGTGACACTGTGGCCTATTGATCTGACTGGAGGGAAGATCATTAGTCGATCCTCTCTGTCATGGCTATCAGACCCATACATGGATTGCAGCAGGTAATCACCGTAAGTACACACCAGTGGAAACCAAGGCCTTTATGCACACCAGGGGACACCAGGGCCATTTTTTCCAGGATTCCACCATGTTCCATGAGGGATTCCCTCGTCAGTGCAATTGATCAGAACATTTAGTAGATTGGCTTAATGACAAAGTCTCACTAGCTTGCAGAGAAATGCAACATAGGGATCCAGAAGTCCAGGGTTTAAACAGGGACATCAAACACTAAGACTTAGAGAGACTATATGGAGTTCATCAGTGATTAACATGGTTCGAGGAATAGAGCACAGCCCCTTGACCACACATTGAACTCAATGAGACTGTTGTTAGTGTATGCTTGGAAAACTGAAGCAATGACAGCCTAATGCAAAAATATCAGCATGTAATAGATGGAAGCCATCACTAATGGCAAAGAAAAAAACTACCACTTCTCTACTATGTGTCACCGTGATGAGGATAAAAGGTCTGCTTGTTCTGCCCCTCAACAGTAGTGAATCAAGAACGACCCTCACCCAGTTAAACATGCAAAAAAATGTAGGGAATATCATTTCAAATCACTTCAAACTTTTTACACAAGCAGCAGCAAGCTTGTTGTGTTGAGTGATTAGATTCTTGCAGCACAATGGTAGTAATTAAATAGCAAACAAGTCTACTCGTGCAAGTAAAGAAATACTTGAACAGACAATATAAAGTTTGAAAACTCTTAAATTTATATATACTTTGGTTAATTCTACAAAGGAAAGATAGTTATGATAGGGGTCAACCAACATGGATTTCTCATACTGATTAGTAATCCAGCAGACAGATAACCAATAGGCTGTGTCTTGTGACATGCAACCAATCACATAGTGCTCCGAGCAGGGCATTGTTCAAGACTACAGAGTTGTGACTATAAACAGAAATAGGTGGCTGATTTTAAAATAGCTTATTTTTTAAATCATATTTATTTATTTATAAATCAGGAATCCATTTTTTTTTTATAAATACAAGGAAAACTGGAAAAATACAAGAGGTCAGGCCCATATTGTTCTGTGTTATGTACTATATTCTGCTGTACGGTACAGTATATCTCATAGCAGTATGGATGTCGAGAAAAACTGAACTTATGTCTACTGAATCCCAATATTACGCAACTCAGATTTTAACTACAGCATTGCTCACGTGCACATCTTCACAGGTGTTTTTACTTACTCTGGCTAATCAGACCTCAGATCAGGTAGAAGTTGGAATTATGTTAGATCTCCAGCCTTCATGGAAATAAGAACAATGAAGGTAAAACCAGAGATACCATTTATGTTCTCATATGACCAAATACCTTAAAAGGGTCAAGGTGCTGAGAGAAATTTATCATTTACAATTTTTTTGATTTTGTATTTTTTGTTGCATGATGATGGATGGATTCCATTTAGCTGCTTTAGTTTCAGGGTCATGCTATTGTGCCTAAAACACTGGAGGTGAAAGGACAGCAGGGTCACGTCCAGGGAACACAATCTCACTTTAATACCATCAGGAACTAAAGTGTCTGGGTCATTCAGAGGTTAGTGCATCGTGACATATCAGTCTGTGTGTGTGTTCGCACTTGTGCTTTCATTTTTTTTTTATGAATTAAAGTCCTTATAATGCCAGAATCCAACAAAGTGAGAGAACTTTGCCGTTCTGCTCTACTCGGACTAATTTTGGATTTAGGTCAACGTGTGCCTGCAGGATTTTGCACCCTCACCTGCACCGCACACATTACATCCTGTGAACACCTACTTTCCTGTGTGACAACAGTATGAGTCCGCTTGCCTGGTTCCCACCTCCATTCCAGCCTACCACCCCTACCTTACTTTGGTGCCAGTCCAAGGTGTGCACTCTGACTTGGTCAAACTGACACATCCACTGACAGCGCTGTTCCACGGGCCTCAATTTTCACCCCAGCGTGTGGACCCTACACCCAGCAGTAGTTTTCAATTAGACAGAACGGAAGGCAAAGCCGGGTGTGATGCTAACGACCTTTGCGTCAAACCCTGGCTGTCGCTGTCACAGTGAGTGCACGCAGGAGATTTCACTCAGTTCCATGTTTTCTTCCCATTTAATTTGGCTTTACCTCTTTCTTTCTTTCGTACTCTCTGTTTTTCCTTCTTTGAGCGAGAAAACTTCTCAGCTTATTCTCTATTCTTTCACCTCCAGAGGGCAAAAGGAGGGTGGGGATGGAAAGAAAGCAGGAAAAGGGGGGGAAAGTGTCAGGAACTCATTTAATCTGAGCACGGAGTCAAGCAGAGCGCACTGTATGTTCACCACCTGCTAGCTGTGGATTCAGCCTGTGGCCATGATGCTACGATGCACGGTGTGTGCATGTGTGAAGCTAAAGCTGACAATATCACAGCACTGCATGGCTTATTGAAGCAAACAGAGAATGGGATTACCTCTACGTATTGATTAGCTGAATTACACTCACAGGAGATAGTTCTGAATGACAGGCCAAAATACTGCAAGGAAGATCAAGGCAAAGTGTCCTTACAATCAATATGATGGCAGCTTAATGGTACCTGTCTCCCATGTCATTTTGAGCTTTTCTTTGCTGTTGCCATGGTAATTATAATTTCTGTAATTTATTGAATTGTACCATTTTAGAAAATTATTACCTATTCTTGCTGTTTCAGAAAAAAAAGGCAAAGCACTACCTGTGACTGGCAAGAATAGACAAGACAGTCCAGCTTCTGATCAATACTTGGGTAAAGTGAGATAAGGCATCCATAGGACATCACAGTTATTTGCTTTATTTTTTTTTTTACACAACATAGACAGCATAACAGTACCACTCATGGCTTGGTAGAAAAATGGAGTTTACAATTTCACTGTATTGACTTGCTGCCATCTGCAATAACTCGCAATCATAGTCAGGTCTTAATTCTTGAGCAGCAAAGCCATTCCATCCCATTTACCTCAGTGTCTTGGTTCATTTATAGCAGCACAGGCAGTATAATGCAGCAGAGCAGCAGAGGAGAGTGCCTGATTTGGTTAGAGAGTTCCTCTGTTGTCTTTTAAGAGATAAAATGCCTCTGAGTTTTGTCAGTAATCACTGTTTACTCTGAAGAGAAATGTACGGCTCACATCAATGGAAATTGTGTATAACCTGATGTAGAGGTTGAGTGTGCGTTTGTGTGCATGCAGCTACTTGTATGTGATGAAAGTGTGCACTACTGTGTCCCAAACACCACACGTCTGGCCTTCATGATTCAGTAATTTAGCAGGTCTAGATACACTCCACATCAAGCTGTCAGTCAAGCCCTGGCGGCTGTGTGCTTCCTGACCTTGCAGAGCCGTTCTCAACATCTGTCCTCTAAACACAACTGTCACATCTCACACAGCAGACAATATGTCTGAGTCCATCTGAAATAACATATAGAAGAAGATAGAGTGGAAACAGCTACTCTCTGTCTCGCCTGCAGACATTCACCATCCACACTGATAAGTACATTTCACAACATCTTACTGAGACATACTGATGAGACAATTTAACATGTGACATTTTTACAACATCATGCACTGGCTTATTTCAAATTAAAGTAGGTAGCTGCAGTACACAGGTTTTCATACATAGCAGTCTGCATGACAGATACATATGAATTTGTTGGTAATATTTATAGTATTTGCTTTCAGTGTAGACATTGTGACTGTTGACCAAGGTCATGTAGTAAATCTGTCAGAATATGCGTGGTCAGTGAGTCACCACATTTATATTTTACTATATAACATCACCCTGTCTGTCTTAATTTTGCTCGAACCAGCCAATTAACTTTATTCCTTACTTAGTCCACTGTAGTGTGTAAATGTTACCTTGCTGGGTAAAGAAACTGAAGACACAACCATCACAAAATGAAAGCCCGCTGTCTTGTTTTGCCACAAGCCCACACCCTGCACGCACTGCAAATATGTATTCTGCGACACACCTGCTCTGCGAACAGTCCGCAAATGTTAGTGCAAACACTTCAACACAAAGACATGTGTCCAAAGCAGTTGGGAGATGTCAAATCATCTGTCCCCATCAAGAGCTGATTCTGTGGTACTGTGTCCTAAAACCTGACAGAAAGATGCCGAGTGTGACCAAGAAGGAGGAGAGTTGAGACGTTTTCAGCAGGTGTATGACAGCGTTTTTGAAACACTATGGGACATGAACATTGACAAAAGAGAGCAGCACTTCCTTCAAAGGGCAGAGAGGAAAGAGAAATTGGTTCAATAACTGCGGAGCATAAAATTAAGGATCTTACGACGTGTTCAAATCTTTGCCGTGATGCGTACTGAACTGGATCAGCATTTGACATTCCAGCTTCTGCGTCTCAGGTGCGGCATTCCACCTCAGCGCGGCAGTGTTGGGTTGCAGCAATGAATATAAACTCAGCTGTCACGGCATTAGACATTTAAATAACAGAATTGTGTCAGTTTAAAAGATGAAGACCTGTCACAGAGAGTAGGTGCAGGTTAATGAGGGCATGACTCAGAGACAGCCCGAAGACACAGAAGAAAAGAAGCTGACATTTTCTCGCACTGAGACAAGCCGAGTCAAAGATCTGAGACTCCGCTGAGCTTCGGCTGTGATAACTTACTGCTTTAGCACCCACTCCGCCCCCACCTCTAAAACTTTTCCACTTGGCTCATTCGACTCCTACTTTGCAGGATGAGACGTGAGCTCGGTGCCCTTGAAGTTTCAATAGCAAAAAACTTTTCCATCAGTGCGCCCACAGTTGCTGCTCATGATCAGAGCAGCGTTCTGGAGAGCCTGCATAGCAAAAGCTAGTGGAATAAATAAGGCAAACTGAGAGGAAAACCCAACCAATTTGAGAACATTTGATTTGGGGTGGAGGAGAAAACAGGATAAAAGAGTGAAAAAGAGAAGGGGGGAGGGAGAAAGAGGGAACAGAGGGGGAGAGAGTGTCAGGGGCAAGCCCTATTGATCTGGAGGCTTAATTAACCATCAGATGCCTCTGACACAGTCTCTGATCTTCTATGATCAGTGGCAGAGTGGCACCGCTCTTGGGGGAGACGGTGGAGAGGTTATAGAAAAGAAACAGGAGAACGGATGGGAGAAGGGCAGAAAGGGAGAAAGCATAGATCACTGACAGATTAGAAATTTACTTTGCAGAGTGTGAAGACAAGGTGGAAGGGTGACGGGGTGAGGGGTGAGACTGAAGGTGAGAAAGACTGAAGACAGGGAGATCACGAGGAAACAGTTGAGTTGGTTGAGACGAGAGTGATGAAAGGAAGAATGTGGATGAAAAGAATAAGGAAAAAACTGGAGGAAGAAGAGAAATGAAGAAGGACAAATAGCAGATGTGTGAAAAAGGAAGGATTAAGACTAAATAATGTCAAACAGCTGCATATCAACCTACAGTGTGTGTTGAGAAGAGAAGTGTGGATACGTCTGACTACACTGCATCATTCCCCACAAACATGCCCTCCCCGCACTGATGCAATCACCTTCAGCTTCTGTGCGCATGCATATGTGAAAGGGCCATCGATGCTGAGATGACAGCAGTGACTAGTCGAGGATTGAATTGCCAATTCTAATACACCTGAAGAGCCGAGATCTCAGCCTGCTGATGTCAACTGGGTAGAATGGGAATTGACCCATGTGAAACCAGTCGGGAGTGGAGTGAAGGTGGGGAGGATTGGGGCTGACGTTAATCCCTGTGAGGCTTGAATAGTGAAATAGCGTACCTTGGAATGTGATGAGGGGGGATGAGCCTTTGAAGGTGATGCTGGTCGGGGCTTTGAAGGAAGCAGCTAGCAAACGCATTTCAGAGGGGCTGGGGTTAATGTTAAAATTGATCTGGGAATGTCAGATTACAGACAACACCAGTTCATGGGGAAAATATATTCAGTGTGGATGAGGTTAGCAGGTCAACCACATTTCCCATCAAGGTGAATGGGGAAAGATAGGCCAAAAGAAAATCCAATTTATGGAATAGTTTTTGTGGAGTAGCAGTTGACACAAAGACACAAAGGCGGCAAAAGCTAGAATGAAAAAAAAGGTGTTTATTTAATGAACTTACCAATCCGTCCAATAGCATTAGCTCGTGGTGTGGAAATGTTGTCCAAGCTCTCAGTGGTTTCATACAGAGAATGGGAGATCCGGCGTTCGTTGTTGTCAAGAGGAGAGTTAACGGGATGCTCCAACGACGGAGGGCTGCCAAGAGCTTCCTACACAGACAAGGAAAGAGGTAGAGAGCAGACATGGCGCTTATAAAGGTGTAGACTTCAAAAATAAAGAAAATTAGTTGGGTATTTTAAAATATGTTCCTTAATTGCCAAATCTGTAATTTTTCAACAGCAATATATATATATATAAAGAATAGATCCATTTAAATTACAGATACAGAAAAGCAAAATTTTTTGTCTGAATGTTTGGACAAAAAAAAACAAACAAAAAAATGACATACTGCCACATTGTAAGAAAATAAGGTGTTCCTGAACCCTTTATGAGGTGTGGAAGGACACACTGTCCTGCTGGGGGAGGCCACTGTGACAAGGGAGTGCCTTTGATATGGGAGAGTGTGCTTGGTACGAAGCAATGCGTAATTTGTTTGCATGTGACAGAGCAAGATCTACATAAATGCCAGGACCTTCCTAATAGAACACTGCACTTTAATGAGATGATCAATGCTGTTCACTTCCCCTGTTGATTTTTTTAGGTCAAGTCTCAAATTGGAAGATTGCATTTTGAAAATGCTAAAGACAATGCTGTTTGAGTTATACAACCATTATTAACTTACTAGTGTACTTGTACTATATGAACAAGAGCAAGCATATTCACAGAGAAAAGGGGAACTGTGTCTACGTCATATAGCTTCTAATGTGGTGCCATCAATACTCCAGAAACATGAAACCAGGGCTTCAGTATCCATCTCAGCTTACGTCGGTATTTTCTGGTTCAGCAGTGTGAAACGGGTTCTGCAGTAGTCTGAGCTGGATAAAGCTCCATGGATTTCCCATAGGCCAATAGACAGCTGTCTCTAACAATGAACCCCAGTAAATGGACCAGTGACATTTGCCACGTCGTCGATGTGCTGCACTGCTGGTTATTGAGCCCACTGTACACTCAGTGCACGTGTCAGTCTTGACAGGGGGACATGGTTAGAGGTTAGTCTTTAGTTCTGGGGCCACTGGGCCAAGATAGTGTGTCCAGTCTTCAACAGCCAACAGTCTGTCAAATGTGGTATTTTTATAATAGAGACAATGCAGCTACCAAAGCAAGAGTCAGGAAGCAGAGAAGAAAAAAAATCTCACATCCACGTGAGGAGAGTTAGAGAATAAAACGTCGGCCTTGGCCTTATTCCCCACAATGCTTCATAGCAGCCTTTGGGCAACTGGGAGAAGATCTCCCTGTATAGGACCTATTACAGATAGCTCCCTCACAGCGAGATAGTTCAGCGTAGTTCAACTCTGTACCTCAAGCATGCTTTAAACCAGGAGGCCCTGACTAATATTGATGTCTCACAACACTCTGCTGGCTTCCGGCCAAAAGAAAGGGGAGTAAAAAAATAAAATAAATAAAAAAATCAGACAATGACAGCAGCAGGAAGACAAGGGAGCAGGATGGAGAGGAAGATAGAGAAGGAGAAGAGGTCGTGGGGAGATTTTGGTAAACAAATGAAGGGATTTACAAAGAAGAGGAGAATTGTGGGGGTGTGGGAGCTGAGGCCCCAGTGTACTATGGGTGCTGCCAAGTCGCCTCCTTGTGGGAGTTGTGTGCGCTGGGAGATGCATACCAGGGTAGAGGAACTTATCGGCTGTTTAATATAAATGAGAAGTTTAATGAGGTTGAGAGCACAAGACTTTATCGGGACAGTGTGTTGATAAGAGCGAGCGGGGAGAGAGGCTGTGTGTGAGTGTCTGTGAAATGGGGGGCTGGGTCAACGCAATTACAATCAGAGCCACGGCCACTGGCAGCCTTTTAATAAAAAGCATGTCCCTGGATGATTCAGACTCAATAAGGTTCAAATTGTCGAAATGAAGATTTATTTTACTCTCTTTTCACTCCTTTATTCAATCACTCTCTGCACTTTTTAATCTGTTTTAAATCTGGCAGAGACTTGTCATGAGCTGAAAAGAAGTAAGATGGAAGGGTTCGGGTAAGAGGTACGAGTAGAGATGTGTGGACAGAGTGGAACAGACAGAGAGAGCACCTGGAAACCAAATGATATGAAAACTATGTATAGATACAACATGTGTCAAATGGAAAAGATCTCAGAAAGACAACTATGTCAGTGTCTAGCTCTATCTGTAAGGGCTGAACAGGTTTATTTGACGACAAATCACTGTCTTCTATGGCAAACAGACATTGAAATCAACAAAACAGGGCCAAAATTGCAGCAACCTAATCTTTGTGTATTCAGTATTAATTAAGTCTGCTTCTGTGCATGCTAATGCTTTAGCACACTCTGACTATGTTTACTGACTCATGAATGTTTACTGACTGGTGCAAATTTAAAGACAAGCTGTGATGCTTTTACGTAAAATTTGCACACCCTGCTGTCAAGTCATATTCAGTTGTGGTTTTTCCAAGGTAATGTCTTTAGATGCTCAATAATGGATATATGTATGTGTAACTGAGGTAGTAGTGAAGACAAGGGTTACGTTACACTGCTGCTTCATCAATCCATTAAAGTAACGGCATTCTCCTTTTAGACATAGATCACTTTAATGTACCTCAAGGCTTTACTCAGACACCACAGTGACGGAGAGAGCCACAGTATGATATTTGTCAAACACCCAAGATTGAGAAGTACAGCATGAGAGGCTAAACTAAACTAACGAAACTCAAAACTAACAGTAGATTTATCAAGGTTTCCAAATGCGTCCCTGTGTGATGATCATCTAACTACTACTTTACTAACAGCACCATAAAAATCTCCCAACAGCTGTGATGGCGCTTAGAGCCACCTAACAAATTATTTAACTGCAGGTGATAAACTGTGACTCTGTAACAACCAACCCGTTGGAAGTGAACAAAAGCACACTGTGTAACTTGCCATGAGATCCTAATCAATCCTGTCTACATGTTGGAGTACTTATATGGATCCTGCTGCTGTCTGATGCTGCAGGTATTTCATAAACTTAGAGGAAAGACGCTGACAAACAGCTGGAAGTAACAAACTGTCATTTCACCAACCCAGAGTACTGATGTTTGAGCGTGCCTCCCCCTAATGGAACAGCATGCTTGAGACTTGTGCTGTGCTGACTGTGTATCACCTCAGCAATCCACCTACTAAGATTCAATTGTCAAAATATGCTTTTTTTTCAAAAAAAAGAAACTATCTTTTAAAGCACAAGAATCAAAACATGTTACTGTAACTGAGGCAGCAGGATAATGAAATGATAATTTGAGCAGAAGAAACATCAATGGCATCAGAATTTTCTCAAAACACAAGAGTAAAAGTGTTAATCATACTGTAGATAAGACATCAAAAAAACAACCCAATGCAAAAATGAACTGCTATGTGGTATCACAGTGTGCCAACTGGGGATGTTTCAATCCAACAACAGCAAGTTGATCAAGGAGCTAAGCTGTCCAAAAGTGGACTTGTTCCTTTAAGTCTCTCTGTGTTTGGGTGAGATTTTAGTCCTTTCTTACCTCCAGTTTTCATCACCTCATCATGTGTTTAATCTGCCTTAATCTAGTCATTTTCAGAGTGGATTATCCTGTTGACTGAGGGAGAGGGCAGAGCACTGTGACTTACACTAAGCCCAGTCAAGATCAGCTGCTGCTCAGCTCCCATTGGACTCACTAAACATGCCTGTGTGTTTGTGTGTTCAAGGTGATGCCTGTATTTGTCTTTGTGAGAATACAGTCTACATGTGTGTATGCGTACACTGTATTCATGTGCATGCGTTTTAGTGTGTGTTTACTTTTTTTTGTGGTAAGTGCAGACTCATGCACAAATGTGTTTTTGCCCATGCATCAGCATCTGCCCGACCTTGAGTGCTCAGTAAGGAAGAAGCGGTGTGTTGACAGGCATGGTCTTAAGCTGTCAACTAAGGCTAATAATGTCTAGTCCATGGCCATTTCCTGGCCTTCTATCCTGGTCTCAGCCTGTTGCCGTGGCCCTAATCCAGTCAACCTCAACCATAATGCTGTAATTACAATCCTTAAGCTGCTGCATCCTGCCCCAGGCACAACTCACCTCTCTGCTGGCTGGATACCCCACTTTCATTAGCTTCTCACATCCACCCAGAGCCTCACCTAATGCCAGTGCTTCCGAAAGTGGGCTCCCAGGTCTTTTAGGAGTTCTTAGCGAAACTTCAATTTCACCAAAACATGACCCAGAGAGAAAGTCAGCACAACTGCAGGATATGTGAGTATAACTCCAGCTCAGAGTTAACCGTTGCACTACTGGTCTGTAACTAAGTAAAGACATAATAAATGTCTCGTCTTGGTGCTGTTGACATGGCACATTATCAGGATCTTGGCCCACACCAGATCCTATCACATCATCTCCTCCTACACTACAGGAGACTGTGTGCAAGAAAAAAGTCATAAGCAGTTGAAACCTACGGTTACGAAGCTGAAACGACTATCGGCTAACGGCTATCTACTGTGAATGGAGCCTGGTGCTGTAGTGTGCAACCACCCGCTGAGCTACAGAGGTTTAAAAGCCGTACAGCAGCAATACATGAAAAAGCTTAGGAAAGCACAACTTTTTGCAAATGTCTTCTGATGCAATGCTACCGACAACCTGGCAAGAGCCAATCGCGCTTGCTATGATTTCCATACTAACAGAACTTCTTTTGTGCTTCACTAGTCCACTAAGGATAATTTCCAGCAAGCAGCTACACGGCCACAATGCCAATCAGTCTTGCCAGCTTGGGCATCAATGTTGTATTAAACCAGATTCAACAACATGGGCCACGTTAAAAAAGAAGAACAAAAGCAAAGTAATTCTGTGCTTGTAAAACAAATGCAGCAGAAAATGAACGACTTCCTCATGTGTAGTACGGTGTGGCTGTGCTAGAAAATTTAAAAAAAACTGTCAGGAAAAAAATGCCTGTGCAGTCAGATGAGAATATGTAAAATACATGCTGAACACATGTTGGCTCCATGCAGATGTCTGCCGAGGGGTCCTTGTAGGCTTCCATGGACGTGAGGAGATGACAAAATTCATGTCACGCTAACTGTAGTGGACCCTGGGCTATGTTAAGTATTTATATTAGCTATTAACACTAGCTAATAGCTAATGGAAATAAGCATGGCTAATATTTAAATGCTACCAAATACTATATTACATTTCAACACATTAACTTCTTTCATCCTGCCCTTTATGCTACAGTGGACACGTGTTTCAGCATAACGTTGTTAATGACACCACTTTATATGGGTAATTTTTTAAATATTTACATTTACATTATATGTTTTTACCTTAATGGATGACACAGTGTTTGTCTTTTTTGGCAACCCTAGTCTACAGATGATTACTTCTCTCAACCAAATACCTTTCCAATGACTTTTCTGTTACTCGTTAAGGATTTCTTATTTCTAGTAGTTTTTCTATAGCGAGCTCACATTGTACAAGTTCATCCCAAGTTCAAGGATAGTTCAAAAGTACCACATATAGCTTACAAGTAAACACCACACACTTCTCTGCGTAGTGAAAGGCATGTGTTTATCTATTCGCATACACATGTGTATGTTGTTTAACAACACTTGGGTTTTCAGACAGTAAAGCACACACTTCACCTCCACAGTCCTCCACCGTGCCCAAACAGCCCACTCAACCACTAGATTCAATATATTATTCTCTCAATTGGTCCTATTGAGTTTCCCCTGCCGCTCCTAAATGAGTTAGTCCTTAGAGAGCCGGCTGGGAATGAGGGCCCGGCAGCGCTGGAATTGCATTTCTGCTGCTCTGCGATCTACTTTCCCCAATTTAGTCACTGCGTCATTGCAAACTGCATTTCCCAGACTGCACCGCTCGCTGAACTCCCTTTATCCCTTTCCATGAATCACTCCTATTTGCTATGACAACAGGGGAGCTGTAGTTTCTACATGTCATGATCTAACTGGTCCTCAATCAGTCCATATTAAGTTGGAAGGAGGGGGGTCAACACAAATTTCCTCCCCGTTCTCTTGCCTCTGTTGTAGGCCAGCATCTCAATGTTTTAAGGTCTCTCCAGCAGTGGTCAGCTCAATACTAATAAAACCATAATTTACTAGGCTGAGGCTCTGATTGATAGCTCTCTCAAGGCTCTATCGATCAGCCCTTCTCTCATCCTAGTGAGCTTCTTTTGTTAGGGCCAGCCACTTCCTTCCCTCTTGTCTCTTTGCATAAGCCTTCTCTAAGTGACTAACAGCAACGGTACAGAATGGATTACAAATAGAGCTATTGGCATGCTGAGGAGACAACTTTGGTGCTCCATCATATATAGAATATGCTGTTAAATCTACTCTCTTCACAGAGTTAGCTAAGATGTGGAGACTTGATGATGCAACAAGACTAAGGTGAAAGCTAGGAATAAAGTCACTGCTGTGTTTATCTTCCTCTTGTACCCCCTGCTGCCTCTCATCTGTAATAAAACTGTATTTCAGCTTGTCTTGTTCATACCTGCCCATGTTCCCTAATAGTGCAGTTGTAAAATAGAAGGGCAAAACAGGCTATTGTGTGTAGTTGGTCATTATAACAAAGCTAGAATCACAGTAAACAACAAACTCTAAGAAGAGGTCATATCTGTTTCTATGTTGGGAAATCCTAACATATGTAAAGGGCTTGGATCCTGAAGGTCAATTCATGGTTTCCACATTCATGTGCTCTGACCAATGCAGACTTTGAATGCAGAGAGCAGACGCTGTTCAATTCATACTACACATAAAAGAATCTGCTACGTTGGCGGTTGCAGTGGCCATTATATCAAACAAAGATAAACACGTATTTTTCACACATAGCAGGTAGCTACAGATTGGAGTGTAGCAGAGGGAGATGATTATTTCTGAGGTGTGCCAAGTGCTTTAGAGTAGCCAGCAGCCAGAGCGTGCTGCTACAAGCACAGTGGACGACATAGACCAGGATTTGGGGGGAATTTGGAGCTTCTCAGTCTGTTTGAGCACTGTTGACGAAAAACCTGCACAATTCAAAGCACCTCCAAAGTCCAGCGGCAACTGTTACAATTACAACAATTTAAATGATGACTTATAAAGGTGTGGATAACAGAAAATCTCAGGGCACAGTCTCTTTTGATAGATTGTTATCACAGTTTGTTTTCCTGACGCATACTCAAAGTTTGCGCCATCACAAATTTTGGGCCGCATGCAGACACCCATAGAGGAGTCTATGTGGACACTGCATTTGCTAATACTAACATGCTAATTCTACAAAGACCTTCTAAAACGGCTGACTCATGCAGTGTAAGGTGTTGTTTGCCTGTTTGAACAGACACAGCAGAGGCAAGACCACCTCTATGCAACTTAAGGTTTATATGACCACAGCTGCTAATATCATTAGGAGGTTTTAGGTCCACGGACTCATACAAAACCTCTGTGGATGTGACCAGAAGTGGGAGATTGACCCAGATTTACCAGAGAGATAATTGGAATAGTGGAAAAAGCACCAAGGAAAACTTCACAGCAGATACAAGCTGACTTCCAAGAATAGGTTACAATAGTGTCTGGTTGCAATATGTGTCACTTGTTCAATGAGGCTGAATAGCACCCATGGAAGAGGACCCTTCTTTGAAAGAACGTGCTTCTTGAAAAATCATAATACTTTTTAGAAATTATCCTTTGGACTGATGAAAAAAGAGCTTTTTGGTAAGTCACATCATGTTCACAGAACAAGGTTCCCAATTTGTCCATGCCCTTATTTAACATAATAGGCTACTTAAAAAATCAAAAGCAACGTGTCTGTTTTATGAAATGTAGTAATCAGTGAATATCAATTGCCTTGAATTAACTCAACCTCAAATCACACTCTTCGTGTTGCCCAGTCATCATTAGGCCCCATGCTGTTAGAAGCCTGTCACATTTCTCCAATTTAAAGCACTGATGTTGATTAGCTGTCATGTACATCAAAACCTCAGCAGTGTAATAAATGTTGGCATCACTAGTGGTTCATTTGTCGAGGAATTGCAGACACCAGTGGACTTTTCTATAATGTGGTACTATGTCAGTGGCTTAAGAAAATGAGAAAACAGGAAACCAGAAACACGTTTCTCAGGTGACTAAATGCTCTGGGCCATTTTGTGGTGGTTTCTTGTCCCACATGGTATTTACATAATTGGGGTTGCTGGACTGGAAAGTCTTTCAAGTGGTCAAAAGAAGGGGAATGCTTTACATAAAAGCTTTACATTTATGACTTCAGGCGGTTTTGACAGAAAGCTCTGCTGAGACAAGCACAAAAAGAAAGCGAAAGTTAGAAATATCTGTATTTCGATAAATTAAATCAGACAAATGTGGAAGGGATCGCTGGTAAAGTGAAGTGAGTCAAATAACAGCACTGTCTTTTTTAGACAAAAGCTCCATCTCACGATTTTCCTGAAAACTCTATGGTGGATCTTCACAACGTAAAAATATTACACTGTGAAATTCAACACAATCTGTAGATATGTAGAATGAGGAAACGCAGACAGCAAAATCGGGAAGTGTTTCGTGGTGAAGCATCTTGGTGGAAATATGTTTCTGTAGCACTGATTAATGCGGAGCCTCACTGGCAAGTTGCGGTAGAGCTGTCAAGAAGGAAAACAAAAAAACCACAAGACTGCCAGTCTGTCAAAAACAGTCGATGTCTGCGGGAGATCTCCGTCATAAATAACATCACAAATGCACAGAGAGGTGTGAGCGCACGTCGTGTGATGAATTTCAAATCAGAGAAATGGAACCCAGCCACAAGCATGCTTATCATCAGCCTGTCTACTTTTAGACGCTTGTGTGATAAATATCTTGGTAATATCATGAACTGCTACGGCTGCTGTAAGACAGAAAAAAAAACATCTGTCACTGTGTTAAAGTCCTTAAACAGGCTAAAAATGAGAGGCGAATTAATTCACTTTTTCATGCTCAGACATAAAATCTAGTTCACTTTACTGGCATAATATAACCTCAAATCTCCACACATTAGCTGCTATTGTAGTTTCATAATAACATTCTTTGTACTTAAATGAGTTCTGATGATGTCTTGTGATAATCAAGCATCTTTGTTCAGCCTGTGTAATGGTCAATTTCTCAGTTTTAGCCACAACCAGGATAAGGACAGATGATGAACTGGGGAACAAAAGAGTGCATTCAATATCACATTCAAGTAAACTGTTTAGTAGGTCTGTATGTCGTCATAGCAACTCCCACTTCATGTTTATTTTGCGTGCAGCGTGTGCAGTATACCTCTCACCTCAACCTATTACAAAGTTTGTGCTACAATTTGCTCAGCATTCCCTTTCCCCGCAAGGAAATTACCTTCAAGCAAATGGAAAAGTGTAATTGCAGGTTCTTCCATCTAATGTGTAATCACTGTATCATTAGCATTTCTGTGGCCATGGGTCCAAAAAACATACACACCACCGTGTCTTTAAATTGTCACAGAGAAACGTGCCAATCGCGTAATGAAACAATAAGACGTCAGAGTTAATGTCCAAATAATTAAATAAATGCTTGTAATTTTTTTAACGCAGTATCAAAAGTGGAGAGTTGACAGTTTGAGAACAAATCGAATAACGACGCTGAGCAACCAAATTACCGTAACATCTGATTCAGTCACAAGACTCCTGGTTTGCAATTGGAGGATCGGGCTCTGCACTGAAAACATGGAAGATGGAGAATGTTCAGGAAGTGCGGTTGAAAAAAAAAATAATGGAATTGAAATGACTTTTCATGAATTTAATTGCTTAAACACATGTGACGATATATTAATAGAACTCAGATATAGAAGGAGAAATTATACAGCCTCTGAAGCAGCGATGCAATTACAATGCTTCAAACAAATTGGTAATGACCAATCATATCGCTTGAC